>OX463830.1:27469894-28669894 GCA_949825045.1 Argyresthia goedartella
ATATGCATTAAGCCCTAAGTCTTCATTTAACACCCTTTTCACCGTGGTCCTGCTTAACCCCATCTGAAGGGCCAACAGTTTCTGCTTACGTATGGGATTTCTTTGAATTCGCGCCTTCACAGCTTTTATCACTGCTGGAGTCCTAACAGAGCGAGGGCGACCACTTCTTGACCTGTCATCTACACTAGAGTCTTCATTGTATCGTTTTATGGTACGATAAACGAATCTTTTGGTTATATTAAAATTTTTCAGTAAGTCGAAAATCTGAATTGGCGCGTAACCGCAACGATGCAATGCAATAACTGCGACACGGTCTTCTTTAAGTGTCCACTCCATATTTAAAAATTAGGAAAATTCTAAAAAGTACACATTCTTATTTTCATGAAAAATTCGAAATTCGAATTCAAGAAACTTTTTTGTTGCCAGCGTTCTAAATTCAAAAGTTTTTATTGTGTGACAGAACTTATGACCTGACTGTGTACCTACAGGTTGACATTCAATTAGCTGATCGTTCGAGTCCCGGTGGGGGCAAATATTTGTTTGATGAGAAAGCATGTGTGTATATATAAGTATGTGTATCTTTGTCTAGTACCTACCTAAGATACAGGGAATCCTAGTTTGGGGCTAGATCAATGTGTTTGAATAGTGTCCAAGGTATTATTATTATTATTATCTTTGGGGAATGATAGTACCCATTAATTTGAACAAGTTTCCCCTAGAAACCAATAGTCGCAAACGTATTTGTTTCTGGGTATTCTTTAGTAACTTGTAATCACCTGATCGGTTCTTTATACTAAGATCAATACTTATATACATATTTGCGAGCATATATTCCTTTGGGAAATTTATTCATAATGATTTTGACACGTCGATAGGGTTTGGGCCAGGCGCCCCACGCCGAATGGTTAGGGTGGAGGAGTGAAAATTTAAATTTTACTGGTTAACACCCGTTCCATAGTGAAAGTTGTTCTGAATGATGATCCTAACTACCTCTCAAAATATGATTCTACCTTTTGGTTAAACCCTGTATAATTCCACGTGTTTTCAATTTTACGTTATAATGAGCAAGAAGTCTTCCGTAAGTATATAATTAAAGTAGAGCGAAATATTTTAAACATTTTTAGTAGGTCGGTGTCAAGAGTATCTGCAGCCGTCTGTGCTGCTTTCAATCAGTTGGAGTCGAAGGTAAGAGTTAAACTATTTAATTATCGGGCAAGATGTGGTAGGTACAGTAGGAAACTGAATTGTCTGGGCCGGGCTGCACATCTACTAATTGTGTACAACTCACCACCTCCATATAAAGTAAGTTGTCAAAGTTATTAAGAGAAAAGTCAGAGCTACACTATACGAAGAGCACATAATTATCCTAAAGCCACGTGCACCAAAATAGCTAGGAAGTGCTGCCCAGTTCAAGCTTAGATAAATAAATAATACAATGGCGAAACCCTTCTGCATGTAATTCTTGTAAATATGGAACTGATTAATTTTAGTGAAACATATTTTACTTAAACATTGACGAACCGAATGGCCGAGTCGGCAGTGTCCCTGCCTACGAAGCCAAGGGTCCCGGGTTCGAGTCCCGGTGGAAGCAAATATTTGTTTGATGAGTACGGATGTATGTGCCTTAGTCATGGTTGTTTATCTATCTAACTATAATATATACCTATATAAGTATGTGTATCGTTGCCTAGTGCCCAAGATACAGGGAATCCTAGTTTGGGGCTAGATCAATGTGTGTAAATAGTGTGCAAGGTATTATTATTATTTATAGGTTCATATAACGCGGCATAATTAGACATAATTGTTCCCATGTTTGGCCAGTTATTTGCGTGACAGAGGGCTGCCGTCGCCATACTTATGGAGATATCAAGTTTTCCATCACCGAAGAACGATCGTGTAATGAACTGGGAGATTTTACTTATCTCATTGATGAACGGTCAGAACCGGGATTCAAACCAGCTTCTCCTGTTTGCAGGCGAGCGTGTAACCCCAAGATCACGTCCACAATTTTACATAATTCACAGGTAGCTCGGTGTATCACCCCGCTCCACCGCCATGCTGCTACGCACCCTTCCCCTACTCGCGGTGTTGTCGCTGGCGCTCGCCGACTGTCCCTTCTACAACCGCTTGGCGCCTGTGCTAGCCGACGTGTACTACGACTCGCACGACGGCTCGGTGCTGTCGGACGACCAGGTCACGGCGTATGAGGAGTCGGGCGTCACTTTGTAAGTACCTGCATCGGGATAGCTGCCATATCCATAGCGCTCACCTGAGTAGTAACACACCCCTACCGCACCGCTTCACTACCGCAGGAACCTACTTTGCTACGAGCTATGCTTGTAGCTGAGTAGGCCACTTCCTGTACCACTTCCTAAGGTCTTTCCCATAATTTTATCATATCTTCATTCGCTATTAACTATACCTATCAATTTTTCGGATCATTTAGGAACGGTGAGAAGACATCAAAAATCGAGTGACACAACATGTTAGGCTTTCACTCCATGGGAGGAATTACCACTCAAAGCCGAGACGGTGTAATGATTACGGTGTCGCTTTATTGTGTGTATTTTGTGTTTGTCACTAGCTACTGTGTGAACACGATCCCCGAATGCAACGCGACGGAGAGCCGCCGCATCGACGGCTCCTGTAACAACCTGCTGTACCCCGCGGCCGGGGCCGGACATGCTCCCTTCAAGCGCCTCCTGCCCTCCGTGTTCAACGGGGATGACGGCTCAGGTACATACACACACACAAACACACGCGCATGTACGCACGCACGCACGAACACATGCACGCACGCACGCTCGCTCGCACGCACGCACGCACGCACGCACGCACGCACGCACGCACGCACGCACGCACGCACGCACGCACGCACGCACGCACGTACGCACGCACGCATGCACACGCACGCACGCACACGCATACGCACACACTCACATACTTGGAGTTCTGCACCCAGCACGCCTAGCCACGAGCGACATGTGGTTTTTGCTTTAGAGTCACTGGCGCTGAGAGTCTTCGGATTATAGCGCGCTAGTACTTAAATCTGCAGATATGTTCATCCAGCATTTTTCCCACAGGCACATTCTTCTTGTCTCTTTTCAGATAGGTATCTAGTGCAAGTGAGATTCCTAATATGATGGCACAACAGCATACTTGGAGAGCTTAGAAACTTCTGACAGTCGGGTTGGCGCACTGAGCCAGCGTGGTAGAGTATGGCGCTTCGTACGAAGGCAGGCACGTGGCTTTGGAGATAGCATACCAACATATGTTCTCATTGTACATGTGCAGGATACTCTGTGCGCCTGGCAGCTAACGGCTCGCTGCTTCCGGGCCCGCGGTCGTTGCGTACGAAGATGCTGGCTACGGGGCAGGTCTCCGGCCGCAAGTTCACGCAGCTGATGATGCTCTTCTTCGTGTTCTCCGCCACCGACATCGCAGCTATGAGCATTCCCGACATACGTGAGTATACCCGCAGTTACTACTAGGCAGGGTGGAAAAAGGAAGTTAATGTTGGTTCCACTCTTTGACACCGAGTTATTATCTCAGTTTCAGGCTCAGGCACAAATACCACCCGGTTGTTTAGAATATGGTCGGTCAGCTTGCAACGAGAGCGTTTGACTTCTAATGGTGGATTTCAGCGCCGATTCTTTCCTTTATTTAGCACCACTACTTGTTTCCTATGTTACGCTTTCACTGTCGTCTCGCTCCCCCAGCTTAGTCTTGTTTCCCCATGCACCCGCAGTGAACTACGTGAACCGCTCCCCCTCGTGCTGCTCCGCGGAGGGCGCGTCGGACGCAGTGTGCGCGCGCATCGACGTCCCCGCGGATGACCCGGTGCACCGGTTCAACGGGCTGCGCTGCATGAACATGACCTGGCCCATCTCCTTCCAGTCCACCGGCTGCGTGGCCAACACCACCAGTCCCGAGCGGGTAGGCACATATATGTTTCTACAGGGAGTTGTAAATTCGAAGTTGCACGACAGAAAAACACACATAACATAACATAACATAACATAGCATCTCGCCTTTTCCCATACGGCTGCAGAGGCAAAATTGTGGCCACTTTCAGCTTTTTATTCAATACTCCATTTAGCGTCACAAGCGGCTAGCTCATCGCCGCAGCTATGGAGAAATGAAGGTTTCCTCAAGATATTTTTAATCACTGTTAGAACCGTATAATGTGCTTAAGATAAATTACTTATATAATTGGTGATGAAGGTCAGCAGCGGGATTCGAACCTGCATTTGCCGCGTGAGAAGCGCCTAAAAACATCTAGACCATGGGGCTCTATACAGAAAAACACATCTCAAAGATATTTCTCCTGGCGAACACTGGAGAAATTGTGGTTTTTAACAAACGCAGTTTTAATTATTATAAGCACAAGAACTTCATAACTATATCCTCACTGCAGCTGCACATGACATCCGTGACGGTTCAAAATTCAAATTTCAAATGTCTTTATTACTGTAGACATTTACATATACTTAGCAAACGTCATTTTTTGCCTCTTCTCTAAATTGGACCACTGTGGGAGAGGAGGGGCGAAGAAACTCTCACAGAAAAATTTTTAGATCTCTTTTAAAAATTGGTTGTGTTTAACTAATACAAATATTACAATATTAATTATTATGATTAATAAGCAGGAATAAATAATTAAATTTTTTTAAAGCAAGTTTTAGTTTTAATTTAACCCCATACAATCCCGTCAATTAAGTGATCTTGAACATTATAATATCCCTTGTTTGTCAAAGTCGCTTATACATGCTTTTTAAATTGCCCAAATGCTCATTTCAATTTCTCCAGAGGTATCTTGTTGTTGTAGAGAATGCACTGACCCTTTAATGAATTGCTAACCTTCCCGGGTCTAAGAAAGGGCCTAATATGGAACCTTGTAGAATGCCAATTTTTTCTCCCGATCCAAAACATTTAACGCCGTTAATCCTGCTTTTTAAGTTATATTGCTCAAGTATGATATTAGTAAATATAACGCTTTATTTATAACTCCGTAATGATTTAATTTAATTAGTAGCGTATCATGATAAACACAATCAAATTCAACAGAGCGTAAAAAACCCTGATAATATCCTGTGCGTCCCATGCCGAATTATAATAATAATAATAATAATAATTAATATGATATACATAGTCAGGTCATAAGTTCTGTCACATGTGCAATATGAAATAATTTAGACATGTTTATTATTTATGTAAACATTTATATAGCAAAATGAACTTACTAAAACATAGATTCTTATGGTAATAAAGTTTATTCAAAATGACCCCCGCGATTTTGAATACAGGCCTTTATTCTGCGCGGCCAGTCGTCTATCGCAGCACGAACGAGGTCCATGTCAATATCGGCGGCTGCCTTAATCAAGGATGCCTTGAGTGACTCCAAATCAGGATGAGGCTTTGAGCAGGCCTTTTCCTGCAAGTGTTGCCATATCTTGTAATCTAACGGATTCAAATCTGGACTGTAGGAGGGCTAGTCTTCGTGCCGGATGAAGTCGATTTCACGCGCCGCCAGCCAGTCCTGGGTGCTTTTCGCTCTATGAGCTGGCGCAGAATCTTGTTGGAATACCCAGTGCCTTTTATTAAACATGGTATGAGAAACAGGTTCCACAAGGTTCTTGAGGACTGTATTTTGATTCACAACTGCATTCGTTTTTACGCCTTTCTCACAAAAATGTACCTCAGTTAAGCCCCATTAAGAGACTCTTAACCAAACCATGAGCAAGGATGGAAAATGACCTCGTTGGACACGCGGAATACGGTTGCTCGCTTCTTCACTGCTGTCTGCGTACACCTTGTCATTTTGTTTGTTGTAGCTCTCTTCCAGGCTGAAATTTTTTTCATCCGAAAAAAGAATTTCCCGATGCTTTTTTCCCGCGTACCGCTTCAACAAAGCGCGGCATCTCTTCAGTCTCAGGTCCATTAAACGAGCGTCCAAACGATGTCCTGTTTTTCTTCGATATGCCCTAAGCCCTAAGTCTTCATTTAACACCCTTTTCACCGTGGTCCTGCTTAACCCCATCTGAAGAGCCAACAGTTTCTGCTTACGTATGGGATTTCTTTGAATTCGCGCCTTCACAGCTTTTATCACTGCTGGAGTCCTAACAGAGCAAGGGCGACCACTTCTTGACCTGTCATCTACACGAGAGTCTTCATTGTATCGTTTTATGGTACGATAAAGGAATCTTTTGGTTATATCCAAATTTTTCAGTAAGTCGAAAATTTTAATTGGCGCGTAACCGCAACGATGCAACGCAATAACTGCGACACGGTCTTCTTTAAGTGTCCACTCCATATCAAAAAATGAGGAAAATTCTAAAAAGTACACATTCTTATTTTCATGAAAAATTCGAAATTCGAATTCAATAAACTTTTTTTGTGGCCAGCGTTCTAAATTCAAAAGTTTTTATTGTGTGACAGAACTTATGACCTGACTATGTATAAGGGTTTTACCTGCATCCGTAGTCGATTTACCCCTAGTGATACCTTATTGTTTGGCGTGGAGTTGTTTTGTACGGTTTAGGTGTGAGAGCATTCGATTGAGCAGTATAATCTTTTCAATATTTTTACTTAGTGCTGGTAGAACAGATATTGGTATGAAATTTGAAGGATCACTCTTATCTCCCGACTTGAACAGAGGTATCAGTTTACTGTTTTTCATGAGGTCTGGGAAAGCTCCATCGTCAATATATTTATTAAATATATAAGCTAAGCGTGTGGCTATAATTGCTAGAATTACTGAAGCAATGACTGAATGATATACCCCACAAGTCTTTAGTTAAGTTAAGTAATCTAAACTTTTTGACAATGTCCTGGGGATATACATGATGAAATTAAAAATCTCCTATATGTAAGATCTTGTATGATCTACTTTTTTCCAAAACCTTTTCACCTTGACATCATGCAAGGGCGGTATTACCGTTCTGAGAGAGCATCTTATACCAATCGATACCACCCGTGTGCAGATCAACTATGGCACTCCGTTCTTCGACCTGTCAGTCCTGTATGGCAACGACCCTTCGACTGCCGCGAGACAGCGACTCTTCAGCGGAGGACTACTCAACTTCGAGCTCACCAACAGCAGCCGACATTGGCCGCTCGTGAACACCACCATACCCACTAACGTTACCAGTGAGTAGCAACAGTGACTTCACCAAAGTCAGTGAAAAAACTTAACCTTTAGAATAGACCATGTGAGGCTTGCTTAAATACTTTATGCTATTGTTTTCTGTTTTCCATATAAATAACCCAATGGGCTGGTGGAGGATCTGACTTAAAAGGCAGAAGACCATCTATTCTTTCCGGTCAAGGAATAACACCTAGCCGTCTCACTGTACTGTACTGTTTCGATGTTCATATTTATATTTACAACGACGCTGTTTCTGGGTCCCAGCCGTGAGGTCAGATGTGGAGAAGTGTATGTAACCTCTGTATTGTCCCGCAGTGGACGGCATCACGGGTCTCACCGGCGTGAACTTCGTGTTCGGGCTGTTCTTTTGGCGCGAGCACAATCGGCTAGCGGCAGCCCTGGCCGAGATCAACCCCTGCTGGGACGACGAGATGCTGTTCCAGACCGCAAGGGAGATCAACATCGCCGCCTTCCAGCAGATCCTCTACTACGACCTGCTCGCTACGCTCATGGGTAATTTCACACTCTACTGTCAGTCTTACAGCAATTAGGGAATCATACTGGGCTAGCCTGACCTCTAACGGGGAACTTACAATGGCGACAATTGGGCACTCGTAGACGCCGGATGAAAAATTTAGAAGAAGACCCTTGTCCCATTTTTAATTTTGAGTTGAACGAAGTGAAAATTAAGGAAGTATTGTAATCATAAAAAAAATCGGGGTTAAGATTTTGATGGGGATACGTTCTCTAGCGTTGAATAAGTCCGAAAAAATGAAAAAAAAAGAAGAAAATGTATGTTTGTGTGTGTGTGTGTATGTATGTATACTTATATGGATGGCTGTTTTTTGTTGTCAGGTCTAGAGGCTAAACCACTGAACCGGATTGGATGAAATTTTGTATTAGGGGTTATTTTGTAAATATCTAGGATATTTTTTTTTGTTTTTGGATTATTTAAGGTACCTGTCATACAAATCAAACACATTTATTGAGTTTATTCAAAAACGGGACTAACGATTTTTTTCAAACTTCTCGTCATAGTATCTCTTAATATAATCTATAACATGGCGTACTCGGCTATTACCGAAAAACCCTAAAAATGGTAGCTCCCATATATAGGTAATATGCACACAGTGCCATATATCCCGTACATTCGGCGGCGGTGGCGCGGCGGAATAAGCTCATAGTGCGGGGTATGGTTAAAGTAGAAAGGAGTTGTTTTGTATGGTGGAGTGGTTGTTAGGGACATCATTCTGAACAACTTTTAGTATGGGGCCGACTTGATGAGAGCAACTTTATTTTCAACTCCAACAGTATAACTCAGGTGAACGCTAGGCCCGAAATGTACTGAGATAAGAAAAATAAAGTTGCTCTGATCACGTCGGTTCCATAGTAAAAGTTGTTCAGAATGATTTCCCTAAGAACCACCTTTCGGCTTGTAACTCCCTTTCCGTTAGATCCTGTTTACTTTATCTTAGAACTTCTTAAAACGTCTCCTAAACGCCTGCACACGAATATCCACAAACTAGTATTTAAATGACAACACCGAAAGCATCATGCGAGAAAGTTAGCACAGGGTGGCGCCTCCACAATTTATTAGCTAGTTATCAAGCATGTGGCTCTCATCTGTTTAAAAAGTACGTATTTCGAATGACCTCTGCAAGTTTCAGGCTGTTCACCCAATTATGTTGATGATTTGAATGATGAGACTATCTTGTGTTGTGTGATGTCGCAGGCGCGGATAACTTGATCGCTAGCGGCGTACTGTCGGACAACCCTTCATTCCGTGACGTGTACAACGAAACCGTGCGCCCCGAGCTGACGCTGGAGGCGCTCACCGCGCTGCGCTGGGTGCACACCATGCAGGAAGGCATGCTCAAGTGAGTGCACACCCTCACACACTTTTTAACGTTGATGGAAAACGTCGTGAGGAAACCTTCCATCTCCATAACTGCGGCGATGAGCTAGCCACCGGCCACGCAAAATGCAGTATCAAATAATAAGCTAAAAGTGGCCACAATTGTGCCTTTGCAGCCCGGT
Organism: Argyresthia goedartella; assembly: GCA_949825045.1. Taxonomy (NCBI): domain Eukaryota; kingdom Metazoa; phylum Arthropoda; class Insecta; order Lepidoptera; family Argyresthiidae; genus Argyresthia; species Argyresthia goedartella. Next base: position 27,479,079 of record OX463830.1, read on the forward strand.
ATGGGAAAAGGCGTGAAGCTTTGTTATGTTATGTATTATCCATTTGATTCGGAGAAGATAAATTGATTCTTTAAAATGCACCGGAAACTCTCCTAGTAACAAACAGTGCTTTTCCCTCCCTCGTACCCTTTTGTGCGTTTTTAAGTAGTTTCACGAACTGAACCTGCCACTTGATCCATCCCGTGTTTGTCGGCAGACTGTACAACGCGGAGGGTAAGATCGTGGGCGAGTTCGCGGAGGTGAACCTGACGCTGAGCACCTCCGCGCTGAACACTGCGCAGAGCAACATCCAGTACTTCGCGCAGGGGAGCTTCCGCCAGGCCACTGGCAACATCGACAACGTCATCGATCCCATCGTGAGTAGAACGTCTGCTGCTGCTAGCAAGCTGCTGGCAAGCTGCTGGCACTGCAGATGCACACACCACACATCGAGCAACACTCAAGGAACTCCGTCGTAGTGGAGTCACACTGCGTGATATAGGGAGGTCCTGCGATCAGTTATATCTTCTTATCATAATCGTCATCATCATTGCCAGCAAGTTTCTACCCATTGGGTTATAATAAAAATAGCCATTCTAACAAGGTCGGAGCTAGGGTTAAAATTACAAGTAAACTTTTTGTTTTTTAAAATATGTTTTGTATGTAGTGGTCCAGCCGCCACCGAAATTGACGACCTACCTGCAAAGTTCAGCTTCATAGGTGAAGCAGTTTTTGATTTTCATACAAACTTCAATCCCCCCTTTCTCGCTTAGGGGAGGAATTTTGCCAAATTTCATCTTACTGCTAAGCTACGCTCCATGGGTAGTCCCTGAACAAAGTTTCATGACTCTAGCTCCACCGGCTTAGGCTGTGCGTTGACTACCAGTGACTATACCAGAATTGCGTATTAGTAAGAAGATTTTTCTCGAAATAATTTATTTACTTATTTGTACACTGACAAACAAAGGGTTAGTAAAAGATTAAAGACAGATTAAAGTGACAATAAAATAAACCTACTGTTTCGCTGAATTAATAGCACAATATTATTTTTAAACTAATTGATTTACAGGTAAAAGACATTAACATCTAGCATTATAGTATTACACCAAAAATACACAAAACAATTAACCTACCTTCCTATATAATTTTGCCATCAATATCTGGTCTTGTGCTAAACGTGTCCAAGTCATCTCTGCGTTTTTGGTATTATTATCGACTCCTACGGCGGCGGTTGCTCCCAAGTTTATTTAATTTACTTATATTTGGGCAGGGACCTACCCCACATTCCAGCACCCTTAACTTTTCATAACCTTTAGGTTAACAGATATTTCAATACCCCTATATATACTCCTTCATCCCCTCCATTCAGGTAGCAAACCTGGGGCTGGGTGGCGTGCAGTTCAGCACGGACCTGTCGACGGCAGACGTGGCGAAGGCTCGCCTGCTCGGGCTGGCTCCCTACACCGACTACCTGCAGTACTGCTCCGGCAACACCACCACCAGCTTCAACGAGCTTGCAGCCACCGGGCTCTTTACCGCTGAGGTAACAACTTCTTCTTCTTTAACTTCTTCAGAAGGTGTTACGGCCGGGCGAGGGGGTCAGGGGGGGACAGGGACACATGCTTCTGTGTCTATGGGTATTTCCTTGATAAAGTAAAGGTATGATTCCGAACTTTAATGCTGTCGCTGTCTATGTCACGCACTGGTCTGCCACAGTGACAAAGCGACATTGCTGCCGAGAAATGTCAATGTCCATAAATGTACGGAGGTATAGTAAATTGTTGGCCAGGTATAGAAAGTAAGCAATAGATGGACGAGTTAGTTCGCGGGCCGAGCCGCAGGTGAGTCCCGCGAAGATGCGAGTCCATCTATTGCACTTTCTACCGAGGCATTTACTATGTGCTTGTCACGCCTAAAGTAAGGAAATAAAACAGGTTGAGTACACAGTATAATACACAGTTTAATTAAAAGTAATATTGATATTCGCATTAGGGCAGTTGTGGAATACAAGGAAATGTTTTTTCCCGGAACATTTATATTAGTATTTTGTGTCATTTCGGCAGGTGTGGAGTGTGATGCCGACCGAAAATAATCGACCAATAGCAGAGTAGAAAGTAAAAAAGGCCGCTAAACACTACATTTTACTTTGCAAATCTACATTGTTTGACTGTTTTTGAATTGTACTACTAAGAACCACTTTCTACTCTCATTTCAATCCATCTTTGGCCATATTTCCGAGCAGTGGCGTGAAAAGGTACATTATTGTACTGCAACTAGAGTGCTGTGCAGTAGTGTTGCCGAGGTTGGACTCATACCTTGAGAGTGTCAATTGTCAGAGTTACTTACCCGAAGGGTGCAAAACGGGGCCCTAATACTAAGCCTCCGCTGTCCGTCCGTCCGTCTGCTCATCTGCTCCGCTGTCCACCAGCGGGCTCTATCTAGCTAACCGTAATAGGAAGAGAGTTGAAATTTTCACAGAATGTGTTTTTCTATTGCCGCTTCAGCAATAAATAATGAACTGCACGGCATTTAAGGGGGTTCCTATACGAGAGACGTGTTTTCACACCCCATGCGATATAACAAATCATTTCATCATTCCATTGAACTACTTACTATTACTAAACTCTACACAAAATAAAAGTCCCGGTGGCCGAAACTAAATTCAACCGCAAATTAATCCCTTCGGCCGTGTACGTAACCGACCTTTCGTAACTGGTATCGAAGGAAGAAAAAATGATCTCTGTTTGAAACCGGATTCGTACAAAGATCATTTTTTCTTCCTTCGAGACCAGTTACGAAAGGTCGGTTACGTACACGGCCGAAGGGAAGTAAAAACGTCAGTGACACGGACGCTGTCACAGGGCCTCTTACTTTTTGAAGACTGTAGTATATTAAACCAACGCCGCGTACATTTTTTTTTGTCCCACGTCTGGGTTCTTTAAACAATTAAATAATAAATATTACAGGACAATCTTACACAAATCGAACTAGGCCCATAGTAAGCTCAACAAGGTTTGTTTTATGGGTACTAGACGAAGCTATATTTAAAAGAGATACTTATGTACATACATAGAAAACATCCAAGTCTAAGAAACAAATATTCATGCTCATCACACAAATATTTGCCCTTGCGATCGCACGCCTAAATTAGCACATAATAACAATTTAAAATGCCGGCTTGCACGCTGTGAACTTGTAAAAATCAATCAACCACGAAGAAAATCGATAGTGGCGTGACTTACCATCAATAAATTGACAAAACTGAACCCAACCCGACAAGACTAAAACCAACCAATACGAATATTGTACATTATTTTCTACCCGAGTTTGTATGAAAATCATAGATTATGAAAAGTGAAACGTACAGATTACATTCATAGGTACTAATGGTGGTACGAGTGAGCAGTTAACAAACCGGAATGAGGCAGTTCAATAATAAAAATAATCCATGTTTTTGCAAAAAAAAATACTTCTTTAATAATCTACAATGTATAGGTTGTGGTTTTTTCTAAAGCTCCGCCCGGCTGAGGGACGATAGTTTACGTATCGCTTGTTACAAAAAAAAATGTTTTATTTCTCGCTCGCATAATTTTGATTCACAAATTGTGTTCAATTTGTCCTGAAATAACCGAAACGTGCGCCCCGCGCGCCGAGTGCCTGATGTTGTTGTTGTTGAAAGAGACCAATTTATTTGATTTCTTATTGAAAAATATAACTGCTCATCAAAAATACTGATTTGCACAGAAAATATCAGGGCAAAATGCTGCGGTAGCTTAGGCGTAGGGTAAAGGGGGTGAGCGAAGCGAAAAAAGCGAAAACCATACTTAAAACATAAACTTATAAAATATTTAAAATATAAAAAAGTGTTTTTTGATCCTTTTTTGCTGTGTAAATCAGTATCGTTGATGTGTGATTAAATACTAGCCTTTCTTATTTAATTTGATTTGAAATGCTTTACAATTAATTTTCTTTTGCTTTTATACTTTAACATTTTTTTATCACAAAAGCAGGGCCGCTTCTGCGGTGTGCTGTGCAATCTATAGAGAAAGACATGTCGCGCTCCGTCCGCCCTCCGCTCCCGCCATATCAAGTTGCGACACGTTTTTTCTTCTCTATATAGTAACACCAAGTAGCACAATGCATCATTCAAATATGATCGTAGATTTCGTGGCTTATCTATCACATGGTTGTGGTGGCGCATTTGGTTTGATATTGGTCGCGCGATCTTCAAGTTCCTGGATCGAATCCACGTCTGTATGGACATATTTATTTTTGTTTTTGTTTTATTATTTTAGTCCATAAGTTTTCTTGTACGCTGGTACGGAAGGAACGCTTTGTGTGGCCGATGTTTTATCTTCCAAAAATGTGACAAAAATATTTGTGACTCTCATCTAACACATGTTATTGTCACCCAGCGTCTGGAGTTGCTGCAAGAACTATACACCTCGCCGGCCGACATCGACCTGATGGTGGCGCTGTGGAGCGAAGCCCTGGTGGCTGGCGGCTCCGTGCCGCAGACCTTCTACTGCCTCGTCAGCGAGCAGCTGCTGCGCTCCGTGGTGGCCGACCGCCACTGGTACGAGCGTGACGCCAGGCCCAACGCCTTCAGCACAGGTGAGTACGCACCACTCTGACGCAATAGAGGAAGCACGAGGCAGCGGGCGTGCACACTTTGTGATAGATTCGAGATTGCGGGAGGACTCGGAGTAGGACTCGGGCGCTTGTCCCTGAATGACAGCTCGACTATGTGTACCAGAGGTTGGATCTTGGATGTACAGAGTAGCGTAGCCCTAAAAATTGTGAGACTTTCGATGTATTGCCATTCATCTGTACGTAGCCTAGTGTATCGTATTGGGAAAAAGCGTTTGAAAGCAGCACGGTTGAAGCCGCCTCGAATTGAATCTGTCCACAATTTTATCTCTAAATAATCACTGTTAAAGTAAGCCATTCTTAGAAAGTATCATTTGGCATCTGTATACAGTATTGACAGAGCTTTGCGTCGGTCTGCCTTGCTTTTCTAAGCGAAACAAGGAGTAGAATGGCAAGAAGAAAATGGCTCCGCAGAAGCAGAAATTATTATCTCTGTACCTCAACTTGTACATCACTTCGGCGCAGCGGCCTTGGCCCATACTTCAAAGAGTGCCAACGAATCAAACAAACCAGACCTCATGAGGTACCTACCTGTACTAAGTGACGTGTTGACACATTATTCGCAGCTCAACTGGCGGAGATCCGCAAGGCGTCGGTGGCACGCGTCATGTGCGACAACGCTGACTCAGTCGTCGAAATACAGCCCAGCGCCTTCCTGGTCATCAGCGAAACGTGAGTTTGTTCATCACTTCTAGGCAGATTGATTTGACGGAAACTGCCCACGAGAGCAAATTTTGAAAGACTTTTAGTTTAAACTACCTTTTCTTTTTTTTTTGTTGTCGGCAGATCATGTCATATTATCAAACAACATTGTGTATATTTCAGTAACCCACTGACGAACTGCACGTTGATCCCATCGATCGACCTCACCGCCTGGTACGATGCCAGCGCCGCGAACACCACCGCCGCCGCTAAGTGATACACTCTACAATATACAGTTACCAGCAGCTGGGCTTTTAATTAAGGACGTTAAAATAACGTGTGTCTGTAACGTAACCATAACATTAATTTAATTAATAAATTAAATTTCAGAGTTTGTTAACTTTCTAACAAAATTTTAATTGCCCGCAATGTTAAGCACGCAAGTTACTATCAACACTTGTCGTGCCGGTCACACTGTCACACTATCGACATGCCTTGTACCAAGTTATTCAACGACATTACATACATTTAAGCTGCAAATTTAATTGTGGAGTTAATTAACATAATTATGATTTACTAATACGTGCAAGCGATTGTTAACGGAGCATGTTATTATCAGTTTTAATAAATGCCCACATGCCGGTAACAGACTGTATACAATACAATAGACTACTCTGCACAGTCTAAGCTAGTAATAATGTTACCTTCTTATATTATCTTTATTTTTTTATTACATCAAATCCACAGCCCTGCTTACATGTAATCTTAAAAAGTGATCTTTAAATGAGGCCAATTAAGGATTTCATTATGTAAAATACCATCTTGTATATAATATAATACCATATTAAATGTTCAAACGCTCGCTGATGGAAAACTTCGTGCAGAAACCTTTATATATCTATGACTGTGGCGATGGATTAGCCTATCGTCAAGCAAAATAGAGTATTGGATGACTGGCTAGCATTTCTTTTCTATATATTTTTTCCCATACAAATTATAGTAATAATAATAATACTAATTCTTTATTGTACAGATAACACAATGGCAAAAAATATAAATAACAACATGTAAAGGTGAGCTTATTTATAAAAAGAATTTTCTTACAGCTAACCTGTGAGGAAAGAAAAAAATATTTATAGAGAGGTAGTCCTAGTGTACAATTAAGAGTTAAAAGAAAGAAATAAAGTCAATCAGATAAATCACAATACATCCTACACACTTACTTAAATTAATTGAATACAATAAATACATACATACTATAAGATAAGCACTATGCGGAAGAGAGGAGAAGCTGTTTCAATTTTTTCTTAAAAGAGAACAAGGATGCGCTATCCCTAATAGCGCAAGGAAGGGCATTCCAGAAACGTATTGCCCTTAACCTCAACGAATGCTCGTAAGCAAGTGTTGTGCTGAAGAATTGACAAAAGTGACACCGTGTGAGATCTCTTCCAAGTCTATCCCCAGAGAAAATAAACTCAAAATGTTCACGAAGATATGCGGGTTAGCGCGGATTTCTCAATATCTTGAAGAGGAAGGAGATAACGTGCATATCACGACGAAGTCGGATCAGGAGCTAGCCTAATTCCCTGCGATATTGGAACACGTAGTCGTACTTGCGGAGACCGAAGATAAACCGAATCCCGAGATTTTGAAGTCGCTCGAGTTTGTTCAGTAGATCTTCGTTCGCATTGGCCCAGCAAACATCGGCGTAGTCAATTAAAGGCAGAAGAAGGGCAAGCTAGCATGATTTTAGTCTACCTAGGCAAGAAGTATTGCAAACGCGGAAGGGAATGAAAGGTTGCAAAGACTCGTCTGCCGACCTCACAAACATAGGGCGACTAGGATAATAAATTGTCAATGGTACCATCATAAAGCACCTAAGATTTTTGAGTACTTTTTTACATTAACTCTTCACTATGATTCCATTGTTTTTCACTATATAATTCATATACATTTTGTCTACTTTTAAGTATACCTACTGTGGCCCACTTACTAAAGTTAAGTTTGTCTGAGACCACAATCGATCTGGTAGTAAATACTGCATTGAACGCATTGCTGAATTTGTAAAAAAAAATACGATATGACTCATTAAGGTTATTATTAGAGTAATTGATAGGTAGTTTGTTATCCCAATTCAATTTAAACCTTTCAAATCGATGTGCAGTCACAGGTATGTATTTTATCTTTCTTGTGGAACTTTTTTTAAGTTGAATTTCTAGTCTAATTTATTGACCTAAATGGTCTGACTTTAAATTACTTATAATTTTTTTAAGTACAAATTTTTCATTTGGATAAGCAAATACATTGCCTATAGAATTTGCTGAGGTTTCAGTTATTCGAGTAGGTTCCATGAAAAGTGGCTTTAAGTTGTGAGAATTAAATAAGTTAGTTAGACTCGTACTAAGGGAGTAAGTTTCTAATAAATTTACATTGAAGTCTCCACATATCATGAGAGTTTTATTAGATTTTGATACTTAAAATAATATGTCATCCAAGACTTTTTCAAAAACATCAAATGAAGCAGAGGGTGGGCTGTAAACGCTTATTACAATTATGCGATCCAACTCAACATATGCTACACTCGGCGCCACGAATAAAGAGCTCTCGAAGAAACTGGCGGGGATTACTGCGCATGTGTACAGTCGCGGCATAATTCCGAAGTGCGTTTTTAGGGTTAGTGTGAAGGAATGAGTGTTCAGGACTTTCTTCACTTCTATTTTTTCTCTGTTTGATATTTTGTTGATTGGGATATTAGCCGATGTAAATAATGGACTTTGTGTCAAATAAACTATAGGTACTCTCTATTGACAACATTTGTTAACGTCAAGGTTGAAACCTATATATAAATAACCCCCTAGCATAGAATGCCCCTAGTCACTAGGGCCTAGTGAATATAGATACTTGTAGTAATAGTCCTGCACACTCTTTTCTTCCCGCTGACTAATAATTTGTAATTCGACCGGGGCGAAAGATAACGTTGGGTAATATTGTATGCAACTGTACTCAAGAAGCTTCGAGACGTGCTTTCGGTGCGGGCATCGGGAAGCGACTGATCAACGAATCAGGTGCCGGCGCTGACTACCGCCCCCGTCGCTCCTCACTTCCCCGCGCCAAACACTTGTGAAAAGTGACTACTGCGCATTCAAGGACAAAGCTCTTTAGTCGTGGCGCCCGGTATACTTCAATGTGGCTTTCAACTGATAAACATACTATGTCATTACGATTTTTGAACTTTAAGTGTTTATTTAGAAATATTAGAGAGCCTCCACGAACAGCATGTGATCTGCAAAAAGAATTACCAACCTGGTGATTACTGAAATTGAACATGAGCTCATGGATTTTAAGCCAATGTCCTGTTAGACATAAAATATCAATGTCAAAAGAGTTCAATTACAATTCAAACTCTAATAATTTGCTGCTAATAATACCTTGAATATTTTGGTGGACCAGATTAGTAAACTTTGCATTGATTTTACAATTTTGAATTTTTCTGTTTTTATTATGTATTTTTTTATATTATTTGACGGGCTAGAGACTTCCTCTATTGTCGTTGTATCTAACTTAAATGACTTGGAAAAACTTCCAAGGTTTTGTTTGAAACATCAGTATAATGCTCAATAGAGGCATTATGTGTAGCCAAATTTTTGGCTGTTATATTAAAATAATAGGATAGCGAATTTGCTAGTAGTCTTTTGTAATAACTAGGAAGGCGATATTTACCTTTAGTCAAATAATATTTATTTCTACTAACAAAACTGTTAGTATCCATTACATTATATTATTATTGCTTGATATAGTATGCAAGGTCATATTCAGCTTATATCTAAGGTAGTTATATGTAAGGCTGTTTTCTGATTGTGGCAGGCTGTCGCTGTAAGGGAATGTGAACATAAAAATTTGTTTTACTTTTAAAGAACAGAGCTTGTCTAAATATTTAATTAAGTCTGACTTGTTCACATTACCCCTATTACCGAGGCATATGATTAAATAAGAGTCCTCACTATATGTAGCGTTATCTTCTTTTTGCATAATATCATGCAGATTACAGTTTGGTAAACAATTATTTATTACCGTATGCTCCATAAACATATTTAATAATGGGCCCATATTTTTTCCAAGTTCATCACTGTACATAATTGTTTTTACACCTGGATATGAAGCGCTGACATCCAGAAGGGAAGTAGCTGACGGAGCACAATCCGGCACACAACAGCAGCTCTCAATTATTTTAGTTTCCAGGCTAACCTGGCTACTGAGTTCTGGCTATTCAGTTCCCTAGTTTCCGCTCTGGTTTTGTCATAGAGGCCAATGTAGTGCCCCAGGGAGCGCTCTGCCTGGTCGAGTTTGCATCATAGCTCATGCGTGTTGTCCTCATAGCTAATCTGGTTATAATTAAGCTGAGCGGTACACAGCTCCAGATTATCTAAAACCCTTTTTTTTATGAAGCTTTGTTACAACCTTTTTTTGATTTTTTAACATTAATATATATATATATATATATATATATTTATAAACTTACTAACTTTGACATATTTTCTCAACTTATTTTTACTCAGTTTCAATTTGTGTGTGCTGTCCCTGCTGCTGGCTGCCACATTACACACTGAGTCATCCTTAGTAAGGTCAATAGTCATAGTGGGCAAGCTAGAGCCCGCAACAGAAACATCGCCCAAGGAGGTATTAACTGCTACCAACTCATCAAATGAGCTCTGCGTGGTCACTGTGGCAGAGCTAATAGCCGCTTCTTCCAGCTGTGTGATATATTGGTGGTCATCACACAGTTCCTTCTCCAGGACTGAAGTTCTGCGCAGGACGGACTCAAACTCAGTGCCACAGTGCTCATTGATTCAAAGACTTTTGAAAGGATTGGTAGGATGGAAATGGGACGGAACTGAAGTAGTAGAACTGTAATTAACTGTTTACCATCCGATCACAGTGGTTAAACAGTGTAATTCCCAATTACTAGTAAAAATAAGACTGATCCATCATTTTATAGGCCTATTACATCCCAAAGACTAGACGTATATGAAAAACTTAGATATAAGTTTGCCAGTACCGGATTTTGATGAACAGAACCCGAATAAAATCTATTCTGACTTCTTCAACATTATTCAAACAGTATTCAATACAGTTTTTAAATTAAAGAAAGTCAGTGCCAACAACGGTAAATCTAAATTTAATGACTGGGCAACATTTGGAATTCGTAAAAGTAGAGCTATCTTGTATGACATTTATGAACCACAAACCTATAACTTTGATATAAAATTTCATGTCTATGTTACAAAATATTTCAAAACTTTCAAGTTGGTTTATAGAACTGCAAAAACTTTACACTTTAATAGAAAAATACGAAATTCAAATGATAGAATGAAAACGGGTTGGCAAATCATAAACCGTGAAACTGGAAAAGTTATACCAAGGGACAATGATTTCTGGGACAATGATAGGTGATGATGTTGTTAAATCCAACGCTGAGGTAGCTCGAGCTTTTGAAACATTCTTCACCAATGTACCCTTACTCACAACAGAGCGTCTAAATTCATCTCCATATGAAGCAGAGACTTTGTTAAAAAACAGCACTAGCATCAGTAATGTAGATTTAAAATTGTATCATGTATATCCCCAGGATATTGTTAAAACGTATAGATTACTTAACTAAAATAATACTGAAGACCTGTGGGGTATATCAGTCAAAATCATTGGTTCAATAATACTTGTTATAGCCCCACACCTAGCTTATATATTTAATAAATGTGTTGATGATGGAGCTTTCCCAGACCTCATGAAACACAGTAAACTTATACCTTTGTTCAAGTCGTGAGACAAGGGTGAATCTTCAAATTTCAGAACAATATCTGTTCTTCCAGCACTAAGTAAAATTTTTGAAAAGATTCTGCTCAATCAAATGCTCTCACACTTCAACCGTACAAAACAACTCCACGCCAAGCAATACCGTTTCACTAGGAGTAAATCGACTACGGATGCAGGTATTACCCTTATATCTCATATTTATTCTGCATGGGAAGCCACACAGGATGCTATCGGTGTTTTTTGCGATCTGTCGATTGTGTCGATCATGATACGCTACTAATGAAATTAAATAATTACGGAGTTAGAAATAAAGCGTTGGATATACTAAGATCATACCTAAGCAATAGAATTCAAAAGGCAGAAGTCAACGGCGTTAAATCTGATAGATCGGGAGTTAAAATTGGCGTTCCACAAGGTTCCATATTAGGCCCTTTCTTATTCCTGGTATATATTAACGATCTGCCTTTTATGGTGGAGAAATTGACTAACATAGTGTTGTTTGCTGATGATACTTCACTGGCCTTAAAAATTTAAAGACAAAAAGAAGATTTTGATGATGTCAATGGAGTATTATCTTTAACTTTGAATTGGTTCACAGTTAACAATTTATTGTTAAATGCTGGTAAAACCAAATATATCAAATTCTCACTTCCAAATGTCAGGCATGTTGGGACCAGTTTAGTGTTGGATAGCAATACGTTAGAATTAGTAAATGACACGAAGTTTCTTGGAATAACCATTGATAGAAAATTGCAGTGGGGACCCAACATAGAAAAATTGGCTGGTAAATTAAAATCTGCGGCTTACGATGTTAGGAACATCAGACAAAACACGCATGTGGCTACATCTAGGCTAGTATATTTTAGTTACTTACATAGTGTCATGTCTTATGGTATCTTGTTGTGGGGGAAAGCAGCGGATATTCAAACAATTTTTATTTTACAGAAAAGAGCTATTCGAGCAATTCATAATTTAAAACACAAAGGCTCCTTAAGAGAGCTTTTTAAAGAAATTGACATACTAACTGTAGCTAGTCAATTTATTTTCGAAAATAAAATGTATATACGCAAGAACCTTACAATATTTCCCAAACTTAGCGATAGCTGTAATGTTAACCTAAGAAATAATCACAGACTACTTGCGCCCCGGTTTAGACTCGCGAAGGTTAGCAATTCTTTCAAGGGTCAATGCATTCTCTACTACAACAAGATACCTCTGGAGATCTTGAAATTGCCATTTGAGCAATTTAAAAACCATGTTAAAGCGACTTTGTCGAAAAATGGATATTACAATGTTCAAGATTACTTAAATGATGGGACTGTATGGGGTTAATCTGGCTCAACACAGACCTTGCTGATAATAATTTTGTAATTATTTATTCCTGCTTATTAATTATGATAATGACATATTTATATTTTGTATTAGTCAGTCTGTCTGAGCGCGCCCTTCTTATTATCGAAAATGTTCTATTATGGTTTTGACAGTACCACGGTGAAGTGGTTTGACAGCTACCTCTTTGGCCGTACGCAGGTTGTTGGATTGGAAAAAAGCGATGGTACTATGTTGTTTTCCTCGACAAAGCGCTTAGCAAGGGGTGTGCCTCAAGGGTCGATATAAGGCCCCCTTTTGTTTATTGTTTACACAGCAGAGATAGTTTCTGTCGTGGAGAGCAGCATGTGCCATCTCTACGCAGATGATACCCAGCTGTATATATCATCCGTTCCTTCCAACATTAACACTGCAATCCAATCCATAACGATCTAGAGCGGGTGGCGTCATGGTCAGAGAGGAGCTCTCTAGTGTTAAACCCTAGTAAATCTAAGTACATGATCCTTGGTACAAAATGTGAGATCCATAATATTGTCCAAGCCCTAGCCCCCAACGATATAGCTATCAGGGGCGACCCAGTGGAAAGGGTCGTAGAAGCAAAAAATCTTGGGTTGTTGATGGATGGTGAGCTTCGATTCGAAAATCATATCAGAAACGTAGTCAGCAATTGTTTCAACCACATTAAGATTCTTTATAATATACGTGATTACCTTAGCACTGATTTGCGTGTCAGGCTAAGTAAATCATTGATATTATCTAGATTAAACTACTATGATGTCGTATATGGTAGCTGTATACTTGGTCGGTCAAAAAGGTTAATTCAACGTGTGCAAAACGCATGTATACGTTTTTGTTTAAAAATTCCTCCTAGATCCCATATCACCCCATACTTGGATGCAGCAAAACTTCTGAACATGGAAGCTCGTCGGCATTTACACCTAGCCAAACTACTCTTTGGTGTAATACACACGGAAACCCCACCCTACTTGTACACCAAGATAAAATGGGCGACCAGGCAACGTGGCCTGCACAAGCATATGATTCTTACACCGGCGCATCAAACGGCGATTTCCGCGGGAGTTTCAGATTTGCGGCATCTATGTGTTGGAATGATATTCCCCCTCCAGTCCGTGAAGCGGCTAGTAGGTGTGCCTTTGGGCAGAAACTCAGGGCACATTTGTAAGATCAGCAGAGACTCCTCCGCCCCCCCCCCCGTACCAACCTCACGCCTCATTGCCAGTGGGACCGAAAACCCAACACTTAAATTTATTGAAAAGATGGATTGAAAAGGCGGGCCATGTTTATTTATTAACTTTTTGTATGTATCATATATAACAGCCATATCTATGTTTACCATTATTGTTACCTATTTTTTATATATTCTTTATATTTATGTATTTATGGATCGTACCACGCCGCGGTCTGGTGCGCTCGCGAGGTAACACATGAGTCAGACGCCATTTATAATGACAGTGACACACCACGACTGTCATTTCATTTCATATCATGTGTCATTGCAATTTTTCATCTCTGTGTTTTGTTTCTTTGTTGTAATTGTAGTGTGTTCACTGTCTTTATAATAAATGTTTCTTTCTTTCTTTCTTTCTTTGTTTTCTTTCTTTCTTTCTAGTTAAGCATAAACAATTTTTAAAAGTGATCTAAAAATCAATCTGTGGGAGTTTCTACGCCCTACTTCTCCCACAGTGATCCAATGTAGAGAAGTGGCAAAAAATGACGATTGCTAAGTATATGCAAATATCTACAGTAATAAAGACATTTGGAATTTGGAACTCTTTGCAGGAGGTTTTAGGCAGGGGTATCACTAATGCTCTTTTCCACTGACGCGTTGAATATATGCGTTATGGGTGGTAACACATTATCAAGTACACTGAATAGCATCTGAGAGCAGATCTTGTCATCACCTTAGAGCCTTCGACGAGATTGCTAGAATAGCTTTCTTTAATGCGCCAACTCCGACAGACCTTTTCAGTACTGTTCAAAACATTGGTATAGTATCCGTACATTCACTTGCCTTCCGCGAAAGAATAAAAAATATATAATTTTATGCAAATAATCACTTTTAAAGCTAAACTATAATAGGCCTTATTGTCTTGATCTTAACCCTTTCCCTGGCATATTTTTTTAATGCATCGTGATTTTGAACCTTATGCCATGGTATTAGAATTCGCATCCTATGAAAAGCAAAAGTTCCTTTTTAGGGTTTACCCAAGCCAGGGGGTACATGTACAGAAGCCGAGGTTCTTAAAACACTCAATAGTGTCAAAACCAATGCGTCTGGACATGATATAATGTCCGTGGATATAACTCTTCTAACATTACCCGTGACTATACCGATTATCACGTTCATAATCTACCTCGATTTTGACTAACACCTTTTCGAACAGTTGGAAACTGGCAAAAATCGTACCATTGCCCAAACAGGTGATGTCAGAAAGCACAAAGATTTAAGACCCATAAGTATTCTGCCATTCTTGTCAAAAATCCTGGAAAAGGTGGTCAGCAGGCAACTCACCGTGTACGTAGAGTCAAACGCATATCACCTATCAGCCAATCTGGTTTTCGGAGCACTCACGATATAGAGACGGCGTTGTTGAGCGTCACTGATGACATGATAACAGCTTCTGACGAAAAAAATGGCAAGTGCTTTGGTTTTGCTTGATTTTTCAGGGGCGGGGGATAGTTTAAATGTTGACTTTTTGATTGCCAAATTATTTACTATGAGGCTTCATATAACACCTGTAACTGGTTCCGTTCCTTACTCACAGATAAGCGGCAATATGTGGTCACAAAAGATAAAAGTGGGGTGGAGGAAAAATCTGAAATGAAAAAGATTCCCAGAGGCACCACGCAAGGTTGTATGACTATGCCAATTATTTTTATTATATTAACAAACCAATATATATTCTTCCAGCACTAAGTAAAATTTTTGAAAAGATTCTGCTCAATCAAATGCTATCACACTTCAACCGTACAAAACAACTCCACGCCAAACAATACGGTTTCACAAGGGGTAAATCGACTACGAAAGGGAGGCCGCACAGGAGTGCGGCCTCCCTTTCGTATGCCATCGGAGTTTTTTGTGATCTCTCGAAGGTATTTGATTGTGTTGATCATAATACGCTATTAATTAAATTAAAACATTACGGAATTAGGAATAATGCGTTGGATCTACTAAGATCATACTTAAGCAAAATAATTCAAAAGGCAGAAGTCGATAGCGTTTAATCTGATGGATCAGATGTTAAAATTGGTGTTCCACAAGCTTCCATATTACAGTCTTCACAAAATAAAAGGCCCGCTGACAGCGTCCGTGTCACTGACGTAATAAGGTTGAATTTAGTTTGGGCCACCGTGCCTTTTATTTTGTGAAGACTGTAGGCCCTTTTTTAAAAAACCAAGTGTTTCAAATTCTCACTTCCAAATATCAGGCAAGTTGACACCAGTTTAGTGTTAGACAGCAACACGTTAGAAGTAGTAAATGATACGAAGTTGCTTAGAGTAACTATTGACAAATTGCAGTAGGGACCCCATATAGATAAATTACCTAGTAAATTTAGTTCTGCAGCTTACGCTGTTAGGAACATCAGACAAAACATGGATGTGGCTACATCTAGGCTAGTATATTTTAGAGATATAAAAATCTATCTTTGGGAGTTTCTACTCCTTGCTTCTCCCACAGTTATCCAATATAGAGAAGGGGAAAAAAATGACGTTTGCTAAGTATATGTGAATAACTACAGCAATAAAGAAATTTGACTTTGAATTTGATGTGGCTCTGTTAAATTATAATTCTCCTATAGGGATAAACCACAAATATTAAAAAATTTGGTTAAAGGAGAAGGTTTAGAAGTTTTAGTAGATTTAGGAAGCGAGAGCTCTGTGATTAAATTGACAGAGTTTCTGAATATTGATTCTCGATATGAAACTAATAATCTTCCAATACTTAGGGGCTTTGGAAATGCGATATATAATTGCATTGGTAGGCGCGCCGTACGTATAATGATTGACGAGGTGGCAGCTGAACTTGACATATTAATTATTCCTGATAATATGATGCTTGTCCCCTTGATGCTAAGACTAACTTTTACTGAACAATCGTACGTGATCATCAATTAAACAAGCGATAGTCTGGAAATTAAAAAACTTATTGAATTTAACATTCCCTTATGTTCTAAGGTATTGTAGCGAGGATGTTTCCATTTCAGGCATGTCTGCCATTAACATTTTAACCGATCCGTTGTTTGCAGGTGAAATATTTGTTGAAGGAGGTCTCGGGTACTTTAAAAGGGTACGCTATAACGTGCCGATAGGGCTATTTCGAATTGATGCGGTTGGCAAGGGATTTATTGTCATTAACAACGCATCTTCTTCACCTTTACTGCTATCTATGGGTTTTTGTATTGCTCATGTTCTTAAAGCTCAAAGAGAGCATATAGCTCAAGTAATGACTGTAGCTATATTATATCCTACTGAGCCTAAAACCATAATTGAAGAGGAGGTAAAATTTGGCCATCAACTTCTCCCAGAACAAAGAAAGCAGATTTTGGATCGGATCAATTCATATCGCCAATGTTTTGAATTTAATTTAGCAGAACTGACGACGATTGAAATTGACGACAGTGAACCAGTTGTTTAAAGAACTTATCGGTTAGCCATCAGTGAGAAGTAAAAATTAGAGAAATGGTCGTTGAATTATTAAATGATATTATACAGCCTTCAATTTCTTTCTACGCGAGTCCAGTTGTAGTCGTTAAAAAGAAAACTGAGGACTTACGGTTATGCATTGATTATAGAGCCTTGAACAAAAAAACGTAGTTTATTATAAGTATTATCAGGTTCCCATTAAAGAAGCTGACAAACACAAACTATCTTCATAACACCAGATGGCCGTTATGAATTTAATCGCATGCTATTTGGCCTTGTTAATGCTTCTGATACGTTCTAGAGAATCGTAAATCAAGTTTTGGGATCTCTACGGCATAAAGAGGCATTAGCATACCTGGATGACATAATGATACCTTCGAAAAACTTTGAAGAAGGAATGGTTCAACTGAATACGGTTTTAAGTTGATTTGCAGATGCTGGACTAACTCTGAACTTATCAAAGTGCTGTTTTTTGGTAGTTCGGTGGATTATTTAGGTTTTGGGGTATCGTCGACGGGAGTTTGTCACGGTTCTAAGAAAGTCGAAGCAGTTCAGCAGTTTCCAGTTCCACAAAAACAATAAAACCTTTGGCAGTTCTTAGGTCTGGCGAGTTTCTTTCGAAGGTGTGTACCGATGTGTCGTGTGTGTGTGTCAATTTTCCATGATAACAAATCTTCTGAAAAAAAGAGACTCGATATGGTTATGGGCGGCTAATCAAGTTTTTTTTTTCATCAGCTTCGAAAGGTGTTATCAGGGAAACCATTAGCCTAGTAGTATACATTAGCCCTATATAATCCTAATGCTCAAACCGAACTTCATACAGACGCATGTAAGATAGGAGTAGGTGGCATATTTACAAAAAGATGAACAGGGTAATCTTCGGCCAATTTTCATATTTCAGCAGGCAGACCACTCCTGAGGATCAGAATTATTCGTCTTAATACTTAGAAACTTTAGCAGTGATTTGAGTATCGTTCACAATAATCACAGACTGCAAATCTTTTCGAGCTACTTTTAAAAAGAGGGATATATTTCGAACTGTCTTGAGTTAATTATAAGGCGCTGGTAAATTCTTTATTTAGTTTATTTTAAATAACGCACACACCGTGCTCTGCCAAGAAAAAAAGTGAAGAAAAAAGATGGCGGTCGTTGTCCTTCCTCTCCCGCTGCCCCTCACCCCTCAGGCCGAGGGGGCCTTAACAAGCTCTCCGGGTTGAAGTGGTCTTCAACTGATGACTGGGAAAGGGCATAGATTGTTGTACGCCCTCCGTAGTATTCCCTTCCTCGTTTGGATGTCTGCCACCCTGATGACTCCATCCGGTCCGGGGTAGATTTTGATTGATGTGGTCCGACCGATTTCGGTCACGGCGACCGCTTCGAGAGTTTTATACTCGCTCGTGTGTTCGCATGTGGCTTGTGTAGCCTATCTTATTTGTGAAGATCCTCGCACATTGCGGGCATGTGAGCACACCGTTAACATGATTATATTGAGTTAGCGCAGGTGGTCGGGCTTTTAACTCATCGCGCTTGGTGTCGAGTTCAGCGCGCCGGTGGAGCTCAAACTCACGGATTTTAGTTTTAACCAAAGCCCCCCACTCGGGTCTTAGGGCGGCATGTTTTTCCCACTGGGAAGACTCTATGCCACATCTCTTCATGTGTCGCTTCAGCACATCTTTATACCTGAGGAGTTGTCCTCCATGCTTGCGCTTGCCCTCCTCAAGTTCTGAGTAGAAGATGTGCTTTGCGACCCTCTGCTCTGCCATCCTTGTGACACGTGTCCGCACCACCGAAGCTGTCGCCGCATGAGGTAAGCCTCAATGCCACCTACATTAGCTCGTCGCAGCACCTCGGTATTCCGCACGCGATCAGACCATCTGACGTTCATAATTTTACGCAGACATCTTAGGTGGAATCGGTCTAGCATGCGGATGTGACGACGGTACACAGTCCAAGTTTCCGCAGCATACAGGATGTTAGGCAGAACGACCGCCATTTATACTGAGATCTTCGTACCTAGCTTTATGTCGTGTGAGCAGAAGACCTTGGTATCCAGCTTGCCGAATGCTGCAGCTGCAGCTCCGATCCTGCTGTTGATCTCTGCATCAAGGTTGCACTCGGATGTTAGAGTGCACCCCAGGTAGCGAAATTTATCGACCTGTTTCAGCTCGTCCTCGCCAAGTTTGATTTTCAGCGCCTCGTGACCGTCAATGTCTAAAGACATCACCTCCGTCTTTTTGACGCTGAATTTTAGGCCAAATTTACGGCAAGATTTGTCTAAATCGGACATGAGCTGTTGCAGGCCGTCTGGGGATTCTGTCACGAAGCATAGGTCATCCGTGTAGATGATCTCAGTAACCATCGCATGTGTGACTTTTGTGCGGGCTTTTAGCCTCGCCAGATTAAACACGCTGCCATCGGTGCAAAAACGGATGCGGATACCTTTTGGTAAGACCTCCCGGACTACGACTGTAAAATACAACGCGAAGAATGTAGGCGCGAGAACGCAGCCTTGTTTGACCCCACAGGTCACGGGGAAAAACTCTGATTGTTCGTCGTTGACAGCGACGCAGCACTGCATGCCATCGTGGAGGAATCTGAGAAGTCTCACAAACCTCTCCGTGCACCCTATCTTCTTCAGCACCATCCACAGGGCTTCTCGAGGCACGCTGTCAAAAGCCTTCTCAAGGTCAACAAAGCACAGATACATGTGACGGCCCTGCTCTCTGCTTTTCTCTTGCAGTTGACGCACTGAGAAGATAGCCTCAGCTGTGCCTCGGTCAGGTCGGAAGCCAAACTGGGTTTCAGGCAACAATGTTTCTGATAGTCTCATCAGGCGGCTTAGGAGTACTCTGGCAAAGACTTTTCCAGGGACTGATAAAAGCGAAATACCGCGATAGGAACCATAATCAGAGTGGTCACCCTTGTTATTATATAGAGCCCTTATGCGCGAAACTGTATAGGTTGATGGGACCTGTTCTTTATTCCACATAACATTAAAAAGCTTCCATATTTCCGAATGTAGTTCCTCACCGCCGTATTTAAGCAGTTCTCCTGCTATAAAATCAACGCCAACCGCACGCTTGTTCTGCTGTTGTTTTATTGCGACGACAATCTCGCCTTGTGTCAACGGCTCATCCAGCTCGCTAGATACGGGGAGTTGAGGGATCGAGTTTATGTGTTCCAGATCTTCAGACCGGTCCACATTTAGCAGAGAGTTGAAATATTCCGCCCAACGTTTGAGTATTACTTCCTTGCTTTTGAGAAGGCCATTGCCACTAGCAGTTTTAAGTGGCACTTTTGCAAGTGAAGTCGTACCAATCAACTTTCGAACCTCAGCGTAGAATTCCCCTAGCTGGTTATTGTCCGCGAGCCATTGCATTTGACGAGCTTTGTCCTGCCACTACTTGTTCTTTGTTTCCCGAGTTTTTTTTTTTCTTTGGACACTATTTACACACATTGATCTAGCCCCAAACTAGGATTCCCTGTATCTTGGGTACTAGACAACGATACACATACTTATATAGATAAATATTATACTTAGATAGATAAACAACCATGACTAGGGTACAAACATCCGTTCTCATTAAACAAATATTTGCTCCCACCGGGACTCGAACCCGGGACCCTTGGCTTCGTAGGCAGGGTCACTGCCGACTCGGCCATTCGGGTCGTCTGCGCAGTCTGAGTTAGTCTGCGCAGTTCCAGGTCACTCTCTCTGATCTCTGCAATACCACGTGGGCTCGTTCTATGCTGCCTGAGGAGACGCCGGTGTTTGTCAATTGCCTCCCTCAGAACTCTATCATTCTCATCAAACCAGTCCTCATTCTTATGGACTTTTAGGCCCAAAGTTTTCAAGGCGGTGTCTAATATGTGAGAAGATAAAGTCCCCCAGTCAGTATCAACATCACCGACCTCCGTGTCGGTGTGCGGCAGCATGGTTGCCAACGCTTCGACGTATTTTACCCTCGTCCTGAGATGCTTTAGCCCATCCAAGTTTAGACTTGGAGGCTTTGACTTGGCAGCCCTACAAGGACGACGGAGGCAAAGAAGCAGTTTAGTGACTACAAGCCGATGATCCGTCCAACAGATCAACGATCCTCCACGCATGACACGGGTGATTTGGACCTGGGAAACATCTGTTTGCCTCACAATAGCGTAGTCTATGAGATGCCAGTGTTTGGATCTTGGGTGCATCCACGTATTTTTGTGCTTGGCGGGAAGTCTGAACATAGTGTTCGTGATCGCCAGGTCGAGTTGTGCACAAAGATAGAGTAGCATGTGTCCGTTTTCATTCATGTTGCCTACCCCGTGTCTGCCCAGGACCTTAGGCCAGGCTGCAAAATCCTGACCTACTCTGGCATTAAAGTCCCCTAGTAAGAGGATCTATTCCCTAGGACGTACGTGTTCAATTCAGTGAGTCAACTCCTCGTAAAATTGTTCCTTAATGTCATCAGATTTGTCTAGCGTAGGAGCATAGACACTAATGATATTAAGGTGGTTATTATTGTCGAGTTGTAGGCGCAAAGTTGTAATTCGGTCTGAGACGTGCACCGGTAACTCTTGCAGCTGTTTAACAAGCCAATTCTTGATCGCAAAACCCACGCCTGACCGTCGCGATTCGGAGGCTGCGAGTCCTTTCCAGAAGAAAGTTTATCCGCCACCGTGCTCCACCAGCTCTCCTTCGTCAGCGAGATGTGTTTCGCTGATAGCAGCCACATCTACGTCAGCGCGAGAGCTCACAAACTACAATGGCGGTCTTTCGCTCGGGACAGATGTTCTCCTTGCGGTCAAGGAGTGTTCTTACATTCCATGCACCAAAGGTCAAATCAAGTTTTATGGGTGTTTTAGTAGTGTTTTTATTGTGATTTCGACCGCGAAATTAAGGATGTGGAGGCAGCCGCGGTTACTACCATCCTTATAGGCTGGGGTGAGAAATTTCTAGGGCACCTTTTCTAGCCCTCTCCAAGAGCCTGAGCAAGGAGAGCAGTGCTACCCTAAATAGGGCTGCTCTGTCACCCCGGGTGCTGCCGAACCCACTCTGTCCCCCCAGTTCAGAGCGGAAGCGACCACGATGATCTGAAACCACCCCCGGAGCAGCCTATGTGCAGGCCTCAGACAAAGCCCAGGCAACAGACCGAACCTCTTTACTTCAGCCCATCGCCACCGGACTTTACGTCCTTGGAGTCCAATTTGTGAAGCAGTCACCTGCGCAGGAACATTTTAAGTGCATAAGTGGTCGCGCAGTCGCAGATGCCCTCTCTCGTCCTCATCCCCCGTAGCCCAGTGGAACGGAAACCGCTACGACTGGCGGAGGGTTCGGATGCAGTCTCTAGCCGGCAGTCACTTCTGACCTCAACTGCCGCCCTAGGCCATCAACATGGAGCGCATCAAATCAAAATTTTGGTTTGCTTTAATGCGAAATATTGTAAATATATATAAATCATATTTAAGTAGACTGCGCTTATTCCAAGTCTGCTGGAGGGAAAAAACCAGACGTCTTACATCCCACTGAAAAGCTGAGTACTCCTATTGATACCATTCATGCTGATCACGTAGGACCGTTTGTTCGCAGCACTATGGGTAATGTATATTAATTGGCTCTTATAGACAGGTTTTCTAGGTATATTTATTTAAAGGCGGTCAAAAATACGAAAACGCAATACACTGTTAAAGTAGTCAATGAATACTTTAGTATGTTTGGCATCCCGCGCAGAATAATAACCGACAGAAGAACCTCATTTACGAGCGATTTATTTTAAATAATAATAATAATCTTTATTTAAGGTTAACAAAAACCCATATCTATAAATACCTTATAGCTAGATACATAATTTATTATAAAGACACACACAAAATATTATCTAACCTAGCTAGGGATTTTAATCTTCGTTCTCGCTTCCCTGTAGCGTCGGTAAACGATATCCTCCGGCCAGTAGTCTTTGGTAAGGAACATCGTCTTGAGGTCCGCCGGCACCCGAAGTTTGAAGGACAGGAACTCCTTGGGTCTTTATGACTCCAAAACCTCTATCTGTACCTTCGCCTCCTTGAGACCAGCTGGTGGATTCCTCTTCAGCTTTTCCAGGATGTGACGTTCAACGTCCTCGCAGGTCATTTTCGTGTCGATCCTGGAAATGTATAGCTGAGCGGTGGGAGCGGCAGCTTTCAGGCTGCATTCATCGGCGGGGCCTGTGCCACGCTGATTGCGGCTGCGTCTGGAGCGGCGCTTCCTGTTTTGGACCAGGATAAAGCCTTCCCCATCGACGGTCGCGTTCGGCGGGTCACGGTTAAAAGTTTGTAGTCGAGTACAATATTAAGCATATCCTGAATGAAGTGGCTACTCCAAGAGCCAATCTCCAAATAGAAAGATAAATAGGACTCTTGTAGAATCTCTAACTGGGAAGTGTATTGGCTCTTCTGATAATCGTTGGGATGATCATTTGTGGACGTACAGTGGGAATTAAACAAAACATTCTATAAGGGTTTAAGCTGCACACTATCTGAAGTACTATTTGGCATAAGACCACTAGGTGCAAATGACAGCAGAATTGAGTCGAAATTATTTGATGAAGTTACCAATAATCCATGCAGTGGCAGTTTGTTAGAAATAAGGGATCAAATCAATGATCATGCTAATAAATAAATCCTATCAGGAAGCACAAAAAAGGGATGAAGTTTCAAGAACCATTTAGAATCACAAAAGTTTATGATTACGATAGATATCAAATCGAGGGCACCCCGATTACACGAAAAAGAAATCGACCTTATTCTATTGTTGTATCTGTTGTGAAATTAAACCATGGCTTAATTTTCAAAAACCACACAACGACTATTCTAGAGGTAAGGAGTAGAAATATACTGCATTATGAATGATCACTTATATAAATTGTTGGTTTTTATTATTGTTACAGTATTTTCTGGACCCTCTGGGCAGTGATGCTCGGCGTTGGTCATAGCTTCTGTTCCGTATGTATGTAGGCCCTCTGAGTAATGATGCTCAGCGACGGTCACAATTATTATTTACATGAACGTACATTTCGGCGTTGGTCACAATCATTATTTTCATACAGGCCCTCTGAGCAGTAATACTCGGAGTCGGTCATAATTTTTATGCAGACCCTCTGAGATATGATGCTCGGCGTTGGTTACAATTATTATTTGCATGCGGCCCTCTGAGCAATGATGCTCGGCGTTGGTCATACATAACTATCATGTGTATAGACCCTCTATACAATAGTTCAGCGTTGGTTGGTCATTCGTATAAATATAGTACCTAATTATGACTTTTATTATAATCAATAAATAGAATGTTAATTACTATTTTAATACAAAATCCTTATTGACTATTTATTAATCAATTGAAATAACTAGTATATGTATAGTTTGCATTGTTTACATATTTGATAGCTGAATGTGTTGTGAATGTGTTGTTTCAGTATAAAACAACAGCTAGCTATGCTATTTATATAATATTTGTACACTAATGAAAAGTAAAATATTGTTTATATCTATATATATAAAAATGAATCGCTGTTCGTTAGTCTCGCTAAAACTCGAGAACGGCTAGGCCGATTTAGCTGATTTTGGTTTTGAAATGTTTGTTGTAGACCAGGAAAGGTTTAAAAGTATGGTAGGATAGGGTAAGGGTAGGGTAGGGGTAGTGTAGGGGTAGGGGTAGGGGTAGGGTAGGAGTAGGGTAGGGGTAGGGTAGGGGTAGGGTAGGGGTAGGGTAGGGGTAGGGTAGGGGTAGGGTAGGGGTAGGGTAGGGGTAGGGTAGGGGTAGGGTAGGGGTAGGGTAGGGGTAGGTTAGGGGTAGGGTAGGGGTAGGGTAGGGGTAGGGTAGGGGTAGGGTAGGGGTAGGGTAGGGGTAGGGTAGGGGTAGGGTAGGGGTAGGGTAGGGGTAGGGTAGGGGTAGGGTAGGGGTAGGGTAGGGGTAGGGTAGGGGTAGGGTAGGGGTAGGGTAGGGGTAGGGTAGGGGTAGGGTAGGGGTAGGGTAGGGGTAGGGTAGGGGTAGGGTAGGGGTAGGGTAGGGGTAGGGTAGGGGTAGGGTAGGGGTAGGGTAGGGGAAGGGTAGGGGTAGGGTAGGGGTAGGGTAGGGGTAGGGTAGGGGTAGGGTAGGGGTAGGGTAGGGGTAGGGTAGGGGTAGGGTAGGGGTAGGGTAGGGGTAGGGTAGGGGTAGGGTAGGGGTAGGGTAGGGGTAGGGTAGGGGTAGGGTAGGGGTAGTGTAGGGGTAGGGCAGAGGTAGGGGTAGGGTAGGGGAAGGGTCGGGGTAGGGTAGGGTAGGGTAAGGCTAGGGTAGGGGTAGGGTAGGGGTGGGGTAGGGGTAGGGGTAGGGTAGGAGTAGGGTAGGGGTAGGGTAGGGTAGGGTAGGGTAGGGTAGGGTAGGGTCTGGGTAGGGGTAGGGTAGGGAAGGGGTAGGGTAGGGGTTGGGTAGGGTAGGGGTTGGGTAGGGTAGGGGTTGGGTAGGGGTTGGGGTTGGGGAGGGGTAGGGGTAGGGTCGGGGTAGGGTAGGGTAGGGTAGGGGTAGGGTAAGGGTAAAGTAGGGGTAGAGCTACCCGCAGCGAAGCGAGAGCGGGTCAGTTAGTTTTATAATAAATGTATTTAGAACACTTCATTCACTTAACGGACCAGAAAAAAACTATGCTATTCCTAGTAAAAATGAGAGATTTTCCATACATTCTGCTATCATCAGTCTAATTTTACGAGAGTTTAAAATTCAAAACTTATTCTGTTAGGCCCCTATGTTAAGCCTCAAAAGTACGAGGCCGTACTTGTATACTTTGGATGGCCGATTGTTAGCAACATTTATTGAATATACCTAAGTCTAAGTCTATTATAAGTATTCTATTCTAAGTCATTAAGTCATCTGAATTTTGTATGATTACAAGCACGATTCAGTTATTCTTCGTGAATTTGCGCCAAATAAATATTGTTGGTCATGACGAATACAAACTCAATCGTGAATTGGCGCCAAGTTTATAATGGTATTATAATTAATAATAATAATACCTTGGACACCTTTTACACACATTGATCTAGCCCCAAACTAGGATTCCCTGTATCTTGGGTACTAGACAACGATACACATACTTATATAGATAAATATTATACTTAGATAGATAAACAACCATGACTAGGGTACAAACATCCGTTCTCATCAAACAAACATTTGCCCCCACCGGGACTCGAACCCGGGACCCTTGGTTTCGTAGGCAGCGTCACTACCGACTCGGCCATTCGGATCGTCAATTCGTAAATGGCAATGATAAATCATCTAAAATTGTTGGATTATTATTGTAAATATTATTTTGCATTAAAACCAAATATTAAAGTTTTAAGAAATGACACCGGTACACTCCGTAGCATGCCATGTGCTGACAATGAAAGGCGTGAGCACCATTTTGGGTACTCAGTTCGACGTTGATTGTGAAACAGTAAACCTGGTTGGGATATTACCTAGTGTGATAAGTATTGTTAATAATAATAATTCCGTTTATTTGTTATTTTACACATATTAAAGAATTAAAAAAGTAAAAAAGACCACACAAATTATGCAATTACAACACAGTAAAAATCCTATAATAGAAAATAACCAGATCCACCACGAAGTGTGTTGTGTAACGCAACAGCGAATGGGTTTCGAGTCAGCATGTGCTGCTGCAGGACTTGTGCAAGTCCTACAACGGTGGTATTCTGCCGCTACCTGAAATAGTGCGCGGAAATGTAATATGGGTGGTTGTCAAATAAACTACTTGTGTATTAAAGGATAGTAATAATCAATCAATTATAATTAAATATTCAGGTGTGTGCAGAACCATAAAAAAAAAATAGTAGATAAGTACAATCGAACCAACTGAATCATGACCCATTTGCCTGATAATTCGTTTGAAACTTTCGAACTTGTAAGATCTATCGTAATGTCAGTGTCTAATCAAATGATAACAAGTTCGTTACCAAGGAAATAAACCTTCAAGCGAATTTCGACCTACTTGCATTTAAGGGGTTTAGCAAAATAATCTTATGGTGGGTCATGATTCAGATGGTTCGATAGTACATAACAAAAAAAGTAAAATATGACAACCGACTTTAGCCAATTTTATTTTTCTGGTTTTTGTTACCAACAAAAGCACGCAACCAACGCGAGCACTTATCGGGACTCAGTCAGACGTCTGACCTACAGTTTTGGTAAGTTCTACCTACACATGACTTTGAAATGAGCTAAAGATTTTAGGGTGGGGGTGGTGGCAGATTGAAAGTGACGCAAAAACATACCCTCCGCCTCGAAAGAGCACAGCGTACAGAATACTATACGCTAGTGTTGTTTGTAGTTTGTTGTAAAGATAGGATTGTAGATACCAAAATAATCTCCTAGCAAACACGGTTAGTTATAGGTACATGAAGTCTAAAATTACGTTTATTGTGGCTATGATATGACGAGCTTAAGACAATTATTGACATCAGTGAATGAACATACTTATAGTTATCTTATATTTATACTTAACAACTTACTTTCGCAATAAAGAATATCCGTACTACTTATATCTAATAGGCATCTTAAACATCACACTGTGATGTTTAAGACGCCTATGGTATCTTGTTGTGGGGGAAAGCAGCGGATATTCAAACAATTTTATTTTTCAGAAAAGAGTTTTTCTAGCAATTTATAATTTATAATGAACAGACTCCTTAAGAGAGCTTTTTAAATAAATTAACATACTACAGTTAGTAATATTTGTATTAGTTAAGCATAACCAATTTTTAAAAGAGATCTAAAAATCAATCTGAAGGTCTTTCTACGCCCTTCGTCTCCCCCAGTGGTCCAATGTACACAAGAGTAAATGTAATGAATGTAAATACCTACAGTAATAAAGAACTTTTATTTTGACTTTGAAATCCCTTCTTAGAGATAAGCTCGCCTTTGTACATTTATTTTCTCTTAATGTATCTGTTAAAATAACTGTGTTCAATAAAGAATAATAAATTATGAAGTAAAAAAAAACAAGAATTTTCGTTCATTCCGTTTCTTCTTGAGTTTCGGGAATGTTTGTATGTTTCGTCTATGTTTTTTGTAAATATGAATCAGGGCACCCCACTTCTTAGGCAATCTTGTTGCTAGACTCTAGGGTTATTTTTATGAGCTAAGCCGATTTGGAAATAACAACGCGAAATAGGTCACTTTCGTAGCGAAAATTGTAAAAACATAACTTCAAAAAGAGGTAATAAAAAGTTGATTTTCTCAAGAACGGTGCATTACGTCAGCTGCGCGCGCGCGTCACTGTGTGTGGATGTCTGTTACGATGTCGCGATTACGATGTCGTCATCGCCGCCAACAAAGTAAAATGCGCGAACTGTAATATCGTCATCGATGAATTACTTGCGTTCATGCAGAACAAGCTTGATGTCATGGATGAAGTAAGCCTCATCCAGATATGTGCTTCGTCGTTCTCGGCGGAGAAGATTGTGATATCCAAGTCACTTCTATTTGAATCCTTGCCAACGGACAAACGAAAAATCACCCGTAAGGGTGTTATCCCCCTTACGGGTGATTTTTCGTCATCATCGCAATCTCCAGGACATTATTTGCTTGATGAAAATCACCGAGCCCGACATCATGCCGCTGTTTGTCGCACATCAGTTGCAAAAGTTGCCTCCAGTAACGTTTGATCATGTCCACGTGACGCAACTTTGAAAGACTTACTCAAACTAAAGGAGGAAACGGCGTTCATGAAAGAGAACTATGCCACGAAAGCCCATATTAGTGAACTACGTGAAGATTTGCAGTACCAAAAGACAGACTCCATAGTCAACACAAACTATGTGAATACCCGTCTTCGCGGTGCATCGTATATGGACAGCGACCCTATGGGCTTGGTGTCAGACCACTGCCTGTCAACCGAAGATAGACGCGGATTGCATCAGCCAAGCTGGCGGCCTTTCTCATATCCGGCTGTATCATCATTCGACCAAAATGTCGAGAACAACAACAAAACGGATGATGAAGTTCCGCTACTAGCCTCATGTTAGCTTACCGAGCGCCGAGCCACTGATGTCGTCACCCCGTTTCGAATAACCTCTTGAGCTCGAACGAAGTTTGTTTGTTTTTGGACGACGGGTTGATTGAGGAGCATCTCGATTTGTTTGGTAAATAACATCTGGGGGTTGTTGTAGCGGTGATTTAGGATATCCCATGCAGCTTCATAGTTATTTGCGGTTACGTGAAGATGCTGTATCAGGCGTTCAGCCTCACCCTTTAATTTTTCCTTTAGGTGTTGCATTTTCTGGGCGTTGCTGAGATATTTGTTCTTATGTATTGTCTCAGTAAACAGGTCGCAGAAGGTTTGCCACAATGTAAATTTTCCTGAGAAAGTGGGAATTTCAACTTTAGGGACTGACTCCCGCAGATGGGTTGTCGAACATAGTTTTCTGTTAAGCTGTTTCTTGATATCGTGGTACATGCCATCCTGGAACAGGAACTCCTCTTGATATTCGCAGACTGATTCGCGCAGGATGCTGTCGAGTCGTAGATGCAGATCGTCGATGGTATTCCAGCGATGCTTAAGGCTCTTGAGCTCATCCTCAATCTCTCATTTCTCTGTAGATCAAGTGAAGATAATTAGTCGCGGTATCTATGATGAGTACAGCACTATTGTAATTATGGTAGGAAATCATTCAAACATTAGTCGGAATGATTTGAATAAAAGTGTTGAAACACTTCTAGACTTACATAGTAGGATGAAATGCAAATTTATACTATGCAATTTTCCATATGCCTGTAATTTGGCAGAACTACAGAACAAATCTGTGCATAGAATGAATATTCATTTATTTAATTTAACATGTCATCACAGCGATGCTATTTTATATTTCGACATGAATAATTTTGTTCATAACTGTACTCTGACACAGGATCATTGTACCTGTCTAATAAATATAGAAAATTAGTAGCTATATTGTTAGCTTATAATATATGCGACGCAGCTATAGTTGGTTTAACCAAGTTCAACTTGACATCAGCTTATGTTAAGAGTAATATGACATATGACATATGACATATGACATATGACATATGACATATGACGACCCGAATGGCCGAGTCGGTAGTGACGCTGCCTACGAAACCAAGGGTCCCGGGTTCGAGTCCCGGTGGGGGCAAATGTTTGTTTGATGAGAACGAATGTTTGTACCCTAGTCATGGTTGTTTATCTATCTAAGTATAATATTTCTCTATATAAGTATATATATCGTTGTCTAGTACCCAAGATACAGGGAATCCTAGTTTGGGGCTAGATCAATGTGTGTAAAAGGTGTCCAAGGTATTATTATTATTATTATAAACATGCACCCCTATTGGGAATTCACCTGTTAATTATACTTTGCATGCAACATTGGAATCTGTTCCAAGTAATTTAAATTAGTTCATAAGACAATAGAGGAAATCTCTAGCATACAAGAATCACTAAATATGTCAAAATGTATGCCCCAGTTCAATATTGCCCATCAAAATATCCAGGGGCTACCTGGCAAAGAACTTGTATTAGAATTATTTCTAAAAAATTCTGACATTGATATTATTTGTGTTACAGAACACTGGTTGAAGGAAAATATGATGTCTTTTAACATAAATAATTAAAAAATTGTCAGTTGTTACAATAGAAAGACTGCTGATAGAGGTGGTTCTTTAATCTTAGTGAAAAATAATATTAAGGTGAAACAACGGAAAGATATTCTTGCACTTACTGTTGAAAGACAAATAGAGGTATCCTGTGTTGAGTTAGATAGCCATATTATTGTTTGTGTCTACAGGCCACCGAGGGATGAAAAAGGCCATGGCAATTTCGAAATATTTGAGAAAATTATGGAGGAAGCCCTCACTAAACTATGTAATAACAGAAAAATGTTAATTATTTGTGGCGATCTTAATTTAGATTTGCTTGTAGGAACAACAATGAAACAACGATTAATAACTTTATTCAAATCGTTTAATTTATTTCATGTATTTTTAGAGCCGACTAGATTTACACTTACCAGCTGTTCAGGCTTTTCGGCACCTAATGACCTCGTAGGGGCCCATCAGCTACGAGGTAGCGTAACGATCAGTTGCCAAGAAGTGTGAACGTCGGCGATTCACCGAGCTGAAGTAATTGGGGTCGATCTAACCTGGTCTGTGCTTTGGTCCCGTCAACCTCCTGTCTCTCTGCAAGGCCCGGGTGCACCCTAGGCTCTTCTTGGTAGACAGGTTCTTCAGCCAACCTCCTATGACTGGCGGGCCAGCTTCAATGAGCACAGTGTTCCAACACAGGTTATGTTACGTGGTAAAAACCAATCGGCCACGTAAATGCGAACTTTATCTGGTTCGGGGAACCACAACACACTCAGCTATATAGACAATCCTGAGGGAAACCCGAATACATTCCAGATGGCTTGCGATTTAATTTCAATACCCTAACCAAAACGCGTTTACATTGCGAGGGCTTTCATCTGTCAGTTGTCAAAAAACTGCTAGGTTGGCAGCAACGTCAAATTCAAAATGGCCGTTCAGAAACCATCGATCGAATATCGATTTGGAATCGAACAATCACCCGCCCGGACAGGCACCCACCTGTCCCCTAATCTACGGGCAGCCGAGACAACGTTGCTACCGCTCGTTTTAGAACCGAGCCTCCTACTAGAACCTCTGCAGACCGGGGGGTCCCGTCCTTGCCAGGGAACAAGTTAACAATGCGCCCCCTGCGCCAACGTAGTGGCGGTAGGTTAGCATCCTTAACCAGAACGAGGTCACCAACACTAGGGGGGCTGGTTTTGTCAGTCCACTTAAGGCGCTGTTGTAAGATATGCAGATACTCGAGCGACCAACGCTTCCAGAAATTCTGAGTAAACTGCTGCAACATCTGATACCTTGACAACCGATACAATTTCACTCCCTCGAAGGGGTGCTCGGGCAACGCGTTAAGTGGCTGTCCTATCAAGAAATGGCCTGGGGTCAGAGCCTCCAGGTCATTTGGATCCGAGCTGAGCGGACACAACGGTCGCGAATTGAGAATGGCCTCGATCTTACAAAACAATGTCGCGAGCTCCTCAAAAGTCAGCGCGGTCTGACCTACTATACGCCCCAAGTGCGTCTTAGCTGACTTGACTACGGCCTCAAAAATCCCACCCCAGTGGGGGCAAATCGGTGGGCTGAAGGTCCACTGTATACCCCGACGGGAGAGGGCCGTTCCAATATCCACTTTATTTACATTCAAAAAGTTGACTATCTCTCGTAAGTATCGTTCCGCACCGATGTAGTTAGTGCCGTTATCAGAGCGGATCAAAGTTGGAAGTCCCCTTCGAGAAACAAACCTTTCCAAACAAGCAATGAAAGCCTCCGTCGAGAGATCAGCAACGAGCTCGAGATGTACCGCCTTGGTGGATAAACAAACAAACACACATAGTTACGCCTTGTATTGCCTAGCGGTACGCAATCGTGAACTCTTCACCATAAACGGTCCTGCAAAATCCGTACCAACACCTGAAAACGGTCTGACCTCATTCACACGATCAGGGGGCCAGTCCCCCATGAGAGGTTGCATCGTGGCAGCCTTAAGTCGATAACAAGGCATGCACCGAAACACGATGTTCCGTATGGCACGGCGGGCAGATAAGATCCAAAACTCCCGCTGGAGCGTGGCCAACAACGCGTTACAGCCGGCATGCGCGTTTTTAATATGACGATCAGTCACCAGCAATTCAACTAACTGTCCCCCCTTGGGGAGCAGAAGTGGGTGACGAGCCGAATACGACAGATTCGCATTGCGCAATCTTCCTCCTACCCGAAGTAACCCGGTTTTATTATACCTATTTACCTTGAGGCCCAACCATTTTGCTAAATCATTCGATACAATGCAGCCCTGAGCTCCAGAATCTAATAGGGCGCGAACGTATGTTGGGTTGCCCGCCAAATCCCAAACAAGCACAGAGGCGATCGGTAACACCACCGTCTCCGGTTGGGGGGCAACCAATGGTTGGGCCGCAAATTCCTAGCGAGGACCCCCGGGGCCCCACTGTGCCTGTAACCGATCAGGTATGCAGCTATACGCCAGAGGGTCCCATTGTACAAATGGCCCACGCGCCGGTTCCATTCCCAACCTACGATTCCCCGTAAAGGGGGGTGGGCGTGAATTCAACCGTGGCCGCTCCATGAGCGGGGGGGACATCACATGTGACCGACGAGGACGAGGCGACGAGCGGGGCGACAACTGAGGCGGCGTCCGAACCGCACCCGCATAGCTCGAAGGTGTCCCATGCCACCCGCCCGTTACGGCCTGCTCAACACACCCAATGTCCCGCTGGGTCGGATGCTGAGTCGCAACCGAATACTCAGGGCCCCCCATGTAATGGTCCTGAGTGCGGCCCTGCACCCTGGTACTGCCCTGTGCACGTGGGGACGTTGGCCCCTGAGTTGCGCTCCGAGTCGCAAACGAATTCTCAGGGCCCCATGCCGTGTCACCCTGGGTACGGCCCTGTGGACTTGGGGACGTTGGCCCCTGAGTTGCGCTCCGAGTCGCAAACGAATTCTCAGGGCCCCATGCCGTGTCACCCTGGATACGGCCCTGTGGAGGCTGTTGGCCGGACCGGTTCATGCACAACAGATTGATGTGGGCCCCACCACAATATCCGCACATTTTTGTGCGCGTGCAGTCCCTAGCCATGTGTGGCCCGAGGCACAGGAAACACCAGCTCCGCTGCTTGGCCATCCGGCGCCGTCCCTGAACCCTAAGTTCCCCGAACTTATTGCAATTGGCCACAGCATGGCCAATCTGCCTACAACATGGGCAGGTCTCACTATGTGGGGTCAATGCACTCACAGTCCCATATGACTGCCTGTTGGTGCGGTCCTTCCTCGTCGGAGGGCCCCTACTCACAGCGCTCCCGGCAGCTCTCTGTGGCTCCGAAGGATGGGTGACCGTCAACTTCAAATTCTCTGCCCGTCGAGCCTCCTCTTCCAAGAATCCGACCAAGTCGGAGAAGGCGGGCAGGTCCTCGGCCGACCTCCCGTGAGACTGTTCGAAACGAGTCTGCACGTCAGCGGATAGGCGGGAAAGTACAATGTACAACAGTAGGTACGACCATTCACCAACCGGAAGTCCAAGATTCTCTAGAGCCTTGGTGACGGACAACAATGGGTTCAAAACCTCCGTCTGTATAGCCCCGACCTTGTTCACAACCGGGATACTAAACAAACGGTTCAGTTGGGCATCGGCCAACCTCCGTTTGTCTGACCAACAATTGCCTGGCCGTTTCATAGTTACCCTCCGTAACTGTCAAATGAGCGACCAGCTCCCTAGGCTCACCCCTCAATGCTGCCACCAGCTGAGCCATCTTGACAGACTTGGTAGTGTCCGATCGCATGTGCATTTTAATCAAATTTTGATGACAGCGATGGCTTTAGGAAATAACTTTGATCGAAAATTTCATGACTATGTTAAAAAATATTCCAAAACTTTCAAGTTGGTTTGTAGAACTGCAAAAACTTTACACATTAATAGAAAATTTCAAAATTCAAATAATAGAATGAAAACAGTTTGGCAAATAATAAACCGCGAAACTGGCAAAGTTATACCAACGGACAATGATTTCTGCCTAAAGATAGGTGATGATGTTGTTAAATCCAACGCTGATGTTGCTAAAGCTTTTGAAACATTCTTCACCAATGTACCCGTACTCACAACAGACCGTCTAAATTCATTTCCATATGAAGCAGAGACTTTATTAAAAAATAACACTAGCGTCAGTAATGTATATTTAAAATTCCATCATTTATATCCCCAGGACATTGTCAAAACGTTTATTAATTAATTAACTTAAAAAATACGGAAGACCTGTGGGGTATATCAGTCAAAGTCTTTGGTTCAGTAATTCTAGTTATAGCCCCACACTTAGCTTATATTTTCAATAAATGTGTTGACGATGGGGCTTTTCCAGACTTCATGAAACACAGTAAACTGATACCTCTGTTCAAGTCGGGAGATAAGGACGATCCTTAAAATTTCAGACCAATATCTGTTCTTCCAACACTAAGTAAAATATTTGAAAAGATTATACTCAATCAAATGCTCTCACACTTCAACCGTACAAAACAACTCCACGCTAAGCAATATGGTTTCACTAGGGGTAAATCGACTACGGATGCAGGTATACCCTTATATTTCATATTTATCCTGCATGGGAGGCCGCACAGGATGCTATCGGAGTTTTTTGCGACCTGTCGAAGGCGTTTGATTGTATTGATCATAATACGCTATTAATTAAATTAAATCATTACGGAGTTAGAAATAAAGCGTTGGATCTACTAAGATCATACCTAAGCAATATAATTCAAAAGGCAGAAGTTGACGGCGTAAAATCTGATGGATCGGGTGTTAAAATTGGCCCTTTCTTATTCCTGGTATATATTAATGATCTGCCTTACATGGTGGAGAAATTAACTGACATAGTGTTGTTTGCTGATGATACTTCAATGGTCTTCAAAATTGAAAGACAAAAAGGAGAATTTGATGATGTTAATGGTGTATTGTCTTTAACCTTGAATTGGTTCACAGTTAATAATTTAGTTTTAAACGCTCGTAAAACCAAGTGTATCAAATTCTCACTTCCCAATGTCAGGCAAGTTGAGAGCAGTTTAGTGTTAGACAACAGCACGTTAGAATTAGTAAATGATACGAAGTTTCTTGGCATAACCATTGATAGAAAATTGCAGTGGGGACCCCACATAGATAAATTGGCTGGTAAATTAAGTTCTGCGGCTTACGCTGTTAGGAACATCAGACAAAGCACGGATGTGGCTACATCTAGGCTAGTATATTTTAGTTACTTTCATAGTGTGATGTCCTATGGTATCTTGTTGTGGGGGAAAGCAGCGGATATTAAAACAATTTTTATTTTACAGAAAAGAGCTATTCGAGCAATTTATAATTTAAAACGAACAGACTCCTTAAGAGCTTTTTAAAGAAATTGTCATACTAACAGTAGCTAGTCAATTTATTTTCGAAAATATAATGTATGTACGCAAGAACATTTCAACATTTTCCAAACTTAGCGATAGCTGTAATGTTAACCTAAGAAATAATCACAGACTATGTGCGCCCCGTTTTAGACTCGCGAAGGTGAGCAATTCTTTCAAGGGTCAGTGCATTCTCTACTACAATAAGATACCTCTGGAGATTTTGAAATTGCCATTTGAGCAATTTAAAAAGCATGTTAAAGCGACTTTGTCGAAAAAGGGATATTACAATGTTCAAGATTACTTAAATGACAGGACTGTATGGGGTTAATCTGGCTCAACACAGACCTTGCTGTTAATAATTTTGTAATTATTTATTCCTGCTTATTAATCATAACAATTAAATTTTTCATATTTGTATTAGTTAAGCACAACCTATTTTTAAAAGAGATCTAGAAAATGTTTCTACGCCCATCTTCTCCCACAGTGGTCCAATGTAGAGAAGAGACAAAAAATGACGTTTGCTAAGTATATCTATCTATCTATCTAAATATCTACAGTAATAAAGTACTTTGACTTTGACTTTGACTCTTCGATTTTGGTGTTATCGATACGATTTATTTGCCTTTGGAAGGCTCTCATATGAGATCGCTGTTGCACTAGTAAGGCGTCAATTTCTGATGTAGTAGATTGCTCCCGATCGTCGATAGTGATAAGTGGTACCTCAAACTTCCTATCTGATGATTTGCTGGTCGAAGGAGTCGTTGAGGGGATAGCTACCGGTTTGACTGTTGTTATCATCCCTCTAGTAGCCCTGTAGAACTTCTCCATTTGTTAATAAATGTCCTTTTGGAAGTACTCCGCTGTCCTCTCATCATACTTCAACAGTTCTTCATTATCTTGGAGAAAGGCGGACCACAAACTGTCTAATGCTTCAAGTCTAGTAGTTAGGTACCCTGTAGTTTTACTGCTGATACTGTCTTTCTTGAAGTTGATACTAATTTTCTCCATTTCGCTGATAAGCTAACTCTGGTGTGAGAATAAGGCTTCCATATTGATAGTTCTAATGAGTCTTCGTAGATTCCCGCAACAGTATGGTGCACCTAGTGGTAGTTACAATTACGGCGATATTACGATTGATATTGGAGAAGCGATGATACGATGCGCCGACACCGTTGTGTAGCGGGAGCTTGATGACTCACAGTTCCTGGTTGATATGTTGATACCTTTAAGCATATAGTTTTTCCTCTCCATGTACAGCGTCGGAGCTCCCCCAGTTCCCGGTGTCCCCGCACCTGCTCGCCGCCACCAAGCAGACCGTGAACCTCGCGCGCGACGTGGAGCGTCTGCAGCTGAGCCACCGGCGCGCGGCGCAGGAGAGGGGCTGGCTCGATCGGGCCGCCAGGGATATGGACATTGTGGTTGACGAGGATTTCTGGTATCCTTTACAAAAATGTAAGCAAATACAAAATTATTTATTCCAATATACTCAAAAACAATCACAAAAAATATTCTAAATAATTACAAGATTAATTAAAAATAATAATAATAACAAACACTAAGCAATTATCGTATAATATATATCGATCAATTTCTAAGTACATCGTCATAATATTAGACAACCACCTCATTATTAGTAAGTATGTTATTTATCTATATAAGTATGTGTATCGTTACCTAGTGCCCAAGATACAGGGATTCCTAGTTTGGGGCTAGATCAATGGGTGTAAATAGGGTCCAAGGTATTATTATTATTATTATTATAAGTGCAATTCAATCTTTGAATGTGTTTGGAGGAGAGGGAAATACAATGGGGATATAATAAAATCGCTGAAACTGTCGCTGGCATCATCATTGCAAACTATCATAGTGATTATGTGTTTGTGTAACTATGGCATAATAGTCAGTCTAATAGTAGTTTATGTGACTGCTACATAATGGAGGGCATTAAAACTCGAGATCGCATAATAATATCAGTCGAGAGTTTTAATGCCTAATTATGTACAGTTACATAAACTAGTTTATCTACACACATATATCATAAGCTCTCTTTGATGTGTTCAGGAACCGCATGTTCGACCGGCATTGAAGCATTGATAATTGCTCTGCACTTGTCTAGCTTGTTCAGTAGTACCAAGTTCACAAACAAACTAGGAGCGGCACGCAGGCGGGCGTCGGCGCTCCAAATTTGAAAGTCATAATATGACAAATTTTGGTACATTATGGTCATAATTTATCAATATTCATATAAGAAATGAGTTTTTACCAAGAAGTTTATCATTATGCTGGTCGTAACGTGCGTTTTTGGACACAGTAAAGAGGGTTTATGATACGTGTTTAGATAAAAGCTATAAAGCCTTTCTATTTAGACGGGAACGGGAATAGAATACAATAGAATAGAATAGAACTTTATTGCATTGAAAATCTTGTCCCGCAAAACCAATTGTAAGTAAGGTTTGTCTGTGGGTCGGGAGTCGCACTTCATATTAAGATTAACTTAAATTGAGATTAGGTATACATATCTAAGAAGGAACAAGTATTGTTGAGTTGTTGACACATAAATGGTCGAATACAATTATGATGACATATATAGGTATGTAGGTAAGTAGCTTAGTAAGAACTTCTATGTTTTATAGAAATAAAATACATTGATGAATTATGTAGGCAATTAGGTACTTATGATACTATCCAGAAGGTACTTATGATACTAATGTAGAAGGTACTTATGATACTATTGTAGAAGGTATGTTTTATACATAAGGGAAGAGGTTCTATTTGAGATTCGTTTAAGTGAAATGACTAGATCAATCTAGATTCTTATTCTCGACCTACCATGCGATAGGTCCCGGGTTCGATCCCCGGCTGGGGATTTCAAAAAAACTTAGGTCTTGGATGTTTATATGTATGTGATGTCGCTGTATCTGGTTCCCAAGATACAGGGAATCCTAGTTTGGGGCTAGATCAATGTGTGTCAATAGTGTCCAAGGTATTATTATTATTATTATTATTATTCTTGCCATCCTGAGTGCCGCTACCACACTAGATCTCCTCAACCGCTCTATTCAGTCCCACGCAGTACCAGGAGAGCAGCAGCGGCAAGGAGCTCGCTGCCAGGCGGAAGCAGCTGGAGCAGCTGATAGCGCGGGGAGGCGGAGCCTTGCGGGGCGCGGGGCGGGCCGCAGCCAAGTTCCCCGCGCTGCACCAACACGACTGCACGCTGCGTGAGTACACAGACACACACACACACACATACACACACACACACATATCTATTCAATGTCAACCTATGTCTATGACGACCTCCGTGGCGCTGCGGTAGTGGCTCTGCCTACCATGCGAGAGGTCCCGGGTTCGATCCCCGGCTGGGGATTTAAAAAAAACTTAGGTCTTGGATGTTTATATGTATGTGATGTCGCTGTATCTGGTTCCCACGACACAGGGTATCCTAGTGTGGGGTCAGAAAGATTTGCAGTAATCACCCTGTTTTAGTTACCACCCACTCTGCTATCTGTGTATGTATCCCATCCCAGTTTATGGATTCCTCTATTGCTTGGATGTTGGCCCTGTCAAAAGCTCCCTCTACATTGAAGAACCATCCCAGCATCGATGCATCCCAGGGTAAATTCTTTGTTTTCTAGCGTTAAGTTGGCAGAGCTGTTTCGGTTGATTTCCCTTCCTTAAAGGCATGCTGATTACTACAGAGGGGGAGGCACTTTCGTTTAGTTTTGTCCTAGATACTATATACTTTTGTTTGATGTCTATCCAGTATGTTCTCTAGCGATTTCAGTACGAAGGAGAAAAGACTTATGCACCGGAACAATTTTACTTCTTGATGCTATCTTTTCCGGTTTTGGTATGAAAGCTGCTTTTACATTTATTCGATTCGGAGCGGTATACTTCAGTGCTACACTACTCCTGTATGCTTCTGCAAGATCGTTTGTAATCAATCTGACGATCTGAGTCGGCAGTGACCTTACCTACGAAGTCAAGAGTCCCGTGTGACGTCCCTACTTGGAGAGGAATAAAAAAGATTCCAAATAGGTAGCCAACAAGAAATTTTATTTAACGTGGGTTCTCCAATGTAGTCTGACCCTGGTTACGCAGCAACGAATCTTCCCTGCGGGTTTTGCCGTAGTCGGAGTGCCGCTGACGTCGGAGAAGTAACGGTCCGAATGCAGCCGGAGCAGGGAAGCAGGTTAGCCCGAAGCGGTGTCAGGAACCGGGAAACCGTAGGGTAGTCAGGAAAAGCGGTGATCCCGAAGAGGTGCCAGGAACCCCGAACTCAATCGGGGTTAATATGAAGCACAGACAAAACTAAAACGTAACTACTAGCAGTACGTTATGATTAAACGCAAGCAACCACTGCTTAGAGTCGCTCGTCGGCGTACGGTAAAAAGGGACCGTTACAGAGCGCCAGCAGGACGGACGTGCGCACAGTCCGAGTGAGTTTTCGGAATCACGCCGGCGCCGCAAAGTCAAGTTGCGGTCACGGCTGGTCAGTTTAAAACGGGCCAATCACAGCAGAGCGAGCGAGCTGTCAACAGTGGAATGCTGCTAGTACAGCGCGTGAAAATTAATACTGTGATTACCAGCCTCATTTGGCAGTTTTATTAAGAGAATTACTACTTAAATTCAAAATAAGACCAGTTAATGATAGAGTGAAGACAACGGTAACTTACAACGTTACAATACCCTCTCGCCCAGTAAAGGGTTTTCATACGTAATGAAAATCCAAAACCTAATTCTAAATATTCTTAACTAGTTTTAGATCCTTAACATGCCAGGTGCCTAAGTCCTTTCCCGTCATATCCTCTAAAATGTATACCAAGGGTGATTTCTTAGCGGAGACGCGACATTTGGTATATTTGGGCGCTAACTTTTTACTAAAGTACTTGTCTTTATCACTCAAGACATAAGCACGTTTTAGGACAATGTCGCCTACGCTGAATTCTGCCTCTTTCCGCCTAAGATTATAGTGCGCCGTATTTTTTTTATGTGCGTGCCAAAGAGATGCCTGTACCTTATCAAAATATTTTGACAGGTGACCCAGATTTTCAGCGTAAATGTCGCGTGGCAGAAATAGTAGTTCCTCACCCAGATCGTTATCTGTATAATGAGAACCACAAGTAACCGTTTCTCGTCCGTACACGAGGAACGATGGAGTGTAGCCAGTTGCTTCATTGACGGAGTTGTTAATGGCATACTGTATTTTGGGAATATTAGTGTCCCAGGTTCTGTGGTCATTGTCCACGTAGGTGGAAATACATGTAACTATTGTTTTGTTATAGCGCTCGACAGTGTTTACTTGCGGAGTATATCTCGGAGAGAAGAATACGTTAGGTATCTTGTATTTCTTAAAGAGGGTATTTGTTACCGAGCTAATAAACTGGGTACCATTGTCAAGGAATATTGTCTGTGGGATTCCGTGGACCAGAAACACAGAGTCCTCCAGAGCCTTGACGACAGCTTCCGAAGTAGCGCGTCGCATGGGAAAAATAAGGCAATATTTTGAGAAGCAACATGTTACGACCAAAATATAACTATTCTGCTTTCGACTGACCGGAAGTGGACCTATGAAATCAATGGATATCATTTGAAACGGCCGTGAGCATTGTTTAGGTCGACCCATCGTACCCAGCGTCGGATGGTTTTGTGGTTTGTAAGTGAGACATTTTGAACAAGAACCAACAAAACGTACGACGTCTTGGTGCATGCCCGGCCAGTAGTATCGAAGAAGTAAGCGTCGATAGGTCTTGAAAATACCCAAGTGAGCAGCAGTAGGTTCAGCATGATTCTCCTCTATGACGCTGTCACGCAATTCTTTCGGCACCACTTCCTTCCAGGAAAACTCCGAAATCATTTCGCACTTATTTTTGGAGTGGCGATAGAGAGCACCACCTTCGATCAAGTAGTTAGGAAAGAGGTTCGGCTTTTCTAAACAACCGTTATAAATGTTTTTGTACCATGTGTCAGTAGTAGTCAAATTAGAGTTGACCGTACTGATAGAAGCACATGGGAAAGCACGAGATAGTGCATCTGGAATGACATTATCGACCCCACGACGATGTTTAAGTTCGAAATTAAAGGCAGACAACCTCACACACCAGCGTGCTAGTCTTCCGGTAGGGTTGTCCAGTGACAAGAACCATTTGAGCGCGGAGTGGTCGGTGTAAACGGTAAAGGTTTTTCCGTTTTCCAAGTAACACCGCCAGTGTTCTAGAGCGGTTAAAACTGCTAGCGTCTCCCTCTCGGTTATACTGTAGTTCTTCTCAGATCCCGACAACGCCCTACTCATGTATGCAATCGGATGTTCTTTACCATCAATCGTTTGTGTGAGCATGGCACCAATCCCAAAATTGCTCGCATCAGTGTGTACTTCGAACGGTAAATCGTAATTGGGACAAGAGAGAACCGGGGCTGATACAAGACACTCTTTTAGCTTATTAAAAGCATCATCAGCTTCAGTTGTCCACTGAAACTTGGGTGCGTTCTTCTTACTTGAAGTCAGCTGGTTGAGTGGTCCGGCAATAGTGCTAAAGTTGGGGACGAAACGGCGGTACCACGTGGCTGTTCCAAGGAAGCGTTTAAGATCTTTTTTTTTGTGGGTGTTGGGAAATTAAGGATAGCCTCGACTTTTTCAGGATCAGTGCGAAGGCCATGCGCATCCACAACATAACCCAAGTACTTCAACTCATTTCTGAAGAACTTGCATTTTTCAAGGTTGATGGATAAGTTCGCTTGTTTTAATTTATGCAGCACGCCTAGTAGTAAGGACACGTGTTCCTCAAAGCTGCTGCTGATGATAATAATATCATCTAAATATGCGAACGCCTTTAGATCAAAATTCCCGAACAGAAGATCGACAAGCCTTTGTTGAGTGGCA
The DNA here is from genome assembly GCA_949825045.1 of Argyresthia goedartella. Classification (NCBI taxonomy): domain Eukaryota; kingdom Metazoa; phylum Arthropoda; class Insecta; order Lepidoptera; family Argyresthiidae; genus Argyresthia; species Argyresthia goedartella. The sequence continues at coordinate 27,522,014 of OX463830.1, forward strand.
GGGGCATTGGTGAGACCGAAAGCAGTGGTCTTAAAACGGAGAGTTCCTCTGCCTGGAACATAGAATGCAGTTTTGTCTTGATCTTCTGGAGCTATTGGAATTTGCCAGAACGCTTTCGACAAATCTACGCTAGATAAGAATTTTGCATCGCGTAGGTTGTCTAATATTTCAGTTATATAGGGTAGGTTATATGCGTCCTTTTTTGTGACCGAATTCAGTTTACGGCTGTCGAGGCAAAAGCGAGGTTGTCCATTCTTTTTATAGACAATGAGGACAGGGGACGACCAAGCGCTCTCGCAAGGTTCAACTACATCTAACGCTAGCATTTCGTCGACTTGCTCTACCAAAATTCGCTGCTTCTCAGGTGACATTCGATAGTAACGTTGTCTTATAGGTTGAGAGTCACCAGTATCGATATGGTGAGTTATAAGACTAGTTCTACCAAGGCCCATACTGTCAGTGGAGATTTCCTGGAATTGACTGACAATTGAATCGGCTGTGGACTTTTGTGAATCAGAGAGATTATCGTAAGACTGTATAAAAGTCTCATTTTTGTCGATACTTATTTCTGCCAAAGAAGAGTTGGACAAGGTGATGCTACCTAAGTATTTGGGACAAATATTGAAAATCCGCCAAAAGTCAATGCCTAGGATAAGTGGGCTGTCCACATTTGGTAACACGTAACCCTTAATAATGTGGAATTGTTCTTCAAAGTGAATGGGAAGATTGATGTAGCCAATACTTTGAAGGGACTGGCCTCCAGCAGCAGTCACGGAGATACAATCATCGGTAAATACTTTTAGACCATGGTCCGACAATAATTTATGAGAATCATTGCCGAGAATAGTGACAGCAGATCCAGAATCGAGTAGACCAGAAGCAGGGATGTCCCCGATTCTAACGGAAATATAGGGTCTACTGTCCTTTGTTGGTTTACTATCCAGAATTGAGGCGACTCTGAAACTAGAGAAGAAGTTTCTAAGGGTTTGTAGCCATTTTTCAAAATCTACTCTATCGAAATGACCCTTAGAACCGTCCCAATTCTGGCTAATTAGTTTTTTTGAACGGTAGGAGTACATTTAGGGCATTCAGGTTTCTTTACACCTTTATTACCGCACCCAAAACAGACGATGACGTCACGACTAACCTTACACTGACGAAGATCGTGAGTGTTAGAGCGGCATCTTAGACAAAAGTTATTTGACTTTACAGTTGTTGCAGGAGCGATCGCAGAGACATGGTTGTCAGATTTCGTCTTACATGGCTTGTAAGCAAATTCGGGTGCTAGTGTGTGTGTGGTAATCGTTGGTGGCTCGCGAAAGTGTGACATACGGGTTTGTATATTTTCGTAATTTTTGCACAACGTTCTCAATACCCCAATATCCACAATCTGAGTTGCCGAGGCCAACGTACTCGCATAACATGGCCGGATATTGTGCAATAGTATCTCTAATTTGTCCTCTTCGGATAATTGTTTCGATAAGCGCGAAAACATTCCTGCCATTATGGAAAGATAAATGGTTATCGTTTCTGATTCGCCCTGAGTGCGAGCCCTAATTTCAGAAAGTAGACGATAATCATAGTCAGTTTGGCTGAAATCCTCTAACAACAGAGATTTGAGATCCGACCAGTTGTTAACGCTATCTCTTATACTTCGGAACCAGTGCAATGCTTGATCGGTGAAAATTTCCGTTGCATAGGACAGAAGTTTGGAGTCCGAAATATTTCTGGCCTGACACAGTTCCGAAACCCTTTCGATAAAAGCCCGGACACATGATTTCCCGTCGTACTTCAATTTACTAAGTTCGGAAGTATTGCTACGCTCGCAAGTTACAGAAATCACGCTCGCGCCACTAACAGATGGCGTTGATTCCCTACACGCAGTATTAGACGAGGAAGATATTGAAAGGGGATCCTTTGCTTGTGATAAGAGAGCTAGGATCTTCGAATAATATTTTCGGTAAATCTCCGACAGTTGATCATGGCCCGTTTCGAACTTTTCATCCGTAGGTACCCGACTTAATCTGTGATAGACATGGTGCATCAGATTTTGTGTCCTAAGAAGAGAGGATCTATCTGGTGCAGGTCCGTCAAGAGTAGATTGCACTTTGTCCAAGATTTTGACGACTGCAAGTAAGTCGTCCTTAGGTTCAAGGTGAGATAACAGAACGTCCTCTGACGGGTATTCTGTCACAAGTTTAGTTATTTGTTTACGTAAAATTTCTACGGTAGTGCCTGGGTTTTCACCTCTGATGGCAACTTCGTACTCCAGTTCTGCTTTGTTTAGAGAGAGAAACTTAATTTGAAAAGACATGATGCAGCTCAAATAATAAATACCAAAGAGATGAGTAGTGAAAGTGTACTGATTCCTTTAGTCGCCTCTTACGACATGCACAGGAGGAAATGCAACTGCCGTATTCTTTTTTGATTTCCCGGGACAGCACAGGAAGAGAAATCAAGGAATTGAAAATGACGCTACTAATTAGTCTCCGTTCTGTTACAAAATGATTTATGTACGTTAGGTTTTGACGGTATGAATGAAGTGAATGACGATGTAGAAAAAAATATATATGTTAAAACTGCAAATAAAAATATTGCAACTAGTGGGTAGGTGGTTAATTTTTTTTATAAGAGAACGAGAAATTAAAACCAACGTAGGAATTTGAAAAAAACACTACAATTTAAAAGTTTGAATAATAACCACGTACACAGAAGTTGCTAAGCAAAACCAAAATTACAACACAGGTAAACGTTTACAAAAACACGCACACACAAACAACTAACTACTTACAGCGTAAGCAAGGCCAGACTAACCACGTTATGGGCGCCACTGTGACGTCCCTACTTGGAGAGGAATAAAAAAGATTCCAAATAGGTAGCCAACAAGAAATTTTATTTAACGTGGGTTCTCCAATGTAGTCTGACCCTGGTTACGCAGCAACGAATCTTCCCTGCGGGTTTTGCCGTAGTCGGAGTGCCGCTGACGTCGGAGAAGTAACGGTCCGAATGCAGCCGGAGCAGGGAAGCAGGTTAGCCCGAAGCGGTGTCAGGAACCGGGAAACCGTAGGGTAGTCAGGAAAAGCGGTGATCCCGAAGAGGTGCCAGGAACCCCGAACTCAATCGGGGTTAATATGAAGCACAGACAAAACTAAAACGTAACTACTAGCAGTACGTTATGATTAAACGCAAGCAACCACTGCTTAGAGTCGCTCGTCGGCGTACGGTAAAAAGGGACCGTTACAGAGCGCCAGCAGGACGGACGTGCGCACAGTCCGAGTGAGTTTTCGGAATCACGCCGGCGCCGCAAAGTCAAGTTGCGGTCACGGCTGGTCAGTTTAAAACGGGCCAATCACAGCAGAGCGAGCGAGCTGTCAACAGTGGAATGCTGCTAGTACAGCGCGTGAAAATTAATACTGTGATTACCAGCCTCATTTGGCAGTTTTATTAAGAGAATTACTACTTAAATTCAAAATAAGACCAGTTAATGATAGAGTGAAGACAACGGTAACTTACAACGTTACACCCGGGTTCGAGTCCCGGTGGGGTCAAATATTTGTTTGACGAGAGCGGATGTTTGTAACCCTAGTCATGGTTGTTTATCTATATAAGTATGTGTATCGTTGTCTAGTACCCAAGATACAGGGAATCCTAGTTTGGGGCTAGATCAATGTGTGTCAAAAAGTTTCCAAGTTATTACTATTATTACTAATATTTAGGCTTTCTGTAAGAGCACAGGTAGAATGCCATCAGGACCCGCAGATTTAAAATCTGGTGGATCCTCCCATGCAATATGGTGATCCGATATGTTGTGTTCATTGTATTCTTTGCAGCCTGGGAAGTGTGCCTCCAACAGCTGATTATGTGCTCTACTCTTTGCACTGTAGGCGTCGGCTTTCCATACTTTATCTTTGTCTTGTTTTGCTATATTCGCCCCTATTCCTTCTATACTCGTCCCAGCTATCTTCGTCATTCTTTTTGCTTTCCTGGTGGTATGCATCTATCAGAGTTATTTCCTAGAGTTCATTCATTAGCCCCCTCTTCTTATTCTTCGCTTGTTCCATATATTAGTCGGGCTGGAGTCCATTCTTCACCCAAAGGAGCATAAATTATATGCCATCGTATTCAGCATGCAAGGTGCAATAGCTTAAGTGAGCCCCCGCCCATCAGTTTCAATCATTTCCGAAAAAAAATGTACTTTAACTGTAAGTGCTTCCTCCCATCCAAAAAAAAAACTTTATACTTTATTGCACAACATTTTTTTCTCACGCATGAAGCTATCATGCTAATGTATGCTAGCTAATTAACTCCTTATTTTATTGTGGCGTATAGGGAGGTATAGGTACATGTCATTGTCATTGAGCGGTCATTTTGCTAGCTGAATCAGGCCCGATCAAGCTCACGCAAACAAACAAGCATCATCGTATTGCAGGAAACAGAACCATCTGAGTTAAATACCTATATAAGCTTTATTCATAACAGATCAAAGACGATAATGGCAAGTCTAGAGCACCAAGTATATTTTGGAAGAAGAAGGCTACTCAGTTTGACTCGCCCGATTAAAAGCTCTACACATCACATGGATCATTGCATCAAACAAAACTAGTCATTAACGAGACCATTTTCTAGACTAGTTTTCCTATAGCAAAAACGGGTCTAGTCTCGTCATTGAAAAAAAACGACGACTAGGTACCCACTCCCCGAGCGCACCCGCCCCCCTCGTCACGCGGACCATGGGAGGGTCGAGTTTACGTCGGTCAAGCTGTACCCTTAGTTTTTAACCGTTCTCAGACTGGTAATAAACCACCGTCATGTTTGTTTCAGCCGCTGCAGACATGAAGAGCGAGGAGAACGCTCTACAAGTGATGAAGAACGCCCTACAGTCGGGAGAGATGAAACGCAAGCAGCGGCGCGGCAAGATCCAGTCTCTGCTGACCCTCGATCGGCGGGTGAAGGCGAACGCAGCTGGGCCCAGGCTCAACCTGGCCAGGAATGATGGCGGGGCGAGGAAGACGTCTAGGAATAATTTGAAGAAGAGGAACAACAAAAAGGACAAGAAGGGTGATCAAACAAAGAAAAAATAAATGTTGTTGAAATTGTTGAACATTTTGTTTTCTTTAAATGATAGAGCAGATGGATACTTAAACGGACATTACGCCGTTACATAACTAAAGGTTTGACTGACATACAATGATGCGAATAATGTCCTGAGATGCTGTAACTGTCACTCGCTCGGAAAATGGTAACACTATAATGAGGTCCGGATGCACGAACGGCAACTCGAGGACACGGTGGTCTGGGGATCCGGCTTTCCCGAATGTGGCGCTCCCGGCTTTCTTGGCCTTGGCTTCGGCCCGGTGCGTGACGATGGTAAGAGGCCAGACGGAATGACGTTCGTTCCCTTGCAGAAATTAGTTAGGATTTCAGAATGACACGAAAAAATAAAACAATTTAGAGGTGTTTTCGTAATTAAATTCTATCGAGAAAATTTCATCAAATCACGTTTCCCTTTAGTGAAAATTTTAATCAAATACTCAATAAACGTTAACCCAAAAATCAAATCTGTAGATGACTTCATGGTAGAGTAAATGGATTCGAAAAAAAACCCTTTTTTTTTTCGTATTACCTTAAGTCATAATAATTGTGGAGCCCACAACATCCATCAAAGGAGGGCTAACTGTTAACAAATAGGAAGATAGAATACGCAATACACGCGTAAATGCGCACGTACATCAACCCTTGTGTGTTGACTTGGTTTTAAATGTGTCTGTGCATAGTTTATTACAGACTTACACGCACCCAAAACCCAGCCAACTTATTACTACTATGTCTTAAGATGTAGGCAAACAAATAAGTATTTAAACATACAAGAATATGCACAAAGTCGGTGCGCACTGAATGGATCTATCGAGTGAAGCTCTGCAAAAGTAGGTACTTATACCCAATGAAGTTGAGTTTTTAGGTTTTTAATAAGGGTTAAGTAGTACATATTTCCTGGCTCTGCACCCATCACTATCTCATAAGCGGCCTTTATTTGAGCATTAATCTATACTCCGTTTTGCGTGATAGGGAGCTAGCCTTTCGCCGCAGCTATGAAGATCTGAAGGTTATATCTTGATGCTTTCTATCACCGTTGGAATGTCCATATAATATAGGTAGGTAGTAGGTATATTCAAAATAAGATAATGTAGATTAGATTTCTGGCAAAGTAGTTGAAGTAAGTACGTAATAAAATAATGTCAAAAACCACACATATTCTGCGTTCCTATCGTTTAACATCACTGCCGGTATTGTATCTATTCAAACAAAAGCATAATTAATCCTGTCTTATATGTATTTTTCAACAAGTGCTTTCGTCCGTCTCACAATGGAAGGTAGATGAAAAGGATTTTGTCCAAAAATTTCTTGTTTGATCATCAAATATTGATCCATTTGTTATCGCCTCTACCTACAGTATGTAACAGAAATATGTATATATACAGGTTGACATTCAATTAGCTGATCGTTCGAGTCCCGGTGGGGGCAAATATTTGTTTGATGAGAAAGCATGTTTGTACCCTAGTCATGGTTGTTTATCTATCTAAGTATAATATTTATCTACTTATATAAGTATGTGTATCTTTGTCTATTACCTACCTAAGATACAGGGAATCCTAGTTTGGGGCTAGATCAATGTGTTTGAATAGTGTCCAAGGTATTATTATTATTATTATTATTATCTTTGGGGAATGATAGTACCCATTAATTTGAACAAGTTTCCCCTAGAAACCAATAGTCGCAAACGTATTTGTTTCTGGGTATTCTTTAGTAACTTGTAATCACCTGATCGGTTCTTTATACTAAGATCAATACTTCTATATATATTTGCAGCATATGTTCCTTTGGGAAAGTTATTCATAATGATTTTGACACGTCGATAGGTTTTGGGCCAGGCGCCCCAGGCCGAATGGTTAGGGTGGAGGAGTGAAAATTAAAATTTTACTGGTTAACACCGGTTTCATAGTGAAAGTTGTTCTGAATGATGATCCTAACTACCTCTCAAAATATGATTCTACCTTTTGGTTAAACCCTGTATAATTCCACGTGTTTTCAATTTTGCGTTATAATGAGCAAGAAGTCTTCCGTAAGTATATAATTAAAGTAGAGCGAAATATTTTAAACATTTTAAGTAGGTCGGTGCCAAGAGTATCTGCAGCCGTCTGTGCTGCTTTCAATCAGTTGGAGTCGAAGGTAAGAGTTAAACGATTTAACTATCGGGCAACATGTAGTAGGTACAGTAGGAAACTGAATTTTCTGGGCCGGGCTGCACATCTACCAATTGTGTACAACTCACCACTTCCATATAAAGTAAGTTGTCAAAGTTATTAAGAGAAAAGTCAGAGCTACACTACACGAAGAGCACATAATTATCCTAAAGCCACGTGCACCATAATAGCTTGGAAGTGCTGCCCAGTTCAAGCTTAGATAAATAAATAATACAATGGCGATACCCTTCTGCATGTAATTCTTGTAAATATGGAACTGATTAATTTTAGTGAAACATATTTTACTTAAACATTGACGAACCGAATGGCCGAGTCGGCAGTGTCCCTGCCTACGAAGCCAAGGGTCCCGGGTTCGAGTCCCGGTGGAAGCAAATATTTGTTTGATGAGAACGGATGTATGTGCCTTAGTCATGGTTGTTTATCTATCTAACTATAATATTTACCTATATAAGTATGTGTATCGTTGCCTAGTGCCCAAGATACAGGGAATCCTAGTTTGGGGCTAGATCAATGTGTGTAAATAGTGTGCAAGGTATTATTATTATTTATAGGTTCATATAACGCGGCATAATTAGACATAATTGTTCCCATGTTTGGCCAGTTATTTGCGTGACAGAGGGCTGCCGTCGCCATACTTATGGAGATATCAAGTTTTCCATCACCGAAGAACGATCGTGTAATGAACTGGGAGATTTTACTTATCTCATTGATGAACGGTCAGAACCGGGATTCAAACCAGCTTCTCCTGTTTGCAGGCGAGCGTGTAACCCCAAGATCACGTCCACAATTTTACATAATTCACAGGTAGCTCGGTGTACCACCCCGCTCCACCGCCATGCTGCTACGCACCCTTCCCCTACTCGCGGTGTTGTCGCTGGCGCTCGCCGACTGTCCCTTCTACAACCGCCAGGCGCCTGTGCTGGCTGACGTGTACTACGACTCGCACGACGGCTCGGTGCTGTCGGACGACCAGGTCACGGCGTATGAGGAGTCGGGCGTCACTTTGTAAGTACCTGCATCGGGATAGCTGCCACATCCACCACATCCATAACGCTCACACACCCCTACCGCACCGCTTCACTACCGCAGGAACCTACTCAGCTACGAGCTATGCTTGTAGCTGAGTAGGCCACTTCCTGTACCACTTCCTAAGGTCTTTCCCATAATTTTATCATATCTTCATTCGCCATTAACTATACCTATAAATTTTTCGGATCATTTAGGAACGGTGAGAAGACATCAAAAATCGAGTGGCACAACATGTTAGGCTTTCACTCCATGGTAGGAATTACCACTCAAAGCCGAGAGGGTGTAATGATTACGGTGTCGCTGTATTGTGTGTATTGTGTGTTTGTCACTAGCTACTGTGTGAACACGATCCCCGAGTGCAACGCGACGGAGAGCCGCCGCATCGACGGCTCCTGTAACAACCTGCTGTACCCCGCGGCCGGGGCCGGACATGCTCCCTTTAAGCGCCTTCTGCCCTCCGTGTTCAACGGGGATGACGGCTCAGGTACATACATACACACATTCACACACACAAATACACACGCACGCACGCACGAACGCATGCACGCTGGCACGCACGCACGCACGCACGCACGCACACCCACATGCACACGCACGCAAGCACACGCATACGCACACACCCACACACTTGGAGTTCTGCACCCGGCACGCCTAGCCATGAGCGACATATGGTTTTTGCTTTAGAGTCACTGGCGCTGAGAGTCTTCGGATTATAGCGCGCTAGTACTTAAATCTTCAGATATGTTCATCGAGCTTCTTTCCCACAGACACATTCTTCTTGTCTCTTTTCAGATAGGTATCTAGTGCCAGTGAGATTCCTAATATGATAGCACCACAGCATGGAGAGCTTAGAAACTTCTGACAGTCGGGTTGGCGCACTGAGCCAGCGTGTTAGAGTATGGCGCTTCGTACTGTTATATGAGGCAGTCCCCGTAAGAGTTTTTGAAAAAAAACTCTCTGGTATACACAAACACTTTATTAGCAAAACACAATCCCAAATCTTATAATATACTGAATAACTCAATTATATGAATTCACTCGCGACGAGATGAAAATATTGCGATAATTACCGGCAAAGACAGAGTAACGACTAACTCGAGTTTAGGTAAAAAAATGGTTTTTATACAATGCAACCATGACGTCATTGGCTTTACACGGCATGTGGCTTTTCTGCTGACCTAAGAAATCGGTACATAGTGTTACTGGATATAACAGCCCCCCCGTTAAAACGAAGCTTTATCTCAGATAGATGAAGCTGAGTTAATCAAAACTTAAAATTACTTATTTTCTTACTATCTATGATTATGAATAAATTCTAACACTCTAAATTAGTAACTTGTTATGTTTCTCGTTGAGCTAAAATTTACTTTAGATTTTGGAACATTTGCAGGGGGTAAAGATTTCACAGATTTTTTCTCTTCATCTGATGACATTTCATACATTTCCACTGAATGGTTTACATTAGATTCATGAAAATTTTCCCTTTTATTATGACACTGATTGAAGATCTGAATACAGCAGTTGGACGGTGAACTTCTTTTGTTACAATATTTATACAACTTATTTATCATATACACAAATATGAAACCGATTATAGTGAGGGTAAAACTAGAGTAATAAGTACCGTATTTAATGAAGTGCGATTGTTAACTTCTCTTGAGAAGTTATTATAATAGGTCTGAAAATTGAAATAGGTAATTTTGTGTTTTCTTTACGTTTTAAGACCTGGAGAATCATTTGCAATCATTTTTAGAGTGATGTCTGTGTGTGTGTGTGTGTGTGTGTGTGTGTGTACGTACGTATGTACGTGATCAAAATTATGGAATTCGTTTTCTCAATAACTACTGGACCGAATCGCTTTGATGACCATATCAATCGATACGCCACGTCATGACTTAGATCTGAAAGGAGTCTAGAAAAAATCGGTCCAGCGGTTCGTTTTTTATTTGTAAAAAACTGACTTTTTTGAACACGCAACGTTAATTTTGTATGTAATTCCAAGTATTGAGGGGTAGATGTGGGTTTTTGAGGGTGCTGGTTTCGAATCTTTCATCAGTTTTTTAAAATTCAAAATGGCGGACCCACTATGACGTCATCTTTTTCGTGAAAATTCTTTAAATTCGATAAAATTTATTAATTATTGTGTAATGTTAAAAAATTGTTTTTTTTTTTAATTTTTAACTTCAATTGAAAGTTGTTATGATCAGTTAGGAAATGGGAATAGTTACTTTCGTAATTTCTTTATGTTTTAAGACGTCGCTAGATATTCCAGTAATAATTCTCAAATGATTTTCTAGGTATCGAAACATTAAAAAAAAGAATTCTTCTCAAGAGAAGTTGCTTGTACGGTACTTGCTGCCGAACCGATTTTTGTTGAATATTATTTATATCGTTTTCTAAGCTGTCTAATTTATGGGAAGCATATTTAAGAGAATCAAGGTTAATGTTATTAAGCGAAATAGGTGATAGTGAAGGTAAGGTGTGTGCACTAAATAAATTACAGGAGGACTTCAACAATATTAGTAAATGGTGTCATGATACTGGTCTCGTTCTTAACTCTATTAAAACAAAATTAATTAATATTCGATCCCCATACCTCAAAAGCGCCGAAATTGAACCTAAACTAATCGCCCATACTCACGCATGTCTGCATGACAGTCGTGATACGTGCGACTGCCCTCAAATTGAGATTGTGAAGGCCCATACATACCTTGGCCTGGTCATTGACAACAGATTCAGCTGGGGACCACATATACAACGTGTCTGCGACAAGCTACGCGCCCTGCTCGCTAACTTCTATGTTATCAAAAACAGAATTCCTCAAAAAACAAGAATTCTACTTTACAAGTCATTTTGTGAATCCACTATAAATTATGGATTAACGAGCTATGGTCGCACATTTAAAACGTATCTTGACTCCATTCTTAAACTACAAGTACAACTTCTAAAACTAATAGTACCTTTTAAAATAAAAAATAGTTTTAAAAATGATGAAGGAAAACTCTTTGAGTATTGTCAAACCCTTCCGATACACACTAACGTCAACTACATGCTTCTCAAAGAACAGTTCTTCAACGCTAAACTACAACAAGAAATAAATCATCCTGTACAAACTCGACGCATCACACAAAAGAAACTGGTTACAACACGGGCAAATAACTTTTACGGCGAGCGAACCAGCTCTTATCTTGTATGTACCGCGACTTGTCAACAACCTACCCACCGTAACTAGACAATCACTGACCCAATTAAATATTAAAATCAAACTAAAAAACTATTTTCTAGCGATGCTTTAGTTTAGAGCTATGCCATTGTTTCCATCTTACCTACAACCAACTGGTTCTAGTTGTTGTTCTTATATACTCATATATCTACTTATTATACCTAGTAACTACATATATATTGCTGCCTTAAATTATAATATTTTATTAATAATTACCTACCTACCTATGAATGAATTGACTGAACTACCTATGAATTGTTCTATAAATTATTACCTATTCTAATTATACGGTTGAAATGAAATTTGTCATATCATTTTGTATTACCTAACCTACCTAACCGACCAAAAATGAAAACCCTGCTTAGAGCCTAGATTAAGATTTTAAATTTTATGTTAAATTCTGTTATGTACCTAAATAATAAATAATATTTTAATACCTACTAACATATTAAATTAAGAATTTTGTTATATACTTATAAATCAAATGTAAAATACCTAATTTAATTTGAATAGTGTAATACCTACCTACTGTATAACGCAGAATGAAGGTGCTGCGCACAATCCCACGAGGATTATGTAGTATCTTATAGATTGTGAATGTGTTATGTATTTCTTACCTATAATTCAATAAATAAAAAAAAAAAATTAACTTTTCCTTTCTACAACAATCGTCTTCGATAATATTAAATTTTATATCAAACTCACTACGTATAAGAATTGGCTTAGAACTAGAAGGTAGTAATTGTATCGTTTTACAATAGCCAACACAATCATCTGTAAGTTTTAAGATACCTGTTCCTATGATTGCATAATCGTTAATTTTATCATCACATTTTACAGTTAGTTGAGTGCGTTTAGATTGGACAAAGATCCATCTATTATTATTCAAAACATGCCAAATGTCTACTTCGCCGAAAATAAGTTTAGTGTCACATTCTTTCGGTAAAGAATTTGTAAGCTCGGTAATTAGTTGAGTCTCACAACACTGATTAGTTATGGTAGAGTAAACAGTTGATAAAGGGCGAATATTCATCGTTAATACTATCACAATAAAGTAGATTATCCATTAAAGTATAATGTAACTTATCATCACTTAGAATTAAGTATGGTTTTGTGGGTTGAATAAGAGAAAATGTGTTAGGATTGTTTTTATCGTGAGGGATTGGCAACGGAAGCATTTTGTAAACAATGTATTTCTCTGCATAGATTAGAGGAATACTTAAATCAAAAACTATCTTATTATTATAGTAGTAGGACCACAATTTGGACACGTCTTATTATACTATGTATATTTTCTATGCTAAGAGGAACTGGGAAGTCTAACTTCCTATTAAAATGATAACTATTTGTCACTAGTTCCTTATATAAATTCATAGGGGATAGAACAGAGGGATGAAGGATATTCATTTTGGAGAATAGGATAGAATTGAGGACAGAGTCGAGAAAATTAGAAATGGTTAACAAAGAACTTTCGACCACATTAATTAAGTTATTAATTCGCGCCATGTAGGTAAGCTGATCACTTATCAGTGTAACTTGAGTCAGTGCCGTATTCATAGTACTGAGTTGAACGTTAAGTTTTTGTTCATTGGAGTTCAATCGAGAGATAGTGGAATTAAATGTGTTTATGCTGGACTTTACGATATGAATATTTTCTTTCATGAGATGGAATAGTTCATTTTCGTTTTTCTGACAAGATTCTATGGCAGCATCGTATTCGCCTCCAAACTCCAGGGCTCTTTTGTATCGATTTACGTTGTTTGTCAGATTTCCAGATATTAAGTGAGATAATGGTAGCAGTTTTATGTGATTTGATTGTAAGAGTGTTTCTGTAGATGTTGATACATATATCCTTGCATTCGAGAAAGTTGTTCAGGTTAGCTTTACTACATAACTCGATTGTTTTGCTGAGAAGCCTATGGATGTTTTGAAGATAAGGGTCTATTGATACTATATCTATATGCGTTACAACTTTCCATGAATCACGATAGAAACGGATTGCAGATGAAGGCTCGAAATAGATTCCAGGGCTCTCGAGCATTGGTGTAACTTTACTTCCAGCATGACAACGTTGAGATAATATTCTGAAAAGGAGATATATAAACATAGTTAAGTGCGTGCCGGTTTTATTTCGTTCACGTGGTATTTAGTAAATCGACGATTGATGCATAAGGTCACATTGTTTTTGTTGTGTACTTTAATTATCTTATAGGGGCCTTTCCAGACAGGGGATAAAGCCTTACGTAGCCTGTGATGTTGTTTTAGGTAGACAAAATCGCCTGTTTTATAAGCAGGCTCGCGGGAAGGTGAATCATAATACTGCTTAGAGGTTTCTTTACTTTTTGAAATGTATTCTAATGCTTTTTCGCGACTAAAACGCATTCGATATTTTAGGGCTCGGATGTACTCGTCATATGTAAGATTCTCGTTAGTTTCGTATAGTGAGTTAGGTATATGTGGTTTATGTCCATATAAGAGTTCATAGGGGGTGAATTGAGTGGTAGTGTGCGGGGTAGTATTATAACAGAGTATCGCAGTGGCCAGATAGCAATGCCAGTCATTTTGGTTCTCATTTACGAAGGATTTTAAATATTCTTTTAATGTGGCGTGACTGCGTTCCAGGGCACCGTTTGTTTGAGGGTGGTAAGGCGTTGAAAACAGGGATTTTATTTTGAAAATATTTGTGATTTGTTTGAAGAGGTCAGAGGTGAAACACGTTCCAAGGTCGGTTAGTATCATTTTAGGTATTCCAAAAAGAGACATGAAATGAATTAAAATTCGTGCTACTTCATCGCTTGTTGAAGTAACCATCGGAAAAGCACAGGAGAATTTCGTGAGATCATCCTGGAGTGTGAGAATGAACCTAAAATTCTGGAGACCTGCTTCAGGAAGGGTGCCAACTATATCGAGGGCTAAGCGCTCAAACGGTTTAGTGCTGGATGAGGTAATGGTCATAGGTATTTTGTTAAATTTTCGGAGAGGTTTGTTGATTTGACAGGATTTACATGTTTTGACATAATTTTCTATGTCAGACCTCATCGATTTCCAATAATATGAAGATTTTATACGGTTAAACATCCTGTTTATTCCAGGGTGCCCCGCGATTGTAGAGTCATGATTTTCTTTCAAGATTTGAGGGATTTCTGCCGGAGTTGGATAAATGAGTTGATTTTTGTATATGTGTATATGGATATTGGTATTATTAAAGACGTATGCGATCATATTATATAGTTTAGTATAGGAGAGTTTACTATAAGGTTCAGCGAAATCTGATATGGCTAGATCTGCCAAAGTAGGGTTATTCTGTAATATGAAGTTTTCAGGGACAATAAAAGGTCGAATATAGTTTTGTAATTAGTTTCATCGTAATGGTGAATTTTAGTAAATAAGAAGTAGTATGTTTTACTATCGCTAGGGAATGGAAGCACAGTGAATGGTTCTCGTTCAGAATTCTGTAGAGCTTCTGAGTTTCCCAGTTGAGATAGTATTTCCTCACAACTAGGCATGGAAACGTCAAAGTCCAGGGAAGTGGGGATGGCAATTGATGATAATTTGGATAAATGCAGTTTTTGCGAATGTTCTGTGGTTTTAGTGTTTGACGTTTCTAAGGTTTTAGTAAACTGTTTTTTGAAATATTCCTCGTAAGTGGTAGAGGTAGGGTCACGTTGACTTTGTTTACGGGTCGTTACATAAATAGGAATGCGAGAGAGTGATGTTAGGCGGCCCGTCCAAAGTGTCTTTTTAAAAAAAGATTTTAATAAGCTAGAAAGGATTTATTAGTTCCTTGAAACACTCACAATACAAGTACTTTTCAACCCTTATTTTAATTATAGCGCGAGGCGAACTTATGCGCCGAAATCCTAAGCACCGGATGAATTTTGTATCTGAACTGACTGGAGCCCATGTTGCTTTTCCCTTTTATAGACTCGGTAAAAGCCGCATGGCGCTCTGTGGAAAATGGAAGTAAAATGATGACAAAGCAGTAATACGGAACAATACCAGGACATAACAGTGCGTCGGCATTTGAATTTAATTTTCCTTGTTTATATATAATTTCGTAGTCATACTCTTCGAGCTTTAATCTCCATCGTATGAGTCGACTTCCAGGGTCCTTTACATTGAAAAGCCAGGTGAGAGGACGGTGATCGGTCACAATCTTGAATTTATTACCGTAAAGATAGGGGCGGAAACATTTCACGGCGAAAATGATAGCAAGGAGTTCTTTTTCAGTCGTAGAGTAATTACACTCTGCTTTATTCATAGTGCGAGAGGCGAATGCGATGGGAAGATCCTTTCCGATAGGACCTTGCGATAGGACAGCGCCGACTGCGCTATTGCTCGCGTCAGTCGTCACAACGAAAGGTTGGGAAAAATCTGGGTACTGTAGTAGTGGTGCCGTGGTAAGTTTTTCTTTAAGGTGGTTGAACGCTAAATCTTGTTCTGAGGACCAATGGAAGACTACATCTTTCTTCAGAAGAGAAGTGAGGGGTTTGGTAATTTTAGAAAAATTGTCTACGAACCTGCGGTAATAGCCGACTAATCCGAGAAACGATTTGATTTCTTTAGGATTTCGAGGGATTGGAAATTCTGTAACTGCTTTAACTTTGTCGGGGTTAGGTTGCACGCCTTTGTCAGTGATGACGTGCCCTAAGTATGTTACTTCGCGACGTAAAAACTCGCATTTATCGGGCTGTAATTTATGGTTGAATTCACGGAATATGTCAAAGACAAGATGAAGTTTTTGAATGTGACTAGTGAGATTATTGGAGTAGATGATACAGTCATTGAGATAAATATAGCAATGTAGGCCTTGCAGGCCTGAAAGGACAGAGTTCATGAGGCGTTGGAAGGTTGATGGTGCATTTTTGAGGCCGAAGGGCATCCTGTTGAATTCGAAATGGCCAGAGATGCCATTGGGGTTGAGAACCGTAAATCCGGTTTTTGCTGAGTCAGCAGAATCCATTTTGATTTGATGAAACCCTGAAACAAGGTCAAGGGTGGAAAAATATTTAGAGTGCCCTAATTGATCCAGTATATCGGTAATGAGTGGTATTGGGTAAACCTCAGATACTGTTACGTCATTGAGACGTTTGTAATCTATCACTATGCGCCATTTTCTTTGACCTGAGGCATCTATTTTCTTTGGAACAATCCAGACTGGCGCACTCCAAGGTGATATAGAGGGTTTTATAATATTTTGGTCTAACATTTTCTTGATTTGTTTATCGACTTCCTGTCGGTGACATTCAGGGAATCTGTAAGATTTAGAATTGATGGGTCCCGCGTTGCCGGTATTAATTGAGTGCTGTAGGGCATTAGTGTGAGTTAGGGGGTCACCCTCAAGATAGAAAATGTCCGCATATTTGCTACAGCACTCTAACAATGACTTCTTTTCTTCAGAGTTAAGATGTTCGTGACGAATGAGGTCCACTACGCGTTGAATACGATTGTTAGAATTAGGGGAAGTGTGGTCTAAGTTCATGATAGATTCGGTGGAACTTTCAAGAAGAGCAGAGTAATCAATCGGGGTGATTTTGAAATTATAGTCTTTGATTTCAATAGGGGAATCAGTTGTGTTTAAAATAGAAACATTGACGCGTTTGTTGTATTTTATGCTGACTATACAATTAGCTAAGTATACTCCGTCGCATATTGTATGATCTAGTACGAGTCCTTCTTTAATTTCGGATAATTCGGAATCAGAGTTCGAAATAGCACATTCGATGATGCCTTCGGAACGTGCCGGGATTATGTAGGATGGTTGATTGAAATGGATTGTTAAAGTGTGACCATATAGGGAAATTGATT
The DNA here is from genome assembly GCA_949825045.1 of Argyresthia goedartella. Classification (NCBI taxonomy): domain Eukaryota; kingdom Metazoa; phylum Arthropoda; class Insecta; order Lepidoptera; family Argyresthiidae; genus Argyresthia; species Argyresthia goedartella. The sequence continues at coordinate 27,539,336 of OX463830.1, forward strand.
TCGTTTTGTAGTCTATGTTTGAGTCAAAGAATCGCAAGAAATCATTACCTATTATACCGTCATATTTGAGATTTATTTCGTCCTTGATGACGTGAAATTTGTACGCAATATTTTTGTCCTGTAGACGGAATTGTAGTTGTAGGGAACCCAATGTCTCGCAATATGAGTCCGTATCATTAATTCCTTTTAGTTTGATGATTTCAGATGAGAGTGGTAGCTTCCTTTCGAAGCTGGAGTACTTGACAATGCTGACACTTGCTCCAGTATCAATCAGAAAACAGAGAGGGTTTTTGGAGTAGGGTATAATTAAGTAAGTATAAGGTAGGGATATTTTTTTACTTGGTGCTTTAGTTTCATAGCAAGGTAGGTGAGGATTAATTATAGGTTTTAGTTTAGGAATGATCTCGGAAAATTGCGGCGGAGTCTGTGAGTAGTTTTCATTGCCGGTCCCGGCAACCACTTCGGCATACGTTTTGGTTTTGCATGGTCTAGTAAAGGAATCAGCGTGAGGGTTGGTGACCATGGGTTTTGAAGGTGAACAAGGACCCAGCTTATTTAAATTAGGATTCAGTGGTCGCTGAGGTAAAATACTCCCATGTTTTTTCGGGGTTGTCATAGATTTAGTATGAATCGGCTGGTATGATATAGGACAAGATTCAGGGGCTCGTTTTTTATAGGATTCAGTGCGAGATACCGTGGCAGATTTTGTAAAAGTTACAGTGGGCGACGTAGTACGCGATTTAGTAAGAGATACAGTGTGCGACATAGTCGGCGATTTAGTAAGAGATACAGCGGGCAACATAGTACGCGATTTAGCAAAAGATACTGTGGGCGACATAGTACGCGATTTAGCAAAAGATACAGTGGGCGACATAGTACGCGATTTAGCAAAAGATACAGTAGGCGACATAGAACGCGATTTAGTAAGAGATACAGTGGGCGTATCATTCATATTTTCTTTAGATTTCGGCAGACACGAAACCGAAATCGTATTCAGTTTAAAGTCTGATCGTCCTCATTGAATTCTTGCGATTCGCCTTCACAAAAATGCGCTTGCGCTGCCATGTTAGGTGCAGTTGCACTTTGTAATTGAGACCTGTTCGCGGTCTGTTGATAAGAATTCGCATTCGCGGAATTGAAGCGCATATTGTTATTGTATTGTCTTTTGCGACACTCGCTTATGGAATGCCCTACGTTTTTGCAGTAGTTGCAAGTTTTGGGTCCCCTTTGGGGATTAGGAAAAGGTTGGTTGTGTATCGGGCGTGTTTGAGAGCTAGTAGAGGGATGAGGCTGAATATTGTTATGCTGAGGTTGGTATGAAGACTGGGGCCGAAGGTGATAAGATCGTTCATTACGATCTTTTTTGTTACGGAAACATTCAGATGAGGAATGTCCCGTTTTATGACAGATATTACAGGTTTTCGGGGCCTTGGACGTGGAGAGATTGAGATTAAACAACTTCTCTTCCTCAATCGCATGCGTAATTGCTTCGTTGAGGATCAATGGATTGCGGCACCTGACTATATGCGAGAAACTAGAGTTAAGGCCTAGCAAGAATGTGTTCAGTGCAAGGTCTTCCATCGCAGCTACGCGTCCGGGGAGTTCAGTTTTATTCTTACAGGAGTATTGGACGTCAGCTAAAATCCGGGTAAGGCATGATTCTACTCGGATTGAATATTCGATTACCGTTTCTGAATAACCTTGCTTACAGCTTTGAAGCTCCAAAAGAAGGTGAGTCCAATGCTTTTTTTCGGCGAATGTAGTCTTAAGAAAGTCCTTTATCTCAGCCCATGTCTGAAAGGTTTTTAAACAGCAAGCTGCTTGGGCTTTTCCTTCTAACTGGGATAGGATGTATTTACATAGAACATTCTGTTGCTCTGTATTCGCAAGCGAAATTGCATTTTCACAATTCGTAATAAAGGCGGGTAGAGATTCACGATAACCATCATAGGGTTTAATAAATTTAGTTAGCACGGATAGTGTTATTTTGTCACTCATTTTACTTTTGGGTAGATCAGAATCTTGTCTCAAATCAGAGTCAGATGAGCTAGTATTTGAACTGTTGGCGTCCGAGAAGGAATCTTCAGATTCTTCCTTTATTGCAGAAAGCATGAATTAGGCAGCAGAACAGAGCATCAGATGGTCATAAAAGATTTAGGAACATAGAAAATACTGTTTTATATTATATTATTATATAAATAATGTTTTATATTATTTAAAGTCTGTAGGGTTTCGCGTCAAATAACTGATAACTTAATAACTTCACTCAAGTCTGGCTTTGGATTTCACTAGTAAATGACAGAAAATAGACTCACAAACTAAGCACGATATTCAGGAACATTTTGGAGGTTTGCATTTGTCGAAGTAGTTTGCAACGTGACGAGTTGATGATCCAGGGAGTCGTATTACAGTTGTTGCGGCGAGGTCACGTTGTCACAGCGAACCTTGAAAAGGCGGGCGCAGGCTCACGAACCGGGTTGGTTCGGAGGCTTATCGTCGACCAGCTGTTGGAATTGTAGGTGCCGTGGTCGTAAGCCTGGGTGGCCCACGACAGTGTTTCGGGATGCGGGCTCAACTGATTACGTTGAGACTGACCGTCGATCCGGTGATGAGCTGCGGACTTAGCTGGTGCCAAGATTTACCGTCGAGCTGATGAGGCTGCCTGCTTGTGTTCGGATAACGGGACTTCTACGGAAGCCACTTATGTTATCCCACCGCTGCCACCAATTTGTTATGAGGCAGTCCCCGTAAGAGTTTTTAAAAAAAACTCTCTGGTATACACAAACACTTTATAAGCAAAACACAATCCCAAATCTTATAATATACTGAATAACTCAATTACATGAATTCACTCGCGACGAGATGAAAATATTGCGATAATTACCGGCAAAGACAGAGTAACGACTAATTCGAGTTTAGGTAAAAAAATGGTTTTTATACAATGCAACCATGACGTCATTGGCTTTACACGGCATGTAGCTTTTCTGCTGACCTAAGAAATCGGTACATAGTGTTACTGGATATAACAGTACGAAGGCAGGCACGTGGCTTTGGAGATAGCATACCAACATATGTTCTCATTGTACATGTTCAGGATACTCTGTGCGCCTGGCAGCTAACGGCTCGCTGCTTCCGGGCCCGCGGTCGTTGCGTACGAAGATGCTGGCTACGGGGCAGGTCTCCGGCCGCAAGTTCACGCAGCTGATGATGCTCTTCTTCGTGTTCTCCGCCACCGACATCGCAGCTATGAGCATTCCCGACATACGTGAGTATACCCGCAGTTACTACTAGGCAGGGTGGAAAAAGGAAGTTAATGTTGGTTCCACTCTTTGACACCGTGTTATTATCTCAGTTTCAGGCTCAGGTACAAATACCACCCGGTTGTTTAGAATATGGTAGGTCAGCTTGCAACGAGAGCATTTGACTTGTAATGGTGGATTTCAGCGCCGATTCTTTCCTTTATTTAGCACCACTACTTGTTTCCTATGTTACTCTTTCACTGTCGTCTCGCTCCCCTAGCTTAGTCTTGTTTCCCCATGCACCCGCAGAGAACTACGTGAGACGCTCCCCCTCGTGCTGCTCCGCGGAGGGCGCTTCGGACGCAGTGTGCGCGCGCATCGACGTCCCCGCGGATGACCCGGTGCACCGGTTCAACGGGCTGCGCTGCATGAACATGACCTGGCCCATCTCCTTCCAGTCCACCGGCTGCGTGGCCAACACCACCAGTCCCGAGCGGGTAGGCACATACATGTTTCTACAGGGAGTTGTAAATTCGAAGTTGCACGACAGAAAAACACACATAACATAACATAAGATAGCATCTCGCCTTTTCCCATACGGCTGCACAGGCACAATTATGGCCACTTTCAGCTTGTTATTGAATACTCCACTTGGCGTGACAAGCGGCTAACTCATCGCCGCAGCTATGGAGAAATGAAGGTTTCCTCACGATGTTTTTCATCACCGTTAGAACCGCATAATGTGCTTAAGATAAATTATATTCGAACCTGCATCTGCCGCGTGAGAAGCAAGCGTAAAAACCTCTAGACCATGGGGCTCTATACAGAAAACACATCACAAAGATATTTCTCCCGGCAAACACTGGAGAAATAGTGATTTTTTACAAACGCAGTTTTAATTATTATAAGCACAAGAACTTCATAACTATATCATCACTGCAGCTGCACATGACATCCGTGACGGTTCAAAATTCAAATTTCAAATGTCTTTATTACTGTAGATATTTACATATACTTAGCAAACGTCATTTTTTGCCTCTTCTCTACATTGGACCACTGTGGGAGGGGAGGGGTGAAGAAACTCTCACAGATAGATTTTTAGATCTCTTTTAAAAATTGGTGGTGTTTAACTAATACAGATATTACAATATTAATTATTATGATTAATAAGCAGGAATAAATAATTACATTTTTTAAAGCAAGTTTTAGATTTAGATTAACCCCATACAATCCCGTCAATTAAGTGATCTTGAAGGTTATAATATCCCTTGTTTGTCAAAGTCGCTTTCACATGCTTTTTAAATTGCTCAAATGGTAATTTCAATATCTCCAGTGGTATCTTGTTGTTGTAGAGAATGCACTGACCCTTTAGGGAATTGCTAACCTTCCCGGGTCTAAGAAAGGGCCTAATATGGAACCTTGTAGAATGCCAATTTTTTCTCTCGATCCAAAACATTTAACGCCGTTGACTACTGCTTTTTAAGTTATATTGCTCATGTATGATATTAGTAAATACAACGCTTTATTTATAACTCCGTAATGATTTAATTTAATTAGTAGCGTATCATGATAAACACAATCAAATTCAACAGAGCGTAAAAAACTCCGATAACATCCTGTGCGGCCTCCCATGCCGAATTATTATAATAATAATAGTAATAATAATTAATAATAATTAATATGATATATAAGGGGTTTACCTGCATCCGTAGTCGATTTACCCCTAGTGATACCTTATTATTTGGCGTGGAGTTGTTTTGTACGGTTTAGGTGTGAGAGCATTCGATTGAGCAGTATAATCTTTTCAATTTTTTTACTTAGTGCTGGTAGAACAGATATTGGTATGAAATTTGAAGGATCACCCTTGTCTCCCGACTTGAACAGAGGTATCAGTTTACTGTTTTCATGAGGTCTGGGAAAGCTCCATCGTCAATATATTTATTAAATATAAAAGCTAAGCGTGTGTCTATAATTGCTAGAATTACTGAAGCAATGACTGACTGACTTACCCCACAGGTCTTTAGTATTTTTTAAGTTAAGTAACCTAAACTTTTTGACAATGTCCTGGGGATATTAATGATGAAATTAAAAATCTCCTATATGTAAGATCTTGTGTGATCTACTTTTTTCCAAAACCTTTTCACCTTGACATCATGCAAGGGCGGTATTACTGTTCTGAGTGAGCATCTTATACCAATCGATACCACCCGTGTGCAGATCAACTATGGCACTCCGTTCTTCGACCTGTCAGTCCTGTATGGCAACGACCCTTCGACTGCCGCGAGACAGCGACTCTTCAGCGGAGGACTACTCAACTTCGAGCTCACCAACAGCAGCCGACATTGGCCGCTCGTGAACACCACCATACCCACTAACGTTACCAGTGAGTAGCAACAGTGACTTCACCAAAGTCAGTGAAAAAACTTAACCTTTAGATTAGACCATGTGAGGCTTGCTTAAATACTTTATACTATTGTTTTCTGTTTTCCATATAAATAACCCAATGGGCTGGTGGAGGATCTGACTTAAAAGGCAGAAGACCAGCCATTCTTTCCGGTCAAGGAATATCACCTAGCTGTCTCACTGTACTTTTTGATGTTCATATTTATATTTACAACGACGCTGTTTCTGGGTCCCAGCCGTGAGGTCAGATGTGGAGAAGTGTATGTAACCTCTGTATTGTCCCGCAGTGGACGGCATCACGGGTCTCACCGGCGTGACCTTCGTGTTCGGGCTGTTCTTCTGGCGCGAGCACAATCGGCTAGCGGCAGCCCTGGCCGAGATCAACCCCTGCTGGGACGACGAGATGCTGTTCCAGACCGCAAGGGAGATCAACATCGCCGCCTTCCAGCAGATACTCTACTACGACCTGCTCGCTACGCTCATGGGTAATTTCACACTCTACAAAGTCAAAGTCAAAGTACTTTATTACTGTAGATATTTACATATACTTAGCAAACGTCATTTTTTGCCTCTTTTCTACATTGGACCACTGTGGGAGAAGAAGGGCGTAGAAACTCCGACAGATTGATTTTTAGATCTCTTTTAAAAATAGGTTGTGCTTAACTAATACAATTATGTTTTTTTTATTTTATTTAATATGTAGGCAATAATAAATAATTACAAAATTATTAACAGCGAGGTCTGTGTTGAACTAGATTAAGCTGTAATGGTACATAAGAGTCAGTACATTTGATACTTCATTTTGCGTGACAGAGGGCTAGCCCATCGCCGCGCTGTATTGGTACACACATTGAATACAAGAGTCGGTTCATTTAACGTTTGGGTTTTTGAGTAGCTCAGGGTAAGTTGGCAAAAAACAATGAGCCGAGAGCGACAGGTCAGGTCAGGTTTTTTTGGCGCATTCCTGCGAAATGTGTAGGGATCAGAGCTGATTTGGCTGCGCGCTGAATAAATTATGAATAACTAAATAATGGAAGGTTCTTATGGGACTATACGGAGAAAGCTATTATGTTGACTGCAAATATACAATTGCGTTTGTTTGGTACGTTGTGGCGAGTTTGACATCACGGGTTTGAATATCATTCTAGTGATCTTTGTCCTAGACGCTAGCGGTCGGGAAGGCTTAAATTAATCAAAACCGCTTTTTATAGCCAGCGATCGACAAATTCTGTGTATCGGCAATACCAAATGATTTGAGTGATAGCCAATGGTTGATTAGAAACTATGCGTACACACAATTTATAGAACGGCGGATCTGCATGGCATGTTTGATTGAAATTAGACCCTGTGTGGTTAGGGATAAGAAGCTTTCGCTTGGGCAGCGCGTGTTCCGCAAAGGACGCCATTTTTTTCAGACATGTGGGGTCTATAAATACGAGAGCGTGGGAGGGGGAGGCATTGAGTCTCTGCGTCAAGCTACTGTGACACTCGTCTTTCAGTAATTCTAAACAGTTTCGGTCTGCCGTTTTACGCGTCTGAACTGGACGAGTTGTGATTGCGTGTTACAGTGGATTTTCAGTCATTAAGCATACAAACACATTCAAATCAAACTCAACCATTTTTGAGTGGTGTCGATAATGGACGTGGTATAACACTAGGATTCTAGACTAGGCTAGACAGGAGTTTAGTTGCGGCTAAACCTAGGTTGGCAGGGCATAGGGAGACTGTTTGATCGATGAGGTTCCGCGGATGGAAATAACAAATTCAGAACAAAGTATAAACGTTGTCAACACAGATAACCTATCCTGTTGATATTTTTGACATTTGAGTGTTGTCGGGGACGCGTGAAGAGATCAAATTACAGTCTAAAGTTCATTGTTTAGGACCGGGTAGATTGTTTTGCTTTGCCTTGGATCGGTTTGGATTCAAGTTGCATCTTTAAATTAAATGTAAATTTCGCTGGAGGTCTAATGTGTAGGCTGAGTCGAATATTTATGATTGGGCTCGGTCGAGGAAGTGCTGTGGTCAGTTTGATACAAAGATCGGTATTTACCGGAGTATGTACCTCGCTGTGGTGTGGGTTAGATCTCCAAAAGCGCTAATGACAACGTTTCGATAACATCCAGCTCAAATTGCGCAGAGTTGAAGGTTTCAAAACGTTACGGACCTTTTGAGGAAACCGCTAGTTCAAACCCATTTCGGAAAATCAAATCGCAATTGTCTAAACCGATCTATTCGGATCGTTATTGCCGTGAACTAATTATATAATTGGAACCACCACAAGCCGCTACTAGCGAGCACGTGAAATATCATTGAGTACTCACGTCGTAAAACTACGACGGATATCTATACGATATCCCAAACAAATATTATAAATTGTGGTCGACCACTAAAAGAAGTTCCAAGCGCCCATATATACAAAAAATAAATGGTACCATCACACAAAATACAACAATGATCGATCTGGCGCAATACACCGCTAACTGATGCGAAATACCGGCTTGCGGGCATATATGCTTTCTCTGTCTAACTTGAAACTCTAACTTCCTGAACCAATCTTCCGTTCGACTATTGTACGCCTAACGAACTTCTCAACGAACGAGAAATTCAGACTTATCATTCTTAATTTACAATTTTTACAGCTGAATCGGGACATCTCTTTTGGGGTAGATAGAATAGACGATCATAGCTACTGATAGCGGTGGCTCGACCTTAGCCTTTATGCCGTTACTAACCCCATACAATCCTGTCATTTAAGTAATCTCGAACATTCTAATATCCCTTTTTCGACAAAGTCGCTTTAACATGCTTTTTAAATTACTCAAATGGCAATTTCAAAATCTCCAGAGGTTTCTTATTATAGTAGAGAATGCACTGACCCTTGAAAGAATTGCTAACCTTGGCGAGTCTAAATTGGGGCGCACACAGTCTGTGATTATTTTTAGGTTAACATTGCAGCTATCGCTAAATTTGGTAAATGTTGTAAGGTTCTTGCGTACATACATTATATTTTCGAAAACAAATTGACTAGCTACAGTTAGTATGTCAATTTATTTAAAAAGCTCTCTTAAGGAGTCTGTTCGTTTTAAATTATAAATTATATAGCTCTTTTCTGTAAAATAAAAATAGTTTGAATATCCGCTGCTTTCCCCCACAACAAAATACCATAGGACATGACACTATGAAAGTAACGAAAATATACTAGCCTTGATGTAGCCACATCCGTGCTTTGTCTGATGTTCCTAACAGCGTAAGCCGCAGAACTTAATTTACCAGGCAATTTATCTATGTGGGGTCCCCACTGCAATTTGCTATCAATGGTTATTCCAAGAAACTTCGTATCATTTACTAATTCTAACGTGCTGTTGTCTAACACTAAACTGGTCTCAACTTGCCTGACGTTTGGAAGCGAGAATTTGATACACTTGGTTTTACCAGCGTTTAACAATAAATTATTAACTGTGAACCAATTCAAGGTTAAAGATAATACACCATTAACATCATCAAAATCTCCTTTTTGTGTTTCAATTTTGAAGACCATCGAAGTATCATCGGCAAATAACACTATGTCAGTAAATTTCTCTACCACGAAAGGCTGTCAGTCTTACAACAATTAGGGAATCATACTGGGCTAGCCTGACCTCTAACGGGGAACTTACAATGGCGACAGTTGGGCACTCGTAGACGCCGGATGAAAAATTTAAAAGAAGACCATTGTCCCATTTTTACTTTCGAGTTGAACGAAGTGAAAATTAAGCAAGTATTGTAATCATAAAAAAATCGAGGTTAAGATTTTGATGGGGATACGTTCTCTAGCGCTGAATAAGTCCGAAAAAGTGAAAAAAAAAAAACAAATGTATGTGTGTGTGTGTGTATGTATGTATACTTATATGGGTGGCTGTTTTTTGTTGTCAGCTCTAGAGGCTAAACCACTGAACCGGATTGGATGAAATTTTGTATTAGGGGTTATTTTGTAAATATCTAGGACATTATTATTTTTTGGATTATTGAAGGTACCTGTCATACAAATAAAACACATTTATTGAGTTTATTCAAAAACTGGACTAACGATTTTTTCAAACTTCTCGTCATAGCATCTCTTAATATAATCTATAACATGGCGTACTCGTCTTTTACCGAAAAACTCCAAAAATGGTAGCTCCCATATATAGGTAATATGCACACAGTGCCATATATCCCGTACATTCGGCGGCGGCGGCGGGCGGAATAAGCTCATAGTGCGAGGCATGGTTAAAGTAGAAAGGAGTTGTTTTGTATGGTGGAGTGGTTGTTAGGGACATCATTCTGAATCACCATCAACTTTTAGTATGGGGCCGACTTGATGAGAGCAACTTTATTTTCAACTCCAACAGTATAACTCAGGTGAGCGCTAGGTCCGAAATGTTCTGAGATAAGAAAAATAAAGTTGCTCTGATCACGTCGGTTCCATAGTAAAAGTTGTTCACAATGATTTCCCTAAGAACCACCTTTCGGCTTGTAACTCCCTTTCCGTTAGATCCTGTTTACTTTATCTTAGAACTTCTTAAAACGTCTCCTAAACGCCTGCACACGAATATCCACAAACTAGTATTTAAATGACAACACCATCATGAAAGCATCATGCGAGAAAGTTAGCACAGGGTGGCGCCTGCACAATTTATTAGCTAGTTATCAAGCATGTGGCTCTCATCTGTTTAAAAGTACGTATTTCGAATGACCTCTGCAAGTTTCAGGCTGTTCACCCAATTGTGTTGATGATTTGAATGATGAGACTATCTTGTGTTGTGTGATGTCGCAGGCGCGGATAACTTGATCGCTAGCGGCGTACTGTCGGACAACCCTTCATTCCGTGACGTGTACAACGAAACCGTGCGCCCCGAGCTGACGCTGGAGGCGCTCACCGCGCTGCGCTGGATGCACACCATGCAGGAAGGCATGCTCAAGTGAGTGCACACCCTTTTACACACACACGTTTTAACGTTGATGGAAAACGTCGTGAGGATACCTTCAATCTCCTTAACTGCGGCGATGAGCTAGCCACCGGCCACGCAAAATGCAGTATCAAATAATAAGCTAAAAGTGGCCATAATTGTGCCTTTGCAGCCGCGTATAGGAAAAGGCGTGATGCTTTGTTATTTTATGTATTATCCATGTGATTCGTAGAAAAGGATAAATCTTTAAATCTTGCACCGGAAACTCTCCTAGTAACAAATAGTGCTTTTCCCTCCCTCTTACCCTTTTGTGCGTTTTTAAGTTGTTTCATGAACTGAACATGCCACTTGATCCATCCCGTGTTTGTCGGCAGACTGTACAACGCGGAGGGTAAGATCGTGGGCGAGATCGCGGAGGTGAACTTGATCCTGAGCACCTCCACGCTGAACACTGCGCAGAGCAACATCCAGTACTTCGCGCAGGGGAGCTTCCGCCAGGCCACCGGCAACATCGACAACGTCATCGATCCCATCGTGAGTAGAACGTCTGCTGATGCTAGCAAGCTGCTGGCAAGCTGCTGGCAAGCAGATGCACACACCACACATCGAGCACAACTCAAGGAACTCCGTCGTAGTTGAGTCACACTGCGTGATATAGGGAGGTCTTGTGATCAGTTATATCTTCTTATCGTCATCGTCATCATCATTGCCAGCAAGTTTCTACTCATTGGGTTATAATAAAAATAGCCATTCTAACAAGGTCGGAGCTAGGGTTAAAATTACAAGTAAACTTTTTTGTTTTTTAAAATATGTTTTGTATGTAGTGGTCCAGCCGCCACCGAAATTGACGACCTACCTGCAAAGTTCAGCTTCATAGGTGAAGCAGTTTTTGATTTTCATACAAACTTCAATCCCCCCTTTCCCGCTTAGGGGAGGAATTTTGCCAAATTTCATCTTACTGCTAAGCTACGCTCCATGGATAGTCCCTGAACAAAGTTTCATGACTCTAGCTCCACCGGCTTAGGCTGTGCGTTGACTACCAATGACTATACCAGAATTGAGCATTAGAAAGAGTAAGATTTTTCTCGAAATAATTTATTCATTTATTTGTACACTGACAAACAAAGGGTTAGTAAAAGATTAAAGACAGATTAAAGTGACAATAAAATTAACCTACTTTTACGCTAAATTAATAGCACAATTTTATTTTTTAACTAATTGATTTACAGGTAAAAACATCTAGCATTAAAATTTTACACCAAAATTATACAAAACAATTAACCTATCTACTTATATAGTTTTGCCATCAATATCTGTCTTGTCCAAGACATCTCTGCGTTTTTGGTATTCTTATCGACTCGCACGGCGGCGGTTGCTTCCAAGTTTATTTAATTTTCTTATATTTGGGCAGGGGTCAACCCCACATTCCAGCACCCTTAACTTTTCATAACCTTTAGGTTAACAGATATTTCAATACCCTTATATATACTCCTTTATCCCCTCCATTCAGTTAGCAAACCTGGGTCTGGGTGGCCTGCAGTTCAGCACGGACGTGTCGACGGCAGACGTGGCGAGGGCGCGCCTGCTCGGGCTGGCTCCCTACACCGACTACCTGCAGTACTGCTCCGGCAACACCACCACCAGCTTCAACGAGCTTGCAGCCACCGGGCTCTTTACCGCTGAGGTAACAACTTCTTCTTCTTTAACTTCTTCAGAAGGTGTTACGGCCGGGCGAGGGGTCAGGGGGGGACAGGGACACATGCTTCTGTGTCTATGGGTATTTCCTTGATAAAGTAAAGGTATGATTCCGAACTTTAATGCTGTCGCTGTCTATGTCAGCAAGCGTGGTCTGCGGAGTGCGTTCTAGCGCGGAGCGCGAGAACCACTTCGGTTGCGGGGTCGAGGACTTATGGTTGCCTCATGCCCGCAGCGTCAACTCGGGGGGGTAACGTCCCCCCCGGTCTTGGGTGGCCCCTACTTGTCAGGGGCCTCGCGTGGCCTTCGTTGTGCCGTGCTTTCGCCGTCTATTGGCATACACTGGCGACAACGGTGCGGGAGCTTCCTCTTCTTCACTGTGCCGTGCTTTCGCCCTCTTCTGCGGGCTTACACTGGCGACAGTGGTATGAGTAGCAACTCTCTTGGGAGTGGTCTGCCTTCGGGCGGTCGGGCAGGCTGGAGAATTGCCCGCGCGGCTTTGGCCCGGTTGATGCAGTGTTGCACCATCGGGACCATTCGCAGCGAGCAGTCGATGTTGCAACCGAGGTATTTCACCGTCGATTGCCACTCGATGTCCCCGCCCCTCAACTGTAGCGGGGTCGGACGGTGGGAGCGGGTAGTCAACAAGGCCTTTGTCTTCCCGACGTTCACCGCGGTCCGCCACTTGTCCAGCCAGGGCGGCAGCAGGTCCAGGAGTCGTTGCATCTTCCTGCAGGCGAGTTCAATTTTGCGCGACGACGCGAAGTAGGCGCTGTCGTCCGCGTAGAGGGCGAGCACAACGTCTTCCACCCCCTCCTCGAGATGGCCCTCAAGTGTGGGGATGGCATTGGTTTAGAGCGCGTAGAGCACCGGCGAAAGGCAGCTATCTTGCGGGACTCCTGCGCTGATGGCCTTCGTCTGGGAGTGTGCATTCTCGACCGAGACGAGGAACCGCCGGTCTTCCAGGAAGGAGGCCACGATCTGCCTGATCATTGGGGGCACACCTGCGTCCAGGAGCTTGAAGAGGAGTCCCTCGAGCCACACTCGGTCAAAGGCCTTCTCGATGTCGAGAAAGACCCCGACGGTGTATCGGCCCCTGTTCAACTCCGACGCCAGGTAGTGCAGGACTCTCGCCAACTGGAGCGTCGTGCTGTGGCTGTCACGGAAGCCATGTTGCTCTGCCCTCAGCTAGATGTGGGGCAGGATTCTCCGTAACAGCAGACGTTCAAACAGCTTGGCGAGATGAGGCAGCAGGGTGATCGGGCGGTAGCCTCCCGGGTGTCGTCTGTCCTTCCCCGGCTTGGGGATGACGATCACCTTGCCCTCCTTCCAGAGGGCGGGGAAGTGAACGGTTCGCAGGATGCCGTTGAACAGCCGCGTCAGCGAGACGATGGCTCTCCTTGGCAGCTGTACTAGGGCCCCCGTGACGACTCCGTCCGGGGGCCCTATTACGCTCTCTATGTCACGCACTGGTCTGTCACAGTGACAAAGCGACATTGCTACCGAGAAATGTCAATGCCCATAAATGTACGGAGGTATAGTACATTGTTGCCCAGGTATAGAAAGTAAGCCTCACCTGCGGCTCGGCCCGCGAACTAACTCGTCCATCTATTGCACTTTCTACCGAGGCATTTACTATGTGCTTTTCACGCCTAAAGTAAGGAAATAAAACAGGTTGAGTATACAGTATAATACACAGTCTAATTAAAAGTAATATTGATATTCGCATTAGGGCAGTTGTGGAATGACAAGGAAATGTTTATTCCCGGAACATTTATATTAGTATTTTGTGTCATTTCGGCCGGTATGGAGTGTGATGCCGACCGAAAATAATCGACCAATAGCAGAGTAGAAAGTAAAAAAGGCCGCTAAACACTAAATTTTACTTTGCAAATCTGCATTGTTTGACTGTTTTTTAATTGTACTACTAAGAACTACTTTCTTCTCTCATTTCAATCCATCTTTGGCCATATTTCCGAGCAGTGGCGTGAAAAGGTACATTATTGTACTGCAACTAGAGTGCTGTGCAGTAGTGTTGCAGAGGTTGGACTCATACCTTAAGAGTGTCAATTGTTAGAGTTACTTACCCGAAGGGTGCAAAACGGGGCCCTAATACTAAGCCTCCGCTGTCCGTCCGTCCGTCTGCTCATCTGCTCCGCTGTCCACCAGCGGGCTCTATCTAGCTAACCGTAATAGGAAGAGAGTTGAAATTTTCACAGAATGTGTTTTTCTATTGCCGCTTCAGCAATAAATAATGAACTGCACGGCATTTAAGGGGGTTCCTATATGAGAGACGTGTTTTCACACCCCATGCGATATAACAAATCATATCATCATTCCATTGAACTACTTACTATTACTAAACTCTTCACAAAATAAAAGGCCCGGTGGCCGAAACTAAATTCAACCGCAAATTAATAACGTCAGTGACACGGACGCTGTCACAGAGCCTCTTACTCCTTGAAGACTGTAGTATATTAAACCAACGCCGCGTACCAATTTTTTTTAGTCCCACGTTTGGGTTCTTTAAACAATTAAATAATAAATATTACAGGACAATCTTACACAAATCGAACTAGGCCCATAGTAAGCTCAACAAGGTTTGTTTTATGGGTACTAGACGAAGCTATATTTAAAAGAGATACTTATGTACATACATAGAAAACATCCAAGTCTAAGAAACAAATATTCATGCTCATCACACAAATATTTGCCCTTGCGATCGCACGCCTAAATTAGGACAAAATAACAATTTAAAATGCCGGCTTGCACGCTGTGAACTTGTAAAAATCAATCAACCACGAAGAAAATCGATAGTGGCGTGACTTATCAACTTACCATCGATAAATTGACAAAACTGAACCCAACCCGACAAGACCAAAACTAACCAATTCGAATATTGTACATTATTTTCTACCCGACTTTTGTATTAAAATCATAGATTATGAAAAGTGAAACGTACAGATTAGATTCATAGGTACTAATGGTGGTACGAGTGAGCAGTTAACAAACCGGAATGAGGCAGTTCAATAATAAAAATAATCCATGTTTTTGCAAAAAATAATACTTATTTAATAATCTACAATGTATAAGTAGGTTGTGGTTTTGTAAAGCTCCGCCCGGCTGAGGGACGATAGTTTACGTATCGCTTGTTACAAAAAAAAATGTTTTATTTCTCGCTCGCATAATTTTGATTCACAAATTGTGTTCAATTTGTCCTGAAATAACCGAAACGTGCGCCCCGCGCGCCGAGTGCCTGATGTTGCGAGCGCGGTAGCAAGCTATAGAAGTGAGGCCACAATTTAATGATTTTTAGGTATTTTTCTCTGTTTTTTTTTTGCTTCATTGTCATGTAACTAACCATTCCTGAGTCGGGCATAACTTAACAAAACATCAGGATGTACCCATGTAAGAGACCAATTTATTTGATTTCTTATTGAAAAATATAACTGCTCATCAAAAATACTGATTTGCACAGAAAATATCAGGGCAAAATGCTGCGGTAGCTTAGGCGTAGGGTAAAGGGGGTGAGCGAAGCGAAAAAAGCGAAAACCATACTTAAAACATAAACTTATAAAATATTTAAAACATAAAAAAGTGTTTTTTGATCCTTTTTTGCTGTGTAAATCAGTATCGTTGATGTGTGATTAAATACTAGCCTTTCTTATTTAATTTGATTTGAAATGCTTTACAATTAATTTTCTTTTGCTTGTATACTTTAACATTTTTTTTATCACAAAAGCAGGGCCGCTTCTGCGGTGTGCTGTGCAATCTATAGAGAAAGACATGTCGCGCTCCCTCCGCCCTCCGCTCCCTCCGTATCAAGTTGCGACACGTTTTTTCTTCTCTATATCACCAAGTAGCACAATGCATCATTCAAATATGATCGTAGATTTCGTGGCTTATCTATCACATGGTTGTGGTGGCGCATTTGGTTTGATATTGGTCGCGCGATCTTCAAGTTCCTGGATCGAATCCACGTCTGTATGGACATATTTATTTTTGTTTTTGTTTTATTATTTTAGTCCATAAGTTTTCTTGTACGCTGGTACGGAAGGAACGATTTGTGTGGCCGATGTTTTATCTTCCAAAAATGTGACAAAAATATTTGTGACTCTCATCTAATACATGTTATTGTCACCCAGCGTCTGGAGTTGCTGCAAGAACTATACACCTCGCCGGCCGACATCGACCTGATGGTGGCGCTGTGGAGCGAAGCCCTGGTGGCTGGCGGCTCCGTGCCGCAGACCTTCTACTGCCTCGTCAGCGAGCAGCTGCTGCGCTCCGTGGTGGCCGACCGCCACTGGTACGAGCGTGACGCCAGGCCCAACGCCTTCAGCACAGGTGAGTACGCACCACTCTGACGCAATAGAGGAAGCACGAGGCAGCGGGCGTGCACACTTTGTGATAGATTCGAGATTGCGGGAGGACTCGGAGTAGGACTCGGGCGCTTGTCCCTGAATGACAGCTCGCCTATGTGTACCAGAGGTTGGATCTTGAATGTACAGAGTAGCGTAACCCTAAAAATTGTGAGACTTTCGATGTATTGCCATTCATCTGTACGTAGCCTAGTGTATCGTATTGGGAAAAGGCGTTTGAAAGCAGCACGGTTGAAGCCGCCTCGAATTGAATCTGTCCACAATTTATCTCTAAATAATCACTGTTAAAGTAAGCCATTCTTAGAAAGTATCATTTGGCATCTGTATACAGTATTGACAGAGCTTTGCGTCGGTCTGCCTTGCTTTTCTAAGCGAAACAAGGAGTAGAATGGCAAGAAGAAAATGGCTCCGCAGAAGCAGAAATTATTATCTCTGTACCTCAACTTGTATATCACTTCGGCGCAGCGGCCTTGGCCCGTACTTCAAAGAGTGCCAACGAATCAAACAAACCAGACCTCATGAGGTACCTACCTGTACTAAGTGACGTGTTGACACATTATTCGCAGCTCAACTGGCGGAGATCCGCAAGGCGTCGGTGGCACGCGTCATGTGCGACAACGCTGACTCAGTCGTCGAGATACAGCCCAGCGCCTTCCTGGTCATCAGCGAAACGTGAGTTTGTTCATCACTTCTAGGCAGATTGATTTGACGGAAACTTCCCACGAGAGCAAATTTTGAAAGACTTTTAGTTTAAACTACCTTTTATTTTTTTTGTTGTCGGCAGATCATGTCATATTATCAAACAACATTGTGTATGTTTCAGTAACCCACTGACGAACTGCACGTTGATCCCATCGATCGACCTCACCGCCTGGTACGATGCCAGCGCCGCGAACACCACCGCCGCCGCTAAGTGATACACTCTACAATATACAGTTACCAGCAGCTGGGCTTTTAATTGAGGACGTTAAAATAACGTGTGTCTGTAACGTAACCATAACATTAATTTAATTAATAAATTAAATTTCAGAGTTTGTTAACTTTCTAACAAAATTTTAATTGCCCGCAATGTAAAGCACGCAAGTTACTATCAACACTTGTCGTGCCTGTCACACTGTCACACTATCGACATGCCTTGTACCAAGTTATTCAACGACATTACATACATTTAAGCTGCAAATTTAATTGTGGAGTTAATTAACATAATTATGATTTACTAATACGTGCAAACGATTGTTAACGGAGCATGTTATTATCAGTTTTAATAAATGCCCACATGCCGGTAACAGACTGTATACAATACAATAGACTACTCTGCACAGTCTAAGCTAGTAATAATGTTACCTTCTTATATTATCTTTATTTTTTTTTACATCAAATCCACAGCCCTGCTTACATGTAATCTTAAAAAGTGATCTTTAAATGAGGCCAATTAAGGATTTCATTATGTAAAATACCATCTTGTATATAATATAATACCATATTAAATGTTCAAACGCTCGCTGATGGAAAACTTCGTGCAGAAACCTTTATATATCTATGACTGTGGCGATGGATTAGCCTTTCGTCAAGCAAAATAGAGTATTGGATGACTGGCTAGCATTTCTTTTCTATATATTTTTTCCCATATAAATTATAGTAATAATAATAATACTAATTCTTTATTGCACAGAAAACACAATGGCAAAAAATATTAATAACAACATGTAAAGGTGAGCTTATTTATAAAAAGAATTTTCTTACAGCTAACCTGTGAGGAAAGAAAAAAATATTTATAGAGAGGTAGTCCTAGTGTACAATTAAGAGTTAAAAGAAAGAAATAAAGTCAATCAAATAAATCACAATACATCCTACACACTTACTTAAATTAATTGAATACAATAAATACATACATACTATAAGATAACCACTATGCGGAAGAGAGGAGAAGCTGTTTAAATTTTTTCTTAAAAGAGAACAAGGATGCGCTATCCCTAATAGCGCAAGGAAGGGCATTCCAGAAACGTATTGCCCTTAACCTCAACGAATGCTCGTAAGCAAGTGTTGTGCTGTAGAATTGACAAAAGTGACACCGTGTGAGATCTCTTCCAAGTCTATCCCCAGAGAAAATAAACTCAAAATGTTCACGAAGATATGCGGGTTAGCGCGGATTTCTCAATATATTGAAGAGGAAGGAGATAACGTGCATATCACGACGAAGTCGGATCAGGAGCTAGCCTAATTCCCTGCGATATCGGAACACTTAGTCGTACTTGCGGAGACCGAAGATAAACCGAATCCCGAGATTTTGAAGTCGCTTGAGTTTGTTCAGTAGATCTTCGTTCGCATTGGCCCAGCAAACATCGGCGTAGTCAATTAAAGGCAGAAGAAGGGCAAGCTAGCATGAGTTTAGTCTACCTAGGCAAGAAGTATTGCAAACGCGGAAGGGAATGAAAGGTTGCAAAGACTCGTCTGCCGACCTCACAAACATAGGGCGACTAGGATAATAAATTGTCAATGGTACCATCATAAAGCACCTAAGATTTTTGAGTACTTTTTTACATTAACTCTTCACTATGATTCCATTGTTTTTCACTATATAATTCATATACATTTTGTCTACTTTTAAGTATACCTACTGTGGCCCACTTTCTAAAGTTAAGTTTGTCTGAGACCACAATCGATCTGGTAGTAAATACTGCATTGAACGCATTGCTGAATTTGTAAAAAAAATACGATATGACTCATTAAGGTTATTATTAGAGTAATTGATAGGTAGTTTGTTATCCCAATTCAATTTAAACCTTTCAAATCGATGTGCAGTCACAGGTATGTATTTTATCTTTCTTGTGGAACTTTTTTTAAGTCGAATTTCTAGTCTAATTTATTGACCTAAATGGTCTGACTTTAAATTACTTATAATTTTTTTAAGTACATTTTTTTCATTTGGATAAGCAAATACATTGTCTATACAATTTGCTGAGGTTTCAGTTATTCGAGTAGGTTCCATGAAAAGTGGCTTTAAGTTGTGAGAATTAAATAAGTTAGTCTCGTACTAAGAGAGTAAGTTTCTAATAAATTTACATTGAAGTCTTCACATATCATAAGAGTTTTATTAGATTTTAGATAGATAGTAATATGTCATCCATGACTTTTTCAAAAACATAAAATGAAGCAGAGGGTGGGCTGTAAACGCGTATTACAATTATGCGCTCCAACTCAATACATGCTACTTCAATGTGGCTTTCAACTGATAAACATACTATGTCATTAAAATTTTTGATCTTTAAGTGTTTATTTAGAAATATTAGAGAGCCTCCACGAACAGCATATGATCTGCAAAAAGAATTACCAACCTGGTGGTTACTGAAATTGAACATGAGCTCATGGCTTTTTAGCCAATGTTCTGTTAGACATATAATATCAATATTAAAAGAGTTCAATTACATTTCCAACTCTAATAATTTGCTGCTAATAATACCTTGAATATTTTGGTGGACCAGATTAGTGAACTTTGCATTGATTTTACAATTTTGGATTTTCTGTTTTTATTATGTATTTTTTAATATTATTTGACGGGCTAGAGACTTCCTCTATTGTCGTTGTATATAACTTAAATGACTTGGAAAAACTTCCAAGGTTTTGTTTGAAACATCAGTATAATGCTCAATAGAGGCATTATGTGTAGCCAAATTTTTGGCTGTTATATTAAAATAATAGGATAGCGAATTTGCTAGTAGTCTTTTGTAATAACTAGGAAGGCGATATTTACCTTTAGTCACATAATATTTATTTCTACTAACAAAACTGTTAGTATCCATTACATTATATTATTATTGCATAATATAGTATGCAAGGTCATATTCAGCTTATATCTAAGGTTAAGGTTATATGTAAGGCTGTTTTCTGATTGTGGCAGGCTGTCGCTGTAAGGGAATGTGAACATAAAAATTTGTTTTACTTTTAAAGAACAGAGCTTGTCTAAATATTTAATTAAGTCTGACTTGTTCACATTACCCCTATTACCGAGGCATATGATTAAATAAGAGTCCTCACTATATGTAGCGTTATCTTCTTTTTGCATAATATCATGCAGATTACAGTTTGGTAAACAATTATTTATTACCGTATGCTCCATAAACATATTTAATAATGGGCCCATATTTTTTCCAAGTTCATCGCTGTACATAATTGTTTTTACACCTGGATATGAAGCGCTGACATCCAGAAGGGAAGTAGCTGACGGAGCACAATCCGGCACACAACAGCAGCTCTCAATTATTTTAGTTTCCAGGCTAACCTGGCTACTGAGAACTGCATCTATAGCTAGATTCAGTTCCCTAGTTTCCGCTCTGGTTTTGTCATAGAGGCCAATGTAGTGCCCCAGGGAGCGCTCTGCCTGGTCGAGTTTGCATCTTAGCTCATGCATGTTGTCCTCATAGCTAATCTGGTTATAATTAAGCTGAGCGGTAAACAGCTCCAGTTTATCTAAAACCCTTCTTTTTTATGAATTTTATGAATCTTTGTTACAACCTTTTTTGATTTTTTACATTAATATATATATATATTTTATAAACTTATTAATTTTGACATATTTTCTCAACTTATTTTTACTCAGTTTCAATTTGTGTGTGCTGTCCCTGCTGCTGGCTGCCACATTACACACTGAGTCATCCTTAGTAAGGTCAATAGTCATAGTGGGCAAGCTAGAGCCCGCCACAGA
Source organism: Argyresthia goedartella (assembly GCA_949825045.1). Taxonomy (NCBI): domain Eukaryota; kingdom Metazoa; phylum Arthropoda; class Insecta; order Lepidoptera; family Argyresthiidae; genus Argyresthia; species Argyresthia goedartella. The sequence continues at coordinate 27,560,685 of OX463830.1, forward strand.
AACATGGCCCAAGGAGGTATTAACTGCTACCAACTCATCAAATAAGCTCTGCGTGGTCACTGTGGCAGAGCTAATAGCCGCTTCTTCCAGCTGTGTGATATATTGGTGGGCATCACACAGTTCCTTCTCGAGGACTGAAGTTCTGCGCAGGACGGACTCAAACTCAGTGCCACAGTGCTCCTTGATTCAAAGACTTTTGAAAGGATTGGTAGGATGGAAATGGGACGGAACTGAAGTAGTAGAACTTAATTAACTGTTTACCATCCGATCACAGTGGTCAAACAGTTTAATTCCCAATTACTAGTAAAAATAAGACTGATCCATCATTTTATAAGCCTATTACATCCCAAAGACTAGAAACATATATGAAAAAAGTTAGATATAAGTTTGCCAGTACCGGATTTTGATGGACAGAACCCGAATAAAATCTATTCTGACTTCTTCAACATTATTCAAACAGTATTCAATACAGTTTTTAAATTAAAGAATGTCAGTGCCAACAACGGTAAATCTAAATTTAATGACTGGGCAACATTTGGAATTCGTAAAAGTAGAGCTATCTTGTATGACATTTATGAACCACAAACCTATAACTTTGATATAAAATTTCATGTCTATGTTAAAAAATATTTCAAAACTTTCAAGTTGGTTTGTAGAACTGCAAAAACTTTACACTTTAATAGAAACATACAAAATTCAAATGATAGAATGAAAACGGGTTGGCAAATCATAAACCGTGAAACTGGAAAAGTTATACCAAGGGACAATGATTTCTGCTTAAAGATAGGTGATGATGTTGTTAAATCCAATGCTGAGGTAGCTCGAGCTTTTGAAAAATTCTTCACCAATGTACCCTTACTCACAACAGAGCGTCTAAATTCATCTCCATATGAAGCAGAGACTTTGTTAAAAAACAGCACTAGCATCAGTAATGTAGATTTAAAATTGTATCATGTATATCCCCAGGATATTGTTAAAACATATAGATTACTTAACTTAAAATATACTGAAGACCTGTGGGGTATATCAGTCAAAATCATTGGTTCAATAATACTTGTTATAGACCCACACCTAGCTTATATATTTAATAAATGTGTTGATGATGGAGCTTTCCCAGACCTCATGAAACACAGTAAACTTGTACCTTTGCTCAAGTCGGGAGACAAGGGTGAATCTTCAAATTTCAGAACAATATCTATTCCTCCAGCACTAAGTAAAATTTTTGAAAAGATTCTGCTCAATCAAATGCTCTCACACTTCAACCGTACAAAACAACTCCACGCTAAGCAATACCGTTTCACTTGGAGTAAATCGACTACGGATGCAGGTATTACCCTTATATCTCATATTTATTCTGCATGGGAAGCCACACAGGATGCTATCGGTGTTTTTTGCGATCTGTCGATTGTGTCGATCATGATACGCTACTAATGAAATTAAATAATTACGGAGTTAGAAATAAAGCGTTGGATCTACTAAGATCATACCTAAGCAATATAATTCAAAAGGCAGATGTCAACGGCGTTAAATCTGATAGATTAAAATTGGCGTTAAAATTGGCGTTCCACAAGGTTCCATATTAGGCCCTTTCTTATTCCTGGTATATATTAACGATAGCAATACGTTAGAATTAGTAAATGACACGAAGTTTCTTGGAATAACCATTGATAGCAAATTGCAGTGGGGACCCCACATAGAAAAATTGGCTGGTAAATTACATCTAGGCTAGTATATTTTAGTTACTTTCATAGTGTCATGTCTTATAGTATCTTGTTGTGGGGGAAAGCAGCGGATATTCAAAAAATTTTTATTTTACAGAAAAGAGCTATTCGAGCAATTCATAATTTAAAACACACAGGCTCCTTAAGAGAGCTTTTTAAAGAAGTTGACATACTAACTGTAGCTAGTCAATTTATTTTAGAAAATAAAATGTATATACGCAAGAACCTTACAAAATTTCCCAAACTTAGCGATAGCTGTAATGTTAACCTAAGAAATAATCACAGACTACTTGCGCCCCGGTTTAGACTTGCAAAGGTTAGCAATTCTTTCAAGGGTCAATGCATTCTCTACTACAACAAGACACCTCTGGAGATCTTGAAATTGCCATTTGAGCAATTTAAATACCATGTTAAAGCGACTTTGCCGAAAAATGGATATTACAATGTTCAAGATTACTTAAATGATGGGACTGTATGGGGTTAATCTGGCTCAACACAGACCTTGCTGATAATAATTTTGTAATTATTTATTCCTGCTTATTAATTATGATAATGACATATTTATATTTTGTATTAGTTAGTCTGTTTGAGCGCGCCTTTTTTATTACTGAAAATGTCCTATTATGGTTTTGACAGTACCACGGTGAAGTGGTTTGACAGCTACCTCTTTGGCCGTACGCAGGTTGTTGGATTGGAAAAAAGCGATGGTACTATGTTCTTTTCCTCGACAAAGCGCTTAGCAAGGGGTGTGCCTCAAGGGTCGATATTAGGCCCCCTTTTGTTTATTAGAGAGCACAGCAGAGATAGTTTCTGTCGTGGAGAGCAGCATGTGCCATCTCTACGCAGATGATACCCAGCTGTATATATCATCCGTTCCTTCCGACATCAACAATGCAGTCCAATCCATAAATCCATAACGATCTAGAGCGGGTGGCGTCATGGTCAGAGAGGAGCTCTCTAGTGCTAAACCCTAGTAAATCTAAGTACATGATCCTTGGTACAAAATGTGAGATCCATAATATTGTCCAAGCCCTAGCCTCCAACGATATAGCTATCAGGGGCGACCCAGTGGAAAGGGTCGTAGAAGCAAAAAATCTTGGGTTGTTGATGGATGGTGAGCTTCGATTCGAAAATCATATCAGAAACGTAGTCAGCAATTGTTTCAACCGCCTTAAGATTCTTTATTATATACGTGATTACCTTAGCACTGATTTGCGTGTCAGGCTAAGTGAATCATTGATATTATCTAGATTAAACTACTATGATGTCGTATATGGTAGCTGTATACTTGGTCGGTCAAAAAGGTTAATTCAACGTGTGCAAAACGCATGTATACGTTTTTGTTTAAAAATTCCTCCTAGATCCCATATCACCCCATACTTGGATGCAGCAAAACTTCTGAATATGGAAGCTCGTCGGCATTTACACCTAGCCAAACTACTCTTTGGTGTAATACACACGGAAACCCCACCCTACTTGTACACCAAGATAAAATGGGCGACCAGGCAACGTGGCGTGCACAAGCATATAATTCTTACACCGGCGCATCAAACGGCGACTTTCCGCGGGAGTTTCAGATTTGCGGCATCTAAGTGTTGGAATGATATTCCCCTTCCAGTCCGTGAAGCGGCTAGTAGGTGTGCCTTTGGGCAGAAACTCAGGGCACATTTGTAAGATCAGCAGAGACTACTCCTCCCCCCGTACCAACCTCAGGCCGCAATAATACTTGAGTCTGTGGTCGCTCATTGCCAATGGGACCGAAAACCCAACACTTAAATTTATTGAAAAGATGGATTGAAAAGCGCGGGCCATGTTTATTTATATAACTTTTTGTATGTATCATATATAACAGCCATATCTATGTTTACCAATATTGTTACCTATTTTTTATATATTCTTTATATTTATGTATTTATGGATCGTACCATGCCGCGGTCTGGGGCGCTCGCGAGGTAACACTTGAGTCAGACGCCATTTATAATGACAGTGACACACCACGACTGTCATTTCATTTCATATCATGTGTCATTGCAATTTTTCATCTCTGTGTTTTGTTTCTTTGTTGTAATTGTAGTGTGTTCACTGTCTTTATAATAAATGTTTCTTTCTTTCTTTCTTTTTTTCTTTCTTTCTTTCTAGTTAAGCAATTTTTAAAAGAGATCTAAAAATCAATCTGTGGGAGTTTCTACGCCCTACTTCTCCCACAGTGATCCAATGTAGAGAAGTGGCAAAAAATTACGATTGCTAAGTATATGTAAATATCTACAGTAATAAAGACATTTGGAATTTGGAACTCTTTGCAGGAGGTTTTTGGGCAGGGGTATCACTAATGCTCTTTTCCACTGGCTTAGGAAGCGGTACTCGCTCAGCGACGCGTTGAATATATGCGTTATGGGTGGTAACACATTATCAAGTACACTGAATAGCATCTGAGAGCAGATTTTGTCATCACCTTAGAGCCTTCGACGAGATTGCTAGAATAGCTTTCTTTACTGCGCCAACTCCTACAGACCTGTTCAGTACTGTTCAAAACATTAGTATAGTATCCGTACATTCACTTGCCTTCCGCGAAAGAGTAAAAAATATATAATGTTATGCAAATAATCACTTTTAAAGCTAAACTATAATAGGCCTTATTGTCTTGATCTTAACCCTTTCCCTGGCATATTTTTTTAATGCAACGTGATTTTGAACCTTATGCCATGGTATTAGAATTCACATCCTATGAAAAGCAAAAGTTCCTTTTTAGGGTTTACCCAAGCCAGGGGGTACATGTACAGAAGCCGAGGTTCTTAAAACACTCAATAGTGTCAAAACCAATGCGTGTGGACATGATATAATGTCCGTGGATATAACTCTTCTAACATTACCCGTGACTATACCGATTATCACGTTCATAATCTACCTCGATTTTGACTAACACCTTTTCGAACAGTTGGAAACTGGCAAAAATCGTACCATTGCCCAAACAGGTGATGTCAGAAAGCACAAAGATTTAAGACCCATAAGTATTCTGCCATTCTTGTCAAAAATCCTGGAAAAGGTGGTCAGCAGGCAACTCACCGGGTACGTAGAGTCAAACGCATATTACCTATCAGCCAATCTGGTTTTGGGAGCATTCACGATATAGAGACGGCATTGTTGAGCGTCACTGATGATATGATAACAGCTTCTGACGAAAAAAATGGCAAGTGCTTTGGTTTTGCTTGATTTTTCAGGGGCGGGGGATAGTTTAAATGTTGACTTTTTGATTGCCAAATTATTTACTATGAGGCTTCATATAACACCTGTAACTGGTTCCGTTCCTAACTCACAGATAAGCGGCAATATGTGGTCACAAAAGATAAAAGTGGGGTGGAGGAAAAATCTGAAGTGAAAAAGATTCCCAGAGGCACCACGCAAGGTTGTATTACTATGCCAATTATTTTTATTATATTAACAAAACAATATCTATTCTTCCAGCACAAAGTAAATTTTTTGAAAAGATTCTGCTCAATCAAATGCTCTCACACTTCAACCGTACAAAACAACTCTACGCCAAACAATACGATTTCACAAGGGGTAAATCGCATATGAAAGGGAGGCCGCACAGGAGTGCGGCCTCCCTTTCGTATGCTATCGGAGTTTTTTGTGATCTTTCGAAGGTATTTGATTGTGTTGATAATAATACGCTATTAATTAAATTAAAACATTACGGAATTAGGAATAATGCATTGGATCTACTAAGATCATACTTAAGCAAAATAATTCAAAAGGCAGAAGTCGATAGCGTTAAATCTGATGGATCAGATGCTAAAATTGATGTTCCACAAGCTTCCACATTACAGTCTTCACAAAATAAAAGGCCCGCTGACAGCGTCCGTGTCACTGACGTAATAAGGTTGAATTTAGTTTGGGCCACCGTGCCTTTTATTTTGTGAAGACTGTAGGCCCGTTTTTATTCCAGGTGTATATTAACAATCTGAATATTTTGTTGAAGAAATTGAGTGATATAGTGTTGTTTGCTGATGATACTACAATGGTCTTCAAAATTGAAAGACAAAAAGAAGATTTTGACGATGTTAATGGTGTATTATTTTTAACCCTGAATTCGTTCACAGTTAATAATTGATTGTTAAACGCTGGTAAAACCAAGTGTTTCAAATTCTCACTTCCAAATATCAGGCAAGTTGAAACCAGTTTAGTGTTAGATAGCAACACGTTAGAAGTAGTAAATGATACGAAGTTGCTTAGAGTAACTATTGACAAATTGCAGTAGGGACCCCATATAGATAAATTACCTAGTAAATTTAGTTCTGCAGCTTACGCTGTTGGGAACATCAGAAAAACATGAATGTGGCTACATCTAGGCTAGTATATTTTAGTTACTTTCATAGTGTCATATCCTATGGTATCTTGTTGTGGGAGAAAGCAGCGGATATTCAAACTATTTTTATTTTACAGAAAAGAGCTATTCTAGCAATATATACTTATTAATGAGAGGTTTTTAAAGAAATTGACATACTAACTGTAGCTTGTCAATTTATTTTCGAAAATATAATGTATATATGCAAGAACCTTACAACATTTTCAAAAATTAGAGATAGTTGTACCTAAGAAATAATCACAGACTAGTTGCGAACCGGTTTAGACTCGCGAATGTTAGCAATTCTTTCAAGGGTCGGTGCATTCTCTACTACGATAAGATAGAAATTGCCATTTGAGCAATAGCATGTTAAAGCGACTTTGTCGAAAAAGGGTTTTTCAATGTTCAAGATTACTTAAATGACGGGACTTTACAGGGTTAATCGAGCTCAACACAGACCTTGCTGTTATTTATTTTGTAATTATTTATTCCTGCTTATTAATCATAATAATTCATATCGTAATATTTGTATTAGTTAAGCACAACCAATTTTTGAAAGAGATATATAAATCTATCTGTGGGAGTTTCTACACCTTGCTTCTCCCACAGTTGTCCAATATAGAGAAGGGGAAAAAATGACGTTTGCTAAGTATGTGTGAATAACTACAGTAATAAAGAAATTTGACTTTGAATTTGATGTGGCTCTGTTAAATTATAATTCTCCTATCGGGATAAACCACAAATATCAAAAAAAATTGTTAAAGGACATCCTTTAGAAGTTTTCATAGATTTAGGAAGCGAGATCTCTGTGATTAAATTGACAGAGTTTCTGAATATTGATTCTCGATATGAAACTAATAATCTTCCAATACTTAGGGGCTTTGGAAATGCGATATTTAATTGCATTGGTAGGCGCGCCGTACGTATAATGATTGACGAGGTGGCAGCTGAACTTGACTTATTAATTATTCCTGATAATATGATGCTTGTCCCCTTGATGCTAAGACTAACTTTTACTGAACAATCGTACGTGATCATCAATAAAACAAGCGATAGTCTGGAAATTAATAAACTTGTTGAATTTAACATTCCCTTATGTTATAAGGTAGATATCTATTGTAGCGAGGATGTTTCCATTTCAGGCATGTCTGCCATTAACATTTTTACCGATCCGTTGTCTGCAGGTGAAATATTTGTTGAAGGAGGTCTCGGGTACTTCGTGCTTGTTGCGTAGGTACGGTTATTAACTAATGCATGCCCGATGTCCCCTTCAAAGTTATGGCCAAAAACATTTAAACTACAAATATGAGGAGGGTTCAACCGTAATATTATATATGGAGAATAGTTTAGGTGTAGGGAAACAAACTAGTATAAAGTTTGTTGATGCTCTCTCTAATCTAGAAGTGGGCAAGATTGTTCTATGTAGAAGTGGGCAAGATTAACCCTTACAAAAATACAATGAATGGAAAGCAACAGCACGCTACTCATAGGTTAAATATGTATATGTATAATATGTCTGTACGCAATACAAAAATTGTATTCTTAGACACAAATCTATTAATTTGTAAATACATCACTGACGGAAACAGTGAGGACATCAAAGTTATTATTGTTAAAATTGACACTGACGTAATAGCTAAGTCTTTAGCTTCATTTATTTTAGAATCTGTTATAAACAGTATAACAGAAGTAAATAATTGTATAACGGTCACCACAACGATTAGTACACGTACTAAGAAGCATTTAACTACTGACAAGGCAATATGTACAAACGATACTATTGTATCTTTAAACTGCCGCAACCGACAACAGAAAAGCACGGCTTAAAGGTAATGCACCAAAATATACAAGGCTTTTCTGGCAAGCAACTAGAACTAGAAATGTTTTTAGAAAGCGAAAGAATAGATATACTTTGTATGACAGAACCCTGGCTGCAAGAGTGTGCAATTCAGTTCAGCATACCAAATTATAAAGTGATCAGCTGTTTCAATAGAAAGACTAAAACTAGAAGTGGTTCCTTAATTTTAGTAAAAGATGGTTTTAAGTGTAAAGAACGAAAAGATATTGTTAGTCTTTCTAGTGAAATGAATGCTGAAGTCTCGTGTGTTGAGATGGAAAAATATACTATTGTTAGTGTGTACAGGCGGGGCGAAGGAGATTTTGAAGTCTTTGAATCAGTGATGGAACAAGTTCTTCAACTTGCATCCAGAAACAAGTCCAAATGCGTCATAGTTTGCGGCGACTTTAACGTAGATTTACTAGACACCGCAAACAGCTCTATTCGCACTAGGATCCTAGCAGTATTTAAGTCTTACTATATGTGCAATGTCTTTCTGGAGCCTACACGAATAACGGCTACCTCCGCTACTTGTCTAGATAACGTATTCTGTGAATGTAGTATTCACGATAAACAAATAGTTAAGGCATTAAGTTCAGACCACACTGGTCAGATTGTAGTATTTGAAGAAAGTAATGCTATAAAGCCCGTTAAAGTATTGTGTAGACCAGTAACTTTGAAGAAAATGGAAAAATTTCGTAGTGGACTAGTGTCAAGTCTACCGTTAACACCTTACTGTGAAGATCCGAACACATTATATTCCAGCTTCTTCAAATCTGTATCTGCGGAATTTGAAAAGGTTTTCAATCTGACAAAAGTGAGACCGGACAACAAATCAAAATACTCTGAATGGGAAACAGAGGATTTAAGACAGAGCAGGTCCAGACTATATGAATTGTATGAGCAAAAATCCTATGATCACAGTCCTGAGTTTAACGTCTTTGTCAAAAATTATTCTAAAAATTTTAGGAAAGACTGCCACAAAGCCAAGTGCCTACATCTTAATAATAAAATCAAAGCTTCTGGCGACAAAATTAAAACTACATGGAACATTATTAAAAAAGAGACAGGAAAGGTTAGGTCAAGTGAATCTAGTTTTAATTTAAAAGTTAACGACCAATTACTCTCATCAAACGAGGACGTTGCTAACGCATTTGAAAAGTTCTTCAGTACCATACCAATAAACACAACAGAAGCACTACCATCCTCTTCTAAAAAGTCTTTAGATTACTTGGTTGAAAATGTGCCCCAAAACAAGGATGGCTTTAACTTCAAGCCAATAGGCTCTATAACTATAGTTAAAACATTTAAACTTCTTAGCATGAAAAAGACTGAAGATTTATGGGGCATGTCGGTTAACGTGGTTAAATCAGTAATCGATGTGATTGCACTATACATGGCAATCACATTCAATAGTTGTATAGCAAACGGAGTTTTTCCTGACCTCATGAAAATGAGCAGATTAATACCACTTTTCAAATCCGGTAGTAAACAAGACCCTGCCAACTCTAGACCTGTATCTGTATTGCCAGTGTTGAGCAAGGTGTTTGAAAAGGTCATATTGAGTCAACTACTCTCTCACTTCAATGCATCTGGGCTACTCCACAAAAAACAGTTCGGATTCACTAAAGGCAGATCAACAACAGACGCCGGAGTAGCGCTAGTAGAACACATTTATAGTGCGTGGGAAGGATCACAGGATGCGGTTGGTATTTTCTGTTATCTTTCCAAGGCCTTTGACTGTGTGGACCATCAAACTCTTTTGCTCAAACTTCAACACTATGGTATCAAAGATAATGCGTTAAAATTAATGGAATCTTATTTAATGGAAAGATTACTAAAAGTAGATATAAACAGATGCAAGTCCACTGGAACCCATATGAATATTGGTGTACCCCAGGGTTCTATCTTAGGTCCGTTCCTTTTCTTAGTGTACATGAATGACCTGCCTTATATGGTGGAAAAAATGACTCAGTTTGTTCTATTTGCTGATGATACATCTATTATTTTCAAGGTGAAAAGACAAGAAGAAATTCTAGACGACGCAAATAGTACACTCTCTCATGTGTTAAGTTGGTTTAATGTAAACAACCTGTTATTAAACTCAAAGAAGACTAAATGTATCAAATTTTGTTTGCCTAATGTACGACAGGTTGAAAGCAGTGTTAGAATAGGATCTGAAAGATTGGACCTCATTGAAGACACAATCTTTCTCGGAATCACTATAGATTCGAAACTTCAATGGGGTCCTCACATAACTAATCTCGTACGAAGACTTAGCTCAGCCGCTTTTGCGGTCAGACAAATCAGATACCTTACAGATGTTGAAACTGCCAGATTGGTTTACTTTAGTTATTTTCACAGTATTATGTCTTATGGAATATTGCTCTGGGGGAGAGCAGCAGATATAAATACGATATTTTTCTTACAAAAAAGGGCGATCAGGGCGATATATCAATTAGATGCTAGATAATCATTAAGAGAAAAATTCAAAGAAATTAATATACTTACGGTTACCTGTCAATATATATACGAGAATATCATGCATGTAAGAAAAAACATAGCTTTATTTAAAATTGTAGGTGATAGCCATACAATTAACACTAGAAATAAAAATAGGTTAGCACTACCATTATTTAGACTAAGTAAAGTAGGCACATCATTCATGGGGCACTGTATTCGCTTCTACAATAAAATACCACAGGAATCATTGACCCTTCCTGAAAAGAGGTTCAAAAACTATGTTAAAAATGAGCTGATTAGAAAGTCCTATTATAGTATTAAGGTATACTTAGATGACAAAACTGCATGGTCCATACCATCTCAGCGCACAGAAATTCGACGAGGGGCGATGGATCAAGTCTATCACTCGCCGGCGAATTTCCTTAGACCGAAACCAGTACCTGTTGTAAAGTCACTTTTAAAAAAAAAAGGTATGGGGGAGTTTCTTGCCGTTTCTTCTTAACCCTGAGGCCCACCTTCCGAAACGGTGTAGTCTTTTTTTTATATAAAAAAAAATAATTGACTTGTAGTTATAAGTAAGTATAATTTTGACGTTGAATAAGATAATTTATTTATTTATATTCAATAAAAAAAATGACTGACTCTGACTCTTCAAAAGGGTACGCTATAACGTGCCGATAGGGCTATTTCGAATTGATGCGGTTGGCAAGGGGTTTATTGTCATTAACAACGCATCTTCTTCACCTTTACTGCTATCTATTGGTTTTTGTATTGCTCATGTTCTTTATGCTCAAAGAGAGCATGTAGCTCAAGTAATGACTGTAGCTATATCAGATCCTACTGAGCCTAAAATCATAATTGAAGAGTAGGTAAAATTTGGCCATCAACTTCTCCCAGAACAAAGAAAGCAGATTTTGGATCGGTTCAATTCATATCGCCAATGTTTTGCATTTAATTTAGCAGAACTGACGACGATTGAACTTGACGACAGTGAACCAGTTGTTTAAAGAACTTATCGGTTAGCCATCAGTGAGAAGTAAAAATTAGAGAAATGGTCGTTGAATTATTAAATGATATTATACAGCCTTCAATTTCTTTCTACGCGAGTCCAGTTGTAGTCGTTAAAAAGAAAACTGGGGACTTACGGTTATGCATTGATTATAGAGCCTTGAACAAAAAAACGAAGTTTATTATAAGTATTATCAGGTTCCCATTAAAGAAGCTGACAAACACAAACTATCTTCATAAGACCAGATGGCCGTTATGAATTTAATCGCATGCTATTTGGCCTTGTTAATGCTTCTGATACGTTCTAGAGAATCGTGAATCAAGTTTTGGGATCTCTACGGCATAAAGAAAACATTAGCATACCTGGATGACATAATGTTACCTTCGAAAAACTTTGAAGAAGGAATGGTTCAACTGAATACGGTTTTAAGTTGATTTGCAGATGCTGGACTAACTCTTAACTTTTCAAAGTGCTGTTTTTTGGTAGTTCGGTGGATTATTTAGGTTTTGGAGTATCGTCGACGGGAGTTTGTCACGGTTCTAAGAAAGTCGAAGCAGTTCAGCAGTTTCCAGTTCCACAAAAACAATAAAACCTTTGGCAGTTCTTAGGTCTGGCGAGTTTCTTTCGAAGGTGTGTGCCGATGTGTGTGTGTCAATTTTCCATGATAACAAATCTTCTGAAAAAAAGAGACTCGATATGGTTATGGGCGGCTAATCAAGTTTTTTTTTCGTCAGCTTCGAAAGGCGTTATCAGGGAAACCATTAGCCTAGTAGTATACATTAGCCCTATATAATCCTAATCCTAAATAGGGCTGCTCTGTCACCCCGGGTGCTGCCGAACCCACTCTGTCCCCCCAGTTCAGAGCGGAAGCGACCACGATGATCTGAAACCACCCCCGGAGCAGCCTATGTGCAGGCCTCAGACAAAGCCCAGGCAACAGACCGAACCTCTTTACTTCAGCCCATCGCCACCGGACTTTACGTCCTTGGAGTCCAATTTGTGAAGCAGTCATCTGCGCAGGAACATTTTAAGTGCATAAGTGGTCGCGCAGTCGCAGATGCCCTCTCTCGTCCTCATCCCCGTAGCCCAGTGGAATGGAAACCGCTACGACTGGCGGAGGGTTCGGATGCAGTCTCTAGCCGGCAGTCACTTCTGACCTCAACTGCCGCCCTAGGCCATCAACATGGAGCGCATCAAATCAAAATTTTGGTTTGCTTTAATGCGAAATATTGTAAATATATATAAATCATATTTAAGTAGACTGCGCATATTCCAAGTCTGCTGGAGGGAAAAAACCAGACGTTACATCCCATTGAAAAGCTGAGTACTCCTATTGATACCATTCATGCTGATCACGTAGGACCGTTTGTTCGCAGCACTATGGGTAATGTATATTAATTGGCTCTTATAGACAGGTTTACTAGGTATATTTATTTCAAGGCGGTCAAAAATACGAAAACGCAATACACTGTAAAAGTAGTCAATGAATACTTTAGTATGTTTGGCGTCCCGCGCAGAATAATAACCGACAGAAGAACCTCATTTACGAGCGATTTATTTTAAATAATAATAATAATAATAATAATAATAATAATAATCTTTATTTAAGGTTAACAAAAACCCATATCTATAAATACCTTATAGCTAGAGATACATAATTTATTATAAAGACACACACAAAATATTATCTAACCTAGCTAGGAATTTTAATCTTCGTTCTCGCTTTCCTGTAGCGTCGGTAAACGATATCCTCCGGCCAGTAGTCTTTGGTAAGGAACATCGTCTTGAGGTCCGCCGGCACCCGAAGTTTGAAGGACAGGAACTCCTTGGGTCTTTATGACTCCAAAACCTCTATCTGTACCTTCGCCTCCTTGAGACCAGCTGGTGGATTCCTCTTCAGCTTTTCCAGGATGTGACGTTCAACGTCCTCGCAGGTCATTTTCGTGTCGATCCTGGAAATGTATAGCTGAGCGGTGGGAGCGGCAGCTTTCAGGCTGCATTCATCGGCGGGGCCTGTGCGACGCTGATTGCGGCTGCGTCTGGAGCGGCGCTTCCTGTTTTGGACCAGGATAAAGCCTTCCCCATCGACGGTCGCGTTCGGCGGGTCACGGTTAAAAGTTTGTAGTCGAGTACAATATTAAGCATGTCCTGAATGAAGTGGCTACTCCAAGAGCCAATGGCCAAATAGAAAGATAAATAGGACTCTTGTAGAATCTCTAACTGGGAAGTGTATTGGCTCTTCTGGTAATCGTTGGGATGATCATTTGTGAACGTACAGTGGGAATTAAACAAAACATTCTATAAGGGTTTAAGCTGCACACTATCTGAAGTACTATTCGGCATAAGACCACTAGGTGCAAATGACAGCAGAATTGAGTCGGAATTATTTGATGAAGTTACCAATAATCCATGCAGTGGCAGTTTGTTAGAAATAAGGGATCAAATCAATGATCATGCTAATAAATAAATCCTATCAGGAAGCACAAAAAAGGGATGAAGTTTCGAGAACCATTTAGAATCACAAAAGTTTATGATTAAGATAGATATCAAATCGAGGGCACCCCGATTACACGAAAAAGAAATCGACCTTATTCTATTGTTGTATCTGTTGTGAAATTAAACCATGGCTTAATTTTCAAAAACCACAAAACGACTATTTTAGAGGTAAGGAGTAGAAATATACTGCATTATGAATGATCACCTATATAAATTGTTGGTTTTTATTATTGTTACAGTATTTTCTGGACCCTCTGGGCAGTGATGCTCGGCGTTGGTCATAGCTTCTGTTCCGTATGTATGTAGGCCCTCTGAGTAATGATGCTCAGCGACGGTCACAATTATTATTTACATGTACGTACATTTCGGCGTTGGTCACAATCATTATTTTCATACAGGCCCTCTGAGCAGTAATACTCGGAGTCGGTCATAATTTTTATGCAGACCCTCTGAGATATGATGCTCGGCGTTGGTTACAATTATTATTTGCATGCGGCCCTCTGAGCAATGATGCTCGGCGTTGGTCATACATAACTATCATGTGTTAACATACACACATACATAACCCTCTATACAATAGTTCAGCGTTGGTTGGTCATTCGTATAAATATAGTACCTAATTATGACTTTTATTATAATCAATAAATAGAATGTTAGTTACTATTTTAATACAAAATCCTTATTGACTATTTATTAATCAATTGAAATAACTAGTATATTGTATAGTTTGCATTGTTTACATATTTGATAGCTGAAAGTGTTGTTTCAGTATAAAACAACAGCTAGCTATGCTATTTATATAATATTTGTACACTAATGAAAAGTAAAATATTGTTTATATCTATATATATAAAAATGAATCGCTGTTCGTTAGTCTCGCTAAAACTCGAGAACGGCTAGGCCGATTTAGCTGATTTTGGTTTTGAAATGTTTGTTGTAGACCAGGAAAGGTTTAAAAGTATGGTAGGATAGGGTAAGGGTAGGGTAGGGGTAGTGTAGGGGTAGGGGTAGGGGTAGGGTAGGGGTAGGGTAGGTGTTAATTTGTTGATGTGGTTATATTTTAGTTTTGCGCACTGATTTGAAATAAAAAATGCTAATTTACGTAAACCATTCTCATTTATATTCTCGTCTGACAATTTTCAATATTTGACACATGTCGTTTTAAAACTAACAAAACTAAAGAGTTTCGACATGCCGCCCGCCAAGAACAACTGTTCCAACATGTGCTTACAATGATTACATAAATAAACCATAATTAAAACCAAAAAATACAATATAATTGTAAGCAAAGCAACACTCGATGATAATCAAAGTAACATTACATCATTTCCCCTTTGATGATGATTATAAATGAATTACAATAACATTAACTTATTTGACAATTACTCCGCTAAAGGTAGAACACAAAGCTTAGACACTGGTCGTTTAATGAAGGAATTCTTATAGCGCAGGGTCACAACTCGCGTAACGTTGTCCACTCCAGGATGTTTTTCAACAATCTGACCTAACAACCATCGTGATGGAGGTAAATCTAGTTCTTTAACCAGCACCACATCTCCAACCTTTGGTTCAGGTACAACCTGTGCCCACTTATTCCTTTGCATGAAATGATGAAGATACTCTTGAGACCAACGTCGCCAGAAATCTTGAAGCATCCGTTGACAGAGCTGCCATCTTCTCAACGAACTGATCGACGAATGTTCATAATTGTGATCCGGAACGGATAACAAAGACTCACCCACAAGAAAATGTCCGGGTGTTAAAGGCATAGGATCCCCTTGATCCTGTATATATGACATTGGCCTTGAATTCAAACATGCTTCTATCTGAGCCAGCACCGTTGTGATTTCTTCGAAAGTAAGAGTTGAGTTACCAATTACTCTCCTTAGATGGAACTTGCAAGAACGCACTCCGGCTTCCCAAAGACCCCCAAAATTGGTTGCTTGCGGAGGAATAAAATGCCACTGTGTTCCATTTATAGCTAACCAATCTGCAATTTCTGGCAACAATCTGGATTTTTCTTCGTCTAACAAATCCCTCAGTTCTCTGGCCGCTCCCACAAAGTTCGTCCCGTTGTCACTATATAAATCACTACAGTGACCGCGACGTGAAACAAAACGTTTAAAAGCAGCCAAGAACCCTTGTGAAGTCAGATCACTCACTGCTTCCAAATGTATGCCACGTGTGGCCATACATACGAATAAACATATGTAGCCTTTGTATGATCTATTGCCACGACCCTTTAATACCCGTATGTTTATTGGGCCTGCGTAATCAACCCCTGAACGGAGAAACGCTCGGCTCATTGTTACCCTTGGTGATGGTAATTGACCCATTAGTTGAGCTTTGTTTGCTGATGCGTAACTTATGCAAGTGACGCATTTCCTACAATGGAATTTTACAAGTAATTTAAGATTTATGATATAATACTTCTCCCTAATAAAGTTCATCATCAACTGTGGCGCTCCGTGAAGAGTGACCATATGTGCATTTCGTAAAATGAGAGTCGTCAACAGTGATTGCTTCGGTAAGATTATTGGATGCTTTTCATTTTCATCCATGTTAGCGTAATGCAACCGCCCACCAACACGGAGTATATCGAACTCGTCTAACTGTGGATTCAGTGAGGTAAGTACACTCTTTTTGTTTACAGCTTTTCCTTGCTTAACTTCCTTCAATTCCTCTGAAAATGCTTGTCTTTGACTTTTTTTATCATTATTACCAGTGCATCATCAATTTCCTTTTTTAAGAGATACCTATGGTTTGGTTTCTCTGGCTTTCGTACTCTGCGGCAATAAGCTACTACTCTTAATAGCTTCGACAACGATGAGAATTTTGTCCACACCTCTTCATCGTCGTCGTAATCATCTACAGAAGTAGCAAGGTTAGTTTGAATTTTCCTTTCCTCCATATTTGTATCTATTACCTTAGAGTTAGGATACTGTATAATTTCTTCACTCAACCATAAAGGTCCCCTTAACCAGAGTTCAAATTGTACCAATTCGGATGCTATTATGCCTCGTGATGCGCAATCTGCTGGGTTGTGTTCAGATTTGACATGTGCCCACTGGCTACGATCTGTCACAGTAAGAATCTCTGAACACCTATTCCCGATTAATGTTTTCCAACGACTTGGATGACTGCTAAGCCATGCAAGTACTATTTCAGAGTCAGTCCAAGCATGCATATTATGTTTTGGTACGCCCAAAACTTCTGACACCTCTATTAGTAGCTTTGCCAGTAATACAGCTCCGGACAATTCTAACCTTGGAAGACTAAGTTGCTTGATTGGGGCGACTCTTGTTTTTGCCGTTAGCAAACTGACGTGAACATTCCCCTTTTCATCTATCACACGTACGTATATCACTGCTGCAAAAGCAGAGTTTGAAGCGTCACTAAAACCGTGAAGTTCCACTAACTTCGTGTCACTTCTGACGTGCATCCAACGTTTCAACCGAAACTGTGTAAGGTCTGCAAGACCCTCTCGATACTTCGTCCATTCTTCTAATAACGGTTGTGATATTTCCTCATCCCAATCAATGCCTGCTAACCATAACTTCTGTATAAATATTTTTGCCTTTATTATACTCGGTGCTATCCATCCTTGTGGATCATACAACTTTGAAATATCCGAGATAACTTTTCTCTTTGTTACAGGTGCAGTCATCGGCGGCAATAGAACAGCGTACACAAACTCGTCGGAACTACGACTCCAGGTAAGTCCAATAATTTTGTTTACCGCATCTAGTTTGACTTCTATTTTCTTGTCAACCTGCTTTTCTAAATTACCTTGCTGTATTTGATTTAGCATTGCTTCACTATTGCTGGACCATTTTTGTAATTCGAATCCACCCTTTACCAACATTTCATTCATTTGCTTATATATTTCAATTGCTTCTTCATCACTCTCACAACCCGACATCAAATCATCCATATAAAATTCATGTTTTACTCTTTCAGCTGCTAAAGGAAAGTTTTGTCTTTCATCCTTTGCTACTTGTATTAGGCTTTTGACAGCCAGATAAGGAGCTGAAGAAGTCCCAAATGTTACTTTAAGCATTTTGTATTCTTTGACGTCTTCCTCCGGAGATTCGCGCCACAGAATACGTTGGTATTCTGCATCTTCTTCACTAACCTTTATTTGGCGGTACATCTTAAATATATCTGCAATGAAACAGATTGGGTACGTACGCCATCGCATTATTATGTGACGCAATTCCGGCTGCAAGGTCGGTCCTACCATTAAATCATCGTTCAAGGATACCCCATTCGTACCCTTGCAGGAAGCATCATACACGACGCGAAACTTCGTGGTCTGTCTGTCCTCGCGTACTACTGCGTGATATGGTATGTATAAACACTTTGCTTTCTTGTCATGAACTTCTGTCATGTGATTTAAATCTAAGTATTCATCGAATACTTTTTATATTCCTGTTTCAGATGCTCGTCCCTGTGAAACTTCTTCTCAAGATATAGAAACCTCTTCAATGCTATATCCCGTGAATGCCCATCCGCGCATGCTGGTTCACTGTCTCGAAATGGGAGGTTGACAACATATCGACGATCTTCGTCGCGTGTGGTTGTCGCATGGAAGAATTCCTCACATCGTTGCTCTTCGACTGACAGAATCTTCTTCTTGTTGGACGGCTCTGCTTCAATTTCCCAGAAGGACTTTAGCAATTCTTCAACAGGCTCCACTTGAGTATGCATGGTGATGAATTTATTGATAGGTGTGTCTTGTTTCACTTGCCCGCTTAATATCCATCCCAGTGTAGTATTTTGTGCTACTAAAGACCCTGAGGGATATTTGATGACACCATGATCAATAATCCTACTATAAACCTCCGCCCCTAATAAGATGTCTATCTTATTCGGAGTGTGATATTCCGGGTCAGCTAGAGTTACGAGTTCTAGCTCCGGCCATGAGGTGATTGACACTGCAGTCGCAGGTAAGTACGCTGTCAGCTTGTCGAGTACATACGCTGAGACGTGCATCACACAATCTGGATCAAGACGTGAACTGATTGTTATATCTACCACGGCTCTTGCTATAAGGCTCTGTTCACCTCCCAATCCAGATATCCAGGTTTTTAGTCCAAGTAATTGGACTGCCGCTTTAGTGATGAAAGAGGCCTGTGACCCCTGATCTAAGAGAGCTCTTAAGAGCTGATGTTCCCCGCCATTTTGTGACTCAGCTTTGACTACAGCTGTGGCTAGGAGCACTTGATGTGCTACTCCTTTCACAAAATGACTTGTGATGTGGCTAGATGTTGATGGACGCTCCTCCTGTGATGTTTTCTTGGTTTCAGTCGGAGAAACCACAACGGGTGCAGCTTGATTATCCAGTGCATGGTTGGAGACAGTTGTTTGTGCTTCGCCCTTTGAATGTAATAATTAATGATGTCTCCTGTTGCAAATTTGACATGACGTGGTGTTTCTGCAGTGTTTTACCGAATGGTTACTTCCTAAACAATTAAAACATAACCCGTGAGTTTGAACAAAGTTACGCTTGCTGTCGAGATCAGTGTTTATAAATTCTTTGCAACTCCTAATGTGATGATCTCGTTTACAATAAACGCAAGTTGTTTCAGCTACGTGCAACATGTGAATCGGGTTTGGTTTGGAATTTTGATAACTGTGAGCTTGAGGAAAATTACGCTGTTTCTGAACTAATGTTGGATTTTGAATCTAAGAACTCCAACGAGTGGTATTTCGTCTCCAAAAACTGTTGAAATTGTGACATATTAGGTAATTTATCTGAGTGAGAGTACCAACTCGCTGACCTTAGACTTCCACTGTTTCCTACTCTCTGAATCTAATCTCTGGCTGACTATATAAATTATCATGACATCCCAGGTACCAGTGTCTATTCCTAACCCTTTCAAAGCATTTAAAGTTTCAGTTGTTACATCTAATAGTTGCTTGATGGCACTGGAGGACTCTGTTGAAATGCTCTTTTGCCCGAAAAACCGTTGAAGTATGCAATTAACTAAGTATTGCTTGTTGTTATAGCGGCTTTTCAATAGAGTCCAGCATTGGTCATAACTATCATTCGTTATGGGTATATGTCGTAACAATTGTTCAGCCTCTCCTTTGAGATGACCCTTTAAGTAATGTAGTTTCTGTACATCATCAAGTTCTTCGTTGTCGTGGATGAGTGATACGAATAAGTCCCTGAAGCTCATCCATTCTGTATACATTCCAGAAAATACTGGGATCGTGATCTTCGGTAGCTGGACATGACTGGTCTTTGATGATTTGTTCGGTATAGGATGGTGTAAACTACTGGGATTTGGTTTGACATTCCTGAGTGCATCCTTCAGATCACACTTATAATCCGTGTAGTTTTCTTCGGTGACGTCATATACCGTTTCTTTGCCATATACCGAACTTTCGATTTCTGCAGTTGTGTACCTTCTAAATAAGCTGTCATGTCCATTAGAGAATCTCTGCCACAAGGATTCCAAACTTTCCAACCGCGTCTCTACATACGATAGTGTGATTCTATCTTTGGGCGATTTTCTGTAGTTGGTATGTCCCTTTGTGATTCGTACGGAAATGTCTATGAGCACGTTTATTTCCGCTTCCATTTTGTTCAGAGATTTATTATAATTTAGAAATATAAATCCGATGAACAATTACAAGTCCTAATTGTGTTAGGGTAGGGGTAGGGTAAGGGTAGGTTAGGGGTAGGGTAGGGGTAGGGTAGGGGTAGGGTAGGGGTAGGGTAGGGGTAGGGTAGGGGTAGGGTAGGGGTAGGGTAGGGGTAGGGTAGGGGTAGGGTAGGGGTAGGGTAGGGGTAGGGTAGGGGTAGGGTAGGGGTAGGGTAGGGGTAGGGTAGGGGTAGGGTAGGGGTAGGGTAGGGGTAGGGTAGGGGTAGGGTAGGGGTAGGGTAGGGGTAGGGTAGGGGTAGGGTAGGGGTAGGGTAGGGGTAGGGTAGGGGTAGGGTAGGGGTAGGGTAGGGGTAGGGTAGGGGTAGGGTAGGGGTAGGGTAGGGGTAGGGTAGGGGTAGGGTAGGGGTAGGGTAGGGGTAGGGTAGGGGTAGGGTAGGGGTAGGGTAGGGGTAGGGTAGGGGTAGGGTAGGGGAAGGGTAGGGGTAGGGTAGGGGTAGGGTAGAGGTAGGGTAGGGGTAGGGTAGGGGTAGGGTAGGGGTAGGGTAGGGGTAGGGTAGGTGTAGGGTAGGGGTAGGGTAGGGGTAGGGTAGGGGTAGGGTAGGGGTAGGGTAGGGGTAGGGTAGGGGTAGGGTAGGGGTAGTGTAGGGTAGGGGTAGGGGTAGGGTAGGAGTAGGGTAGGGGTAGGGTAGGGTAGGGTAGGGTAGGGTAGGGTAGGGTAGGGTAGGGGCTGGGTAGGGGCTGGGTAGGGGTAGGGTAGGGTAGGGGTAGGGTAGGGGTTGGGTAGGGTAGGGGTTGGGTAGGGGTAGGGGTTGGGGAGGGGTAGGGTTAGGGTCGGGGTAGGGTAGGGTAGGGTAGGGGTAGGGTAAGGGTAAAGTAGGGGTAGAGCTACCCGCAGCGAAGCGAGAGCGGGTCAGTTAGTTTTATAATAAATGTATTTAGAACACTTCATTCACTTAACGGACCAGAAAAAAACTATGCTATTCCTAGTAAAAATGAGAGATTTTCCATACATTCTGCTATCATCAGTCTAATTTTACGAGAGTTTAAAATTCAAAACTTATTCTGTTAGGCCCCTATGTTAAGCCTCAAAAGTACGAGGCCGTACTTGTATACTTTGGATGGCCGATTGTTACCAACATTTATTGAATATACCTAAGTCTAAGTCTATTATAAGTATTAAACTATTCTAAGTCATTAAGTCATCTGAATTTTGTATGATTACAAGCACGATTCAGTTATTCTTCGTGAATTTGCGCCCAATAAATATTGTTGGTCATGACGAATACAAACTCAATCGTGAATTGGCGCCAAGTTTATAATGGTATTATAATTCGTAAATGGCAATGATAAATCATCTAAAATTGTTGGATAATTATTGTAAATATTATTTTGCATTAAAACCAAATATTAAACTTTTAAGAAATGACACCGGTACACTCCGTAGCATGCCATGTGTTAACAATCAAAGGCGTGAGCACCATTTTGGGTACTCAGTTCGACGTTGATTGTGAAACAGTAAACCTGGTTGGGATATTACCTAGTGTGATAAGTATTATTAATAATAATAATTCCGTTTATTTGTTATTTTACACATATTAAAGAATTAAAAAAGTAAAAAAGGCCACACAAATTATGCAATTACAACACAGTAAAAATCCTATAATTGAAAATAACCAGATCCACCACGAAGTGTGTTGTGTAACGCAATAGCGAATGGGTTTCGAGTCAGCATGTGCTGCTGCAGGACTTGTGCAAGTCCTACAACGGTGGTATTCTGCCGCTACCTGAAATAGTGCGCGGAAATGTAATATGGGTGGTTGTCAAATAAACTACTTGTGTATTAAAGGATGGTATTAATCAATCAATTATAATTAAATATTCAGGTGTGTGCAGAACCATAAAAAAAAAATAGTAGATAAGTACATAACAAAAAAAGTAAAATATGACAACTGACTTTAGCCAATTTTATTTTTCTGGTTTTTGTTACCAACAAAAGCACGCAACCAACGCGAGCACTTATCGGGACTCAGTCAGACGTCTGACCTACAGTTTTGGTAAGTTCTACCTACACATGACTTTGAAATGAGCTAAAGATTTTAGGGTGGGGGTGGTGGCAGATTGAAAGTGACGCAAAAACATACCCTCCGCCTCGAAAGAGCACAGCGTATAGAATACTATACGCTAGTGTTGTTTGTAGTTTGTTGTAAAGATAGGATTGTAGATACCAAAATAATCTCCTAGCAAACACGGTTAGTTATAGGTACATGAAGTCTAAAATTACGTTTATTGTGGCTATAATATGACGAGCTTAAGACAATTATTGACATCAGTGAATGAACATACTTATAGTTATCTTATATTTATACTTAACAACTTACTTTCGCAATAAAGAATATCCGTACTACTTATATCTAATAGGCATCTTAAACATCACACTGTGATGTTTAAGACGCCTATGGTATCTTGTTGTGGGGGAAAGCAGCGGATATTCAAACAATTTTATTTTTCAGAAAAGAGTTTTTCTAGCAATTTATAATTTATAATGAACAGACTCCTTAAGAGAGCTTTTTAAATAAACTGACATACTACAGTTAGTAATATTTGTATTAGTTAAGCGTAACCAATTTTTAAAAGAGATCTAAAAATCAATCTGTAGGTCTTTCTACGCCCTTCTTCTCCCCCAGTGGTCCAATGTACAGAAGAGTAAATGTAATGAATGTAAATACCTACAGTAATAAAGAACTTTTATTTTGACTTTGAAATCCCTTCTTAGAGATAAGTTCGCCTTTGTACATTTATTTTCTCTTAATGTATCTGTTAAAATAACTGTGTTCAATAAAGAATAATAAATTATGAAGTAAAAAAAAACAAGAATTTTCGTTCATTCCGTTTCTTCTTGAGTTTCGTGAATGTTTGTATGTTTCGTCTATGTTTTTTGTAAATATGAATCAGGGCACCCCACTTCTTAGGCAATCTTGTTGCTAGACTCTAGGGTTATTTTTATGAGCTAAGCCGATTTGGAAATAACAACGCGAAATAGGTCACTTTCGTAGCGAAAATTGTAAAAACATAACTTCAAGAAGAGGTAATAAAAAGTTGATTTTCTCAAGAACGGTGCATTACGTCAGCTGCGCGCGCGTCACTGTGTGTGGATGTCTATTACGATGTCGCGATTACGATGTCGTCATCGCCGCCTACAAAGTAAAATGCGCGAACTGTAATATCGTCATCGATGAATTACTTGCGTTCATGCAGAACAAGCTTGATGTCATGGATGAAGTAAGCCTCATCCAGATATGTGCTTCGTCGTTCTCGGCGGAGAAGATTGTGATATCCAAGTCACTTCTATTTGAATCCTTGCCAACGGACAAACGAAAAATCACCCGTAAGGGGGATAACAAGCATCATCGCAATCTCCAGGACATTATTTGCTTGATGAAAATCACCGAGCCCGACATCATGCCGCTGTTTGTCGCACATCAGTTGCAAAAGTTGCCTCCAGTAACGTTTGATCATGTCCACGTGACGCAACTTTTATTTTATTTTATTTTATTTTAGTTTATTTGGGAAACAAACGGTTTGAAAAAACAATGTAAAAATACTACTTAAAAATCTAAAAACCACTTAGATGTTTCCGCATATAAAAAGCTAAACTTGCTATAGCTAATCGAGAAACAAAATCTTAATGAACGAGAAACATAGAGAAGACTATTAACTAATTATTAGAAAAAATATAAAACTAAAGGAGCTTAGAGAACCACATGATCAAACCAGGTTTTGGAGATAACATTTCTGAAACTATTAATGCTAGAATTAAAAAGATCTATACTAGGGTATTGCACAAGCTTGTTAAACTCAGAAGGAGCTCTAATGAAAAATGAATTCTGTCTGTAGTTAGTTTTAAACTGAGCCACAGACAGATAAACATGTTTACGGGAAGTCGACTTTGTAGGTACTTTAATATTAATCAACGATAAAAGTGAAGGGGTATCAATTTTATTTTGGGCTACTTTCGCCAAGAAAACAATATCAGCTATGTTACGCCTTAAATGCAATGGTAAAATGTGGAATCTTTTGCATCTCGCTTCATACGAGTTGTCAAATTGTTTGCTCTTAAACTGAAGAAACCTCATAAAACGTTTTTGAATAGTTTCAATTCTAATTATATATTTTTCATATTGAGGATTCCAGACCTCGGAGCAATACTCGAGAATACTACGTACGAAAGAGCAATATAAAATTTTGATAACCTTCATACTCGTGAACTGCGAGCTAGCTCTCATAATAAATCCCAGCGCCATATTAGCTTTCTTCACAATGTGATCAATGTGCTCATCATATAATAATTTGCTATCGTGGATAACACCAAGATCGCGTATTTTTTCAACCTTGTCAATGGAAGTAAATTTAATAAAATAGTTATAAGTAACGGGTTGAGGTTTACGTGTAAATGTAATTGAGTAGCATTTGGAGACGTTAAGATCAAGACGGTTTTCATTACAGTAGTGTTCAAATCTGACTAGATCTTCCTGTAAGAGATGACAGTCATTTATATTGGTAATTTGTTTAAAGACCTTCATGTCGTCGGCATACAAAAGAAAATGAGAGTGTTTAAAGCAGGAACTAATGTCATTAATAAATATAATGAACAAAAGAGGGCCCAAAAGGGAACCCTGAGGGACACCTGAAGGGACATCTCTCCAAGAAGAAGTAAAACCATTTATGACAACTGCTTGAGACCGATTCTCAATATAGGAAGTGAACCATCTGAATAAATTTCCGTGAATACCAGCGTAAAGTAATTTTTGCAGAAGAATATTGTGATCTATCCTGTCAAATGCCTTGCTATAGTCAGTGAAAATAGCATCTAGCTGTCCCCCAGAGTCCATTGATGAAGAAGTAAATTCAATAAAAGATAGCAAGTTTGATGAAGTTGATTTTTTCTTGAGGAATCCATGCTGCTCAGGAATAAAGCTAGAAGATAAAGTTGAATAAACCTTTGAAAGACTTTCTCAAACTAAAGGAGGAAACGGCGTTCATGAAAGAGAACTATGCCACGAAAGCCCATATTAGTGAACTACGTGAAGATTTGCAGTACCAAAAGACAGACTCCATAGTCAACACAAACTATGTGAATACCCGTCTTCGCGGTGCATCGTATATGGACAGCGACCCTATGGGCTTGGTGTCAGACCACTGCCTGTCAACCGAAGATAGACGCGGATTGCATCAGCCAAGCTGGCGGCCTTTCTCATATCCGGCTGTATCATCATTCGACCAAAATGTCGAGAACAACAACAAAACGGATGATGAAGTTCCGCTACTAGCCTCATGTTAGCTTACCGAGCGCCGAGCCACTGATGTCGTCACCCCGTTTCGAATAACCTCTTGAGCTCGAACGAAGTTTGTTTGTTTTTGGACGACGGGTTGATTGAGGAGCATCTCGATTTGTTTGGTAAATAACATCTGGGGGTTGTTGTAGCGGTGATTTAGGATATCCCATGCAGCTTCATAGTTATTTGCGGTTACGTGAAGATGCTGTATCAGGCGTTCAGCCTCACCCTTTAATTTTTCCTTTAGGTGTTGCATTTTCTGGGCGTTGCTGAGATATTTGTTCTTATGTATTGTCTCAGTAAACAGGTCGCAGAAGGTTTGCCACAATGTAAATTTTCCTGAGAAAGTGGGAATTTCAACTTTAGGGACTGACTCCCGCAGATGGGTTGTCGAACATAGTTTTCTGTTAAGCTGTTTCTTGATATCGTGGTACATGCCTTCCTGGAACAGGAACTCCTCTTGATATTCGCAGACTGATTCGCGCAGGATGCTGTCGAGTCGTAGATGCAGATCGTCGATGGTATTCCAGCGATGCTTAAGGCTCTTGAGCTCATCCTCAATCTCTCATTTCTCTGTAGATCTAGTGAAGATAATTAGTCGCGGTATTTATGAGGAGTACAGCACTATTGTAATTATGGTAGGAAATCATTCAAACATTAGTCGGAATGATTTGAATAAAAGTGTTGAAACACTTCTAGACTTACATAGTAGGATGAAATGCAAATTTATACTATACAATTTTCCATATGCCTGTAATTTGGCAGAACTACAGAACAAATCTGTGCATAGAATGAATATTCATTTATTTAATTTAACATGTCATCACAGCGATGCTATTTTATATTTCGACATGAATAATTTTGTTCATAACTGTACTCTGACACAGGATCATTGTACCTGTCTAATAAATATAGAAAATTAGTAGCTACATTGTTAGCTTATAATATATGCGACGCAGCTATAGTTGGTTTAACCAAGTTCAACTTGACATCAGCTTATGTTAAGAGTAATATGACATATGACATATGACATATGACGACCCGAATGGCCGAGTCGGTAGTGACGCTGCCTACGAAACCAAGGGTCCCGGGTTCGAGTCCCGGTGGGGGCAAATGTTTGTTTGATGAGAACGAATGTTTGTACCCTAGTCATGGTTGTTTATCTATCTAAGTATAATATTTTTCTATATAAGTATATATATCGTTGTCTAGTACCCAAGATACAGGGAATCCTAGTTTGGGGCTAGATCAATGTGTGTAAAAGGTGTCCAAGGTATTATTATTATTATTATAAACATGCACCCCTATTGGGAATTCACCTGTTAATTATACTTTGCATGCAACATTGGAATCTGTTCCAAGTAATTTAAATTAGTTCATAAGACAATAGAGGAAATCTCTCGCATACAAGAGCCACTAAATATGTCAAAATGTATGCCCCAGTTCAATATTGCCCATCAAAACATCCAGGGGCTACCTGGCAAAGAACTTGTATTAGAATTATTTCTAAAAAATTCTGACATTGATATTATTTGTGTTACAGAACACTGGTTGAAGGAAAATATGATGTCTTTTAACATAAATAATTAAAAAATTGTCAGTTGTTACAATAGAAAGACTGCTGATAGAGGTGGTTCTTTAATCTTAGTGAAAAATAATATTAAGGTGAAACAACGGAAAGATATTCTTGCACTTACTGTTGAAAGACAAATAGAGGTATCCTGTGTTGAGTTAGATAGCCATATTATTGTTTGTGTCTACAGGCCACCGAGGGATGAAAAAGGCCATGGCAATTTCGAAATATTTGAGAAAATTATGGAGGAAGCCCTCACTAAACTATGTAATAACAGAAAAAAGTTAATTATTTGTGGCGATCTTAATTTAGATTTGCTTGTAGGAACAACAATGAAACAACGATTAATAACTTTATTCAAATCGTTTAATTTATGTCATGTATTTTTAGAGCCGACTAGATTTACACTTACCAGCTGTTCAGGCTTCTCGGCACCTAATGACCTCGTAGGGGCCCATCAGCTACGAGGTAGCGTAACGATCAGTTGCCAAGAAGTGTGAACGTCGGCGATTCACCGAGCTGAAGTAATTGGGGTCGATCTAACCTGGTCTGTGCTTTGGTCCCGTCAACCTCCTGTCTCTCTGCAAGGCCCGGGTGCACCCTAGGCTCTTCTTGGTAGACAGGTTCTTCAGCCAACCTCCTATGACTGGCGGGCCAGCTTCAATGAGCACAGTGTTCCAACACAGGTTATGTTACGTGGTAAAAACCAATCGGCCACGTAAATGCGAACTTTATCTGGTTCGGGGAACCACAACACACTCAGCTATATAGACAATCCTGAGGGAAACCCGAATACATTCCAGATGGCTTGCGATTTAATTTCAATACCCTAACCAAAACGCGTTTACATTGCGAGGGCTTTCATCTGTCAGTTGTCAAAAAACTGCTAGGTTGGCAGCAACGTCAAATTCAAAATGGCCGTTCAGAAACCATCGATCGAATATCGATTTGGAATCGAACAATCACCCGCCCGGACAGGCACCCACCTGTCCCCTAATCTACGGGCAGCCGAGACAACGTTGCTACCGCTCGTTTTAGAACCGAGCCTCCTACTAGAACCTCTGCAGACCGGGGGGTCCCGTCCTTGCCAGGGAACAAGTTAACAATGCGCCCCCTGCGCCAACGTAGTGGCGGTAGGTTAGCATCCTTAACCAGAACGAGGTCACCAACACTAGGGCGGCTGGTTTTGTCAGTCCACTTAAGGCGCTGTTGTAAGATATGCAGATACTCGAGCGACCAACGCTTCCAGAAATTCTGAGTAAACTGCTGCAACATCTGATACATTGACAACCGATACAATTTCACTCCCTCGAAGGGGATGCTCGGGCAACGCGTTAAGTGGCTGTGCTATCAAGAAATGGCCTGGGGTCAGAGCCTCCAGGTCATTTGGATCCGAGCTGAGCGGACACAACGGTCGCGAATTGAGAACGGCCTCGATCTTACAAAACAATGTCGCGAGCTCCTCAAAAGTCAGCGCGGTCTGACCTACTATACGCCCCAAGTGCGTCTTAGCTGACTTGACTACGGCCTCAAAAATCCCACCCCAGTGGGGGCAAATCGGTGGGCTGAAGGTCCACTGTATACCCCGACGGGAGAGGGCCGTTCCAATATCCACTTTATTTACATTCAAAAAGTTGACTATCTCTCGTAAGTATCGTTCCGCACCGATGTAGTTAGTGCCGTTATCAGAGCGGATCAAAGTTGGAAGTCCCCTTCGAGAAACAAACCTATCCAAACAAGCAATGAAAGCCTCTGTCGAGAGATCAGCAACGAGCTCGAGATGTACCGCCTTGGTGGATAAACAAACAAACACACATAGGTACGCCTTGTATTGCCTAGCGGTACGCAATCGTGAACTCTTCACCATAAACGGTCCTGCAAAATCCGTACCAACACCTGAAAACGGTCTGACCTCATTCACACGATCAGGGGGCAAGTCCCCCATGAGAGGTTGCATCGTGGCAGCCTTAAGTCGATAACAAGGCATGCACCGAAACACGATGTTCCGTATGACACGGCGGGCAGATAAGATCCAAAACTCCCGCTGGAGCGTGGCCAACAACGCGTTACAGCCGGCATGCGCGTTTTTAATATGACGATCAGTCACCAGCAATTCAACTAACTGTCCCCCCTTGGGGAGCAGAAGTGGGTGACGAGCCGAATACGACAGATTCGCATTGCGCAATCTTCCTCCTACCCGAAGTAACCCGGTTTTATTATACCTATTTACCTTGAGGCCCAACCATTTTGCTAAATCATTCGATACAATGCAGCCCTGAGCTCCAGAATCTAATAGGGCGCGAACGTATGTTGGGTTGCCCGCCAAATCCCAAACAAGCACAGAGGCGATCGGTAACACCACTGTCTCCGGTTGGGGGGCAACCAATGGTTGGGCCGCAAATTCCTAGCGAGGACCCCCGGGGCCCCACTATGCCTGTAACCGATCAGGTATGCAGCTATACGCCAGAGGGTCCCATTGTACAAATGGCCCACGCGCCGGTTCCATTCCCAACCTACGATTCCCCGTAAAGGGGGGTGGGCGTGAATTCAACCGTGGCCGCTCCATGAGCGGGGGGGACATCACATGTGACCGACGAGGACGAGGCGACAAGCGGGGCGACAACTGAGGCGGCGTCCGAACCGCACCCGCATAGCTCGAAGGTGTCCCATGCCACCCGCCCGTTACGGCCTGCTCAACACACCCAATGTCCCGCTGGGTCGGATGCTGAGTCGCAACCGAATACTCAGGGCCCCCCATGTAATGGTCCTGAGTGCGGCCCTGCACCCTGGTACTGCCCTGTGCACGTGGGGACGTTGGCCCCTGAGTTGCGCTCCGAGTCGCAAACGAATTCTCAGGGCCCCATGCCGTGTCACCCTGGGTACGGCCCTGTGGACGTGGGGACGTTGGCCCCTGAGTTGCGCTCCGAGTCGCAAACGAATTCTCAGGGCCCCATGCCGTGTCACCCTGGATACGGCCCTGTGGAGGCTGTTGGCCGGACCGGTTCATGCACAACAGATTGATGTGGGCCCCACCACAATATCCGCACATTTTTGTGCGCGTGCAGTCCCTAGCCATGTGTGGCCCGAGGCACAGGAAACACCAGCTCCGCTGCTTGGCCATCCGGCGCCGTCCCTGAACCCTAAGTTCCCCGAACTTATTGCAATTGGCCACAGCATGGCCAATCTGCCTACAACATGGGCAGGTCTCACTATGTGGGGTCAATGCACTCACAGTCCCATATGACTGCCGGTTGGTGCGGTCCTTCCTCGTCGGAGGGCCCCTACTCACAGCGCTCCCGGCAGCTCTCTGTGGCTCCGAAGGATGGGTGACCGTCAACCCCAAATTCTCTGCCCGTCGAGCCTCCTCTTCCAAGAATCCGACCAAGTCGGAGAAGGCGGGCAGGTCCTCGGCCGACCTCCCGTGAGACTGTTCGAAACGAGTCTGCACGTCAGCGGGTAGGCGGGAAAGTACAATGTACAACAGTAGGTACGACCATTCACCAACCGGAAGTCCAAGATTCTCTAGAGCCTTGTTGACGGACAACAATGGGTTCAAAACCTCCGTCTGTATGGCCCCGACCTTGTTCACAACCGGGATACTAAACAAACGGTTCAGTTGGGCATCGGCCAACCTCCGTTTGTTATGGTAACGTCTGACCAACAATTGCCTGGCCGTTTCATAGTTACCCTCCGTAACTGTCAAATGAGCGACCAGCTCCCTAGGCTCACCCCTCAATGCTGCCACCAGCTGAGCCATCTTGACAGACTTGGTAGTGTCCGATCGCATGTGCACCAAACTGTCGAACAGATTGATGAAGCTCATCCATTCACCGGACACTCCGTCAAAAGTAGGCATAGTTATGGCAGGTAACCTGGACCCCGAACCCTGAAGCGGCAGAGGTGCTTCAATGTCACCACCATGGCTGGACTCGCGCTGTCTACGTATGTCCGCAGCCTTCTGCGCGATAGCAGCTGCCATCTCCATACATTGGTCGACATCCCCTAGCAACCGTGACAGCCTGTCAGGTGCGCAACCATCAACTGATTCCGCCTGCGCGGACAATTCGAGCACCCTATTGTAACGTTCCTTAACGTCCATAGACCGCTCCAATACCACATCATGCCTATCTAAACGGTCTATCAGACCGTGTGCGGAGGAAAACCATCTGAGTTCCTTAGAAACACCCTTCTGGATTTCAGATAACGACATGATCGGAACGATACTTACTCACAATTTGCAGTAACTCAATTTTATTGGACCCTCCAGTCTACAACCCAAACGAGGGAACCCTAAACCACAACTTAAACAATGTTGTTTTCCTTAAACAATAGGAACCGAGTTTTATATCTATATAAATTCTGTAAATACAATTTAGTTTCCCTTTATCATTATAACACACACAGATAGTCAATATTAGTTCAAGTTATAAATTGCTATAAACTGAAAACAATGTAATAGCCTGCTATCAATAGATGTAACTACCTATGTTAACCAAAACATTCCTTCAATAGCATTACTAGACCACTAATAGATTGACTAACTGGTAATTCAATGCAAATTTCAATTCAATATCTGTCTGTCTACTACCAGCAATAGACTTATAGCTTACAATACTACCAATCTATGTGGATACAGGAACAACCAAGTTACTTAACCGCCTATACCTACAGATTGATAGTCCCAAATCGTGCCTTCCTGGAGCCCTTGACGGCTGCAAATCTCAGGAAGCCACGCTCTAGCTACCAAAATGTTCAGGCTTCTCGGCACCTAATGACCTCGTAGGGGCCCATCAGCTACGAGGTAGCGTAACGATCAGTTGCAGTAGGTAGATAATGACAGTTTAAATTCACTTCACGATCGTTCGGGCCTACGGGCTCGACAGATGGATCGAAAAACCTATCGACAGATGGATCGAAAAACCTATTGACAGTTCAAAAATGACAGATCAAATTCATTCAAGAACCTTTAGGTCACGGACTCAACAGATGTGTTGAACGCAAAACCCATCGTAAGTATAAGTAGCATTCTAATCAGGTCACGCGTGTTCAATTTAATTTTATTTCTTGCATAGTTGTGTTTTCAATACCTACATTGCCGCAGCGCGTGAACACACACACACACACACTTTCAATTGTGTTTCTGCCACTAACTGCTAACATTAATAAATAAAACCGATCTAGGTACTCTATTTCGGTTGATGATATCATAACATAACATAGTTCGGCGATGAGATTGCTCCCTAGTAAGCATGAATTACATTGGATTAATGTTATAACCAAATTGACCATCCGAATGGTCGAGTCGGTAGTACCCTGCCTACAACGCCAGAGGTCCTGGGTTCGAGTCCCGGTGGGACAAATATTTGCGTGATGAGCGTGGATGTTTGTTTCCGAGTCATGGTTTTTTATCTAAGTATAATATTTATCCCTACAAAAGTATGTATTCAGTTGCCTAGTACCCAAGATACAGGGAATCCTAGTTTCCCTCAATATCTAGACCAATGTGTGTAAATTGTGTACACAGCATCATGACTTTTCCATACGGGACAGAACTTTGCCTGCATGCAGCTGGTATTTATACTCCGTTTTGCGGAGAGGGACTAGCCCATCGCCGCTCGGGATCGAGCCACTATAAACTGTACCTACAAATCAATTCATGTATAGGTACTACTTTTAAATGGAATTGATAAATAGCTCACCTCGTTCTAGCTAGGAAAAAAACATCTATGTACGAGTATATACCCATTAAATCATTACTTAGTACTATTTCGAGTAAAGGCCTGATCCTTCGGTGGGGACGTTGTACGTATTTGTTGGGCTTATGATAGTTCGGCGATAGACTTTCCCCATGATACCTACAATATGGGTGTTAATGCGGCTGATGTTTGTCCTGAGCGGCGATGAGCTTGTCTCTTCTCTCTAAGAAAAAATAAACTCAATGGCTAAAAGATGCAAACTGTGTGCATCGGTCATCTCGTCTCGCAAGATATTAAAAACAAAAACTAACATAGCATCACAGCGTTCCCATACGGGGTGGCAAAACTATGCCCACGTACATTCATATAAGTATTTGTGTTTCTGGCATCCCATCTAGGAAAGTAAAAACACGTGTAAGTTTTCTTAATGAGGTCAAGCGTATTGGGTTGCATTCGGTAATTTTATTTTTGCGATATTATTTTGCACACTGAGTTGTTTCCGCTGAACCTATGTAAGTGTACGTTGTCAGGGCTTGTGATCATACGACCACACATACACATCCTTTTTTCAGAGTCATCAGTATTTTTATTTATAAACGACGGAAATGCAATTAAAAATTATCACTTCTCTTTGGAAGCTACTACGCCTACTACTTCACCAGCACCTCTACTTGCCATCGCCATCGCCAGCCAACGAGGAATCTGGAAATAATGTACGTAAGTGTTTCACTCTCCACGATGGCACTTACTTACTGGCTCTTACTCAATACCGCCAACAAGTGTTGCTTATGCCCTTTTACCTTTGAAACGTCGATATGCGTCTTTCCTTTCCATTCAGAGTTGTCACCGGCTGTCGTATGAAAGACAAAGAGGCTAATTTTTAACTACGTCATGTGCCTTCGTGAATGAATCTTAATCTTCATTTTGATCGACTATCAATTTCTATATTGATGGACTTCATCATTAATAAGTGTTGTGATATTTCAGGTCTGACAACGAATCTACCACTCACACCGCCAAGGTGACAGCGGCAAAACGACGACAGCAGGAGCTCTTCGAAGATTCTGAAGAGGAATATTTTGAGAAGTATGTTTCCTTTATTTGGAAGTTTCTTTTCATTATGCCTTATTATAATTATACAGGAGTGTGTATTTATAATATGTGTGTCTAAATGTTTTTTCCTGTTTCAGTTTGAAAAGTGCTCAACCACCCGGGTACGTGCCAACACCGAAATCAGTTCTCAACAAGAAGACCGCATCGCCCAAGCCCAAGGCCACGTCCGCCAAGCCACCGCCACCGTCGAAGCGACGTCGTCAGGAGTCGGACGACGAGGAATCGGTGTCTAGGTAAATATGTTTTACGATTCTATTCATCGCAAAACAAAAAAAAAAAAAATGACTTAATTCACTTATCTTGTGTATACAAGTCCCCGTAATCCATGTATTTTCGATATCATTCACAGTGTAATATAACTAATTCGTTTTATTTACAGACGCAAAGCGACGCAAGCCAAGCGAAAGCAGCCTCCGAAGTCAGAAGAGTGGAGGACGCTAGACTCGGAGAGCGACGGGGACGTCGCAAAACAACCACTGCGCTTGTTGTCCAGTTATTCTAAGAGGGTCGCGGACGGAGTCGTGCGTCGCTCAGGATATCTTCCAGGAGAGCTATATTTAGACCTCAAGATTTATCAGGTGGCTGATATAAAAAACGTTCACCCGTTGAAGCGCTGGGAGAAGGCTGTGTTGGCGCTTAAGCTCCAAGGCGATCACGAATCGCCAGAATTTGCAGCTTTGAGGCAGCTGCTGAAACGTTCGAAGTTGAAGTTCCCAGAGGAGGGGATGTTTTTTAACGACCGTGTGAGCCAAAATTTACAACTATAATAAAATAACTAGATATTTTGCTTTTCATTTCATGTTTTGCTGTTAGGTGGTGTGGTGTCCCATGAAAGAGTATTTTTATTATTTTAGGTGTTAGGTAGACAAGTACAGTCGCGCTCACGTCTAGTCACCTTTATAAAAATTTTAAAGTATTGAACTGAGGTGACTTGTATTGAGCGTTACTGTGCTTGTAGATTTATATAGGCTGATTTCATATAGGTATTAATTTTGTTTCATAAGTTTAATTCGTAGGTAGGTATTATTTTTCATATAGGCAGGTAGTAAAAAATTAGGTGTAACTTAGGTAGATAGGTTTAATTATCATTTGTCAGGTTTGATTGATCCTTACATATAATTAAGATGTTGAATAATAATAGATTAGTATATTGTACATCATGTGATGTGTCTGTAAAAAGTAAAAGTTTTTCAGCTCATTTGCGTAGCACTGTACATAAAAACAACAATGTTGTTATTAAGGGTGACGGTCTTGAGAAGATTTCTAGTGCTTTCCGCAGTCGGATCGCATCGTACAGAATAAGCAACCCAGGCGCAGCGTCGGATATGGTCGCGGCGGCGGACGGCGCGGGCTCTAACGCTTGCCTTCCGAGCATCTACCTGCGCTCGCTGCGGTCACGCGTACGTGACCTGATAGAGGCGCGGATCGGCTCCTTTAATAGCGTCAAAGTAAATTTTGAACTGTTTGCAGAGTTTTCGTTACCTAAGAATGATGAGAGGGAGATTAAATCGTTCGCTACGCCCAATATAGTCATCCGCAAAAATTATGATTTTAAAGATATTTACAATAACGCTGTAAGTTTAATACTTGCAAAAATCGATGAATTTCAGGAGAGAGACAGTGGTTGGAGTTTTGTAGCAAATTCATATCTGGAGGTCAATATCAACAAATATAATCCTCTGCGAGGTTCAGGGTTTATCGATCTTCCTAGACCTATTAAATATAAACGTGCATGTATCAACATTCAGAATACAGATAACTTTTGTTTTCTATGGTGCATAATGGCAGCTTTATTTCCCGCACAGCAAAATTCACACCGAACGAGTTCATATCCTCATTTCGATACTGTGCTTAACACGAAAAACATGACGTTTCCGGCAGGTTTCAGGGATGTTAAGATCTTTGAAAAGAACAATGATACCATAAGTATTAATATTTATGGTCTCAGTGAAAAGTCTGATGTTGTAGGACCTTTGTACAAATCTGTTCACAAGGGGCGGAAGCATCGTATAAATTTATTGTTTTTGGAATCGGGTGCGCTAACACATTATTGTCTTATTAAGGATTTGAGTAGGCTTGTAAGATCTCAGATAACTAAACATGATGGTAGAATTTTTTTCTGTGATGATTGCTTGTTATTTTTTTCTAGTGACAAAAAACGTAATGATCACGTGTGCAGTGGTGTGAAAACATCGTTGCCTGATAAAGGGACATTGATACAGTTCAAACATTTTGAACGCATGCATGATATGCCATTTGTCATTTACGCAGATTTTGAGTCTATGCTACAACCTCGGTCGGAGAAAAACTCGAATTTTACGGAAACGATTCAAAAACATATTCCAGTAGCGTTCGGATATTATATTGTTTGCTCCTATGATACGTCTTTAAATCGGTATCGATCGTACCGAGGTCCTGATTGTGTTCAACAGTTTTTGAAAATATTAGGCGATGATGTTGAAATGATAAGTAAAATTCTTAACGATCCAATCGACATGTTACCCCTCACTGAAAATGAGCTGAAAAACTTTTTGGAGTCCAAATATTGTTACCTCTGTAATAAGTTAATATTCGAAGGAAAGGTGAGAGATCATTGCCATTTGACTGGGCGCTACCGCGGAGCAGCACATGAGTATTGTAACCTTCGATTTAAGCTCCCCAAATCATTTGTCCCTATTTTTTTCCATAATCTGTCAGGCTATGACTGTCATTTGTTTATACGAGAGCTAGGTGAAATGCATGGAAACATAAATGTTATAGCAAAAACAAAAGAAAATTATGTGTCTTTTACAAAGTTCTTTCCTGTTAGCAATAATAAGTATATGGCTGTTCGTTTTGTTGACTCGTTTGCATTTTTAGGTACTAGTTTAGAAAAAATTGCAGAAAATTTAATAGTTGAAGATTTTATTCATCTCTCTCGTTGCTACCCAGATAAACAGGAATTCGACTTATTGAGACGTAAAGGTGTTTATCCTTACGAGTACATGAATAAGTGGAAACGTTATGATGAAAATAAATTACCGCCGCCTGAGTGTTTCTACAGCAGCTTAACTGATGAGAATGTTTCAGAGTCAGATTATGCTCATGCTCATTGTGTTTGGCGTGTATTCCGTTTGTCGAACCTTGGTCAATATACCGATCTATACTTGAAATCAGATGTAATGCTGTTGACGGATATTTTTGAGAGTTTTAGAAAGACGTGTAAAAATAATTATAGGTTAGACCCAGCTTTTTACATAACGGCTCCCAGTTTAAGTTTTGATGCAATGCTGTTGAAAACAGAAGTGAAATTAGAACTAATACATGATTTGGAAATTATTCGGATGATACAAAAAGGTATTCGCGGAGGCGTCTGTTTATGTTCTACCCGCTATGCCAGTGCTAATAATAAGTACCTCTCGGACTACAATCCCTCGGAGCCTGATAGATACTTGATTTATGCTGACGCGAACAATCTTTATGGTTTCGGTTTAAGTAGTTATTTACCGCATTCTGACTTTGAAATGATCGAAAATCCTATGTTTCAAGTTTCTGACATTCTCTCTTTACAAGACAATTCAGATGTAGGTTACATTTTAGAAGTCGATCTAGAATATCCGGAATCCCTGCATGATCATCATAACGATTTACCTTTCTGCCCGCAAAAATATGTACCGCCTGGATCGAAAACATGTAAACTGATACCGAATTTGTATGATAAATATAATTATGTTATACACTATATTCATTTGAAAACGTGTCTCAAACATGGACTGAAATTAAGAAGCATACACAGAGTTATTAAATTTAAGCAAGGTCCATATTTAAAACAATATATTGATTTAAATACGAGATTGAGGCAAAAAGCGAAATCTCAATTTGAACAAGACTTTTTTAAATTATTGAATAATAGCATTTTTGGCAAAACCTTAGAGGATACCGAAAAAAGGTTAAGCGTTAAGTTAGTAAATCAGTGGTCCGATAAAAACAACAAAACGAAAAAACGTCTAGGCGCAGAGCAACTAATAGCCAGACCTAATTACCACAGCTCAACTGTATTTACAGAAAACTTTGTAGCGGTCCAGATGAATCCTGAAAAAATTACTCTCGATAAACCGATTTACATTGGTTTTTCTGTTTTGGAAATATCTAAGAGTCACATGTACGATTTTCACTATTCTGTTATGAAACCTTTTTATGGTCCTAATATAAAAATGTGTTACACAGACACTGACAGTTTTCTGTATTCCATAGCAACGAAAGATGTTTATAAAGATATAAAATACAATTTTGCTCAATACTTCGATACTAGTAACTACGCTGTTAATAATATATACGGTATAAGGAGGCAAAATAAAAAAGTGCCTGGGTTATTTAAAGATGAGTTAGGAGGTCAGCTCATAGTTGAGTTTGTAGGCCTACGATCTAAACTTTATTGTATAAAAACCGAAAATACTGAAATAAAAAAAGCTAAAGGTACCAAAAAACCTGTTGTAAAAACAATGAGTTTTAAGGACTATAAACGTGTGTTATTAGATAATAATTTAGTTAGGAAAAGAAATACGGTATTTAGGTCATTAAAACATGAAATGTTTACACAATCGCTTAATAAAATAGCTCTATCATGTAAGGACGACAAACGCATCATCCTTAAAGATAACATATCAACTCTTTCATGGGGCCATAAATCAGCGTTTTGAGATGTAAATAATATAATATAATTAGTCTTTAAACTATAGCTTGTAAGCGAATATTGGTATATTGAAATAAAGTAATGTGTTGTCGGACTATTTTTCGTGTTTCTTTTAAGCTTATTTTACAACATACCCTACTAAATGTACCTAGGTACAGCCAGCTGCAGAGAAAAATATCCTCACCATAAAAGTATCACCCGTATATCAATCACCCCACTGAGGGTTAAATTTTTCTGCAGCTGACTGTATATTCGTCAGATACCAGCCAGAATGGATTTGTATATAGAGTTTATTTTAGAAAGGTTTTCGAAAAGATAGATCATATTGCATGAAAGTGATGACCATGAAACAATTACGATGACCTGTCGCAACGTGAATATAACACGTGTCGCGTTCAAGGAATTCAAATTGAAATACAATGATACTTGCATTTTCGCTTTTGCTTAAATAGACTCAAAGAAAATGTTAATTATTCATTAGGCCAGCAGGCGAGCGCACTATAGGACCAGTACCGCTCTCAATCAAATTATTACGTGAGTATTACGCTACCTACTACATAATATGATTTAGTGTTTTGTAGTATTATTATTATTATTATTTTGTTCTAATCATTGCTATTTGGTTTACAGATAATGGACCCTTCGGACCTGTGGTTTCCGCATGCCCAACAACAATTGGAGGACTTTGATGAGGTTGCCGCTTCAGTGGAAGCAAGACAAGCTAGCAACAGAAGAAAATTCCAGAAAAAACGAAAAGCTACATCATCATTTATAATTACGAAAGTGCCGAGAAAGGGACATCACAAGATTAAAATTGAAATAATTGATTTGAACGCACAGACTGGATCATCAACCCCGTCGAATGATGTAGCGGTCAGTGCGCAGTATATTGTGTGTGATGTAGTGGACGAAATAATGGACATGTCCGAAAACCTAATAAAGAAAATTTGTAAAAAAATCTGTGATGATTCAAGTGTTTAAAATAAATTTTCTTACATGGATATTATTTGGTATTTTTATTACTTCATTTATGTCCTGCATAAAGTAAAATAAAAACATGAAATTTAGTTACTTACTTAAATAAAATAATTATGGTTTGGTAAAGTGATTTCGGTACTGGTGAAGGTAATCTATTCATATAATACACTCGAGAGTAATGGATTCGAGTCAGTTAAATATAAATCTTGAAAACTAATTTTGTTTAATAGACAATATAATAAAATACAATACCTTCCTTTAAGGAGTAATTAATTGTCTTAATCAAACTACGAAATATATAAATATTTCATTCATTCATTCATTCATTCATTTCTTTAAGCTAGCATTCTTAAGTTTCCGACTTTTATAAGCGACCCAGATTCATTTCTCTTGTGTAATCTATCAAAAAGTGAAATAAAACAAAAAAGTATTGAAAATATTCTTTAATCTCGCTAAGTCAATCAGTTAATTATTAATTGGTAGGAATACTATCATACATTTGGATGCTGATTATTTTTGAACCATTTTTTGATACACAAAACGTTCCTCAAAGCACAGTAATTAGTCTTATGCGTTACACAACTAAAATCAATAAACTGCGAGTTGTAAGTTTTAAATAGCTGCATTAAACTTGGACATCCGATATCTTCTATATTCTTTACAGTACAAATGTCACAGAGGTCTTTAATCCACTTCGATTTTTCTAAACCTTTAACGAATACAAGTTTATTTTCTAGGTATGGTACTATTATCCTCTTGAACTGTATGAAATCAATGTGTCCATCAGCCCATCTATATCCAAGGTTATTCTCAATCCATTTGACGCATTTTTTTTCAGAACTAGTTAAACATCGATATGGGAATGGAGGTTTTATGAGAAAAATTTGAGTGTACTCATTCGTTGCTAACGCAAGTTCTTTAACAATGAAACCATTATTATCGTTTTTAAATCCTTGTAAATCCACGAACAATGCATTTGTGCTATTCATGATAATTTTCGAACAATATTGCTCAGCGGTTTATATTCAAACAAACAGTCGTTCAGTATGAGACAATAAGCTGAGGTTTGATCAGGTATTTCTGCTTCACTCTCCAGTTCAAGCCGCACATTGACTACCGGCCCAGATTTAAGATTATCGCTTTGCCTCGAACAGTCTATCACAAACAGTGGTGTTAATTCCTTGAACTCTTTTGCATTCAACAATGGTTCAGTTCTTCTGCCGTAATAAGACTGTTGAAATCGAGTGTATTGTTCGTATAATATAGCAATATTGTCGTTCGAAAAGCTCGCATTCATATTGTCGTAAGGAAAGTAAGTAGAGTTCAGATACACTTTGACGTCACGTAAATTGCAGTGATCAAATTGCGACATGTCAGTAGTAGCATTATTTTTCCTGTTCGTTTGTAAACCTAGAATGACGTATCGAGGTTTTTCTATTTGAGATGATGTTTTGATGGACCATGTATGCTTCGTAGTTCTTGGCAACAATGGATATTCATATAAATCCCAATTTCTAAATGCTACTTGAATGGATCTGTCTTTTTCTAACAACCGAAGAAGGTTGATTCTTTCTACATCAGAAACTTTTATATGAGGAACTCTCCATACAATTTTATGAATTACTACATCTTCCACGACTTCTCCTGTACTTAATTTCAATGCATTGAGGTTAGTGTTACTGCGCAGCAGAACAAGTTCATGTTTACAGTTGATTATGACTTTTTTGTAGTCCTCCGCGAATCCGAGAATATTACTTAGTGGTATAGATGCTGAAAATTTTCCTGACTGACTATTTTTTGTTCCATTAATATCCCAACCCCAAACTTTTGACATTTTCGACTCACTCTCATTCATAGATAGCAAT
The DNA here is from genome assembly GCA_949825045.1 of Argyresthia goedartella. Lineage (NCBI taxonomy): Eukaryota > Metazoa > Arthropoda > Insecta > Lepidoptera > Argyresthiidae > Argyresthia > Argyresthia goedartella. The sequence goes on from OX463830.1 coordinate 27,602,400, forward strand.
GATTTCATAGTGGTAGTTATGCCAGCGTTTTTAATTTTGTCTATTTCGACTCCATTTAGTTCATATCGTATATCTTGAAAAAAGAACAGCAGTGGATTATTTGTAAAATGTACACTGGCAGCCTGCTGCCTTGGGTCTTTCTTGAACACATTAACAGCGCCTTCCAAATATAAAGTGCTAGCTGACGGGAGTACATACAGATCTTGTTGATTGATCGGTATACGAATTTCGTCATTCCTGTTAAAACTAGTCACGTATGGCTTATACGAATGAATCTCGACACCGTCGATGGTATTATCATAAACAGGTGTACTCAAAATATCTAGTATATTACTCATTTTAACAGTCCGATTAGTTTCAGGAATTTTTTATTTTTTGATGTTAGTCTTTTCTTCTTTAAAGTTCTTTCCTTGGGAGCGATTGGAGTGTGACTAATGATTTTGGATTGCGGTGGTAAGGTTTTATTAAATTCGATCATTTTCTTTTAATATGTAAATACAACTGAATTTCTTCACCACGTAAATTAATCAAGTTATTATTTATATCCAATAATCTTATATTTATGCTGCTTATGTTATTTTGATTCACTGGGAAATAAATAATATTCTTAGGTATTTCAATTAATCTATAACCTGGAGGGACGTTAGGTGCAAACTCATGTATAATGTGACTTGACATGCCATTTATATATGATCCGCTCACTACATCACACTCTACCCTGACCACAGTAGTTGAAAGAATGTTGACAGGATGTTGTGATTCATGTAGTACATTCGCTTTGAGCAACTGTCTACCGAATCCTAATAAATTACCTAAACTATTTTTTTTCTCAAAATGAATATCTTTCGTGCCAATAATATGTGTTCTTAATGTATTATTATTGCACGTTAAATTAAAGTTTACATCGTTCAGTTTTCCTTTCAAAAAATCGTTTATATCCTGCAACTCGTAAACCCCTTCAGGAATTTCTATACTACCATTTTCACCATAGTAAAACTTGTTATTTTTGGTATCAATGTTTGGGATGGAGTTAAATGTAGATAAATATAGCAGAGCGCACTCATATTCACCATCTAGTTCTAGCGTAGGGGAATATGTAGTCGTCAAAAGTGACTCATTGCCAGTTATGGATAGGGTGAAGGACATTGTAACAATGGTGTAAAATAAACGCTGACATCTTTTTTATACATCATGTTTATTCCAAAAATCGAACAAAAACTTTAAACATAAATGTCCACAGTTTGTGCTATTGTAAGTTTGATAACGGGTATAGTTATAATATAAGTTAGGAGTATTTAGATATTTTACAACTTCAACGGGTGGTTTCAAGTCTCCGAAACTATCAAAGTATTCATAATAGTCATTAAATTTTATGTAGGCTACCCAGTGCGTTCCTTCCTTGTAAGAATCGTCCAAATTTATTATGCCACATTCTATACTTCTTGGTTTTCTTGGCAGAGCATCTTTCATGTAGACCCCACGAAAGTAAGGTATTACTTTTGCATATTTCATTAAATCCACATTCGTTAGAGCACGCTTAGGTAGCCTCTTTAACAGTTTTTTGAAGGTGTTATAAATAACCCACTACCCTTTTTGTAAGGTTTTATGTATAAACCTTTACCCAATGCAATTGATTCCATCGCTTTGTTATGATGTTGAGATTCTCGTAAACTTTCTTGGGCTGCTTTATAATCATTAACACTTTTCGCTATTCCAGCAGCTCCTCCAGCAAGAGTTCCTAAAGCGGACAGCCCAGCAAATATTGGTAGCAATGGAAGAATCCCTCCACTTTTAGGTAGAGGAATAATTCGCGGTATCTTTATATCGTGTTTGGTACCAGCAGAAACTATTTTCTTGGCAGCAGAATATGCTAATTTAATAGCTCTGTTATTACTTTTTGGTTTTAGCTTTTTAAGGTCACCCTTTATTTTTGATACCATAGCTTTAAAATGTTTCATTCCTGCGCCTGTTTTCAGTTTCCTCTTCATCACTTTATTGACCAGCCATGATGCAATCTTTTCACCACTTTTGGCTTCTTTCGATCGAAGTCTTTGTTTCGCCATATTTAATAAATCCAAATCAGCTTTATGCCTATTATCCAAGTCCTGGAACTTTGTATATGCTATGTCGTGAACCATACACGCGTCGTCCAATGGGTTGATGCCTCTATCCCCGCGGGCTAATCGTTTCACCAGCTTCGTTCCAGGCCCACAGTAATTATAGCCAGGTAGATGTAACTCAAACGGTAAATTATTTATGAAACTGTTAACTATACCTCCACCTTGCATAACTGTTTGAAGACTAATGATATATTTTACACAAGTGCCTTTTTATCGATCCAGCTATTTTCAGTTTCATTCAAACCCAGCCATTTTACATATAATTTATTTCCTTTTTTCCTGATAATTTTTTCGATTAAATAAACATTAGGGTATTTAGTCATCTGGAGTTCTTGATCATAGAAGCATCCTAAAATCGGTTGTCTGCGATAATCTTCTATCAAATAAGTTGTAGGAATAGTTCTGTTCACCTTCTTGATAACAAATATTTCTGTTGACCAATTAGGAGTATAGCCTTTTTTAAAACATCCTTTGTACTTACTTATTCTTACATGATCACCCACACGAAATTTTGGTTTCCTTGAAATAATACTTTTAGTCTGAAATTTCTTTATATTATCTGATACGTTACTTTCATTTAACTTATTTACTTTTACGGGCTCGTGCTGCGTTACACGATGTTTTGTTTGATTGTAAGAATTAACAACATATTCCAACGGTTCCGCCACCCACTTATAACTACCTTTGAGATTGAAATACTTATATAGATTTGTTTTTAATGTTCTGATTAATCTTTCTACCATAGAAGCTTTTTTAACCGAATATGTAGAATAATGATTGATATTGTATTGCTTTAAAAGTTTTTTGAATTCATCATTATAAAATTCGGTGCCCATATCTGTTTGTAAATTGTGCGGTCGTCTTCTACTTTTCTTCAGAATGTTAGCTAAGGCTTGACAAACTTCTACTTTTGACTTCGTTTTAAGAGGTATAGCCCATGCATATTTAGAGAAGCAATCAATTACGACAAGAATAAACTTATAACCTTTATTGTAAATTTTCAATGATATAAAGTCGATCAAATCTGCCTGCCACAAATCATCAATTCCCTTGAGAACCACTGAACGACGAACAAAATTTTTTCTTGCATTTTTATGGATTTCGTTTACCACCTGCTGCTTCATCTTTCGCCAACGACCTTATGATAATATCTAATTCTCTCTTCGTATAAACATCCTTTATAAAGTCATTCATCACTCTTTGTACATCATTCATTGCTTCATTCAGTAGAAATTTAGCATATTCCCGTAAATCATTACTCTTCATATCAACGTACTCCTTGTTGACGGCATCGTCTGACTCTTGAGGCGCCTTTAAACCTTTTAATCGTGACGATTGAAGATCAAAATGTCCCTCTTCGTTTTTGGTCAGCGCATTGTCAGTAAAATCAAACAATTCAGATAAACGTAAACGCTTATGAACATGATGACCGAATTTATCAATATTCATAGCACTGAGCTAGGTTACTCAAGTTATTGGTTTAGAGGTTAACAATGAAATAAATAAAAACATTTCAAGCAGTTTTATTTATTCTAATCAATCAAGTCACTTTCCCGCAGTTCTTCTATAATGGATATAATTTCATTATCAAGTCCAGTGTTTCCAGCATCTCGAGATGCTATTAGTAATTTCAACCTATCCACAAGCTCGTTTGGATCATCCCAGTAGATATAGTCTACATTTTTCTTCCATTTTTTTAATAGCGGTAATCCCGAACCTTGAACTTCACTGCTTCGATCGTCATGTTTATTAAAAAGAGGTTTAATTATATTTAAGTACTTTCTTCCTTTATTGCTCTTTATTGGTTTGCTTGGATCATATTCTCGTCTATGCGCATTCGTCTCTAACAGCATCAACTTGTAGTTCGCGATGTCTTCCTCGGTTATAACTTTTAAGTCAGGCGATCCTTTGCTTATTAGCTCCATCAAACCAGGAGTTTTATTGTATTGACGACTGCCCACCGTAATTTTATTTTCAGTGATAGTAACATTAGCTGACCCCATCATAAGCTTTCGTCCATCATGTCTTATTCCAAAAGGAGTATCTTTTAAGCGATATTCTGACATTGACCATGAAGAATAATCTGGAGTGTGTGTAGTCGACTTTTCTGACGTGTCACTTTCATCATCAGATTCATTTTCAGAAATGTCTTCTTCTGTATTTATAGCAGACGCAGTAGGTGTCATAAAATTATCACTTTTTCGCTTATTTTTTGTAGTAACATTTCCTGCATCCCATTTAATAGGTTCATCGTCTTTGTCAAACTTCATTTCTTCTTTCTTGATAGGTGTCAGTACTTCTTTATTTTCTGTTCGTTTTATTGTATATGTGAGTTGATTAAGTGGACTGATAACTGGCTTGAAAACATTTCCTAGAGCTTTATCGTATTCTGATTCAACGTTGCGCATTTTTTTAAACTTTTTCTTTACAGCTTCAGCGACAGTGACAATTTGCTTTAAGTTTTTTTCCATAGCTAGACTTTGTATTGTATGCTCTTCCTTTGCACGGTCAAATGCAGTGTTTTTGCATTCACCCAGACTTATATAGATTTACGAAGTAAACACAACGAATGTGTCAAATTGTTTTCGATAGCAACCTTTATTTTTTTCACAGTCTTTGTTTATGACCAAGTAGCTGTAAGGATCGGTCCATATTTTAGAGCACATTTTTCTGAATTCGTACCAAGTCATGTCTGTATTAACATGTTCATCATATACATGACGCAAATTAATATCATCCTGTTTGAAAAGTACAATTAGATTTGCGTTGTCTCTCACAAGTTGTTTTGGAATTTTACTGTAAGTCTGGTTCAAATAAAAACTATCAATATTATTGTGTCTGCCCATTGCAAAATAGTCACGTATGTTGTTTTGATTTTCACATGCGACGTCATCAAAAATCATCACTGAATTTGACTTTGCTTCTTCTGGACTAAGTACTTGCTGGTTTGCGTTAAATTTATGGAAGGATACGCCTGGCACTAAACCCAAAACTTTTTCAAGAAAAACGTATTTTGGTTGATGTAACGTTTTTGAATAAACATAAACATTCTGAAAGTGTAGTCCATTTTCATGCAATAGAAGACCGATCATAAGGTTAGTTTTCCCACAGTTTGATGGTCCGCAAATAAGGCATCTTATTGAATTTGGCAAAAGGTTTCCGTGGCGAAATATTTTATTTGACGCTTCTAAAGAACAGAGATTGTCTACATGTAATGAACTTTTCTGTTTTAAAAACTTCATGCTGCTGTAGGTATGCTGCAATCGAGAATCAGTGTTAGACTAATGAATATTTTGGACCTAAACATAATATATTGAGGTTAACAAACACTAATACATTGCGATCTGAAAATATCTAGCGTTCAACACATCTGTTGAGTCCGTAGACCTAAAGGTTCTTGAATGAATTTGATCTGTCATTATCTACCTAAATTTGAACTGTCAATAGGTTTTTCGATCCATCTGTCGATAGGTTTTTCGATCCATCTGTCGAGCCCGTAGGCCCGAACGATCGTGAAGTGAATTTAAACTGTCATTATCTACCTACTAGTTGCCAAGAAGTGTGAACGTCGGCGATTCACCGAGCTGAAGTAATTGGGGTCGATCTAACCTGGTCTGTGCTTCGGTCCCGTCAACCTCCTGTCTCTCTGCAAGGCCCGGATGCACCCTAGGCTCTTCTTGGTAGACAGGTTCTTCAGCCAACCTCCTATGACTGGCGGGCCAGCTTCAATGAGCACAGTGTTCCAACACAGGTTATGTTACGTGGTAAAAACCAATCGGCCACGTAAATGCGAACTTTATCTGGTTCGGGGAACCACAACACACTCAGCTATATAGACAATCCTGAGGGAAACCCGAATACATTCCAGATGGCTTGCGATTTAATTTCAATACCCTAACCAAAACGCGTTTACATTGCGAGGGCTTTCATCTGTCAGTTGTCAAAAAACTGCTAGGTTGGCAGCAACGTCAAATTCAAAATGGCCGTTCAGAAACCATCGATCGAATATCGATTTGGAATCGAACACCAGCCAAACTTGCTTAGATAAGGTTTTTTGTGACTGTGCATTCACAAGTAAAAGTGTAATTAACTGCTTACCTTCCGATCACAGTGGTCAAACAGTTTCATTCCCAATTGCTATTAAGGATAAGACTGGTCCATCATTTTATAGGCCTATTCCATCCCATAGACTAGAGACATATACGAAAAACTTAGATATAAATTTGCCAGTACCGGATTTTAATGAACAGAACACAAACAAAATCTACTCAGACTTCTTCAACATTATTCAGACAGAATTCAATAAAGTTTTCAAATTAAAGAAAGTCAGTGACTACAACGGTAAATCTAAATTTAATGACTGGGCAACGTTTGGAATTCGTAAAAGTAGAGTTATCTTGTATGATCTGTATGATCAAAAAACCTATAACTTTGATCGAAAATTTCATGACTATGTTAAAAAATATTCCAAAACTTTCAAGTTGGTTTGTAGAACTGCAAAAACTTTACACATTAATAGAAAATTTCAAAATTCAAATAATAGAATGTAAACAGTTTGGCAAATAATAAACCGCGAAACTAGCAAAGTTATACCAACGGACAATGATTTCTGCCTAAAGATAGGTGATGATGTTGTTAAATCCAACGCTGATGTTGCTAAAGCTTTTGAAACATTCTTCACCAATGTACCCGTACTCACAACAGACCGTCTAAATTCATCTCCATATGAAGCAGAGACTTTATTAAAAAATAACACTAGCGTCAGTAATGTATATTTAAAATTCCATCATTTATATCCCCAGGACATTGTCAAAACGTTTATTAATTAATTAACTTAAAAAATACGGAAGACCTGTGGGGTATATCAGTCAAAGTCATTGGTTCAGTAATTCTAGTTATAGCCCCACACTTAGCTTATATTTTCAATAAATGTGTTGACGATGGGGCTTTTCCAGACTTCATGAAACACAGTAAACTGATACCTCTGTTCAAGTCGGGAGATAAGGACGATCCTTAAAATTTCAGACCAATATCTGTTCTTCCAACACTAAGTAAAATATTTGAAAAGATTATACTCAATCAAATGCTCTCACACTTCAACCGTACAAAACAACTCCACGCTAAACAATATGGTTTCACTAGGGGTAAATCGACTACGGATGCAGGTATACCCTTATATCTCATATTTATCCTGCATGGGAGGCCGCACAGGATGCTATCGGAGTTTTTTGCGACCTGTCGAAGGCGTTTGATTGTATTGATCATAATACGCTATTAATTAAATTAAATCATTACGGAGTTAGAAATAAAGCGTTGGATCTACTAAGATCATACCTAAGCAATATAATTCAAAAGGCAGAAGTTAACGGCGTAAAATCTGATGGATCGGGTGTTAAAATTGGCCCTTTCTTATTCCTGGTATATATTAATGATCTGCCTTACATGGTGGAGAAATTAACTGACATAGTGTTGTTTGCTGATGATACTTCAATGGTCTTCAAAATTGAAAGACAAAAAGGAGAATTTGATGATGTTAATGGTGTATTGTCTTTAACCTTGAATTGGTTCACAGTTAATAATTTAGTTTTAAACGCTCTGTTTTGAGGTCCGTGCCGCAGGTCTTTTTAAAAAAAACTATTTAATTAACCACACAGATTTATTAGTTTTCACAATAAGTAAGACAACTTTTCAGTATCGCGGCTATGGGTTGACTAACTATTTTAGGTACAAAACTCTATATAAATGAAGTGTAAATTGCATGCGTCTGCTCTATTCACGTAATAAAGTAGTTCATAACAGCTCCCCCAATAAGACGAAGGTTATCATTAAGATAAACGAAGGGTAGAAACTGAAAAAGAATATAATGCAAGGTAGGGATGGCTGTGTGAAAACTGCTATGAGTATACAAGATAAGAAAACTTAGTATTACTAACCCAAAACTTAAAAGTTACTAAGATTTCTAGAGGAAGATCTCTGAAATGCTGTTTTCTTATCACTAAATGGTAAAGCCTCTGGAAGGCTCTTGATTGACTTCTTGTCACATTCTTCATCATCAGTGAACTCAGTTAGTTCAATAGAATTATTAATTTTATTTTGATCCCTTTTAATTTTCTTATTATAACATTGATTAAAGATTTGAATGCAACAAGAAGTATTTTTATCAGTAACAAAACATTTTCTATAAACTTTATAAGTAACATATGTAAAAATAGCAGCAAGAATAATATAAGTAGCAATAGAGTAATAAGATGCATATTTTACGATATGAGATTGGCTTTGTGCCTGCTTTATCTGGTTTTCTAAATAATCCAATTTATGGGAGGCCACATTTAAGGATTCTAAATTAATATGAGACAAATGTAAAGGAGATAGCTTATCAATAGTGTTATTAATAATCTTGCGATTACAGCATTCATCTTCTGTAATATCAAAGTCAATAGAGAGTTGACGAGGAAGGGTTGAAGTAAAAACATGAGAGGGTGAAAGCTGTAAAGTCTGAAAGTAAGCAACACAATTATTTTCAAGTGATAATATTCCGGTACCTGATAAGGTATAATCTTTAATTTCATCTTTACATTTAACAGTGAGCTTATTAGGTTTAGATTGAACATAGATCCATTTTCCATCATGAAGCTTTTGCCACAAATTAATACTACCATATAACAACTTAGAATTACATATTTCAGGAAGTGACAAAGTGACTTCAGTCAACAGCTTAGTTTCACAAGACGGGTTACTAATAGTTGATAAGACGGATACGGAAGGACATATAATATAATCATAATTAACAGTTTTACATACATTGACATCATCAAGTAGTGCGTAACTCAACCTATCAGTTGTTACAGCCATATATAGCTTAGTGGGGTAAATAAGAGCGTAAGTCTAAAAGCTTGTATCATGAGGGGTAGGCAAAGCTATCATTTTATGAACATTAAATTTCTGAAGTTTAATTAAAGGTATTTGCAGAATAAAAAATAATTTATTGTTGTAATAATATGACGTCAGTTTGGAAAGATCAATAATAGTATGAATGTCATCTTGAGTTAGGGGAGTAGGAAAATCAACATTTTTCTGTATTGATTTACTATTTGTAGATAGTTCAGTAAACAACCTTGTAGGGGTAAGTACATAGGGGTGTAAAATATTAGACTTAGAAAATAAAATGGCATTCAAAATAGTATCTAAGATATTTGAAATAGCTAACAATGAGCTTTCAAGAATATTAACTAAACCATTAATTTTAGCTACATTTATATAATTATTATTAATCTTAGCATTTTCAGATAAGACTATGTTAAGCTTATTTATCTGTTTATTAATTCTATCTTCGTTATCATTAAGTTTACGGATAGACACATTAAAATTATTAATCGTAGATTGAACAACATGGATGTTGTCTTTCATCAAGGAAAACATCTCGTTTTCGTTCTGTTGACAGGCTGAAACAGCAGCATCATACTTGCGAGCATCATCTGCATCTAATGTTCCAAAGAAAAACTTCAATATTTCACCACCTAATTCTAAGGACCTTTTAAAACGTGTCTGAGGCTCTTGAGAGATAATATGGAATAGGGAATCGAATTTCAGTAAGTCAGCATTAAGTAATATTTCTAAAGGACTAAAAGTATCCTTACAATCAACGTTATAAGCTAAGTTCTGAGCTTGTTTACAAAGATAAGAAATACTATTCATAGATTGTTCAATTTTGTCAAGATAAGGCTTGATATGTGAGACCTCGACGTGAGTGACCACATTCCAGTAATCATCATAAAAGTATGCGACGGAAGTCGGGTCGAAATAGATTCCAGGACTATGGACTATTTCTTGTATTACGGGTTCTGATATAGAACCTTGAAAGTGGAGAAACCTGAAACAAATGAGAGTGGCTTTCAACCAGGTTTCAGTTCATTAACGTGATACTTCACGTGTTTGCGATTGACGCAAATAGTTACGTTATTTTTGTCGTGGACCTTTAAAACTTTGAAGGGTCCTTTCCAGATAGGAGATAAGGCTTTTCGGAGCCTGTGATGCTGTTTGAGATATACTAAATCTCCAGCTTTGTATTTAATGTCTTTGGTGGAACCATCGTAATATGTTTTAGAGGACTCTTTACTTTTCTGTATATTTTCAAGGGCTCGTTGTCTACTATATTTCATCCTATATTGTAGAGCCTTAATGTACTCTTGATAGGTAGTACCGTCATTAGAGTCGTAGACACTACTTGGGATAGACGGTTGGTAACCGTAAAGTAACTCGAAAGGAGTGAACTGCGTTGTGCAGTGAGGAGTAGTGTTATAGGCCAATATAGCCGTAGCTAAATAACAATGCCAATCATTGTGGTTTTCGTTAACGAATGATTTTAAATACTCTTTAAGAGTAGCGTGGCTGCGTTCTAGCGCACCATTGGTTTGGGGATGATAAGGAGTTGAATAAAGGGATTTAACCTTAAGAATTTGCGTGAGTTGTTTAAACAACTCAGAGGAAAACATGTACCTTGGTCGGATAAGATCATCTTTGGAAATCCAAAAAGAGAAAAGAAGTGAATCAAATTACGCGCAACTTCATCTGTAGTAGACCCAATCATAGGGTAAGCGCAGGAGAATTTGGTCAAATCATCTTGAAGTGTCAAGATAAATTTAAACTTTTGAAATCCAGCCTCAGGCAGAGGACCAACAATGTCCAGAGCTAATCGCTCAAAGGGCTTGGTACTAGATGATGTTATAATCATTGGAGCCTTGTTACATTTCCGTAAGGGTTTATTTATTTTACATAGACTGCAGTCTTTAACAAATCGCTCAATGTCGGAGCGCATACTTTTCCAATAATAAGTGGCTCTAATTCTGTTAAACATTCTCTGAATGCCTGGGTGACCAGCAATAGTGGTACCGTGATTTTCTTTCAATATTTTTGGAACATCGACGGGTGAAGGGTAATTAATTTGATTTTTGTAGATATGAATCTTGATATTAGTGCCGTGAAACACAAAAGAAATGATATTGTAAGCCTTTGTATAGTCTAATTTCGTGAAAGGTTCTGAAAAATCGGGAATTGCTAAGTCTGTTTGATCTTCAGCAATAACAACATCACGTAATTTCATTATTAGGTTGTAAATGACTCTATATGAGGTTTCATCGTAATGATGAACCTTGGTAAATAAAAAGAAAAACTTTTTATTATTAGAATGAGCGGTGAGCACGGTCTCGGGCTCGCGCTCGGCTGATAGCAAGCCAGCAGAATTGTCTACTGTGGATAATAATTGTTCGCAGCTCGGCATAGAGTAGTCGAAATCTAGAGAAGTCGGACAAGCGACTAATTTATGTTTTGAAAGATGTAATGGCTCATTGTGTTCTTGAATTTGAGTATCATTTGATACTGATTTTGTGAATTGCTTTTTAAAGTAAATCTCATAAGAGCATTTGTTTAGGTTAGAATGAGAGATGGCATTGACAGGGTTACGGGAAAGAGCATCTGCATTCGCATTTACTCTGCCGGGTTTGTACGCGATTTCATAATCGTACTCCTCTAGTTTTAAGCGCCAACGTAGAAGACGACCTCCAGGGTCTTTAGCGTTAAACAGCCAGACTAAGGGACGATGGTCGGTAACAATTTTGAACCTATACCCATATAAATAAGGGCGGAAGGTGTTAATTCCAAAAAGAATAGCTAAAAGTTCTTTCTCTGTAGTAGAGTAGTTTCCTTCGGCCTTGTTCAAAGTTCGGGACGCATAGGCGATGGGCTTGTCGTTGCCGATCTCGCCTTGGGAAAGAATTGCGCCAACGGCGTAATTAGAAGCGTCAGTAGTGACCACGAAAGGCTGTGTAAAGTCAGGATATTGTAGTAAAGGAGCCGTAATCAATTTTTCTTTGAGAAAATTGAATGAAAATTCTTGTTCTTGAGACCATATAAAAGGGATATCCTTTTTTAGAAGGCATGTCAATGGTTTTGTGATTTTAGAGAAGTTATCTATGAAACGGCGGTAATAGCCAGTTAAACCAAGAAAAGATTTTATATCTTTAGCATTTTGAGGAACAGGGAATTCTGAAATGGCCTTGATTTTCTCGGGATTAGGAGACACACCTTTATCGGTAATCATGTGACCTAAGTAGGAGACTTCCCGTCTCAGAAACTCGCATTTGTCGGGTTGCATTTTTAGGTTAAATTCCCGAAATTTGTCGAAAACGAGTTTCAGCTTTTGGATGTGCGAATCAAGATCATGGGAATAGACAATACAGTCGTCCAAGTAAACATAACAATGTAGTCCTTGTAAGCCGGATAGAACGGTATTCATCATTCTTTGGAAGGTAGAAGGAGCATTCTTGAGTCCGAATGGCATCCTAACGAATTCGTAGTGGCCTGAAGTGCCATTTGAGTTAGTTACAGTAAATCCTGTTTTTGCTGAGTCAGCAGGATTAAGACAGATCTGATGGAAACCTGATACCAAATCAAGGGTTGAAAAATACTTCGAATGACCCAACTGATCGAGAATGTCTGTAATCAAAGGAATAGGGTAAACCTCATTAACGGTAACGTCATTTAGACGACGATAATCAATGACAACGCGCCACTTTTGTTTGCCAGAGGCGTCCATCTTTTTGGGAACCACCCAAACTGGGGCACTCCAAGGTGAAATAGAAGGTCTGATGATATTCTGAGCAAGCATCTTCTGCATTTGGTTTTCAACTTCTTGCTTATGAACCTCGGGGAAACGGTATGATTTAACATGTATCGGAGGGGCATCACCCGTATTGATGGAATGCTGAATTGCATTTGTGCACGTGAGAGGATCGCCTTCGAGATAGAATATATCTGTGTACTGTGTACAACAGTCTAGAAGAACCTTTTTCTCTTCTGAATTTAAATGTTCGTGACGAATTTGATCGAGAAAGCGTTGTTTTCTATCTGAGGTAACTTCATGAGAAGTGGAGAAGACATTCTGAGATGGGCTCTGAAAAGAGTCGACAGGTAAATCCATAGGAGTAAGACGAACTGAGAAATCTTTGATTTCGATTGGGTTTTCCAATGTATTTAAAATAGAGACATTAACTCTATAGTTCGGCTTAACTGTGACAATGCAATTTGCAAGGTAAACACCTTCGCAGAATGTGTGATCGAGTATCAGCGCTTCGCGCAAAGAGTCTAATTCCGAAATGTCATTAGACACAAGACATTCAATAACTGCTTCGGATCGAGCAGGTATAATAAAGCAAGGATTGCTAAGCGAAAATGGAATAGAGAATTTTTGCATTTGCAAAGTCTTAGTCGAGTATTTAATACCCATTTTATAGTTGTCCAGAAAATCGCTACCGAGAATGCCATCGAATGGCAAGCGCACTGAGTCACTAATCGCGTGTAAATTGAAGTTCAGCGCTACTATACTCTGTTGGGAAAATCGGTAGGATAAGTCAAGTTCAAGGGACCCAAGAGATTCTACATGAGAATCGTCGACATTTAGACCTTTAATTTTAATAGTTTGAGGTCCCAAATCGGAATGCTTATTTAACATGAGAATTTCACAATGGAAATTGAAGCACCCAAATCTATTAAGAAACAGAGAGGTTTCTGTGAACGGCTCGTCTGTAAAAACACGTGAGGAAGCGAAACCCTAGGGTTGAGATTAAAAACAGTATATACTGTGCTTTCTTCACATGTAGAATCTCTAGGGGTAAACCCCGGAAAACTCAAGTTATCTTGAGGGGAGAGATTCGTGGACTCATTGAAAGTATTAGAACTAGCCTGAAGGGGAAACTCATTTTTGAGTAGAGGCGTAGTAGTAGAGCTAGTCTTGGGTAGAAACTCATTTTTGAGTAAAGACCTAGCATTTGATTTTTTTGAGCTAGCCTTAGGGGTAACCCTTTTTTTGAGTGGAGGCTTAGCAGAACTGGCCTTGGGTAGAAGCTCGGGGAGTGAAGGCGCAGATTTTTTTGATAACGTGTCTTTTATGATAGGAGTATTAGGCTCCGGTAGACACGGAACCGGAACCGATTTTAGTTTAAATCAGTTTCGATTTCGATTTCATCTGAGTGTTCAAGCGCAGTGTGGACACTGGCTTGAGGAGACGATGATGACTCACCGTTTTTGAGTTTCAATCTAAAACACTCAGTAATAAGATGCCCTACCTTTTTACAATAGGCACAACTTTTGTTCCTGTCAAATTTTGAAGAAGAAGGTCCGCTTTGAGAGGGAGGAGAATTGATAGCATGAACACGATGACCTTCATTAGATTGTTTTCTCTTTTTAAAACAATCGGAAGCGGAATGACCGCTTTGATGACAGAAAGAGCATTGTAGGGATGCTCGTTGAGACACCCGGGAAAGATTGAAGATTTTCTCTTCTTCGATAGTGTGTGTGATGGCTTCGGAAAGAGTCTTGGGGTTGCGGCACCTAACAATATGTGCAAATTTGGTGTTCATCCCTAACATAAAAGTGTTGAGGGCTAAATCCTCCATCGCCGCTAGCCTTCCTACAAGCTCGCTCTTATCCACACAGCTATAATGGATGTCGGATTGAAGTCGAGTTAAACACGACTCTATTTGCAATGAATATTGCGTCACGCTCTCGTCGGCTTTCTGGCGGCAATTTTGCAAATCTACTAAGAGATGCGTGGAGTGTTTCTTTTCGCCGAAAGTAGTTTTCAGGAAAGACTTGATATCACTCCAGCTTTCAAAATTTTTCAAACAACAGGCTAATTGAGCCTTGCCTTCGAGCTGTGATACAATATATTTTATAAGCACGTTCTGTTGTTCTGTCGTAGCTAAACTGATTGCATTTTCGCAGTTAGTGAGAAAAGCCGGGAGGGTTTCTCGGTCACCATTATAGGGCCGAATGAATTTAGTAAGAACCGACAAAGTTACTGAAGAAGCCATTTTTTTCTTAGGCGCTCTTACTTTCGGTTCGGGTTCTGCCTCGCTTCCAGAGCTATCAGAAGTTTCGAGGGCAGATTCCACGTCAACAAATTCCTCCTTTTTCGGTTGAACCATGAATGAAATTTAAAATCCAGAGCAACAGAATATGCGACACACAAAACTAAAATGTTGTAAACTAGACTTGTAAAAGTAAACGTGTAAACGTGTTGTATAAAATAAACCCTGTAAAATGTTCACGTAAAAATGTTCATGTAAAAATAACGTAGAAACACTGTAAATTCACACTCGAAAACACAATTCACAGATAATTTAAAAGATGAATCAACTCACAGGAGAACCAGGAACATCTCGGAGAACCCGGGGATGTAGAAAGAAGAGACCCGAAGTACCAAAACTGGCGTAGTCACGTTGTAGCAGTGACGTCGGTACAGGTGAGGTAGTTAGCGGCGAGTGTCCGGCGACACAAAAGTGTCGTATTTCTACGGAATTCTTCGACGGCTACTGTTTGAAGTTGGAGTCACGACGTAGTGCAATAATTATTGCGAAACTGGTTTTGATGAATTGAGCTGGAAAATGTGAATAAAATGAAGAATATAAATGAAGTTTGAGTCAACTCGATGAACCGATGATGATGATCTGCTTGTCTTCTTCTGATGCGGGCTCGCACAGCAGGATGTGTGGAGACTGACCGTCGACCAGGGGAAAGTTAGTGCAGGCTCAAGCTCGAGAGCTGAGGCTTACTGTCGACCAACCGGTGACCAGTGATGCTGCGGGCTACACGCGGCTCACGCGAAGGCGTAGACTTATCGTCGGGCAACACGGCACTGAATTTACAGACCTTTCTTGATGCGACAGGGACCGCGAGTTCTTTTAAATGCCAGATCTTACACGAAGCAAGGTTTTTCTTCTGGCATCCCACTTCTGACACCACTTGTTTTGAGGTCCGTGCCGCAGGTCTTTTTAAAAAAAACTATTTAATTAACCACACAGATTTATTAGTTTTCACAATAAGTAAGACAACTTTTCAGTATCGCGGCTATGGGTTGACTAACTATTTTAGGTACAAAACTCTATATAAATGAAGTGTAAATTGCATGCGTCTGCTCTATTCACGTAATAAAGTAGTTCATAACAGCTCGTAAAACCAAGTGTATCAAATTCTCACTTCCCAATGTCAGGCAAGTTGAGACCAGTTTAGTGTTAGACAACAGCACGTTAGAATTAGTAAATGATACGAAGTTTCTTGGAATAACCATTGATAGAAAATTGCAGTGGGGACCCCACATAGATAAATTGGCTGGTAAATTAAGTTCTGCGGCTTACGCTGTTAGGAACATCAGACAAAGCACGGATGTGGCTACATCTAGGCTAGTATATTTTAGTTACTTTCATAGTGTGTTGTCCTATGGTATCTTGTTGTGGGGGAAAGCAGCGGATATTAAAACTATTTTTATTTTACAGAAAAGAGCTATTCGAGCAATTTATAATTTAAAACGAACAGACTCCTTAAGAGCTTTTTAAAGAAATTGTCATACTAACAGTAGCTAGTCAATTTATTTTCGAAAACATAATGTATGTACGCAAGAACATTTCAACATTTTCCAAACTTAGCGATAGCTGTAATGTTAACCTAAGAAATAATCACAGACTATGTGCGCCCCGTTTTAGACTCGCGAAGGTGAGCAATTCTTTCAAGGGTCAGTGCATTCTCTACTACAATAAGATACCTCTGGAGATTTTGAAATTGCCATTTGAGCAATTTAAAAAGCATGCTAAAGCGACTTTGTCGAAAAAGGGATATTACAATGTTCAAGATTACTTAAATGACAGGACTGTATGGGGTTAATCTGGCTCAACACAGACCTTGCTGTTAATAATTTTGTAATTATTTATTCCTGCTTATTAATCATAACAATTAAATTTTTCATATTTGTTAATACAAATTTAAGTTAAGCACAACCTATTTTTAAAAGAGATCTAGAAATCAATCTGTGGGTGTTTCTACGCCCATCTTCTCCCACAGTGGTCCAATGTAGAGAAGAGACAAAAACTGACGTTTGCTAAGTATATCTATATATCTATCTAAATATCTACAGTAATAAAGTACTTTGACTTTGACTTTGACTCTTCGATTTTGGTGTTATCGATACGATTTATTTGCCTTTGGAAGGCTCTCATATGAGATCGCTGTTGCACTAGTAAGGCGTCAATTTCTGATGTAGTAGATTGCTCCCGATCGTCGATAGTGATAAGTGGTACCTCAAACTTCCTATCTGATGATTTGCTGGTCGAAGGAGTCGTTGAGGGGGTAGCTACCGGTTTGACTGTTGTTATCATCCCTCTAGTAGCCCTGTAGAACTTCTCCATTTGTTAATAAATGTCCTTTTGGAAGTACTCCGCTGTCCTCTCATCATACTTCAACAGTTCTTCATTATCTTGGAGAAAGGCGGACCACAAACTGTCTAATGCTTCAAGTCTAGTAGTTAGGTACCCTGTAGTTTTACTGCTGATACTGTCTTTCTTGAAGTTGATACTAATTTTCTCCATTTCGCTGATAAGCTAACTCTGGTGTGAGAATAAGGCTTCCATATTGATAGTTCTAATGAGTCTTCGTAGATTCCCGCAACAGTATGGTGCACCTAGTGGTAGTTACAATTACGGCGATATTACGATTGATATTGGAGAAGCGATGATACGATGCGCCGACACCGTTGTGTAGCGGGAGCTTGATGACTCACAGTTCCTGGTTGATATGTTGATACCTTTAAGCATATAGTTTTTCCTCTCCATGTACAGCGTCGGAGCTCCCCCAGTTCCCGGTGTCCCCGCACCTGCTCGCCGCCACCAAGCAGACCGTGAACCTCGCGCGCGACGTGGAGCGTCTGCAGCTGAGCCACCGGCGCGCGGCGCAGGAGAGGGGCTGGCTCGATCGGGCCGCCAGGGATATGGACATTGTGGTTGACGAGGATTTCTGGTATCCTTTACAGAAATGTAAGCAAATACAAAATTATTTATTCCAATATACTCAAAAACAATCACAAAAAATATTCTAAATAATTACAAGATTAATTAAAAATAATAATAATAACAAACACTAAGCAATTATCGTATAATATATATCGATCAATTTCTAAGTACATCGTCATAATATTAGACAACCACCTCATTATTAGTAAGTATGTTATTTATCTATATAAGTATGTGTATCGTTACCTAGTGCCCAAGATACAGGGATTCCTAGTTTGGGGCTAGATCAATGGGTGTAAATAGGGTCCAAGGTATTATTATTATTATTATTATAAGTGCAATTCAATCTTTGAATGTGTTTGGAGGAGAGGGAAATACAATGGGGATATAATAAAATCGCTGAAACTGTCGCTGGCATCATCATTGCAAACTATCATAGTGATTATGTGTTTGTGTAACTATGGCATAATAGTCAGTCTAATAGTAGTTTATGTGACTGCTACATAATGGAGGGCATTAAAACTCGAGATCGCATAATAATATCAGTCGAGAGTTTTAATGCCTAATTATGTACAGTTACATAAACTAGTTTATCTACACACATATATCATAAGCTCTCTTTGATGTGTTCAGGAACCGCATGTTCGACCGGCATTGAAGCATTGATAATTGCTCTGCACTTGTCTAGCTTGTTCAGTAGTACCAAGTTCACAAACAAACTAGGAGCGGCACGCAGGCGGGCGTCGGCGCTCCAAATTTGAAAGTCATAATATGACAAATTTTGGTACATTATGGTCATAATTTATCAATATTCATATAAGAAATGAGTTTTTACCAAGAAGTTTATCATTATGCTGGTCGTAACGTGCGTTTTTGGACACAGTAAAGAGGGTTTATGATACGTGTTTAGATAAAAGCTATAAAGCCTTTCTATTTAGACGGGAACGGGAATAGAATACAATAGAATAGAATAGAACTTTATTGCATTGAAAATCTTGTCCCGCAAAACCAATTGTAAGTAAGGTTTGTCTGTGGGTCGGGAGTCGCACTTCATATTAAGATTAACTTAAATTGAGATTAGGTATACATATCTAAGAAGGAACAAGTATTGTTGAGTTGTTGACACATAAATGGTCGAATACAATTATGATGACATATATAGGTATGTAGGTAAGTAGCTTAGTAAGAACTTCTATGTTTTATAGAAATAAAATACATTGATGAATTATGTAGGCAATTAGGTACTTATGATACTATCCAGAAGGTACTTATGATACTAATGTAGAAGGTACTTATGATACTATTGTAGAAGGTATGTTTTATACATAAGGGAAGAGGTTCTATTTGAGATTCGTTTAAGTGAAATGACTAGATCAATCTAGATTCTTATTCTCGACCTACCATGCGATAGGTCCCGGGTTCGATCCCCGGCTGGGGATTTCAAAAAAACTTAGGTCTTGGATGTTTATATGTATGTGATGTCGCTGTATCTGGTTCCCAAGATACAGGGAATCCTAGTTTGGGGCTAGATCAATGTGTGTCAATAGTGTCCAAGGTATTATTATTATTATTATTATTATTCTTGCCATCCTGAGTGCCGCTACCACACTAGATCTCCTCAACCGCTCTATTCAGTCCCACGCAGTACCAGGAGAGCAGCAGCGGCAAGGAGCTCGCTGCCAGGCGGAAGCAGCTGGAGCAGCTGATAGCGCGGGGAGGCGGAGCCTTGCGGGGCGCGGGGCGGGCCGCAGCCAAGTTCCCCGCGCTGCACCAACACGACTGCACGCTGCGTGAGTACACAGACACACACACACACACACACACACACACACACATATCTATTCAATGTCAACCTATGTCTATGACGACCTCCGTGGCGCTGCGGTAGTGGCTCTGCCTACCATGCGAGAGGTCCCGGGTTCGATCCCCGGCTGGGGATTTAAAAAAAACTTAGGTCTTGGATGTTTATATGTATGTGATGTCGCTGTATCTGGTTCCCACGACACAGGGTATCCTAGTGTGGGGTCAGAAAGATTTGCAGTAATCACCCTGTTTTAGTTACCACCCACTCTGCTATCTGTGTATGTATCCCATCCCAGTTTATGGATTCCTCTATTGCTTGGATGTTGGCCCTGTCAAAAGCTCCCTCTACATTGAAGAACCATCCCAGCATCGATGCATCCCAGGGTAAATTCTTTGTTTTCTAGCGTTAAGTTGGCAGAGCTGTTTCGGTTGATTTCCCTTCCTTAAAGGCATGCTGATTACTACAGAGGGGGAGGCACTTTCGTTTAGTTTTGTCCTAGATACTATATACTTTTGTTTGATGTCTATCCAGTATGTTCTCTAGCGATTTCAGTACGAAGGAGAAAAGACTTATGCACCGGAACAATTTTACTTCTTGATGCTATCTTTTCCGGTTTTGGTATGAAAGCTGCTTTTACATTTATTCGATTCGGAGCGGTATACTTCAGTGCTACACTACTCCTGTATGCTTCTGCAAGATCGTTTGTAATCAATCTGACGATCTGAGTCGGCAGTGACCTTACCTACGAAGTCAAGAGTCCCGGGTTCGAGTCCCGGTGGGGTCAAATATTTGTTTGACGAGAGCGGATGTTTGTACCCCTAGTCATGGTTGTTTATCTATATAACTATGTGTATCGTTGTCTAGTACCCAAGATACAGGGAATCCTAGTTTGGGGCTAGATCAATGTGTGTCAAAAAGTTTCCAAGTTATTACTATTATTACTAATATTTAGGCTTTCTGTAAGAGCACAGGTAGAATGCCATCAGGACCCGCAGATTTAAAATCTGGTGGATCCTCCCATGCAATATGGTGATCCGATATGTTGTGTTCATTGTATTCTTTGCAGCCTGGGAAGTGTGCCTCCAAAAGCTCATTATGTGCTCTTTGCACTATAGGCGTCGGCTTTCCATACTTTATCTTTGTCTTGTTTTGCTATATTCGCCCCTATTCCTTCTATACTCGTCCCAGCTATCTTCGTCATTCTTTTTGCTTTCCTGGTGGTATGCATCTATCAGAGTTATTTCCTAGAGTTCATTCATTAGCCCCCTCTTCTTATTCTTCGCTTGTTCCATATATTAGTCGGGCTGGAGTCCATTCTTCACCCAAAGGAGCATAAATTATATGCCATCGTATTCAGCATGCAAGGTGCAATAGCTTAAGTGAGCCCCCGCCCATCAGTTTCAATCATTTCCGAAAAAAAATGTACTTTAACTGTAAGTGCTTCCTCCCATCCAAAAAAAAAACTTTATACTTTATTGCACAAAATTTTTTTCTCACGCATGAAGCTATCATGCTAATGTATGCTAGCTAATTAACTCCTTATTTTATTGTGGCGTATAGGGAGGTATAGGTACATGTCATTGTCATTGAGCGGTCATTTTGCTAGCTGAATCAGGCCCGATCAAGCTCACGCAAACAAACAAGCATCATCGTATTGCAGGAAACAGAACCATCTGAGTTAAATACCTATATAAGCTTTATTCATAACAGATCAAAGACGATAATGGCAAGTCTAGAGCACCAAGTATATTTTGGAAGAAGAAGGCTACTCAGTTTGACTCGCCCGATTAAAAGCTCTACACATCACATGGATCATTGCATCAAACAAAACTAGTCATTAACGAGACCATTTTCTAGACTAGTTTTCCTATAGCAAAAACGGGTCTAGTCTCGTCATTGAAAAAAAACGACGACTAGGTACCCACTCCCCGAGCGCACCCGCCCCCCTCGTCACGCGGACCATGGGAGGGTCGAGTTTACGTCGGTCAAGCTGTACCCTTAGTTTTTAACCGTTCTCAGACTGGTAATAAACCACCGTCATGTTTGTTTCAGCCGCTGCAGACATGAAGAGCGAGGAGAACGCTCTACAAGTGATGAAGAACGCCCTACAGTCGGGAGAGATGAAACGCAAGCAGCGGCGCGGCAAGATCCAGTCTCTGCTGACCCTCGACCGGCGGGTGAAGGCGAACGCAGCTGGGCCCAGGCTCAACCTGGCCAGGAATGATGGCGGGGCGAGGAAGACGTCTAGGAATAATTTGAAGAAGAGGAACAACAAAAAGGACAAGAAGGGTGATCAAACAAAGAAAAAATAAATGTTGTTGAAATTGTTGAACATTTTGTTTTCTTTAAATGATAGAGCAGATGGATACTTAAACGGACATTACGCCGTTACATAACTAAAGGTTTGACTGACATACAATGATGCGAATAATGTCCTGAGATGCTGTAACTGTCACTCGCTCGGAAAATGGTAACACTATAATGAGGTTCGGATGCACGAACGGCAACTCAAGGACACGGTGGTCTGGGGATCCGGCTTTCCCGAATGTGGCGCTCCCGGCTTTCTTGGCCTTGGCTTCGGCCCGGTGCGTGACGATGGTAAGAGGCCAGACGGAATGACGTTCGTTCCCTGGCAGAAATTAGTTAGGATTTCAGAATGACACGAAAAAATAAAACAATTTAGAGGTGTTTTCGTAATTAAATTCTATCGAGAAAATTTCATCAAATCACGTTTCCCTTTAGTGAAAATTTTAATCAAATACTCAATAAACGTTAACCCAAAAATCAAATCTGTAGATGACTTCATGGTAGAGTAAATGGATTCGAAAAAAAACCCATTTTTTTTTTCGTATTACCTTAAGTCATAATAATTGTGGAGCCCACAACATCCATCAAAGGAGGGCTAACTGTTAACAAATAGGAAGATAGAATACGCAATACACGCGTAAATGCGCACGTACATCAACCCTTGTGTGTTGACTTGGTTTTACATGTGTCTGTGCATAGTTTATTACAGACTTACACGCACCCAAAACCCAGCCAACTTATTACTACTATGTCTTAAGATGTAGGCAAACAAATAAGTATTTAAACATACAAGAATATGCACAAAGTCGGTGCGCACTGAATGGATCTATCGAGTGAAGCTCTGCAAAAGTAGGTACTTATACCCAATGAAGTTGAGTTTTTAGGTTTTTAATAAGGGTTAAGTAGTACATATTTCCTGGCTCTGCACCCATCACTATCTCATAAGCGGCCTTTATTTGAGCATTAATCTATACTCCGTTTTGCGTGATAGGGAGCTAGCCTTTCGCCGCAGCTATGAAGATCTGAAGGTTATATCTTGATGCTTTCTATCACCGTTGGAATGTCCATATAATATAGGTAGGTAGTAGGTATATTCAAAATAAGATTATGTAGATTAGATTTCTGGCAAAGTAGTTGAAGTAAGTACGTAATAAAATAATGTCAAAAACCACACATATTCTGCGTTCCTATCGTTTAACATCACTGCCGGTATTGTATCTATTCAAACAAAAGCATAATTAATCCTGTCTTATATGTATTTTTCAACAAGTGCTCTCGTCCGTCTCACAATGGAAGGTAGATGAAAAGGATTTTGTCCAAAAATTTCTTGTTTGATCATCAAATATTGATCCATTTGTTATCGCCTCTACCTACAGTATGTAACAGAAATATGTATATATACAGGTTGACATTCAATTAGCTGATCGTTCGAGTCCCGGTGGGGGCAAATATTTGTTTGATGAGAAAGCATGTTTGTACCCTAGTCATGGTTGTTTATCTATCTAAGTATAATATTTATCTACTTATATAAGTATGTGTATCTTTGTCTATTACCTACCTAAGATACAGGGAATCCTAGTTTGGGGCTAGATCAATGTGTTTGAATAGTGTCCAAGGTATTATTATTATTATTATTATTATTATCTTTGGGGAATGATAGTACCCATTAATTTGAACAAGTTTCCCCTAGAAACCAATAGTCGCAAACGTATTTGTTTCTGGGTATTCTTTAGTAACTTGTAATCACCTGATCGGTTCTTTATACTAAGATCAATACTTCTATATATATTTGCAGCATATGTTCCTTTGGGAAAGTTATTCATAATGATTTTGACACGTCGATAGGTTTTGGGCCAGGCGCCCCAGGCCGAATGGTTAGGGTGGAGGAGTGAAAATTAAAATTTTACTGGTTAACACCGGTTTCATAGTGAAAGTTGTTCTGAATGATGATCCTAACTACCTCTCAAAATATGATTCTACCTTTTGGTTAAACCCTGTATAATTCCACGTGTTTTCAATTTTGCGTTATAATGAGCAAGAAGTCTTCCGTAAGTATATAATTAAAGTAGAGCGAAATATTTTAAACATTTTAAGTAGGTCGGTGCCAAGAGTATCTGCAGCCGTCTGTGCTGCTTTCAATCAGTTGGAGTCGAAGGTAAGAGTTAAACGATTTAACTATCGGGCAACATGTAGTAGGTACAGTAGGAAACTGAATTGTCTGGGCCGGGCTGCACATCTACCAATTGTGTACAACTCACCACTTCCATATAAAGTAAGTTGTCAAAGTTATTAAGAGAAAAGTCAGAGCTACACTACACGAAGAGCACATAATTATCCTAAAGCCACGTGCACCATAATAGCTTGGAAGTGCTGCCCAGTTCAAGCTTAGATAAATAAATAATACAATGGCGATACCCTTCTGCATGTAATTCTTGTAAATATGGAACTGATTAATTTTAGTGAAACATATTTTACTTAAACATTGACGAACCGAATGGCCGAGTCGGCAGTGTCCCTGCCTACGAAGCCAAGGGTCCCGGGTTCGAGTCCCGGTGGAAGCAAATATTTGTTTGATGAGAACGGATGTATGTGCCTTAGTCATGGTTGTTTATCTATCTAACTATAATATTTACCTATATAAGTATGTGTATCGTTGCCTAGTGCCCAAGATACAGGGAATCCTAGTTTGGGGCTAGATCAATGTGTGTAAATAGTGTGCAAGGTATTATTATTATTTATAGGTTCATATAACGCGGCATAATTAGACATAATTGTTCCCATGTTTGGCCAGTTATTTGCGTGACAGAGGGCTGCCGTCGCCATACTTATGGAGATATCAAGTTTTCCATCACCGAAGAACGATCGTGTAATGAACTGGGAGATTTTACTTATCTCATTGATGAACGGTCAGAACCGGGATTCAAACCAGCTTCTCCTGTTTGCAGGCGAGCGTGTAACCCCAAGATCACGTCCACAATTTTACATAATTCACAGGTAGCTCGGTGTACCACCCCGCTCCACCGCCATGCTGCTACGCACCCTTCCCCTACTCGCGGTGTTGTCGCTGGCGCTCGCCGACTGTCCCTTCTACAACCGCCAGGCGCCTGTGCTGGCTGACGTGTACTACGACTCGCACGACGGCTCGGTGCTGTCGGACGACCAGGTCACGGCGTATGAGGAGTCGGGCGTCACTTTGTAAGTACCTGCATCGGGATAGCTGCCACATCCACCACATCCATAACGCTCACACACCCCTACCGTACCGCTTCACTACCGCAGGAACCTACTCAGCTACGAGCTATGCTTGTAGCTGAGTAGGCCACTTCCTGTACCACTTCCTAAGGTCTTTCCCATAATTTTATCATATCTTCATTCGCCATTAACTATACCTATAAATTTTTCGGATCATTTAGGAACGGTGAGAAGACATCAAAAATCGAGTGGCACAACATGTTAGGCTTTCACTCCATGGTAGGAATTACCACTCAAAGCCGAGAGGGTGTAATGATTACGGTGTCGCTGTATTGTGTGTATTGTGTGTTTGTCACTAGCTACTGTGTGAACACGATCCCCGAGTGCAACGCGACGGAGAGCCGCCGCATCGACGGCTCCTGTAACAACCTGCTGTACCCCGCGGCCGGGGCCGGACATGCTCCCTTCAAGCGCCTTCTGCCCTCCGTGTTCAACGGGGATGACGGCTCAGGTACATACATACACACATTCACACACACAAATACACACGCACGCACGCACGAACGCATGCACGCTGGCACGCACGCACGCACGCACGCACACCCACATGCACACGCACGCAAGCACACGCATACGCACACACCCACACACTTGGAGTTCTGCACCCAGCACGCCTAGCCATGAGCGACATATGGTTTTTGCTTTAGAGTCACTGGCGCTGAGAGTCTTCGGATTATAGCGCGCTAGTACTTAAATCTTCAGATATGTTCATCGAGCTTCTTTCCCACAGACACATTCTTCTTGTCTCTTTTCAGATAGGTATCTAGTGCCAGTGAGATTCCTAATATGATAGCACCACAGCATGGAGAGCTTAGAAACTTCTGACAGTCGGGTTGGCGCACTGAGCCAGCGTGTTAGAGTATGGCGCTTCGTACTGTTATATGAGGCAGTCCCCGTAAGAGTTTTTGAAAAAAAACTCTCTGGTATACACAAACACTTTATTAGCAAAACACAATCCCAAATCTTATAATATACTGAATAACTCAATTATATGAATTCACTCGCGACGAGATGAAAATATTGCGATAATTACCGGCAAAGACAGAGTAACGACTAACTCGAGTTTAGGTAAAAAAATGGTTTTTATACAATGCAACCATGACGTCATTGGCTTTACACGGCATGTGGCTTTTCTGCTGACCTAAGAAATCGGTACATAGTGTTACTGGATATAACAGCCCCCCCGTTAAAACGAAGCTTTATCTCAGATAGATGAAGCTGAGTTAATCAAAACTTAAAATTACTTATTTTCTTACTATCTATGATTATGAATAAATTCTAACACTCTAAATTAGTAACTTGTTATGTTTCTCGTTGAGCTAAAATTTACTTTAGATTTTGGAACATTTGCAGGGGGTAAAGATTTCACAGATTTTTTATCTTCATCTGATGACATTTCATACATTTCCACTGAATGGTTTACATTAGATTCATGAAAATTTTCCCTTTTATTATGACACTGATTGAAGATCTGAATACAGCAGTTGGACGGTGAACTTCTTTTGTTACAATATTTATACAACTTATTTATCATATACACAAATATGAAACCGATTATAGTGAGGGTAAAACTAGAGTAATAAGTACCGTATTTAATGAAGTGCGATTGTTGTTGAATATTATTTATATCGTTTTCTAAGCTGTCTAATTTATGGGAAGCATATTTAAGAGAATCAAGGTTAATGTTATTAAGCGAAATAGGTGATAGTGAAGGTAAGGTGTGTGCACTAAATAAATTACAGGAGGACTTCAACAATATTAGTAAATGGTGTCATGATACTGGTCTCGTTCTTAACTCTATTAAAACAAAATTAATTAATATTCGATCCCCATACCTCAAAAGCGCCGAAATTGAACCTAAACTAATCGCCCATACTCACGCATGTCTGCATGACAGTCGTGATACGTGCGACTGCCCTCAAATTGAGATTGTGAAGGCCCATACATACCTTGGCCTGGTCATTGACAACAGATTCAGCTGGGGACCACATATACAACGTGTCTGCGACAAGCTACGCGCCCTGCTCGCTAACTTCTATGTTATCAAAAACAGAATTCCTCAAAAAACAAGAATTCTACTTTACAAGTCATTTTGTGAATCCACTATAAATTATGGATTAACGAGCTATGGTCGCACATTTAAAACGTATCTTGACTCCATTCTTAAACTACAAGTACAACTTCTAAAACTAATAGTACCTTTTAAAATAAAAAAGAGTTTTAAAAATGATGAAGGAAAACTCTTTGAGTATTGTCAAACCCTTCCGATACACACTAACGTCAACTACATGCTTCTCAAAGAACAGTTCTTCAACGCTAAACTACAACAAGAAATAAATCATCCTGTACAAACTCGACGCATCACACAAAAGAAACTGGTTACAACACGGGCAAATAACTTTTACGGCGAGCGAACCAGCTCTTATCTTGTACCGCGACTTGTCAACAACCTACCCACCGTAACTAGACAATCACTGACCCAATTAAATATTAAAATCAAACTAAAAAACTATTTTCTAGAGATGCTTTAGTTTAGAGCTATGCCATTGTTTCCATCTTACCTACAACCAACTGATTCTAGTTGTTGTTCTTATATACTCATATATCTACTTATTATACCTAGTACCTACATATATATTGCTGCCTTAAATTATAATATTTTATTAATAATTACCTACCTACCTATGAATGAATTGACTGAACTACCTATGAATTGTTCTATAAATTATTACCTATTCTAATTATACGGTTGAAATGAAATTTGTCATATCATTATGTATTACCTAACCTACCTAACCGACCAAAAATGAAAACCCTGCTTAGAGCCTAGATTAAGATTTTAAATTTTATGTTAAATTCTGTTATGTACCTAAATAATAAATAATATTTTAATACCTACTAACATATTAAATTAAGAATTTTGTTATATACTTATAAATCAAATGTAAAATACCTAATTTAATTTGAATAGTGTAATACCTACCTACTGTATAACGCAGAATGAAGGTGCTGCGCACAATCCCACGAGGATTATGTAGTATCTTATAGATTGTGAATGTGTTATGTATTTCTTACCTATAATTCAATAAATAAAAAAATAATAATTAACTTTTCCTTTCTACAACAATCGTCTTCGATAATATTAAATTTTATATCAAACTCACTACGTATAAGAATTTGCTTAGAACTAGAAGGTAGTAATTGTATCGTTTTACAATAGCCAACACAATCATCTGTAAGTTTTAAGATACCTGTTCCTATGATTGCATAATCGTTAATTTTATCATCACATTTTACAGTTAGTTGAGTGCGTTTAGATTGGACAAAGATCCATCTATTATTATTCAAAACATGCCAAATGTCTACTTCGCCGAAAATAAGTTTAGTGTCACATTCTTTCGGTAAAGAATTTGTAAGCTCGGTAATTAGTTGAGTCTCACAACACTGATTAGTTATGGTAGAGTAAACAGTTGATAAAGGGCGAATATTCATCGTTAATACTATCACAATAAAGTAGATTATCCATTAAAGTATAATGTAACTTATCATCACTTAGAATTAA
Organism: Argyresthia goedartella; assembly: GCA_949825045.1. Lineage (NCBI taxonomy): Eukaryota > Metazoa > Arthropoda > Insecta > Lepidoptera > Argyresthiidae > Argyresthia > Argyresthia goedartella. The sequence goes on from OX463830.1 coordinate 27,631,278, forward strand.
GTATGGTTTTGTGGGTTGAATAAGAGAAAATGTGTTAGGATTGTTTTTATCGTGAGGGATTGGCAACGGAAGCATTTTGTAAACAATGTATTTCTCTGCATAGATTAGAGGAATACTTAAATCAAAAACTATCTTATTATTATAGTAGTAGGACCACAATTTGGACACGTCTTATTATACTATGTATATTTTCTATGCTAAGAGGAACTGGGAAGTCTAACTTCCTATTAAAATGATTACTATTTGTCACTAGTTCCTTATATAAATTCATAGGGGATAGAACAGAGGGATGAAGGATATTCATTTTGGAGAATAGGATAGAATTGAGGACAGAGTCGAGAAAATTAGAAATGGTTAACAACGAACTTTCGACCACATTAATTAAGTTATTAATTCGCGCCATGTAGGTAAGCTGATCACTTATCAGTATAACTTGAGTCAGTGCCGTATTCATAGTACTGAGTTGAACGTTAAGTTTTTGTTCATTGGAGTTCAATCGAGAGATAGTGGAATTAAATGTGTTTATGCTGGACTTTACGATATGAATATTTTCTTTCATGAGATGGAATAGTTCATTTTCGTTTTTCTGACAAGATTCTATGGCAGCATCGTATTCGCCTCCAAACTCCAGGGCTCTTTTGTATCGATTTACGTTGTTTGTCAGATTTCCAGATATTAAGTGAGATAATGGTAGCAGTTTTATGTGATTTGATTGTAAGAGTGTTTCTGTAGATGTTGATGTATCCTTGCATTCGAGAAAGTTGTTCAGGTTAGCTTTACTACATAACTCGATTGTTTTGCTGAGAAGCCTATGGATGTTTTGAAGATAAGGGTCTATTGATACTATATCTATATGCGTTACAAATTTCCATGAATCACGATAGAAACGGATTGCAGATGAAGGCTCGAAATAGATTCCAGGGCTCTCGAGCATTGGTGTAACTTTACTTCCAGCATGACAACGTTGAGATAATATTCTGAAAAGGAGATATATAAACATAGTTAAGTGCGTGCCGGTTTTATTTCGTTCACGTGGTATTTAGTAAATCGACGATTGATGCATAAGGTCACATTGTTTTTGTTATGTACTTTAATTATCTTATAGGGGCCTTTCCAGACAGGGGATAAAGCCTTACGTAGCCTGTGATGTTGTTTTAGGTAGACAAAATCGCCTGTTTTATAAGCAGGCTCGCGGGAAGGTGAATATTTAATACTGCTTAGAGGTTTCTTTACTTTTTGAAATGTATTCTAATGCTTTTTCGCGACTAAAACGCATTCGATATTTTAGGGCTCGGATGTACTCGTCATATGTAAGATTCTCGTTAGTTTCGTATAGTGAGTTAGGTATATGTGGTTTATGTCCATATAAGAGTTCATAGGGGGTGAATTGAGTGGTAGTGTGCGGGGTAGTATTATAACAGAGTATCGCAGTGGCCAGATAGCAATGCCAGTCATTTTGGTTCTCATTTACGAAGGATTTTAAATATTCTTTTAATGTGGCGTGACTGCGTTCCAGGGCACCGTTTGTTTGAGGGTGGTAAGGCGTTGAAAACAGGGATTTTATTTTGAAAATATTTGTGATTTGTTTGAAGAGGTCAGAGGTGAAACACGTTCCAAGGTCGGTTAGTATCATTTTAGGTATTCCAAAAAGAGACATGAAATGAATTAAAATTCGTGCTACTTCATCGCTTGTTGAAGTAACCATCGGATAAGCACAGGAGAATTTCGTGAGATCATCCTGGAGTGTGAGAATGAACCTAAAATTCTGGAGACCTGCTTCAGGAAGGATGCCAACTATATCGAGGGCTAAGCGCTCAAACGGTTTAGTGCTGGATGAGGTAATGATCATAGGTGTTTTGTTAAATTTTCGGAGAGGTTTGTTGATTTGACAGGATTTACATGTTTTGACATAATTTTCTATGTCAGACCTCATCGATTTCCAATAATATGAAGATTTTACACGGTTAAACATCCTGTTTATTCCAGGGTGCCCCGCGATTGTGGAGTCATGATTTTCTTTCAAGATTTGAGGGATTTCTGCCGGAGTTGGATAAATGAGTTGATTTTTGTATATGTGTATATGGATATTGGTATTATTAAAGACGTATGCGATCATATTATATAGTTTAGTATAGGAGAGTTTACTATAAGGTTCAGCGAAATCTGATATGGCTAGATCTGCCAAAGTAGGGTTATTCTGTAATATGAAGTTTTCAGGGACAATAAAAGGTCGAATATAGTTTTGTAATTAGTTTCATCGTAATGGTGAATTTTAGTAAATAAGAAGTAGTATGTTTTATTATCGCTAGAGAATGGAAGCACAGTGAATGGTTCTCGTTCAGAATTCTGTAGAGCTTCTGAGTTTCCCAGTTGAGATAGTATTTCCTCACAACTAGGCATGGAAACGTCAAAGTCCAGGGAAGTGGGGATGGCAATTGATGATAATTTGGATAAATGCAGTTTTTGCGAATGTTCTGTGGTTTTAGTGTTTGACGTTTCTAAGGTTTTAGTAAACTGTTTTTTGAAATATTCCTCGTAAGTGGTAGAGGTAGGGTCACGTTGACTTTGTTTACGGGTCGTTACATAAATAGGAATGCGAGAGAGTGATGTTAGGCGGCCCGTCCAAAGTGTCTTTTTAAAAAAAGATTTTAATAAGCTAGAAAGGATTTATTAGTTCCTTGAAACACTCACAATACAAGTACTTTTCAACCCTTATTTTAATTATAGCGCGAGGCGAACTTATGCGCCGAAATCCTAAGCACCGGATGAATTTTGTATCTGAACTGACTGGAGCCCATGTTGCTTTTCCCTTTTATAGACTCGGTAAAAGCCGCATGGCGCTCTGTGGAAAATGGAAGTAAAATGATGACAAAGCAGTAATACGGAACAATACCAGGACATAACAGTGCGTCGGCATTTGAATTTAATTTTCCTTGTTTATATATAATTTCGTAGTCATACTCTTCGAGCTTTAATCTCCATCGTATGAGTCGACTTCCAGGGTCCTTTACATTGAAGAGCCAGGTGAGAGGACGGTGATCGGTCACAATCTTGAATTTATTACCGTAAAGATAGGGGCGGAAACATTTCACGGCGAAAATGATAGCAAGGAGTTCTTTTTCAGTCGTAGAGTAATTACACTCTGCTTTATTCATAGTGCGAGAGGCGAATGCGATGGGAAGATCCTTTCCGATAGGACCTTGCGATAGGACAGCGCCGACTGCGCTATTGCTCGCGTCAGTCGTCACAACGAAAGGTTGGGAAAAATCTGGGTACTGTAGTAGTGGTGCCGTGGTAAGTTTTTCTTTAAGGTGGTTGAACGCTAAATCTTGTTCTGAGGACCAATGGAAGACTACATCTTTCTTCAGAAGAGAAGTGAGGGGTTTGGTAATTTTAGAAAAATTGTCTACGAACCTGCGGTAATAGCCGACTAATCCGAGAAACGATTTGATTTCTTTAGGATTTCGAGGGATTGGAAATTCTGTAACTGCTTTAACTTTGTCGGGGTTAGGTTGCACGCCTTTGTCAGTGATGACGTGCCCTAAGTATGTTACTTCGCGACGTAAAAACTCGCATTTATCGGGCTGTAATTTATGGTTGAATTCACGGAATATGTCAAAGACAAGATGAAGTTTTTGAATGTGACTAGTGAGGTTATTGGAGTAGATGATACAGTCATTGAGATAAATATAGCAATGTAGGCCTTGCAGGCCTGAAAGGACAGAGTTCATGAGGCGTTGGAAGGTTGATGGTGCATTTTTGAGGCCGAAGGGCATCCTGTTGAATTCGAAATGGCCAGAGATGCCATTGAGGTTGAGAACCGTAAATCCGGTTTTTGCTGAGTCAGCAGAATCCATTATGATTTGATGAAACCCTGAAACAAGGTCAAGGGTGGAAAAATATTTAGAGTGCCCTAATTGATCCAGTATATCGGTGATGAGTGGTATTGGGTAAAGCTCAGTTACTGTTACGTCATTGAGACGTTTGTAATCTATCACTATGCGCCATTTTCTTTGACCTGAGGCATCTATTTTCTTTGGAACAATCCAGACAGGCGCACTCCAAGGTGATATAGAGGGTTTTATAATATTTTGGTCTAACATTTTCTTGATTTGTTTATCGACTTCCTGTCGGTGACATTCAGGGAATCTGTAAGATTTAGCATTGATGGGTCCCGCGTTGCCGGTATTAATTGAGTGCTGTAGGGCATTAGTGTGAGTTAGGGGGTCACCCTCAAGATAGAAAATGTCCGCATATTTGCTACAGCACTCTAACAATGACTTCTTTTCTTCAGAGTTAAGATGTTCGTGACGAATGAGGTCCACTACGCGTTGAATACGATTGTTAGAATTAGGGGAAGTGTAGTCTAAGTTCATGATAGATTCGGTGGAACTTTCAAGAAGAGCAGAGTAATCAATCGGGGTGATTTTGAAATTATAGTCTTTGATTTCAATAGGGGAATCAGTTGTGTTTAAAATAGAAACATTGACGCGTTTGTTGTATTTTATGCTGACTATACAATTAGCTAAGTATACTCCGTCGCATATTGTATGATCTAGTACGAGTCCTTCTTTAATTTCGGATAATTCGGAATCAGAGTTCGAAATAGCACATTCGATGATGCCTTCGGAACGTGCCGGGATTATGTAGGATGGTTGATTGAAATGGATTGTTAAAGTGTGACCATATAGGGAAATTGATTTCGTTTTGTAGTCTATGTTTGAGTCAAAGAATCGCAAGAAATCATTACCTATTATACCGTCATATTTGAGATTTATTTCGTCCTTGATGACGTGAAATTTGTACGCAATATTTTTGTCCTGTAGACGGAATTGTAGTTGTAGGGAACCCAATGTCTCGCAATATGAGTCCGTATCATTAATTCCTTTTAGTTTGATGATTTCAGATGAGAGTGGTAGCTTCCTTTCGAAGCTGGAGTACTTGACAATGCTGACACTTGCTCCAGTATCAATCAGAAAACAGAGAGGGTTTTTGGAGTAGGGTATAATTAAGTAAGTATAAGGTAGGGATATTTTTTTACTTGGTGCTTTAGTTTCATAGCAAGGTAGGTGAGGATTAATTATAGGTTTTAGTTTAGGAATGATCTCGGAAAATTGCGGCGGAGTCTGTGAGTAGTTTTCATTGCCGGTCCCGGCAACCACTTTGGCATACGTTTTGGTTTTGCATGGTCTAGTAAAGGAATCAGCGTGAGGGTTGGTGACCATGGGTTTTGAAGGTGAACAAGGACCCAGCTTATTTAAATTAGGATTCAGTGGTCGCTGAGGTAAAATACTCCCATGTTTTTTCGGGGTTGTCATAGATTTAGTATGAATCGGCTGGTATGATATAGGACAAGATTCAGGGGCTCGTTTTTTATAGGATTCAGTGCGAGATACCGTGGCAGATTTTGTAAAAGTTACAGTGGGCGACGTAGTACGCGATTTAGTAAGAGATACAGTGTGCGACATAGTCGGCGATTTAGTAAGAGATACAGCGGGCAACATAGTACGCGATTTAGCAAAAGATACTGTGGGCGACATAGTACGCGATTTAGCAAAAGATACAGTGGGCGACATAGTACGCGATTTAGCAAAAGATACAGTGGGCGACATAGAACGCGATTTAGTAAGAGATACAGTGGGCGTATCATTCATATTTTCTTTAGATTTCGGCAGACACGAAACCGAAATCGAATTCAGTTTAAAGTCTGATCGTCCTCATTGAATTCTTGCGATTCGCCTTCACAAAAATGCGCTTGCGTTGCCATGTTAGGTGCAGTTGCACTTTGTAATTGAGACCTGTTCGCGGTCTGTTGATAAGAATTCGCATTCGCGGAATTGAAGCGCATATTGTTATTGTATTGTCTTTTGCGACACTCGCTTATGGAATGCCCTACGTTTTTGCAGTAGTTGCAAGTTTTGGGTCCCCTTTGGGGATTAGGAAAAGGTTGGTTGTGTATCGGGCGTGTTTGAGAGCTAGTAGAGGGATGAGGCTGAATATTGTTATGCTGAGGTTGGTATGAAGACTGGGGCCGAAGGTGATAAGATCGTTCATTATGATCTTTTTTGTTACGGAAACATTCAGATGAGGAATGTCCCGTTTTATGACAGATATTACAGGTTTTCGGGGCCTTGGATGTGGAGAGATTGAGATTAAACAACTTCTTTTCCTCAATCGCATGCGTAATTGCTTCGTTGAGGATCAATGGATTGCGGCACCTGACTATATGCGAGAAACTAGAGTTAAGGCCTAGCAAGAATGTGTTCAGTGCAAGGTCTTCCATCGCAGCTACGCGTCCGGGGAGTTCAGTTTTATTCTTACTGGAGTATTGGACGTCAGCTAAAATCCGGGTAAGGCATGATTCTACTCGGATTGAATATTCGATTACCGTTTCTGAATAACCTTGCTTACAGCTTTGAAGCTCCAAAAGAAGGTGAGTCCAATGCTTTTTTTCGGCGAATGTAGTCTTAAGAAAGTCCTTTATCTCAGCCCATGTCTGAAAGGTTTTTAAACAGCAAGCTGCTTGGGCTTTTCCTTCTAACTGGGATAGGATGTATTTACATAGAACATTCTGTTGCTCTGTATTCGCAAGCGAAATTGCATTTTCACAATTCGTAATAAAGGCGGGTAGAGATTCACGATAACCATCATAGGGTTTAATAAATTTAGTTAGCACGGATAGTGTTATTTTGTCACTCATTTTACTTTTGGGTAGATCAGAATCTTGTCTCAAATCAGAGTCAGATGAGCTAGTATTTGAACTGTTGGCGTCCGAGAAGGAATCTTCAGATTCTTCCTTTATTGCAGAAAGCATGAATTGGGCAGCAGAACAGAGCATCAGATGGTCATAAAAGATTTAGGAACATAGAAAATACTATAATGTTTTATATTATTTAAAGTCTGTAGGGTTTCGCGTCAAATAACTGATAACTTAATAACTTCACTCAAGTCTGGCTTTGGATTTCACTAGTAAATGACAGAAAATAGACTCACAAACTAAGCACGATATTCAGGAACATTTTGGAGGTTTGCATTTGTCGAAGTAGTTTGCAACGTGACGAGTTGATGATCCAGGGAGTCGTATTACAGTTGTTGCGGCGAGGTCACGTTGTCACAGCGAACCTTGAAAAGGCGGGCGCAGGCTCACGAACCGGGTTGGTTCGGAGGCTTATCGTCGACCAGCTGTTGGAATTGTAGGTGCCGTGGTCGTAAGCCTGGGTGGCCCACGACAGTGTTTCGGGATGCGGGCTCAACTGATTACGTTGAGACTGACCGTCGATCCGGTGATGAGCTGCGGACTTAGCTGGTGCCAAGATTTACCGTCGAGCTGATGACGCTGCCTGCTTGTGTTCGGATAACGGGACTTCTACGGAAGCCACTTATGTTATCCCACCGCTGCCACCAATTTGTTATGAGGCAGTCCCCGTAAGAGTTTTTAAAAAAAACTCTCTGGTATACACAAACACTTTATTAGCAAAACACAATCCCAAATCTTATAATATACTGAATAACTCAATTACATGAATTCACTCGCGACGAGATGAAAATATTGCGTTAATTACCGGCAAAGACAGAGTAACGACTAACTCGAGTTTAGGTAAAAAAATGGTTTTTATACAATGCAACCATGACGTCATTGGCTTTACACGGCATGTAGCTTTTCTGCTGACCTAAGAAATCGGTACATAGTGTTACTGGATATAACAGTACGAAGGCAGGCACGTGGCTTTGGAGATAGCATACCAACATACGTTCTCATTGTACATGTTCAGGATACTCTGTGCGCCTGGCAGCTAACGGCTCGCTGCTTCCGGGCCCGCGGTCGTTGCGTACGAAGATGCTGGCTACGGGGCAGGTCTCCGGCCGCAAGTTCACGCAGCTGATGATGCTCTTCTTCGTGTTCTCCGCCACCGACATCGCAGCTATGAGCATTCCCGACATACGTGAGTATACCCGCAGTTACTACTAGGCAGGGTGGAAAAAGGAAGTTAATGTTGGTTCCACTCTTTGACACCGTGTTATTATCTCAGTTTCAGGCTCAGGTACAAATACCACCCGGTTGTTTAGAATATGGTCGGTCAGCTTGCAACGAGTTTACATTACATTTGACTTGTAATGGTGGATTTCAGCGCCGATTCTTTCCTTTATTTAGCACCACTACTTGTTTCCTATGTTACTCTTTCACTGTCGTCTCGCTCCCCTAGCTTAGTCTTGTTTCCCCATGCACCCGCAGAGAACTACGTGAGACGCTCCCCCTCGTGCTGCTCCGCGGAGGGCGCTTCGGACGCAGTGTGCGCGCGCATCGACGTCCCCGCGGATGACCCGGTGCACCGGTTCAACGGGCTGCGCTGCATGAACATGACCTGGCCCATCTCCTTCCAGTCCACCGGCTGCGTGGCCAACACCACCAGTCCCGAGCGGGTAGGCACATACATGTTTCTACAGGGAGTTGTAAATTCGAAGTTGCACGACAGAAAAACACACATAACATAACATAAGATAGCATCTCGCCTTTTCCCATACGGCTGCACAGGCACAATTATGGCCACTTTCAGCTTGTTATTCAATACTCCACTTGGCGTGACAAGCGGCTAACTCATCGCCGCAGCTATGGAGAAATGAAGGTTTCCTCACGATGTTTTTCATCACCGTTAGAACCGCATAATGTGCTTAAGATAAATTATATTCGAACCTGCATCTGCCGCGTGAGAAGCAAGCGTAAAAACCTCTAGACCATGGGGCTCTATACAGAAAACACATCACAAAGATATTTCTCCCAGCAAACACTGGAGAAATAGTGATTTTTAACAAACGCAGTTTTAATTATTATAAGCACAAGAACTTCATAACTATATCCTCACTGCAGCTGCACATGACATCCGTGACGGTTCAAAATTCAAATTTCAAATGTCTTTACTACTGTAGATATTTACATATACTTAGCAAACGTCATTTTTTGCCTCTTCTCTACATTGGACCACTGTGGGAGGGGAGGGGTGAAGAAACTCTCACAGATAGATTTTTAGATCTCTTTTAAAAATTGGTGGTGTTTAACTAATACAGATATTACAATATTAATTATTATGATTAATAAGCAGGAATAAATAATTACATTTTTTAAAGCAAGTTTTAGATTTAGATTAACCCCATACAATCCCGTCAATTAAGTGATCTTGAAGGTTATAATATCCCTTGTTTGTCAAAGTCGCTTTCACATGCTTTTTAAATTGCTCAAATGGTAATTTCAATATCTCCAGTGGTATCTTGTTGTTGTAGAGAATGCACTGACCCTTTAGGGAATTGCTAACCTTCCCGGGTCTAAGAAAGGGCCTAATATGGAACCTTGTAGAATTTATTTATTTTTTATTTTATTTATTATATTAGGTACACAAAACAGCACTAGAGATAATACATCAAATTACAGCAACAAAACAAGTACAAAAGGGGCTGTCTCCAGCGCCAAAAGTATGTGTACACAGCATGGTGTAAGGTAAATCTAGAACAAACTAAACAAAAACTACATACAATGGAAAGATTACCTACTTAACTATTGGAAAAACTTAATTTATTTTTCTACACTTAAGAGATGAAATCGAACTAAAAAAACTAAATAAAAAACAATTTAAAAACATAAATAAATGATGATCGATATCTGGTACATCAATGATTTATCATACCTGCTTAAGGATTTTGCGCATTTTATAATTAAAGCAAGGCAACGAGACGTGGTAGATGTCAGGAACATCATCTTCGGTGGCCACAACTTCATTGTAGCGACGACACATTCGAAGCATGGGGTTATTGGCGCTGATGTTCGACCTGCATGTTGGGATGAAGAAAGGACGCGGTATTCTGACTGACCTGCTTGGTACTTGAAAGTTGATTTCTGAGAGAGTAGAAGTTACTATTGCTCCATTTATTATTTTATGAAGATGGATCAGATCCTGGAGTCTACGACGCGACTCTAAGGATTCCAGTGAGAAACGTTCGCATCTTTTATCGTAAGACTTGACCGCGCGACGAAGACCGAGACGCGCGCAGAGCATGCGTAGGAAGCGCTTCAGGACTGACTCAACATGATCGATGTGGGTTTTGTAAAATGGTGACCAAATGACAGACGCATATTCCAATCTGGAGCGGACAAGGGCATTATACAACAGAATGAGACTCTCTGATTTCTTAAAGGACTTAGTTACTCTTGAAATGAATCCAAGAAGTTGGTTACATTTTTTTACTAGGGCTGAGCAGTGTTGATTAAGACTTAGTTTGTCGTCGAAAATAACGCCTAAGTCACGGGCTTCGTGTTTTCTTTGCAGCGTTACATCCCCTATGGTATAATCGGACAGGACAGGATTGTGGTTACGGGTCATCGTAATTACGAAGCACTTGTCAGCAGCCAAAAACATGCGGTTGTCTGCGCACCAGTGGGACAGTGTGTTCAAGTCTTCCTGAAGGGTTGTGCAGTCGCGTTGTGTACGGACACGTGTAAAGACTTTGAGGTCGTCAGCGTATAACAAGCAAGGACTATTGAATTTTATCACCAGGTCATTGATAAAAATTATGAAGAATAAAGGCCCTAGTAGAGATCCTTGCGGAATACCAGAGGGGATTCCAGCTGGAGACGATAAGTGCCCTTTCAGCGCTATTATTTGGCTACGGTTTTTGATATATGATTCCACCCAGCGCAGAAAGTTTCCGTGCACCCCATATAGTGATAGTTTGCAACAAAGAATACGATGGTTTACTTTATCAAAAGCTTTACGAAAATCTGTGTAGATTGTGTCCACTTGGCAGCGGTCGTTGAACGCCGTACACAGGTAGTTTGTGTACTCGAGCAGATTGGAGACAGTTGATTTTCCCTTGACAAAGCCGTGCTGCTCAGGTACAATACGTGGCTTGACATGGCTATAGAGCACATCGAAGACGAACGACTCAAGCACCTTAGCGAAGCATGATAATATGCTGATGGGGCGATAGTTACCACAATTGCTAATATCACCCGATTTATGGATAGGCACAACATACGCCAATTTCCAATTATTTGGAAAAGTGCTCGTGCTGAACGACTTGTTGAAGATGATCGTAAGAGGTATAGATAGAGCACCGGCACATGATTGAATGAAGTAGGGGGGAATCCCGTCAGGACCAGCTCCTTTATTGACATTTACAGTCAGCAACTTTCTACGAACTGCATCTTGAGGTATAGTCATATTGGCTAGGGTATTGTTACATTCACCGACGTTGGTTAAGTCTTCACAGTCACCATCGTGATCGATGTCGTCCTTCTCAAAAACTGACGCAAAATATTCGGAGAACAAATTACACACCTCTAGCCCACCGCGTGCGGATTTGTTGCCGAAGTACATAGTTTCAGGGAGAGAGTTGTTTGCTTTTTTAGACTTGACGAAGGTAAAAAATAATTTTGTCGTGTCACACAAGGAGTTTTCGACACTACTCAGAAACGATTTGTAGCAGTCCTTAATAAGTTTTTTGGATCTGGTTCGTAGCATTTGGAACTCATCATAATCCCGGGGATTCTGATATTTTTTGTACCGTCTGTGAACTTTATTTTTCTCATCGATACAAGCTTTTAGAGATTCTGAAAACCAGAGGGGGTGCCTATTGTCACCAACTCTTTTAAGGGGGGTATTTTGTTTGATTATGTCATTCAAAGTGGTATAGAATGTCGCTAGGTCTACGTTTACATCAGAGTTACTTAATACCATGGGCCAGTCAATGCAATCAAGGGCTTGGTTACACTTAGCTAAGTCGCATTTGCGGTAGTTAAGTGTTTTTTTGGGCATTGAGACTAAGGGCTTGGGTACATCCAGCAGTTCAGCCACGAATGCCGGGTGGTGCCTGTCAACTCGCGATACGGCGTCACATTCAGTCAGGGTCAAGTTAGGGTAATCTGTTAAGAATAGGTCCAGTATCCTATTGTTGGCGTTGCATATGTTGTTACATTGGCTTAAGTTACCAAGTGCCATTAGATTGAACAGCAGCTCGGATTTGGAGTCAAGTGGGGCTGTGTTGATCAAGCTGTACGAGGAGGCTGGGTCAGGTGACCATTGCAAGTTAGGAAGGTTGAAATCGCCCAGAATTATGGTTTTAGTTCTATAGTCGCTAGTGTCCGCAAGCAGGTTATTGGAACATTTATCGATCCAAGTCCTAAACTCATCAATTTTGAGGTAGTCTAGCAGGTAAACGAGACAAATTGCGAGGGAAAGTCCGGCCTTGCCAGTCCTCATCGTTATCCAGAGATCTTCAAGAGAGGTCTCCATATCCTGATGCCTCGTGACATGAAAGTGCTTTTTTATTGCAAGTAATACGCCACCACCGGACTGTTTCGAAGAGGTAGTGGATTCGCGGTCCCTACGGAAAACAACGAACCTATCATTTATCACCTCGCTCGTGTAAATGCCGCTATCAAAGTTGGTTTCGGTCAAGCAGACTATGTCATAGTCATCATTAAGCAGACTGAGATAAACATCGTTTAGTTTAGATCTTATTCTATTGACATTTTGATAAAATATACGCATGGAAGAGAAAACTGATATCAATTAGCTAAAGTAACATATACGAGTAATTATAGTAGGTAAGGTTTACCTATATATAGGCAGCTTTTCAAGAGCAGACTTGTCCTTTATATGTATATGTGGTGACTGTTCGTCTTTTCTGACATAAACTCTTCCAAATTTCACCCATACAAATTTATAACCAAGGGCCTTGTATTTTCTCGCAGCTGCGTGTAGTTCTTTACCCTCCGGCGACAGGTGCTCCGCGACGAAGATCGACTCGTCTGCTCCTGATACGCCAATCAAGTTCGAGCTGATGTGAGCTTGGGGGTGATCCTTGTTATATTTCTTCACCGCGGATATTATGTTGTCACGGTGACGCTCGGACGGCAAGGTAATCAGTATGGTGCGGGGTCTGGGTGAAGTACTGTCTAGTTTTGCAATTCTTCGGCATGATCTAATTTCGTGTTCAGTAATCGGAGCATTGATCACCTCGCACAGGTCTTTGAAAAGCCGCACGATATTTTCGTTGTTGCGCTCGGGTACTGCGTGAAGCTCTAGATTGAGGCTCCGGGAGAGTTTTTCTGATGCCACCACACGATGCTGTAGTTTTCCGATGTCCTGCTGGAGCTGGATGATTTGTTTTTCGAGCTCAGCGCATTTTTTGCTAGAAGCGCTCGTTCTTACACTCTTCTTGCCCAGCAGCCAGGAAGTCGGTTGTGGCGCTGAACTCATCCTTAAGCGATTCTATAGCTTCTTTAATTTCCGAGGACACAGCAGCCTTTATTTGATTGTGGATATTGGCGAGGGCCGCATTGATATCAGACTTCCAATCATTGCGTAACGCTTCAAATTTAGCGTCGAAATATGAGGTTAATGCAGCGGAATCGACATTTATCATGGAGGCATGGCTAGGTGAGTCTATAGCTGTTACCACGGGGGAGGCCGACCGTGCAAGTGCCGGTGGTGGGGTGACGTATTTTTTCAGTGATTTACACTCAGCGCATTTCCATTTGCCTTTATTCATAGGCAGTATACGTTTAAAATCAAATTCAGACATTCCAGCGCATTTGAAATGGAACGCGCACTGGCAGGCAACGCATTTCATTAATTCCATCGTGGCGATGTCAAGATTACATATTTTGCATGCCATCGTGAGATACTAGTGCCCTCCGTGATCAAGATTTATAAACTCGGAGGTGGTCAGCGTGGTGGAGTACCAGGGCCGGAGCGAGGTATAGGAGATGGCTAGCCGGCTTCGGTCATGCACGCACGAGACTCACGAGCAGTGATCAGTGTCGCCCCACGCAGCCTGTTTAGTCAATGCGACGACGGCAAGGTACCAGGGCCGCAGCAATCAGCAGGTGGTTGCGTGCGATGTGATATGATGAATGAGGTCCACGTGGGTGGGCGGGGCCTGCGTACTACCCGGCGCGTACGATCAGTAAGTGCGTAGCTGCTGGAGTAGTGGCGCTGCAGTTGTACTCACGCGCAGGAGACGTTGCTTCGTCCGTGAATGAGATCCTCGTAGGTGGGTGGGGCTTGCGTACTACTGGTGACTGTGAACACGGACGCGCGGCGGGAGTTGTGGCGCGCGAATTTGTATCAGCGGAGAGCACTTTGGAGTTATGCGCTCCTAATATTTTGATAGGATTAAAATTGTTTTAAATCGATTTAAATATAAGAATTTGATTTAATGCAGTTTTTATAGACGACTGCTCACTATGAGATCCGGGGGGGGGGGAAAAAGAAGAAAAGAAAAAAGAAAAGAAAAAAGAATGCCAATTTTTTCTCTCGATCCAAAACATTTAACGCCGTTGACTACTGCTTTTTAAGTTATATTGCTCATGTATGATATTAGTAAATACAACGCTTTATTTATAACTCCGTAATGATTTAATTTAATTAGTAGCGTATCATGATAAACACAATCAAATTCAACAGAGCGTGAAAAACTCCGATAACATCCTGTGCGGCCTCCCATGCCGAATTATTATAATAATAATAGTAATAATAATTAATAATAATTAATATGATATATAAGGGGTTTACCTGCATCCGTAGTCGATTTACCCCTAGTGATACCTTATTATTTGGCGTGGAGTTGTTTTGTACGGTTTAGGTGTGAGAGCATTCGATTGAGCAGTATAATCTTTTCAATTTTTTTTGCTTAGTGCTGGTAGAACAGATATTGGTATGAAATTTGAAGGATCACCCTTGTCTCCCGACTTGAACAGAGGTATCAGTTTACTGTTTTCATGAGGTCTGGGAAAGCTCCATCGTCAATATATTTATTAAATATAAAAGCTAAGCGTGTGTCTATAATTGCTAGAATTACTGAAGCAATGACTGACTGACTTACCCCACAGGTCTTTAGTATTTTTTAAGTTAAGTAACCTAAACTTTTTGACAATGTCCTGGGGATATTAATGATGAAATTAAAAATCTCCTATATGTAAGATCTTGTGTGATCTACTTTTTTCCAAAACCTTTTCACCTTGACATCATGCAAGGGCGGTATTACCGTTCTGAGTGAGCATCTTATACCAATCGATACCACCCGTGTGCAGATCAACTATGGCACTCCGTTCTTCGACCTGTCAGTCCTGTATGGCAACGACCCTTCGACTGCCGCGAGACAGCGACTCTTCAGCGGAGGACTACTCAACTTCGAGCTCACCAACAGCAGCCGACATTGGCCGCTCGTGAACACCACCATACCCACTAACGTTACCAGTGAGTAGCAACAGTGACTTCACCAAAGTCAGTGAAAAAACTTAACCTTTAGATTAGACCATGTGAGGCTTGCTTAAATACTTTATACTATTGTTTTCTGTTTTCCATATAAATAACCCAATGGGCTGGTGGAGGATCTGACTTAAAAGGCAGAAGACCAGCCATTCTTTCCGGTCAAGGAATATCACCTAGCTGTCTCACTGTACTTTTTGATGTTCATATTTATATTTACAACGACGCTGTTTCTGGGTCCCAGCCGTGAGGTCAGATGTGGAGAAGTGTATGTAACCTCTGTATTGTCCCGCAGTGGACGGCATCACGGGTCTCACCGGCGTGACCTTCGTGTTCGGGCTGTTCTTCTGGCGCGAGCACAATCGGCTAGCGGCAGCCCTGGCCGAGATCAACCCCTGCTGGGACGACGAGATGCTGTTCCAGACCGCAAGGGAGATCAACATCGCCGCCTTCCAGCAGATACTCTACTACGACCTGCTCGCTACGCTCATGGGTAATTTCACACTCTACAAAGTCAAAGTCAAAGTACTTTATTATTGTAGATATTTACATATACTTAGCAAACGTCATTTTTTGCCTCTTCTCTACATTGGACCACTGTGGGAGAAGAAGGGCGTAGAAACTCCGACAGATTGATTTTTAGATCTCTTTTAAATATAGGTTGTGCTTAACTAATACAATTATGTTTTTTTTATTTTATTTAATATGTAGGCAATAATAAATAGTTACAAAATTATTAACAGCGAGGTCTGTGTTGAACTAGATTAAGCTGTAATGGTACATAAGAGTCAGTACATTTGATACTTCATTTTGCGTGACAGAGGGCTAGCCCATCGCCGCGCTGTATTGGTACACACATTGAATACAAGAGTCGGTTCATTTAACGTTTGGGTTTTTGAGTAGCTCAGGGTAAGTTGGCAAAAAACAATGAGCCGAGAGCGACAGGTCAGGTCAGGTTTTTTTGGCGCATTCCTGCGAAATGTGTAGGGATCAGAGCCGATTTGGCTGCGCGCTGAATAAATTATGAATAACTAAATAATGGAAGGTTCTTATGGGACTATACGGAGAAAGCTATTATGTTGACTGCAAATATACAATTGCGTTTGTTTGGTACGTTGTGGCGAGTTTGACATCACGGGTTTGAATATCATTCTAGTGATCTTTGTCCTAGACGCTAGCGGTCGGGAAGGCTTAAATTAATCAAAACCGGCTTAAATTAATAAAAAAATCTTTTTATAGCCAGCGATCGACAAATTCTGTGTATCGGCAATACCAAATGATTTGAGTGATAGCCAATGGTTGATTAGAAACTATGCGTACACACAATTTGTAGAACGGCGGATCTGCATGGCATGTTTGATTGAAATTAGACCCTGTGTGGTTAGGGATAAGAAGCTTTCGCTTGGGCAGCGCGTGTTCCGCAAAGGACGCCATTTTTTTCAGACATGTGGGGTCTATAAATACGAGAGCGTGGGAGGGGGAGGCATTGAGTCTCTGCGTCAAGCTACTGTGACACTCGTCTTTCAGTAATTCTAAACAGTTTCGGTCTGCCGTTTTACGCGTCTGAACTGGACGAGTTGTGATTGCGTGTTACAGTGGATTTTCAGTCATTAAGCATACAAACACATTCAAATCAAACTCAACCATTTTTGAGTGGTGTCGATAATGGACGTGGTATAACACTAGGATTCTAGACTAGGCTAGACAGGAGTTTAGTTGCGGCTAAACCTAGGTTGGCAGGGCATAGGGAGACTGTTTGATCGATGAGGTTCCGCGGATGGAAATAACAAATTTAGAACAAAGTATAAACGTTGTCAACACAGATAACCTATCCTGTTGATATTTTTGACATTTGAGTGTTGTCGGGGACGCGTGAAGAGATCAAATTACAGTCTAAAGTTCATTGTTTAGGACCGGGTAGATTGTTTTGCTTTGCCTTGGATCGGTTTGGAAAGTTGCATCTTTAAATTAAATGTAAATTTCGCTGGAGGTCTAATGTGTAGGCTGAGTCGAATATTTATGATTGGGCTCGGTCGAGGAAGTGCTGTGGTCAGTTTGATACAAAGATCGGTATTTACCGGAGTATGTACCTCGCTGTGGTGTGGGTTAGATCTCCAAAAGCGCTAATGACAACGTTTCGATACCATCCAGCTCAAATTGCGCAGAGTTGAAGGTTTCAAAACGTAACGGACCTTTTGAGGAAACCGCTAGTTCAAACCCATTTCGGAAAATCAAATCGTAATTGTGTAAACCGATCTATTCGGATCGTTATTGCCGTGAACTAATTATATAATTGGAACCACCACAAGCCGCTACTAGCGAGCACGTGAAATATCATTGAGTACTCACGTCGTAAAACTACGACGGATATCTATACGATATCCCAAACAAATATTATAAATTGTGGTCGACCACTAAAAGAAGTTCCAAGCGCCCATATATACAAAAAATAAATGGTACCATCACACAAAATACAACAATGATCGATCTGGCACAATACACCGCTAACTGATGCGAAATACCGGCTTGCGGGCATATGTGCTTTCTCTGTCTAACTTGAAACTCTAACTTCCTGAACCAATCTTCCGTTCGACTATTGTACGCCTAACGAACTTCTCAACGAACGAGAAATTCAGACTTATCATTCTTAATTTACAATTTTTACAGCTGAATCGGGACATCTCTTTTGGGGTAGATAGAATAGACGATCATAGCTACTGATAGCGGTGGCTCGACCTTAGCCTTTATGCCGTTACTAACTCCATACAATCCTGTCATTTAAGTAATCTCGAACATTCTAATATCCCTTTTTCGACAAAGTCGCTTTAACATGCTTTTTAAATTACTCAAATTGCAATTTCAAAATCTCCAGAGGTTTCTTATTATAGTAGAGAATGCACTGACCCTTGAAAGAATTGCTAACCTTCGCGAGTCTAAATTGAGGCGCACACAGTCTGTGATTATTTTTAGGTTAACATTGCAGGTATCGCTAAATTTGGTAAATGTTGTAAGGTTCTTGCGTACATACATTATATTTTCGAAAACAAATTGACTAGCTACAGTTAGTATGTCAATTTATTTAAAAAGCTCTCTTAAGGAGTCTGTTCGTTTTATTATAAATTATATAGCTCTTTTATGTAAAATAAAAATAGTTTGAATATCCGCTGCTTTCCCCCACAACAAAATACCATAGGACATGACACTATGAAAGTAACGAAAATATACTAGCCTTGATGTAGCCACATCCGTGCTTTGTCTGATGTTCCTAACAGCGTAAGCCGCAGAACTTAATTTACCAGGCAATTTATCTATGTGGGGTCCCCACTGCAATTTGCTATCAATGGTTATTCCAAGAAACTTCGTATCATTTACTAATTCTAACGTGCTGTTGTCTAACACTAAACTGGTCTCAACTTGCCTGACGTTTGGAAGCGAGAATTTGATACACTTGGTTTTACCAGCGTTTAACAATAAATTATTAACTGTGAACCAATTCAAGGTTAAAGATAATACACCATTAACATCATCAAAATCTCCTTTTTGTGTTTCAATTTTGAAGACCTTCGAAGTATCATCGGCAAATAACACTATGTCAGTAAATTTCTCCACCACGAAAGGCTGTCAGTCTTACAACAATTAGGGAATCATACTGGGCTAGCCTGACCTCTAACGGGGAACTTACAATGGCGACAGTTGGGCACTTGTAGACGCCGGATGAAAAATTTAAAAGAAGACCATTGTCCCATTTTTACTTTCGAGTTGAACGAAGTGAAAATTAAGCAAGTATTGTAATCATAAAAAAATCGAGGTTAAGATTTTGATGGGGATACGTTCTCTAGCGCTGAATAAGTCCGAAAAAGTGAAAAAAAAACAAATGTATGTGTGTGTGTGTGTATGTATGTATACTTATATGGGTGGCTGTTTTTTGTTGTCAGCTCTAGAGGCTAAACCACTGAACCGGATTGGATGAAATTTTGTATTAGGGGTTATTTTGTAAATATCTAGGACATTATTATTTTTTGGATTATTGAAGGTACCTGTCATACAAATCAAACACATTTATTGAGTTTATTCAAAAACGGGACTAACGATTTTTTCAAACTTCTCGTCATAGCATCTCTTAATATAATCTATAACATGGCGTACTCGGCTATTACCGAAAAACCCTAAAAATGGTAGCTCCCATATATAGGTAATATGCACACAGTGCCATATATCCCGTACATTCGGCGGCGGCGGCGCGGCGGAATAAGCTCATAGTGCGGGGTATGGTTAAAGTAGAATGGAGTTGTTTTGTATGGTGGAGTGGTTGTTAGGGACATCATTCTGAACAACTTTTAGTATGGGGCCGACTTGATGAGAGCAACTTTATTTTCAACTCCAACAGTATAACTCAGGTGAACGCTAGGCCCGAAATGTACTGAGATAAGAAAAATAAAGTTGCTCTGATCACGTCGGTTCCATAGTAAAAGTTGTTCAGAATGATTTCCCTAAGAACCACCTTTCGGCTTGTAACTCCCTTTCCGTTAGATCCTGTTTACTTTATCTTAGAACTTCTTAAAACGTCTCCTAAACGCCTGCACACGAATATTCACAAACTAGTATTTAAATGACAACACCGAAAGCATCATGCGAGAAAGTTAGCACAGGGTGGCGCCTGCACAATTTATTAGCTAGTTATCAAGCATGTGGCTCTCATCTGTTTAAAAGTACGTATTTCGAATGACCTCTGCAAGTTTCAGGCTGTTCACCCAATTGTGTTGATGATTTGAATGATGAGACTATCTTGTGTTGTGTGATGTCGCAGGCGCGGATAACTTGATCGCTAGCGGCGTACTGTCGGACAACCCTTCATTCCGTGACGTGTACAACGAAACCGTGCGCCCCGAGCTGACGCTGGAGGCGCTCACCGCGCTGCGCTGGATGCACACCATGCAGGAAGGCATGCTCAAGTGAGTGCACACCCTTTTACACACACACGTTTTAACGTTGATGGAAAACGTCGTGAGGATACCTTCAATCTTTTAACTGCGGCGATGAGCTAGCCACCGGCCACGCAAAATGCAGTATCAAATAATAAGCTAAAAGTGGCCATAATTGTGCCTTTGCAGCCGCGTATAGGAAAAGGCGTGATGCTTTGTTATTTTATGTATTATCCATGTGATTCGTAGAAAAGGATAAATCTTTAAATCTTGCACCGGAAACTCTCCTAGTAACAAATAGTGCTTTTCCCTCCCTCTTACCCTTTTGTGCGTTTTTAAGTTGTTTCATGAACTGAACATGCCACTTGATCCATCCCGTGTTTGTCGGCAGACTGTACAACGCGGAGGGTAAGATCGTGGGCGAGATCGCGGAGGTGAACTTGATCCTGAGCACCTCCACGCTGAACACTGCGCAGAGCAACATCCAGTACTTCGCGCAGGGGAGCTTCCGCCAGGCCACCGGCAACATCGACAACGTCATCGATCCCATCGTGAGTAGAACGTCTGCTGATGCTAGCAAGCTGCTGGCAAGCTGCTGGCAAGCAGATGCACACACCACACATCGAGCACAACTCAAGGAACTCCGTCGTAGTTGAGTCACACTGCGTGATATAGGGAGGTCTTGTGATCAGTTATATCTTCTTATCGTCATCGTCATCATCATTGCCAGCAAGTTTCTACCCATTGGGTTATAATAAAAATAGCCATTCTAACAAGGTCGGAGCTAGGGCTAAAATTACAAGTAAACTTTTTTGTTTTTTAAAATATGTTTTGTATGTAGTGGTCCAGCCGCCACCGAAATTGATGACCTACCTGCAAAGTTCAGCTTCATAGGTGAAGCAGTTTTTGATTTTCATACAAACTTCAATCCCCCCTTTCCCGCTTAGGGGAGGAATTTTGCCAAATTTCATCTTACTGCTAAGCTACGCTCCATGGATAGTCCCTGAACAAAGCTTCATGACTCTAGCTCCACCGGCTTAGGCTGTGCGTTGACTACCAATGACTATACCAGAATTGAGCATTAGTAAGAGTAAGATTTTTCTCGAAATAATTTATTTATTTATTTGTACACTGACAAACAAAGGGTTAGTAAAAGATTAAAGACAGATTAAAGTGACAATAAAATTAACCTACTTTTACGCTAAATTAATAGCACAATTTTATTTTTTAACTAATTGATTTACAGGTAAAAACATCTAGCATTAAAAATTTACACCAAAATTATACAAAACAATTAACCTATCTACTTATATAGTTTTGCCATCAATATCTGTCTTGTCCAAGTCATCTCTGCGTTTTTGGTATTCTTATCGACTCGCACGGCGGCGGTTGCTTCCAAGTTTATTTAATTTTCTTATATTTGGGCAGGGGTCAACCCCACATTCCAGCACCCTTAACTTTTCATAACCTTTAGGTTAACAGATATTTCAATACCCTTATATATACTCCTTCATCCCCTCCATTCAGTTAGCAAACCTGGGTCTGGGTGGCCTGCAGTTCAGCACGGACGTGTCGACGGCAGACGTGGCGAGGGCGCGCCTGCTCGGGCTGGCTCCCTACACCGACTACCTGCAGTACTGCTCCGGCAACACCACCACCAGCTTCAACGAGCTTGCAGCCACCGGGCTCTTTACCGCTGAGGTAACAACTTCTTCTTCTTTAACTTCTTCAGAAGGTGTTACGGCCGGGCGAGGGGGTCAGGGGGGGACAGGGACACATGCTTCTGTGTCTATGGGTATTTCCTTGATAAAGTAAAGGTATGATTCCGAACTATAATGCTGTCGCTGTCTATGTCAGCAAGCGTGGTCTGCGGAGTGCGTTCTAGCGCGGAGCGCGAGAACCACTTCGGTTGCGGGGTCGAGGACTTATGGTTGCCTCATGCCCGCAGCGTCAACTCGGGGGGTAACGTCCCCCCCGGTCTTGGGTGGCCCCTACTTGTCAGGGGCCTCGCGTGGCCTTCGTTGTGCCGTGCTTTCGCCGTCTATTGGCATACACTGGCGACAACGGTGCGGGAGCTTCCTCTTCTTCACTGTGCCGTGCTTTCGCCCTCTTCTGCGGGCTTACACTGGCGACAGTGGTATGAGCAGCAACTCTCTTGGGAGTGGTCTGCCTTCGGGCGGTCGGGCAGGCTGGAGAATTGCCCGCGCGGCTTTGGCCCGGTTGATGCAGTGTTGCACCATCGGGACCATTCGCAGCGAGCAGTCGATGTTGCAACCGAGGTATTTCACCGTCGATTGCCACTCGATGTCCCCGCCCCTCAACTTTAGCGGGGTCGGACGGTGGGAGCGGGTAGTCAACAAGGCCTTTGTCTTCCCGACGTTCACCGCGGTCCGCCACTTGTCCAGCCAGGGCGGCAGCAGGTCCAGGAGTCGTTGCATCTTCCTGCAGGCGAGTTCAATTTTGCGCGACGACGCGAAGTAGGCGCTGTCGTCCGCGTAGAGGGTGAGCACAACGTCTTCCACCCCCTCCTCGAGATGGCCCTCAAGTGTGGGGATGGCATTGGTTTAGAGCGCGTAGAGCACCGGCGAAAGGCAGCTATCTTGCGGGACTCCTGCGCTGATGGCCTTCGTCTGGGAGTGTGCATTCTCGACCGAGACGAGGAACCGCCGGTCTTCCAGGAAGGAGGCCACGATCTGCCCGATCATTGGGGGCACACCTGCGTCCAGGAGCTTGAAGAGGAGTCCCTCGAGCCACACTCGGTCAAAGGCCTTCTCGATGTCGAGAAAGACCCCGACGGTGTATCGGCCCCTGTTCAACTCCGACTCCAGGTAGTGCAGGACTCTCGCCAACTGGAGCGTCGTGCTGTGGCTGTCACGGAAGCCATGTTGCTCTGCCCTCAGCTAGATGTGGGGCAGGATTCTCCGTAACAGCAGACGTTCAAACAGCTTGGCGAGATGTGGCAGCAGGGTGATCGGGCGGTAGCCTCCCGGGTGTCGTCTGTCCTTCCCCGGCTTGGGGATGACGATCACCTTGCCCTCCTTCCAGAGGGCGGGGAAGTGAACGGTTCGCAGGATGCCGTTGAACAGCCGCGTCAGCGAGACGATGGCTCTCCTTGGCAGCTGTACTAGGGCCCCCGTGACGACTCCGTCCGGGGGCCCTATTACGCTCTCTATGTCACGCACTGGTCTGTCACAGTGACAAAGCGACATTGCTACCGAGAAATGTCAATGCCCATAAATGTACGGAGGTATAGTACATTGTTGCCCAGGTATAGAAAGTAAGCCTCACCTGCGGCTCGGCCCGCGAACTAACTCGTTCATCTATTGCACTTTCTACCGAGGCATTTACTATGTGCTTTTCACGCCTAAAGTAAGGAAATAAAACAGGTTGAGTATACAGTATAATACACAGTCTAATTAAAAGTAATATTGATATTCGCATTAGGGCAGTTGTGGAATGACAAGGAAATGTTTATTCCCGGAACATTTATATTAGTATTTTGTGTCATTTCGGCCGGTATGGAGTGTGATGCCGACCGAAAATAATCGACCAATAGCAGAGTAGAAAGTAAAAAAGGCCGCTAAACACTAAATTTTACTTTGCAAATCTGCATTGTTTGACTGTTTTTGAATTGTACTACTAAGAACTACTTTCTTCTCTCATTTCAATCCATCTTTGGCCATATTTCCGAGCAGTGGCGTGAAAAGGTACATTATTGTACTGCAACTAGAGTGCTGTGCAGTAGTGTTGCCGAGGTTGGACTCATACCTTAAGAGTGTCAATTGTTAGAGTTACTTACCCGAAGGGTGCAAAACGGGGCCCTAATACTAAGCCTCCGCTGTCCGTCCGTCCGTCTGCTCATCTGCTCCGCTGTCCACCAGCGGGCTCTATCTAGCTAACCGTAATAGGAAGAGAGTTGAAATTTTCACAGAATGTGTTTTTCTATTGCCGCTTCAGCAATAAATAATGAACTGCACGGCATTTAAGGGGGTTCCTATACGAGAGACGTGTTTTCACACCCCATGCGATATAACAAATCATATCATCATTCCATTGAACTACTTACTATTACTAAACTCTTCACAAAATAAAAGGCCCGGTGGCCGAAACTAAATTCAACCGCAAATTAATAACGTCAGTGACACGGACGCTGTCACAGAGCCTCTTACTCCTTGAAGACTGTAGTATATTAAACCAACGCCGCGTACCAATTTTTTTTAGTCCCACGTTTGGGTTCTTTAAACAATTAAATAATAAATATTACAGGACAATCTTACACAAATCGAACTAGGCCCATAGTAAGCTCAACAAGGTTTGTTTTATGGGTACTAGACGAAGCTATATTTAAAAGAGATACTTATGTACATACATAGAAAACATCCAAGTCTAAGAAACAAATATTCATGCTCATCACACAAATATTTGCCCTTGCGATCGCACGCCTAAATTAGGACAAAATAACAATTTAAAATGCCGGCTTGCACGCTGTGAACTTGTAAAAATCAATCAACCACGAAGAAAATCGATAGTGGCGTGACTTATCAACTTACCATCGATAAATTGACAAAACTGAACCCAACCCGACAAGACCAAAACTAACCAATTCGAATATTGTACATTATTTTCTACCCGACTTTTGTATTAAAATCATAGATTATGAAAAGTGAAACGTACAGATTAGATTCATAGGTACTAATGGTGGTACGAGTGAGCAGTTAACAAACCGGAATGAGGCAGTTCAATAATAAAAATAATCCATGTTTTTGCAAAAAATAATACTTATTTAATAATCTACAATGTATAAGTAGGTTGTGGTTTTGTAAATCTCCGCCCGGCTGAGGGACGATAGTTTTCGTATCGCTTGTTACAAAAAAAAATGTTTTATTTCTCGCTCGCATAATTTTGATTCACAAATTGTGTTCAATTTGTCCTGAAATAACCGAAACGTGCGCCCCGCGCGCCGAGTGCCTGATGTTGCGAGCGCGGTAGCAAGCTATAGAAGTGAGGCCACAATTTAATGATTTTTAGGTATTTTTCTCTGTTTTTTTTTTGCTTCATTGTCATGTAACTAACCATTCCTGAGTCGGGCATAACTTAACAAAACATCAGGATGTACCCATGTAAGAGACCAATTTATTTGATTTCTTATTGAAAAATATAACTGCTCATCAAAAATACTGATTTGCACAGAAAATATCAGGGCAAAATGCTGCGGTAGCTTAGGCGTAGGGTAAAGGGGGTGAGCGAAGCGAAAAAAGCGAAAACCATACTTAAAACATAAACTTATAAAATATTTAAAATATAAAAAAGTGTTTTTTGATCCTTTTTTGCTGTGTAAATCAGTATCGTTGATGTGTGATTAAATACTAGCCTTTCTTATTTAATTTGATTTGAAATGCTTTACAATTAATTTTCTTTTGCTTTTATACTTTAACATTTTTTTTATCACAAAAGCAGGGCCGCTTCTGCGGTGTGCTGTGCAATCTATAGAGAAAGACATGTCGCGCTCCCTCCGCCCTCCGCTCCCTCCGTATCAAGTTGCGACACGTTTTTTCTTCTCTATATAGTAACACCAAGTAGCACAATGCAACATTCAAATATGATCGTAGATTTCGTGGCTTATCTATCACTTGGTTGTGGTGGCGCATTTGGTTTGATATTGGTCGCGCGATCTTCAAGTTCCTGGATCGAATCCACGTCTGTATGGACATATTTATTTTTGTTTTTGTTTTATTATTTTAGTCCATATAGTTTTCTTGTACGATGGTACGGAAGGAACGATTTGTGTGGCCGATGTTTTATCTTCCAAAAATGTGACAAAAATATTTGTGACTCTCATCTAATACATGTTATTGTCACCCAGCGTCTGGAGTTGCTGCAAGAACTATACACCTCGCCGGCCGACATCGACCTGATGGTGGCGCTGTGGAGCGAAGCCCTGGTGGCTGGCGGCTCCGTGCCGCAGACCTTCTACTGCCTCGTCAGCGAGCAGCTGCTGCGCTCCGTGGTGGCCGACCGCCACTGGTACGAGCGTGACGCCAGGCCCAACGCCTTCAGCACAGGTGAGTACGCACCACTCTGACGCAATAGAGGAAGCACGAGGCAGCGGGCGTGCACACTTTGTGATAGATTCGAGATTGCGGGAGGACTCGGAGTAGGACTCGGGCGCTTGTCCCTGAATGACAGCTCGACTATGTGTACCAGAGGTTGGATCTTGGATGTACAGAGTAGCGTAACCCTAAAAATTGTGAGACTTTCGATGTATTGCCATTCGTCTGTACGTAGCCTAGTGTATCGTATTGGGAAAAGGCGTTTGAAAGCAGCACGGTTGAAGCCGCCTCGAATTGAATCTGTCCACAATTTATCTCTAAATAATCACTGTTAAAGTAAGCCATTCTTAGAAAGTATCATTTGGCATCTGTATACAGTATTGACAGAGCTTTGCGTCGGTCTGCCTTGCTTTTCTAAGCGAAACAAGGAGTAGAATGGCAAGAAGAAAATGGCTCCGCAGAAGCAGAAATTATTATCTCTGTACCTCAACTTGTATATCACTTCGGCGCAGCGGCCTTGGCCCGTACTTCAAAGAGTGCCAACGAATCAAACAAACCATACCTCATGAGGTACCTACCTGTACTAAGTGACGTGTTGACACATTATTCGCAGCTCAACTGGCGGAGATCCGCAAGGCGTCGGTGGCACGCGTCATGTGCGACAACGCTGACTCAGTCGTCGAGATACAGCCCAGCGCCTTCCTGGTCATCAGCGAAACGTGAGTTTGTTCATCACTTCTAGGCAGATTGATTTGACGGAAACTTCCCACGAGAGCAAATTTTGAAAGACTTTTAGTTTAAACTACCTTTTATTTTTTTTGTTGTCGGCAGATCATGTCATATTATCAAACAACATTGTGTATGTTTCAGTAACCCACTGACGAACTGCACGTTGATCCCATCGATCGACCTCACCGCCTGGTACGATGCCAGCGCCGCGAACACCACCGCCGCCGCTAAGTGATACACTCTACAATATACAGTTACCAGCAGCTGGGCTTTTAATTAAGGACGTTAAAATAACGTGTGTCTGTAACGTAACCATAACATTAATTTAATTAATAAATTAAATTTCAGAGTTTGTTAACTTTCTAACAAAATTTTAATTGCCCGCAATGTAAAGCACGCAAGTTACTATCAACACTTGTCGTGCCTGTCACACTGTCACACTATCGACATGCCTTTTACCAAGTTATTCAACGACATTACATACATTTAAGCTGCAAATTTAATTGTGGAGTTAATTAACATAATTATGATTTACTAATACGTGCAAACGATTGTTAACGGAGCATGTTATTATCAGTTTTAATAAATGCCCACATGCCGGTAACAGACTGTATACAATACAATAGACTACTCTGCACAGTCTAAGCTAGTAATAATGTTACCTTCTTATATTATCTTTATTTTTTTTTACATCAAATCCACAGCCCTGCTTACATGTAATCTTAAAAAGTGATCTTTAAATGAGGCCAATTAAGGATTTCATTATGTAAAATACCATCTTGTATATAATATAATACCATATTAAATGTTCAAACGCTCGCTGATGGAAAACTTCGTGCAGAAACCTTTATATATCTATGACTGTGGCGATGGATTAGCCTATCGTCAAGCAAAATAGAGTATTGGATGACTGGCTAGCATTTCTTTTCTATATATTTTTTCCCATATAAATTATAGTAATAATAATAATACTAATTCTTTATTGCACAGAAAACACAATGGCAAAAAATATTAATAACAACATGTAAAGGTGAGCTTATTTATAAAAAGAATTTTCTTACAGCTAACCTGTGAGGAAAGAAAAAAATATTTATAGAGAGGTAGTCCTAGTGTACAATTAAGAGTTAAAAGAAAGAAATAAAGTCAATCAAATAAATCACAATACATCCTACACACTTACTTAAATTAATTGAATACAATAAATACATACATACTATAAGATAACCACTATGCGGAAGAGAGGAGAAGCTGTTTAAATTTTTTCTTAAAAGAGAACAAGGATGCGCTATCCCTAATAGCGCAAGGAAGGGCATTCCAGAAACGTATTGCCCTTAACCTCAACGAATGCTCGTAAGCAAGTGTTGTGCTGTAGAATTGACAAAAGTGACACCGTGTGAGATCTCTTCCAAGTCTATCCCCAGAGAAAATAAACTCAAAATGTTCACGAAGATATGCGGGTTAGCGCGGATTTCTCAATATATTGAAGAGGAAGGAGATAACGTGCATATCACGACGAAGTCGGATCAGGAGCTAGCCTAATTCCCTGCGATATCGGAACACTTAGTCGTACTTGCGGAGACCGAAGATAAACCGAATCCCGAGATTTTGAAGTCGCTTGAGTTTGTTCAGTAGATCTTCGTTCGCATTGGCCCAGCAAACATCGGCGTAGTGAATTAAAGGCAGAAGAAGGGCAAGCTAGCATGAGTTTAGTCTACCTAGGCAAGAAGTATTGCAAACGCGGAAGGGAATGAAAGGTTGCAAAGACTCGTCTGCCGACCTCACAAACATAGGGCGACTAGGATAATAAATTGTCAATGGTACCATCATAAAGCACCTAAGATTTTTGAGTACTTTTTTACATTAACTCTTCACTATGATTCCATTGTTTTTCACTATATAATTCATATACATTTTGTCTACTTTTAAGTATACCTACTGTGGCCCACTTTCTAAAGTTAAGTTTGTCTGAGACCACAATCGATCTGGTAGTAAATACTGCATTGAACGCATTGCTGAATTTGTAAAAAAAATACGATATGACTCATTAAGGTTATTATTAGAGTAATTGATAGGTAGTTTGTTATCCCAATTCAATTTAAACCTTTCAAATCGATGTGCAGTCACAGGTATGTATTTTATCTTTCTTGTGGAACTTTTTTTAAGTCGAATTTCTAGTCTAATTTATTGACCTAAATGGTCTGACTTTAAATTACTTATAATTTTTTTAAGTACATTTTTTTCATTTGGATAAGCAAATACATTGTCTATACAATTTGCTGAGGTTTCAGTTATTCGAGTAGGTTCCATGAAAAGTGGCTTTAAGTTGTGAGAATTAAATAAGTTAGTCTCGTACTAAGAGAGTAAGTTTCTAATAAATTTACATTGAAGTCTCCACATATCATAAGAGTTTTATTAGATTTTAGATAGATAGTAATATGTCATCCATGACTTTTTCAAAAACATAAAATGAAGCAGAGGGTGGGCTGTAAACGCGTATTACAATTATGCGCTCCAACTCAACACATGCTACTTCAATGTGGCTTTCAACTGATAAACATACTATGTCATTAAAATTTTTGATCTTTAAGTGTTTATTTAGAAATATTAGAGAGCCTCCACGAACAGCATGTGATCTGCAAAAAGAATTACCAACCTGGTGGTTACTGAAATTGAACATGAGCTCATGGCTTTTTAGCCAATGTTCTGTTAGACATATAATATCAATATTAAAAGAGTTCAATTACATTTCCAACTCTAATTATTTGCTGCTAATAATACCTTGAATATTTGGTGGACCAGATTAGTGAACTTTGCATTGATTTTACAATTTTGGATTTTCTGTTTTTATTATGTATTTTTTAATATTATTTGACGGGCTAGAGACTTCCTCTATTGTCGTTGTATATAACTTAAATGACTTGGAAAAACTTCCAAGGTTTTGTTTGAAACATCAGTATAATGCTCAATAGAGGCATTATGTGTAGCCAAATTTTTGGCTGTTATATTAAAATAATAGGATAGCGAATTTGCTAGTAGTCTTTTGTAATAACTAGGAAGGCGATATTTACCTTTAGTCACATAATATTTATTTCTACTAACAAAACTGTTAGTATCCATTACATTATATTATTATTGCATAATATAGTATGCAAGGTCATATTCAGCTTATATCTAAGGTTAAGGTTATATGTAAGGCTGTTTTCTGATTGTGGCAGGCTGTCGCTGTAAGGGAATGTGAACATAAAAATTTGTTTTACTTTTAAAGAACAGAGCTTGTCTAAATATTTAATTAAGTCTGACTTGTTCACATTACCCCTATTACCGAGGCATATGATTAAATAAGAGTCCTCACTATATGTAGCGTTATCTTCTTTTTGCATAATATCATGCAGATTACAGTTTGGTAAACAATTATTTATTACCGTATGCTCCATAAACATATTTAATAATGGGCCCATATTTTTTCCAAGTTCATCGCTGTACATAATTGTTTTTACACCTGGATATGAAGCGCTGACATCCAGAAGGGAAGTAGCTGACGGAGCACAATCCGGCACACAACAGCAGCTCTCAATTATTTTAGTTTCCAGGCTAACCTGGCTACTGAGAACTGCATCTATAGCTAGATTCAGTTCCCTAGTTTCCGCTCTGGTTTTGTCATAGAGGCCAATGTAGTGCCCCAGGGAGCGCTCTGCCTGGTCGAGTTTGCATCTTAGCTCATGCATGTTGTCCTCATAGCTAATCTGGTTATAATTAAGCTGAGCGGTAAACAGCTCCAGTTTATCTAAAACCCTTCTTTTTTATGAATTTTATGAATCTTTGTTACAACCTTTTTTGATTTTTTAACATTAATATATATATATTTTTTATAAACTTATTGATTTTGACATATTTTCTCAACTTATTTTTACTCAGTTTCAATTTGTGTGTGCTGTCCCTGCTGCTGGCTGCCACATTACACACTGAGTCATCCTTAGTAAGGTCAATAGTCATAGTGGGCAAGCTAGAGCCCGCCACAGAAACATGGCCCAAGGAGGTATTAACTGCTACCAACTCATCAAATAAGCTCTGCGTGGTCACTGTGGCAGAGCTAATAGCCGCTTCTTCCAGCTGTGTGATATATTGGTGGTCATCACACAGTTCCTTCTTCAGGACTGAAGTTCTGCGCAGGACGGACTCAAACTCAGTGCCACAGTGCTCATTGATTCAAAGACTTTTGAAAGGATTGGTAGGATGGAATTGGGACGGAACTGAAGTAGTAGAACTTAATTAACTGTTTACCATCCGATCACAGTGGTCAAACAGTTTAATTCCCAATTACTAGTAAAAATAAGACTGATCCATCATTTTATAGGCCTATTACATCCCAAAGACTAGAGACGTATATGAAAAAAGTTAGATATAAGTTTGCCAGTACCGGATTTTGATGGACAGAACCCGAATAAAATCTATTCTGACTTCTTCAACATTATTCAAACAGTATTCAATACAGTTTTTAAATTAAAGAATGTCAGTGCCAACAACGGAAAATCTAAATTTAATGACTGGGCAACATTTGGAATTCGTAAAAGTAGAGCTATCTTGTATGACATTTATGAACCACAAACCTATAATTTTGATATAAAATTTCATGTCTATGTTAAAAAATATTTCAAAACTTTCAAGTTGGTTTGTAGAACTGCAAAAACTTTACACTTTAATAGAAACATACAAAATTCAAATGATAGAATGAAAACGGGTTGGCAAATCATAAACCGTGAAACTGGAAAAGTTATACCAAGGGACAATGATTTCTGCTTAAAGATAGGTGATGATGTTGTTAAATCCAATGCTGAGGTAGCTCGAGCTTTTGAAAAATTCTTCACCAATGTACCCTTACTCACAACAGAGCGTCTAAATTCATCTCCATATGAAGCAGAGACTTTGTTAAAAAACAGCACTAGCATCAGTAATGTAGATTTAAAATTGTATCATGTATATCCCCAGGATATTGTTAAAACATATAGATTACTTAACTTAAAATATACTGAAGACCTGTGGGGTATATCAGTCAAAATCATTGGTTCAATAATACTTGTTATAGACCCACACCTAGCTTATATATTTAATAAATGTGTTGATGATGGAGCTTTCCCAGACCTCATGAAACACAGTAAACTTGTACCTTTGCTCAAGTCGGGAGACAAGGGTGAATCTTCAAATTTCAGAACAATATCTATTCTTCCAGCACTAAGTAAAATTTTTGAAAAGATTCTGCTCAATCAAATGCTCTCACACTTCAACCGTACAAAACAACTCCACGCTAAGCAATACCGTTTCACTTGGAGTAAATCGACTACGGATGCAGGTATTACCCTTATATCTCATATTTATTCTGCATGGGAAGCCACACAGGATGCTATCGGTGTTTTTTGCGATCTGTCGATTGTGTCGATCATGATACGCTACTAATGAAATTAAATAATTACGGAGTTAGAAATAAAGCGTTGGATCTACTAAGATCATACCTAAGCAATATAATTCAAAAGGCAGATGTCAACGGCGTTAAATCTGATAGATTAAAATTGGCGTTAAAATTGGCGTTCCACAAGGTTCCATATTAGGCCCTTTCTTATTCCTGGTATATATTAACGATAGCAATACGTTAGAATTAGTAAATGACACGAAGTTTCTTGGAATAACCATTGATAGCAAATTGCAGTGGGGACCCCACATAGAAAAATTGGCTGGTAAATTACATCTAGGCTAGTATATTTTAGTTACTTTCATAGTGTCATGTCTTATGGTATCTTGTCGTGGGGGAAAGCAGCGGATATTCAAACAATTTTTATTTTACAGAAAAGAGCTATTCGAGCAATTCATAATTTAAAACACACAGGCTCCTTAAGAGAGCTTTTTAAAGAAGTTGACATACTAACTGTAGCTAGTCAATTTATTTTAGAAAATAAAATGTATATACGCAAGAACCTTACAAAATTTCCCAAACTTAGCGATAGCTGTAATGTTAACCTAAGAAATAATCACAGACTACTTGCGCCCCGGTTTAGACTCGCAAAGGTTAGCAATTCTTTCAAGGGTCAATGCATTCTCTACTACAACAAGACACCTCTGGAGATCTTGAAATTGCCATTTGAGCAATTTAAATACCATGTTAAAGCGACTTTGCCGAAAAATGGATATTACAATGTTCAAGATTACTTAAATGATGGGACTGTATGGGGTTAATCTGGCTCAACACAGACCTTGCTGATAATAATTTTGTAATTATTTATTCCTGCTTATTAATTATGATAATGACATATTTATATTTTGTATTAGTTAGTCTGTCTGAGCGCGCCTTTTTTATTACTGAAAATGTCCTATTATGGTTTTGACAGTACCACGGTGAAGTGGTTTGACAGCTACCTCTTTGGCCGTACGCAGGTTGTTGGATTGGAAAAAAGCGATGGTACTATGTTCTTTTCCTCGACAAAGCGCTTAGCAAGGGGTGTGCCTCAAGGGTCGATATTAGGCCCCCTTTTGTTTATTAGAGAGCACAGCAGAGATAGTTTCTGTCGTGGAGAGCAGCATGTGCCATCTCTACGCAGATGATACCCAGCTGTATATATCATCCGTTCCTTCCGACATCAACAATGCAGTCCAATCCATAAATCCATAACGATCTAGAGCGGGTGGCGTCATGGTCAGAGAGGAGCTCTCTTGTGCTAAACCCTAGTAAATCTAAGTACATGATCCTTGGTACAAAATGTGAGATCCATAATATTGTCCAAGCCCTTGCCTCCAACGATATAGCTATCAGGGGCGACCCAGTGGAAAGGGTCGTAGAAGCAAAAAATCTTGGGTTGTTGATGGATGGTGAGCTTCGATTCGAAAATCATATCAGAAACGTAGTCAGCAATTGTTTCAACCGCCTTAAGATTCTTTATTATATACGTGATTACCTTAGCACTGATTTGCGTGTCAGGCTAAGTGAATCATTGATATTATCTAGATTAAACTACTATGATGTCGTATATGGTAGCTGTATACTTGGTCGGTCAAAAAGGTTAATTCAACGTGTGCAAAACGCATGTATACGTTTTTGTTTAAAAATTCCTCCTAGATCCCATATCACCCCATACTTGGATGCAGCAAAACTTCTGAATATGGAAGCTCGTCGGCATTTACACCTAGCCAAACTACTCTTTGGTGTAATACACACGGAAACCCCACCCTACTTGTACACCAAGATAAAATGGGCGACCAGGCAACGTGGCGTGCACAAGCATATCATTCTTACACCGGCGCATCAAACGGCGACTTTCCGCGGGAGTTTCAGATTTGCGGCATCTAAGTGTTGGAATGATATTCCCCTTCCAGTCCGTGAAGCGGCTAGTAGGTGTGCCTTTGGGCAGAAACTCAGGGCACATTTGTAAGATCAGCAGAGACTACTCCTCCCCCCGTACCAACCTCAGGCCGCAATAATACTTGAGTCTGTGGTCGCTCATTGCCAATGGGACCGAAAACCCAACACTTAAATTTATTGAAAAGATGGATTGAAAAGCGCGGGCCATGTTTATTTATATAACTTTTTGTATGTATCATATATAACAGCCATATCTATGTTTACCAATATTGTTACCTATTTTTTATATATTATTTATATTTATGTATTTATGGATCGTACCATGCCGCGGTCTGGGGCGCTCGCGAGGTAACACTTGAGTCAGATGCCATTTATAATGACAGTGACACACCACGACTGTCATTTCATTTCATATCATGTGTCATTGCAATTTTTCATCTCTGTGTTTTGTTTCTTTGTTGTAATTGTAGTGTGTTCACTGTCTTTATAATAAATGTTTCTTTCTTTCTTTCTTTTTTTCTTTCTTTCTTTCTAGTTAAGCAATTTTTAAAAGAGATCTAAAAATCAATCTGTGGGAGTTTCTACGCCCTACTTCTCCCACAGTGATCCAATGTAGAGAAGTGGCAAAAAATTACGATTGCTAAGTATAAGTAAATATCTACAGTAATAAAGACATTTGGAATTTGGAACTCTTTGCAGGAGGTTTTTGGGCAGGGGTATCACTAATGCTCTTTTCCACTGGCTTAGGAAGCGGTACTCGCTCAGCGACGCCTTGAATATATGTGTTATGGGTGGTAACACATTATCAAGTACACTGAATAGCATCTGAGAGCAGATCTTGTCATCACCTTAGAGCCTTCGACGAGATTGCTAGAATAGCTTTCTTTACTGCGCCAACTCCTACAGACCTGTTCAGTACTGTTCAAAACATTAGTATAGTATCCGTACATTCACTTGCCTTCCGCGAAAGAGTAAAAAATATATAATGTTATGCAAATAATCACTTTTAAAGCTAAACTATAATTGGCCTTATTGTCTTGATCTTAACCCTTTCCCTGGCATATTTTTTTAATGCAACGTGATTTTGAACCTTATGCCATGGTATTAGAATTCACATCCTATGAAAAGCAAAAGTTCCTTTTTAGGGTTTACCCAAGCCAGGGGGTACATGTACAGAAGCTGAGGTTCTTAAAACACTCAATAGTGTCAAAACCAATGCGTGTGGACATGATATAATGTCCGTGGATATAACTCTTCTAACATTACATAATCTACCTCGATTTTGACTAACACCTTTTCGAACAGTTGGAAACTGGCAAAAATCGTACCATTGCCCAAACAGGTGATGTCAGAAAGCACAAAGATTTAAGACCCATAAGTATTCTGCCATTCTTGTCAAAAATCCTGGAAAAGGTGGTCAGCAGGCAACTCACCGGGTACGTAGAGTCAAACGCATATTACCTATCAGCCAATCTGGTTTTGGGAGCATTCACGATATAGAGACGGCATTGTTGAGCGTCACTGATGATATGATAACAGCTTCTGACGAAAAAAATGGCAAGTGCTTTGGTTTTGCTTGATTTTTCAGGGGCGGGGGATAGTTTAAATGTTGACTTTTTGATTGCCAAATTATTTACTATGAGGCTTCATATAACACCTGTAACTGGTTCCGTTCCTAACTCACAGATAAGCGGCAATATGTGGTCACAAAAGATAAAAGTGGGGTGGAGGAAAAATCTGAAGTGAAAAAGATTCCCAGAGGCACCACGCAAGGTTGTATTACTATGCCAATTATTTTTATTATATTAACAAAACAATATCTATTCTTCCAGCACAAAGTAAATTTTTTGAAAAGATTCTGCTCAATCAAATGCTCTCACACTTCAACCGTACAAAACAACTCTACGCCAAACAATACGATTTCACAAGGGGTAAATCGCATATGAAAGGGAGGCCGCACAGGAGTGCGGCCTCCCTTTCGTATGCTATCGGAGTTTTTTGTGATCTTTCGAAGGTATTTGATTGTGTTGATAATAATACGCTATTAAATAAATTAAAACATTACGGAATTAGGAATAATGCGTTGGATCTACTAAGATCATACTTAAGCAAAATAATTCAAAAGGCAGAAGTCGATAGCGTTAAATCTGATGGATCAGATGCTAAAATTGATGTTCCACAAGCTTCCACATTACAGTCTTCACAAAATAAAAGGCCCGCTGACAGCGTCCGTGTCACTGACGTAATAAGGTTGAATTTAGTTTGGGCCACCGTGCCTTTTATTTTGTGAAGACTGTAGGCCCGTTTTTATTCCAGGTGTATATTAACAATCTGAATATTTTGTTGAAGAAATTGAGTGATATAGTGTTGTTTGCTGATGATACTACAATGGTCTTCAAAATTGAAAGACAAAAAGAAGATTTTGACGATGTTAATGGTGTATTATTTTTAACCCTGAATTCGTTCACAGTTAATAATTGATTGTTAAACGCTGGTAAAACCAAGTGTTTCAAATTCTCACTTCCAAATATCAGGCAAGTTGAAACCAGTTTAGTGTTAGATAGCAACACGTTAGAAGTAGTAAATGATACGAAGTTGCTTAGAGTAACTATTGACAAATTGCAGTAGGGACCCCATATAGATAAATTACCTAGTAAATTTAGTTCTGCAGCTTACGCTGTTGGGAACATCAGAAAAACATGGATGTGGCTACATCTAGGCTAGTATATTTTAGTTACTTTCATAGTGTCATATCCTATGGTATCTTGTTGTGGGAGAAAGCAGCGGATATTCAAACTATTTTTATTTTACAGAAAAGAGCTATTCTAGCAATATATACTTATTAATGAGAGGTTTTTAAAGAAATTGACATACTAACTGTAGCTTGTCAATTTATTTTCGAAAATATAATGTATATATGCAAGAACCTTACAACATTTTCAAAAATTAGAGATAGTTGTACCTAAGAAATAATCACAGACTAGTTGCGAACCGGTTTAGACTCGCGAATGTTAGCAATTCTTTCAAGGGTCGGTGCATTCTCTACTACGATAAGATAGAAATTGCCATTTGAGCAATAGCATGTTAAAGCGACTTTGTCGAAAAAGGGTTTTTCAATGTTCAAGATTACTTAAATGACGGGACTTTACAGGGTTAATCGAGCTCAACACAGACCTTGCTGTTATTTATTTTGTAATTATTTATTCCTGCTTATTAATCATAATAATTCATATCGTAATATTTGTATTAGTTAAGCACAACCAATTTTTGAAAGAGATATATAAATCTATCTGTGGGAGTTTCTACTCCTTGCTTCTCCCACAGTTGTCCAATATAGAGAAGGGGAAAAAATGACGTTTGCTAAGTATGTGTGAATAACTACAGTAATAAAGAAATTTGACTTTGAATTTGATGTGGCTCTGTTAAATTATAATTCTCCTATCGGGATAAACCACAAATATTAAAAAAAATTGTTAAAGGACATCCTTTAGAAGTTTTCATAGATTTAGGAAGCGAGATCTCTGTGATTAAATTGACAGAGTTTCTGAATATTGATTCTCGATATGAAACTAATAATCTTCCAATACTTAGGGGCTTTGGAAATGCGATATTTAATTGCATTGGTAGGCGCGCCGTACGTATAATGATTGACGAGGTGGCAGCTGAACTTGACTTATTAATTATTCCTGATAATATGATGCTTGTCCCCTTGATGCTAAGACTAACTTTTACTGAACAATCGTACGTGATCATCAATAAAACAAGCGATAGTCTGGAAATTAATAAACTTGTTGAATTTAACATTCCCTTATGTTATAAGGTAGATATCTATTGTAGCGAGGATGTTTCCATTTCAGGCATGTCTGCCATTAACATTTTTACCGATCCGTTGTCTGCAGGTGAAATATTTGTTGAAGGAGGTCTCGGGTACTTCGTGCTTGTTGCGTAGGTACGGTTATTAACTAATGCATGCCCGATGTCCCCTTCAAAGTTATGGCCAAAAACATTTAAACTACAAATATGAGGAGGGTTCAACCGTAATATTATATATGGAGAATAGTTTAGGTGTAGGGAAACAAACTAGTATAAAGTTTGTTGATGCTCTCTCTAATCTAGAAGTGGGCAAGATTGTTCTATGTAGAAGTGGGCAAGATTAACCCTTACAAAAATACAATGAATGGAAAGCAACAGCACGCTACTCATAGGTTAAATATGTATATGTATAATATGACTGTACGCAATACAAAAATTGTATTCTTTGACACAAATCTATTAATTTGTAAATACATCACTGACGGAAACAGTGAGGACATCAAAGTTATTATTGTTAAAATTGACACTGACGTAATAGCTAAGTCTTTAGCTTCATTTATTTTAGAATCTGTTATAAACAGTATAACAGAAGTAAATAATTGTATAACGGTCACCACAACGATTAGCACACGTACTAAGAAGCATTTAACTACTGACAAGGCAATATGTACAAACGATACTATTATATCTTTAAACTGCCGCAACCGACAACAGAAAAGCACGGCTTAAAGGTAATGCACCAAAATATACAAGGCTTTTCTGGCAAGCAACTAGAACTAGAAATGTTTTTAGAAAGCGAAAGAATAGATATACTTTGTATAACAGAACACTGGCTGCAAGAGTGTGCAATTCAGTTCAGCATACTAAATTATAAAGTGATCAGCTGTTTCAATAGAAAGACTAAAACTAGAAGTGGTTCCTTAATTTTAGTAAAAGATGGTTTTAAGTGTAAAGAACGAAAAGATATTGTTAGTCTTTCTAGTGAAATGAATGCTGAAGTCTCGTGTGTTGAGATGGAAAAATATACTATTGTTAGTGTGTACAGGCGGGGCGAAGGAGATTTTGAAGTCTTTGAATCAGTGATGGAACAAGTTCTTCAACTTGCATCCAGAAACAAGTCCAAACGCGTCATAGTTTGCGGCGACTTTAACGTAGATTTACTAGACACCGCAAACAGCTCTATTCGCACTAGGATCCTAGCAGTATTTAAGTCTTACTATATGTGCAATGTCTTTCTGGAGCCTACACGAATAACGGCTACCTCCGCTACTTGTCTAGATAACGTATTCTGTGAATGTAGTATTCACGATAAACAAATAGTTAAGGCATTAAGTTCAGACCACACTGGTCAGATTGTAGTATTTGAAGAAAGTAATGCTATAAAGCCCGTTAAAGTATTGTGTAGACCAGTAACTTTGAAGAAAATGGAAAAATTTCGTAGTGGACTAGTGTCAAGTCTACCGTTAACACCTTACTGTGAAGATCCGAACACATTATATTCCAGCTTCTTCAAATCTGTATCTGCGGAATTTGAAAAGGTTTTCAATCTGACAAAAGTGAGACCGGACAACAAATCAAAATACTCTGAATGGGAAACAGAGGATTTAAGACAGAGCAGGTCCAGACTATATGAATTGTATGAGCAAAAATCCTATGATCACAGTCCTGAGTTTAACGTCTTTGTCAAAAATTATTCTAAAAATTTTAGGAAAGACTGCCACAAAGCCAAGTGCCTACATCTTAATAATAAAATCAAAGCTTCTGGCGACAAAATTAAAACTACATGGAACATTATTAAAAAAGAGACAGGAAAGGTTAGGTCAAGTGAATCTAGTTTTAATTTAAAAGTTAACGACCAATTACTCTCATCAAACGAGGACGTTGCTAACGCATTTAAAAAGTTCTTCAGTACCATACCAATAATAACAACAGAAGCACTACCACCTCTTCTAAAAAGTCTTTAGATTACTTGGTTGAAAATGTGCCCCAAAACAAGGATGGCTTTAACTTCAAGCCAATAGGCTCTATAACTATAGTTAAAACATTTAAACTTCTTAGCATGAAAAAGACTGAAGATTTATGGGGCATGTCGGTTAACGTGGTTAAATCAGTAATCGATGTGATTGCACTATACATGGCAATCACATTCAATAGTTGTATAGCAAACGGAGTTTTTCCTGACCTCATGAAAATGAGCAGATTAATACCACTTTTCAAATCCGGTAGTAAACAAGACCCTGCCAACTCTAGACCTGTATCTGTATTGCCAGTGTTGAGCAAGGTGTTTGAAAAGGTCATATTGAGTCAACTACTCTCTCACTTCAATGCATCTGGGCTACTCCACAAAAAACAGTTCGGATTCACTAAAGGCAGATCAACAACAGACGCCGGAGTAGCGCTAGTAGAACACATTTATAGTGCGTGGGAAGGATCACAGGATGCGGTTGGTATTTTCTGTGATCTTTCCAAGGCCTTTGACTGTGTGGACCATCAAACTCTTTTGCTCAAACTTCAACACTATGGCATCAAAGATAATGCGTTAAAATTAATGGAATCTTATTTAATGGAAAGATTACTAAAAGTGGATATAAACAGATGCAAGTCCACTGGAACCCATATGAATATTGGTGTACCCCAGGGTTCTATCTTAGGTCCGTTCCTTTTCTTAGTGTACATGAATGACCTGCCTTTTATGGTGGAAAAAATGACTCAGTTTGTTCTATTTGCTGATGATACATCTATTATTTTCAAGGTGAAAAGACAAGAAGAAATTCTAGACGACGCAAATAGTACACTCTCTCATGTGTTAAGTTGGTTTAATGTAATCAACCTGTTATTAAACTCAAAGAAGACTAAATGTATAAAATTTTGTTTGCCTAATGTACGACAGGTTGAAAGCAGTGTTAGAATAGGATCTGAAAGATTGGACCTCGTTGAAGACTCAATCTTTCTCGGAATCACTATAGATTCGAAACTTCAATGGGGTCCTCACATAACTAATCTCGTACGAAGACTTAGCTCAGCCGCTTTTGCGGTCAGACAAATCAGATACCTTACAGATGTTGAAACTGCCAGATTGGTTTACTTTAGTTATTTTCACAGTATTATGTCTTATGGAATATTGCTCTGGGGGAGAGCAGCAGATATAAATACGATATTTTTCTTACAAAAAAGGGCGATCAGGGCGATATATCAATTAGATGCTAGATAATCATTAAGAGAAAAATTCAAAGAAATTAATATACTTACGGTTACCTGTCAATATATATACGAGAATATCATGCATGTAAGAAAAAACATAGCTTCATTTAAAATTGTAGGTGATAGCCATACAATTAACACTAGAAATAAAAATAGGTTAGCACTACCATTATTTAGACTAAGTAAAGTAGGCACATCATTCATGGGGCACTGTATTCGCTTCTACAATAAAATACCACAGGAATCATTGACCCTTCCTGAAAAGAGGTTCAAAAACTATGTTAAAAATGAGCTGATTAGAAAGTCCTATTACAGTATTAAGGTATATTTAGATGACAAAACTGCATGGTCCATACCATCTCAGCGCACAGAAATTCGACGAGGGGCGATGGATCAAGTCTATCACTCGCCGGCGAATTTCCTTAGACCGAAACCAGTACCTGTTGTAAAGTCACTTTTAAAAAAAAAAGGTATGGGGGAGTTTCTTGCCGTTTCTTCTTAACCCTGAGGCCCACCTTCCGAAACGGTGTAGTCTTTTTTTTATATAAAAAAAAATAATTGACTTGTAGTTATAAGTAAGTATAATTTTGACGTTGAATAAGATAATTTATTTATTTATATTCAATAAAAAAAATGACTGACTCTGACTCTTCAAAAGGGTACGCTATAACGTGCCGATAGGGCTATTTCGAATTGATGCGGTTGGCAAGGGATTTATTGTCATTAACAACGCATCTTCTTCACCTTTACTGCTATCTATTGGTTTTTGTATTGCTCATGTTCTTTATGCTCAAAGAGAGCATGTAGCTCAAGTAATGACTGTAGCTATATCAGATCCTACTGAGCCTAAAATCATAATTGAAGAGTAAGTAAAATTTGGCCATCAACTTCTCCCAGAACAAAGAAAGCAGATTTTGGATCGGTTCAATTCATATCGCCAATGTTTTGCATTTAATTTAGCAGAACTGACGACGATTGAACTTGACGACAGTGAACCAGTTGTTTAAAGAACTTATCGGTTAGCCATCAGTGAGAAGTAAAAATTAGAGAAATGGTCGTTGAATTATTAAATGATATTATACAGCCTTCAATTTCTTCCTACGCGAGTCCAGTTGTAGTCGTTAAAAAGAAAACTGGGGACTTACGGTTATGCATTGATTATAGAGCCTTGAACAAAAAAACGAAGTTTATTATAAGTATTATCAGGTTCCCATTAAAGAAGCTGACAAACACAAACTATCTTCATAAGACCAGATGGCCGTTATGAATTTAATCGCATGCTATTTGGCCTTGTTAATGCTTCTGATACGTTCTAGAGAATCGTGAATTAAGTTTTGGGATCTCTACGGCATAAAGAGGCATTAGCATACCTGGATGACATAATGTTACCTTCGAAAAACTTTGAAGAAGGAATGGTTCAACTGAATACGGTTTTAAGTTGATTTGCAGATGCTGGACTAACTCTTAACTTTTCAAAGTGCTGTTTTTTGGTAGTTCGGTGGATTATTTAGGTTTTGGAGTATCGTCGACGGGAGTTTGTCACGGTTCTAAGAAAGTCGAAGCAGTTCAGCAGTTTCCAGTTCCACAAAAACAATAAAACCTTTGGCAGTTCTTAGGTCTGGCGAGTTTCTTTCGAAGGTGTGTACCGATGTGTGTGTGTCAATTTTCCATGATAACAAATCTTCTGAAAAAAAGAGACTCGATATGGTTATGGGCGGCTAATCAAGTTTTTTTTTCGTCAGCTTCGAAAGGCGTTATCAGGGAAACCATTAGCCTAGTAGTATACATTAGCCCTATATAATCCTAATCCTAAATAGGGCTGCTCTGTCACCCCGGGTGCTGCCGAACCCACTCTGTCCCCCCAGTTCAGAGCGGAAGCGACCACGATGATCTGAAACCACCCCCGGAGCAGCCTATGTGCAGGCCTCAGACAAAGCCCAGGCAACAGACCGAACCTCTTTACTTCAGCCCATCGCCACCGGACTTTACGTCCTTGGAGTCCAATTTGTGAAGCAGTCATCTGCGCAGGAACATTTTAAGTGCATAAGTGGTCGCGCAGTCGCAGATGCCCTCTCTCGTCCTCATCCCCGTAGCCCAGTGGAATGGAAACCGCTACGACTGGCGGAGGGTTCGGATGCAGTCTCTAGCCGGCAGTCACTTCTGACCTCAACTGCCGCCCTAGGCCATCAACATGGAGCGCATCAAATCAAAATTTTGGTTTGCTTTAATGCGAAATATTGTAAATATATATAAATCATATTTAAGTAGACTGCGCATATTCCAAGTCTGCTGGAGGGAAAAAACCAGACGTTACATCCCATTGAAAAGCTGAGTACTCCTATTGATACCATTCATGCTGATCACGTAGGACCGTTTGTTCGCAGCACTATGGGTAATGTATATTAATTGGCTCTTATAGACAGGTTTACTAGGTATATTTATTTCAAGGCGGTCAAAAATACGAAAACGCAATACACTGTAAAAGTAGTCAATGAATACTTTAGTATGTTTGGCGTCCCGCGCAGAATAATAA
Organism: Argyresthia goedartella; assembly: GCA_949825045.1. NCBI lineage: Eukaryota > Metazoa > Arthropoda > Insecta > Lepidoptera > Argyresthiidae > Argyresthia > Argyresthia goedartella. The sequence continues at coordinate 27,675,134 of OX463830.1, forward strand.
CCGACAGAAGAACCTCATTTACGAGCGATTTATTTTAAATAATAATAATAATAATAATAATAATAATAATAATCTTTATTTAAGGTTAACAAAAACCCATATCTATAAATACCTTATAGCTAGAGATACATAATTTATTATAAAGACACACACAAAATATTATCTAACCTAGCTAGGAATTTTAATCTTCGTTCTCGCTTTCCTGTAGCGTCGGTAAACGATATCCTCCGGCCAGTAGTCTTTGGTAAGGAACATCGTCTTGAGGTCCGCCGGCACCCGAAGTTTGAAGGACAGGAACTCCTTGGGTCTTTATGACTCCAAAACCTCTATCTGTACCTTCGCCTCCTTGAGACCAGCTGGTGGATTCCTCTTCAGCTTTTCCAGGATGTGACGTTCAACGTCCTCGCAGGTCATTTTCGTGTCGATCCTGGAAATGTATAGCTGAGCGGTGGGAGCGGCAGCTTTCAGGCTGCATTCATCGGCGGGGCCTGTGCGACGCTGATTGCGGCTGCGTCTGGAGCGGCGCTTCCTGTTTTGGACCAGGATAAAGCCTTCCCCATCGACGGTCGCGTTCGGCGGGTCACGGTTAAAAGTTTGTAGTCGAGTACAATATTAAGCATGTCCTGAATGAAGTGGCTACTCCAAGAGCCAATGGCCAAATAGAAAGATAAATAGGACTCTTGTAGAATCTCTAACTGGGAAGTGTATTGGCTCTTCTGGTAATCGTTGGGATGATCATTTGTGAACGTACAGTGGGAATTAAACAAAACGTTCTATAAGGGTTTAAGCTGCACACTATCTGAAGTACTATTCGGCATAAGACCACTAGGTGCAAATGACAGCAGAATTGAGTCGGAATTATTTGATGAAGTTACCAATAATCCATGCAGTGGCAGTTTGTTAGAAATAAGGGATCAAATCAATGATCATGCTAATAAATAAATCCTATCAGGAAGCACAAAAAAGGGATGAAGTTTCGAGAACCATTTAGAATCACAAAAGTTTATGATTAAGATAGATATCAAATCGAGGGCACCCCGATTACACGAAAAAGAAATCGACCTTATTCTATTGTTGTATCTGTTGTGAAATTAAACCATGGCTTAATTTTCAAAAACCACAAAACGACTATTCTAGAGGTAAGGAGTAGAAATATACTGCATTATGAATGATCACCTATATAAATTGTTGGTTTTTATTATTGTTACAGTATTTTCTGGACCCTCTGGGCAGTGATGCTCGGCGTTGGTCATAGCTTCTGTTCCGTATGTATGTAGGCCCTCTGAGTAATGATGCTCAGCGACGGTCACAATTATTATTTACATGTACGTACATTTCGGCGTTGGTCACAATCATTATTTTCATACAGGCCCTCTGAGCAGTAATACTCGGAGTCGGTCATAATTTTTATGCAGACCCTCTGAGATATGATGCTCGGCGTTGGTTACAATTATTATTTGCATGCGGCCCTCTGAGCAATGATGCTCGGCGTTGGTCATACATAACTATCATGTGTTAACATACACACATACATAACCCTCTATACAATAGTTCAGCGTTGGTTGGTCATTCGTATAAATATAGTACCTAATTATGTTTTATTATAATCAATAAATAGAATGTTAGTTACTAATTTAATACAAAATCCTTATTGACTATTTATTAATCAATTGAAATAACTAGTATATTGTATAGTTTGCATTGTTTACATATTTGATAGCTGAAAGTGTTGTTTCAGTATAAAACAACAGCTAGCTATGCTATTTATATAATATTTGTACACTAATGAAAAGTAAAATATTGTTTATATCTATATATATAAAAATGAATCGCTGTTCGTTAGTCTCGCTAAAACTCGAGAACGGCTAGGCCGATTTAGCTGATTTTGGTTTTGAAATGTTTGTTGTAGACCAGGAAAGGTTTAAAAGTATGGTAGGATAGGGTAAGGGTAGGGTAGGGGTAGTGTAGGGGTAGGGGTAGGGGTAGGGGTAGGGTAGGGGTAGGGTAGGTGTTAGTTTGTTGATGTGGTTATATTTTAGTTTTGCGCACTGATTTGAAATAAAAAATGCTAATTTACGTAAACCATTCTCATTTATATTCTCGTCTGACAATTTTCAATATTTGACACATGTCGTTTTAAAACTAACAAAACTAAAGAGTTTCGACATGCCGCCCGCCAAGAACAACTGTTCCAACATGTGCTTACAATGATTACATAAATAAACCATAATTAAAACCAAAAAATACAATATAATTGTAAGCAAAGCAACACTCGATGATAATCAAAGTAACATTACATCATTTCCCCTTTGATGATGATTATAAATGAATTACAATAACATTAACTTATTTGACAATTACTCCGCTAAAGGTAGAACACAAAGCTTAGACACTGGTCGTTTAATGAAGGAATTCTTATAGCGCAGGGTCACAACTCGCGTAACGTTGTCCACTCCAGGATGTTTTTCAACAATCTGACCTAACAACCATCGTGATGGAGGTAAATCTAGTTCTTTAACCAGCACCACATCTCCAACCTTTGGTTCAGGTACAACCTGTGCCCACTTATTCCTTTGCATGAAATGATGAAGATACTCTTGAGACCAACGTCGCCAGAAATCTTGAAGCATCCGTTGACAGAGCTGCCATCTTCTCAACGAACTGATCGACGAATGTTCATAATTGTGATCCGGAACGGATAACAAAGACTCACCCACAAGAAAATGTCCGGGTGTTAAAGGCATAGGATCCCCTTGATCCTGTATATATGACATTGGCCTTGAATTCAAACATGCTTCTATCTGAGCCAGCACCGTTGTGATTTCTTCGAAAGTAAGAGTTGAGTTACCAATTACTCTCCTTAGATGGAACTTGCAAGAACGCACTCCGGCTTCCCAAAGACCCCCAAAATTGGGTGCTTGCGGAGGAATAAAATGCCACTGTGTTCCATTTATAGCTAACCAATCTGCAATTTCTGGCAACAATCTGGATTTTTCTTCGTCTAACAAATCCCTCAGTTCTCTGGCCGCTCCCACAAAGTTCGTCCCGTTGTCACTATATAAATCACTACAGTGACCGCGACGTGAAACAAAACGTTTAAAAGCAGCCAAGAACCCTTGTGAAGTCAGATCACTCACTGCTTCCAAATGTATGCCACGTGTGGCCATACATACGAATAAACATATGTAGCCTTTGTATGATCTATTGCCACGACCCTTTAATACCCGTATGTTTATTGGGCCTGCGTAATCAACCCCTGAACGGAGAAACGCTCGGCTCATTGTTACCCTTGGTGATGGTAATTGACCCATTAGTTGAGCTTTGTTTGCTGATGCGTAACTTATGCAAGTGACGCATTTCCTACAATGGAATTTTACAAGTAATTTAAGATTTATGATATAATACTTCTCCCTAATAAAGTTCATCATCAACTGTGGCGCTCCGTGAAGAGTGACCATATGTGCATTTCGTAAAATGAGAGTCGTCAACAGTGATTGCTTCGGTAAGATTATTGGATGCTTTTCATTTTCATCCATGTTAGCGTAATGCAACCGCCCACCAACACGGAGTATATCGAACTCGTCTAACTGTGGATTCAGTGAGGTAAGTACACTCTTTTTGTTAACAGCTTTTCCTTGCTTAACTTCCTTCAATTCCTCTGAAAATGCTTGTCTTTGACTTTTTTTTATCATTATTACCAGTGCATCATCAATTTCCTTTTTTAAGAGATACCTATGGTTTGGTTTCTCTGGCTTTCGTACTCTGCGGCAATAAGCTACTACTCTTAATAGCTTCGACAACGATGAGAATTTTGTCCACACCTCTTCATCGTCGTCGTAATCATCTACAGAAGTAGCAAGGTTAGTTTGAATTTTCCTTTCCTCCATATTTGTATCTATTACCTTAGAGTTAGGATACTGTATAATTTCTTCACTCAACCATAAAGGTCCCCTTAACCAGAGTTCAAATTGTACCAATTCGGATGCTATTATGCCTCGTGATGCGCAATCTGCTGGGTTGTGTTCAGATTTGACATGTGCCCACTGGCTACGATCTGTCACAGTAAGAATCTCTGAACACCTATTCCCGATTAATGTTTTCCAACGACTTGGATGACTGCTAAGCCATGCAAGTACTATTTCAGAGTCAGGCCAAGCATGCATATTATGTTTTGGTACGCCCAAAACTTCTGACACCTCTATTAGTAGCTTTGCCAGTAATACAGTTCCGGACAATTCTAACCTTGGAAGACTAAGTTGCTTGATTGGGGCGACTCTTGTTTTTGCCGTTAGCAAACTGACGTGAACATTCCCCTTTTCATCTATCACACGTACGTATATCACTGCTGCAAAAGCAGAGTTTGAAGCGTCACTAAAACCGTGAAGTTCCACTAACTTCGTGTCACTTCTGACGTGCATCCAACGTTTCAACCGAAACTGTGTAAGGTCTGCAAGACCCTCTCGATACTTCGTCCATTCTTCTAATAACGGTTGTGATATTTCCTCATCCCAATCAATGCCTGCTAACCATAACTTCTGTATAAATATTTTTGCCTTTATTATACTCGGTGCTATCCATCCTTGTGGATCATACAACTTTGAAATATCCGAGATAACTTTTCTCTTTGTTACAGGTGCAGTCATCGGCGGCAATAGAACAGCGTACACAAACTCGTCGGAACTACGACTCCAGGTAAGTCCAAATATTTTGTTTACCGCATCTAGTTTGACTTCTATTTTCTTGTCAACCTGCTTTTCTAAATTACCTTGCTGTATTTGATTTAGCATTGCTTCACTATTGCTGGACCATTTTTGTAATTCGAATCCACCCTTTTCCAACATTTCATTCATTTGCTTATATATTTCAATTGCTTCTTCATCACTCTCACAACCCGACATCAAATAATCCATATAAAATTCATGTTTTACTCTTTCAGCTGCTAAAGGAAAGTTTTGTCTTTCATCCTTTGCTACTTGTATTAGGCTTTTGACAGCCAGATAAGGAGCTGAAGAAGTCCCAAATGTTACTCTAAGCATTTTGTATTCTTTGACGTCTTCCTCCGGAGATTCGCGCCACAGAATACGTTGGTATTCTGCATCTTCTTCACTAACCTTTATTTGGCGGTACATCTTAAATATATCTGCAATGAAACAGATTGTTTACGTACGCCATCGCATTATTATGTGACGCAATTCCGGCTGCAAGGTCGGTCCTACCATTAAATCATCGTTCAAGGATACCCCATTCGTACCCTTGCAGGAAGCATCATACACGACGCGAAACTTCGTGGTCTGTCTGTCCTCGCGTACTACTGCGTGATATGGTATGTATAAACACTTTGCTTTCTTGTCATGAACTTCTGTCATGTGATTTAAATCTAAGTATTCATCGAATACTTTTTTATATTCCTGTTTCAGATGCTCGTCCCTGTGAAACTTCTTCTCAAGATATAGAAACCTCTTCAATGCTATATCCCGTGAATGCCCATCCGCGCATGCTGGTTCACTGTCTCGAAATGGGAGTTTGACAACATATCGACGATCTTCGTCGCGTGTGGTTGTCGCATGGAAGAATTCCTCACATCGTTGCTCTTCGACTGACAGAATCTTCTTCTTGTTGGACGGCTCTGCTTCAATTTCCCAGAAGGACTTTAGCAATTCTTCAACAGGCTCCACTTGAGTATGCATGGTGATGAATTTATTGATAGGTGTGTCTTGTTTCACTTGCCCGCTTAATATCCATCCCAGTGTAGTATTTTGTGCTACTAAAGACCCTGAGGGATATTTGATGACACCATGATCAATAATCCTACTATAAACCTCCGCCCCTAATAAGATGTCTATCTTATTCGGAGTGTGATATTCCGGGTCAGCTAGAGTTACGAGTTCTAGCTCCGGCCATGAGGTGATTGACACTGCAGTCGCAGGTAAGTACGCTGTCAGCTTATCGAGTACATACGCTGAGACGTGCATCACACAATCTGGATCAAGACGTGAACTGATTGTTATATCTACCACGGCTCTTGCTATAAGGCTCTGTTCACCTCCCAATCCAGATATCCAGGTTTTTAGTCCAAGTAATTGGACTGCCGCTTTAGTGATGAAAGAGGCCTGTGACCCCTGATCTAAGAGAGCTCTTAAGAGCTGATGTTCCCCGCCATTTTGTGACTCAGCTTTGACTACAGCTGTGGCTAGGAGCACTTGATGTGCTACTCCTTTCACAAAATGACTTGTGATGTTGCTAGATGTTGATGGACGCTCCTCCTGTGATGTTTTCTTGGTTTCAGTCGGAGAAACCACAACGGGTGCAGCTTGATTATCCAGTGCATGGTTGGAGACAGTTGTTTGTGCTTCGCCCTTTGAATGTAATAATGAATGATGTCTCCTGTTGCAAATTTGACATGACGTGGTGTTTCTGCAGTGTTTTACCGAATGGTTACTTCCTAAACAATTAAAACATAACCCGTGAGTTTGAACAAAGTTACGCTTGCTGTCGAGATCAGTGTTTATAAATTCTTTGCAACTCCTAATGTGATGAACTCCTTTACAATAAACGCAAGTTGTTTCAGCTACGTGCAACATGTGAATCGGGTTTGGTTTGGAATTTTGATAACTGTGAGCTTGAGGAAAATTACGCTGTTTCTGAACTAATGTTGGATTTTGAATCTAAGAACTTCAACGAGTGGTATTTCGTCTCCAAAAACTGTTGAAATTGTGACATATTAGGTAATTTATCTGAGTGAGATACCAACCCGCTGACCTTAGACTCCCACTGTTTCCTACTCTCTGAATCTAATCTCTGGCTGACTATATAAATTATCATGACATCCCAGGTACCAGTGTCTATTCCTAACCCTTTCAAAGCATTTAAAGTTTCAGTTGTTACATCTAATAGTTGCTTGATGGCACTGGAGGACTCTGTTGAAATGCTCTTTTGTCCGAAAAACCGTTGAAGTATGCAATTAACCAAAGTATTGCTTGTTGTTATAGCGGCTTTTCAATAGAGTCCAGCATTGGTCATAACTATCATTCGTTATGGGTATATGTCGTAACAATTGTTCAGCCTCTCCTTTGAGATGACCCTTTAAGTAATGTAGTTTCTGTACATCATCAAGTTCTTCGTTGTCGTGGATGAGTGATACGAATAAGTCCCTGAAGCTCATCCATTCTGTATACATTCCAGAAAATACTGGGATCGTGATCTTCGGTAGCTGGACATGACTGGTCTTTGATGATTTGTTCGGTATAGGATGGTGTAAACTACTGGGATTTGGTTTGACATTCCTGAGTGCATCCTTCAGATCACACTTATAATCCGTGTAGTTTTCTTCGGTGACGTCATATACCGTTTCTTTGCCATATACCGAACTTTCGATTTCTGCAGTTGTGTACCTTCTAAATAAGCTGTCATGTCCATTAGAGAATCTCTGCCACAAGGATTCCAAACTTTCCAACCGCGTCTCTACATACGATAGTGTGATTCTATCTTTGGGCGAATTTCTGTAGTTGGTATGTCCCTTTGTGATTCGTACGGAAATGTCTATGAGCACGTTTATTTCCGCTTCCATTTTGTTCAGAGATTTATTATAATTTAGAAATATAAATCCGATGAACAATTACAAGTCCTAATTGTGTTAGGGTAGGGGTAGGTTAGGGGTAGGGTAGGGGTAGGGTAGGGGTAGGGTAGGGGTAGGGTAGGGGTAGGGTAGGGGTAGGGTAGGGGTAGGGTAGGGGTAGGGTAGGGGTAGGGTAGGGGTAGGGTAGGGGTAGGGTAGGGGTAGGGGTAGGGTAGGGGTAGGGTAGGGGTAGGGTAGGGGTAGGGTAGGGGTAGGGTAGGGGTAGGGTAGGGGTAGGGTAGGGGTAGGGTAGGGGTAGGGTAGGGGTAGGGTAGGGGTAGGGTAGGGGTAGGGTAGGGGTAGGGTAGGGGTAGGGTAGGGGTAGGGTAGGGGTAGGGTAGGGGTAGGGTAGGGGTAGGGTAGGGGTAGGGTAGGGGTAGGGTAGGGGTAGGGTAGGGGTAGGGTAGGGGTAGGGTAGGGGTAGGGTAGGGGTAGGGTAGGGGTAGGGTAGGGGTAGGGTAGGGGTAGGATAGGGGTAGGGTAGGGGTAGGGTAGGGGTAGGGTAGGGGTAGGGTAGGTGTAGGGTAGGGGTAGGGTAGGGGTAGGGTAGGGGTAGGGTAGGGGTAGTGTAGGGTACGGGTAGGGCAGAGGTAGGGGTAGGGTAGGGGAAGGGTCGGGGTAGGGTAGGGTAGGGTAAGGCTAGGGTAGGGGTAAGGTAGGGGTGGGGTAGGGGAAGGGGTAGGGTAGGAGTAGGGTAGGGGTAGGGTAGGGTAGGGTAGGGTAGGGTAGGGTAGGGTAGGGTAGGGGCTGGGTAGGGGCTGGGTAGGGGTAGGGTAGGGTAGGGGTAGGGTAGGGGTTGGGTAGGGTAGGGGTTGGGTAGGGGTAGGGGTTGGGGAGGGGTAGGGGTAGGGTCGGGGTAGGGTAGGGTAGGGTAGGGGTAGGGTAAGGGTAAAGTAGGGGTAGAGCTACCCGCAGCGAAGCGAGAGCGGGTCAGTTAGTTTTATAATAAATGTATTTAGAACACTTCATTCACTTAACGGACCAGAAAAAAACTATGCTATTCCTAGTAAAAATGAGAGATTTTCCATAAATTCTGCTATCATCAGTCTAATTTTACGAGAGTTTAAAATTCAAAACTTATTCTGTTAGGCCCCTATGTTAAGCCTCAAAAGTACGAGGCCGTACTTGTATACTTTGGATGGCCGATTGTTAGCAACATTTATTGAATATACCTAAGTCTAAGTCTATTATAAGTATTAAACTATTCTAAGTCATTAAGTCATCTGAATTTTGTATGATTACAAGCACGATTCATTTATTCTTCGTGAATTTGCGCCCAATAAATATTGTTGGTCATGACGAATACAAACTCAATCGTGAATTGGCGCCAAGTTTATAATGGTATTATAATTCGTAAATGGCAATGATAAATCATCTAAAATTGTTGGATAATTATTGTAAATATTATTTTGCATTAAAACCAAATATTAAACTTTTAAGAAATGACACCGGTACACTCCGTAGCATGCCATGTGTTAACAATCAAAGGCGTGAGCACCATTTTGGGTACTCAGTTCGACGTTGATTGTGAAACAGTAAACCTGGTTGGGATATTACCTAGTGTGATAAGTATTATTAATAATAATAATTCCGTTTATTTGTTATTTTACACATATTAAAGAATTAAAAAAGTAAAAAAGGCCACACAAATTATGCAATTACAACACAGTAAAAATCCTATAATAGAAAATAACCAGATCCACCACGAAGTGTGTTGTGTCGAATGGGTTTCGAGTCAGCATGTGCTGCTGCAGGACTTGTGCAAGTCCTACAACGGTGGTATTCTGCCGCTACCTGAAATAGTGCGCGGAAATGTAATATGGGTGGTTGTCAAATAAACTACTTGTGTATTAAAGGATGGTATTAATCAATCAATTATAATTAAATATTCAGGTGTGTGCAGAACCATAAAAAAAAAATAGTAGATAAGTACATAACAAAAAAAGTAAAATATGACAACCGACTTTAGCCAATTTTATTTTTCTGGTTTTTGTTACCAACAAAAGCACGCAACCAACGCGAGCACTTATCGGGACTCAGTCAGACGTCTGACCTACAGTTTTGGTAAGTTCTACCTACACATGACTTTGAAATGAGCTAAAGATTTTAGGGTGGGGGTGGTGGCAGATTGAAAGTGACACAAAAACATACCCTCCGCCTCGAAAGAGCACAGCGTATAGAATACTATACGCTAGTGTTGTTTGTAGTTTGTTGTAAAGATAGGATTGTAGATACCAAAATAATCTCCTAGCAAACACGGTTAGTTATAGGTACATGAAGTCTAAAATTACGTTTATTGTGGCTATGATATGACGAGCTTAAGACAATTATTGACATCAGTGAATGAACATACTTATAGTTATCTTATATTTATACTTAACAACTTACTTTCGCAATAAAGAATATCCGTACTACTTATATCTAATAGGCATCTTAAACATCACACTGTGATGTTTAAGACGCCTATGGTATCTTGTTGTGGGGGAAAGCAGCGGATATTCAAACAATTTTATTTTTCAGAAAAGAGTTTTTCTAGCAATTTATAATTTATAATGAACAGACTCCTTAAGAGAGCTTTTTAAAGAAATTGACATACTACAGTTAGTAATATTTGTATTAGTTAAGCATAACCAATTTTTAAAAGAGATCTAAAAATCAATCTGTAGGTCTTTCTACGCCCTTCTTCTCCCACAGTGGTCCAATGTACAGAAGAGTAAATGTAATGAATGTAAATACCTACAGTAATAAAGAACTTTTATTTTGACTTTGAAATCCCTTCTTAGAGATAAGCTCGCCTTTGTACATTTATTTTCTCTTAATGTATCTGTTAAAATAACTGTGTTCAATAAAGAATAATAAATTATGAAGTAAAAAAAAACAAGAATTTTCGTTCATTCCGTTTCTTCTTGAGTTTCGGGAATGTTTGTATGTTTCGTCTATGTTTTTTGTAAATATGAATCAGGGCACCCCACTTCTTTGGCAATCTTGTGGCTAGACTCTAGGGTGATTTTTATGAGCTAAGGCGATTTGGAAATAACAACGCGAAATAGGTCACTTTCGTAGCGAAAATTGTATAAACATAACTTCAAAAGAGGTAATAAAAAGTTGATTTTCTCAAGAACGGTGCATTACGTCACTGTGTGTGGATGTCTGTTACGATGTCGCGATTACGATGTCGTCATCGCCACCGAACAAAGTAAAATGCGCGAACTGTAATATCGTCATCGATGAATTACTTGCGTTCATGCAGAACAAGCTTGATGTCATGGATGAAGTAAGCCTCATCCAGATATGTGCTTCGTCGTTCTCGGCGGAGAAGATTATGATATCCAAGTCACTTATATTTGAATCCTTGCCAACGGACAAACGAAAAATCACCCGTAAGGGGGATAACAAGCATCATCGCAATCTCCAGGACATTATTTGCTTGATGAAAATCACCGAGCCCGACATCATGCCGCTGTTTGTCGCACATCAGTTGCAAAAGTTGCCTTCAGTAACGTTTGATCATGTCGACGTGACGCAACTTTGAAATACTTACTCAAACTAAAGGAGGAAACGGCGTTCATGAAAGAGAACTATGCCACGAAAGCCCATATTAGTGAACTACGTGAAGATTTGCAGTACCAAAAGACAGACTCCATAGTCAACACAAACTATGTGAATACCCGTCTTCGCGGTGCATCGTATATGGACAGCGACCCTATGGGCTTGGTGTCAGACCACTGCCTGTCCACCGAAGATAGACGCGGATTGCATCAGCCAAGCTGGCGGCCTTTCTCATATCCGGCTATATCATCATTTGACTAAAATGTTGAGAACAACAACAAAACGGACGATGAAGTTCCGCTACTACCCTCATGTAGCTAACCGAGCGCCGAGCCACTGATGTCGTCACCCCGCCCAGTATAAACAACGGAGTGCGCTTTAGTGGTACACACACACACTGATGAGCCAACTACTCAAACCGGTTCAACATCACAGCCTGAAGTCGTATCAGCTGATTGTGTGATAACTAAAACTGCATATTTTGCCGAGGCCTTGAAGTCATCTTCTTCGAAAGATGAAGAATGGACGAAGGTTCGAAAGAAGAAGAAGAAGAAGTCCAACTCAAAAAATCGTTTCGTGGGTCAAATGGGTCAGGCGCCTGTGGAGTCCGACGTGTTGTTTAGGGCTGCCGAAACAAAAGTACCTCTCTTCATTACTAACGTACACCAAGACTCGAAGATGAAAAACATAGCGGAATACATATTCAGAAAGACCCAGGAAAAAGTGTTCTTAAGGCAAATAGACATATAGGATGAGGATAGAATAACAATGCTTTTAAATTTTATGTGACCAAAGAAAAACTTCCATTATTTTTGGATAATAACTTGTGGCTGAACAGAATATACTTTCGAAGATTTGTTCATTCCAATTACAGGTTGGTAAACAGAGAAAAACCTGTCTCTGTTGAAACGAAGCCTCCACCTTCTAAATAATAATACTCCTTCTAAATGAGTAATACACCCTCTGTATACCATTGTAAGCTGACCAGCTTTAATTGTAAAAATGTGACCACATCTGTAAACTGTGTGAGAAGACTGTGTCACACATCCGATATAATAGCGCTGCAGGAAACATGGCTGCTTCCCCACGACCTCCCATCACTCGGCAATATTGACAGTGAATTTGCATATTTTGGGAAATCAGCTGTGGACACTTCTGCGGGTATTCTTCGCGGCAGACCCTACGGCGGTGCTGCGCTACTGTGGAGAAAGTCCCTGTTCCCGATATCTGTGATAGCGTGAGATAGTCCGCGGCTCGCCGCTATAAAAATAGTAATTCAAGACCGGTCTATTTTTGTGTTTTATGTTTATATGCCTACGTATAAGACCGAGAACATTGTGTTGTTTACGTCATGTTTAAGTGGAATACTTGCGGTAATTGAAGTGAACAATGCGGACTCCGTATTTATTCTGGGGGATTTTAAAACATTGTGTTGTTTACGTCATGTTTAAGTGGAATACTTGCGGTAATTGAAGTGAACAATGCGGACTCCGTATTTATTCTGGGGGATTTTAATGCGAACCCTGGTGAGTCATTGTGCAACGAATTTTTAGACTTTAGTGCTGAGCAGTCTTGGTGCTGTATGGACATGGACCTACTCCCACCGGACTCGAATACATTTGTGAGTGAGGCCCACGGATGTAGAAGATGGCTGGACCATGCAATAGTGACAAGTGCCGCACGTCAAACTGTTCTGGTAGTCTCAGTATTGTATGATGTCTGTTCGTTAGACCATATACCAATACAACTTGAGTGTAATTTTAATTTGGTAAAACCTAAACTAGTCACATATAGTCATGGTTGTAACAAGGTCAAATGGGGCGTAAGAGACGCTAGTCCAATCATGAAATACTCTGATTTTTGTAATTCACGTCTAAAAATGATTCTTTTTCCTACTGAATTCACAAATTGTGCGAGTAAATATTGTTCGGACGAGCATCACAAACATATTGGTGTTGGTGTAAGCATTGTTGGTGTACTAGTAGAGGCTGCTAGCATCAGTCATTGTAAATCTAAACTCAAAAGGGGCAAACATGTAACAGACTGAAACAGGCATGTGGGGGACGCTCACAGGCAGGCCCGGCTCTGTTTTAAAACCTGGCTTCAGTTCGGCAAACACTCTTTTGGTCCAATATATCAGGAATTGCACGAATCACGAAATAAATTTAAACTAAAATTAAAATGGTGTCAGGCTAACGAAAAACAAATAACAATGGATATTATTGCAAATCAACAAAGAGACAAAAACTTTTCAAAATTCTGGAAATCCACAAATAAATTAAACCCTAAACTAAGTCTTCCTGTGAGCGTGGCCGGCGTGCATGACCCTGTCAACATAGCTGAGACCTTCCAAGCTCACTTTAAGGTAGAATCACCTCTGGCAACTCCGTCGTCGTCGCCGGTGCTCGATGCCGGGGAGCGTGCCGGAGACCTCAGTGTCAGTATCACCGCCAAGGAGGTCAGAGAGGTGATAAAAAAGATGGTTCGAGGAAAATCCCCCGGCCATGACGACCTTAGCATCGAGCACCTGTAGCATGCGGGTTTTCATATAGGGAGGGTATTAGCGCTGTTCTTTAGTTTATGTATGAGTCACTCTTATCTCCCTAAAGATCTGATGTACACCCTAGACGTTCCAATAATTGAAAATAAAACTGGTGATGCTTCCGACTTAAATAATTATAGGCCAATATCACTCGCAACTGTTATTGCAAAAGTGCTGGACAGTTTGGTTGATAAACAACTGACTAGGCACATAACACTGCAGCCAATTCGGGTTCCGTCCCGGACTGTCAACGGAGAGTGCCATCTTTAGCCTCAAGCAAACTGTTCAGTACTACACCTCCAGAAACACGCCAGTCTACGCTTGTTTTTTAGACCTGTCCAAGGCGTTTGACTTAGTCAACTATGAGACATTATGGAAAAAACTGCATAATGAAACGGATTTGCTAACCGAAATTATCTCTCTGTTTAGTTACTGGTATAGTAATCAGAGTAACAGTGTAAGGTGGGCAAGATCCCAGTCAGAAGCCTACAAACTGGACTGCGGTGTACGACAGGGGGGGCTCACTTCTCCTAATCTATTTAATTTGTACGTAGATGGGCTATTCCGGGGGCTCAGTAGTACCCGAGTCGGATGTCACATAGATGGACAATGTATAAATAATATTTCCTATGCTGATGACATGGTGCTGCTGAGCCCCTCGATTAGAGGTTTGCGTAAACTCCTACGCATTTGTGAGTACTACGCGGGGGTCCATGGGCTTAGGTACAATGCAAAAAAGAGTAAGCTTATGATTTTTATGACAGTTAACAAAACTTATACAGATGTGCCTCCAGTTTTTTTAAGCAGTACTCCTCTCAATAGGGTTGCCAAATTTAAGTACCTAGGTCACTGGGTCTACGAAGATTTAAAGGATGTTTGCGACATTGAGAGAGAACATAGGGCGTTGGCTGTTTGCTTTAATATGCTGGCCCGCAGGTTCCTACGATCTAGTAAGGAAGCAAAATTAACACTATTCAGGGCATATTGTCATTTCAGGTCAATTATACGCAGGGGGCATAGAACGCCCTACGCGTCCAGTATAATAACGAATTCAGGGTGGTGATGGGGCTGCCGCGGCACTGCAGCGCCTCAGGCATGTTTGTGCAGGCGAGGGTCGACGGCTTCGCTACGATCATCAGAAAACGCTGCGCGTCGCTGGTGGGTCGCGTGCGCGGCAGCGCCAACACCATCCTGAGCGTGCTGGGGGGGCGGTGGGACTCGCTGCTGCTGGCTCACTGGGTCAGTCTACATGCGCGTGGATAGCCGGGTGCTAAAGCCGCGGGGAGTCCAACTTCTCGTTTAGGATTATAAATCTATATATGTGTGTGTGTTATTTGCTGTTTATTTTTTATTAATTTTTTATTTGTCGTGTAACTGTTTTATATATTTATGGGTGTAATCTGCCTGAAATAAACATATATTGAAATCGAAATTACCATTTCATGGGTGTGGTGTCAGGGGGATGGCCGCCTCCTTATCCTGCTAAAAAATACTAGATTTTAACTGGTTTACTAATGCCAATTCCTGCGGCGGCTTTGGGAAAGTCATTCAATTATTTTAAGAAGGTAATTTTCCCTTTTCGTAAAACAAGAGTAAAAATGAAAATAAACATAAGCAATTAACGGGATAAATTATCAGTTTATATATTCAAGGCAAATATATATATAATATAGGCTTTGCTATATACATAGTGACATATTTTCAAAGATAGTATAATGGAAGAAGGTTATTATATATTATATATAAGGAGACCTTTCATGGAGTTTCACTACGCAATGAAAATACCAGGTGGAGACGTATTTTTGAAGCATTCGAAATGAATCTTGAATTCGCGCACGAAAATAAATCGTGTGCGAACTTTTTTCTAAAACCCCTAATTTTACTATTTTTGAATCACTCGAAATCTGTGTTGCCAATAAATTCAAAACCTTTAAGAAATTTCATTTCACGCAAAAAAGGAAAAAACCGGAAAGCAAAAAGTAATTAATTTTATATTTTTAATGTATTTTTATTTTCATAGGCTTAACTTTATTACATACATGCAACAATCACAAAAACCCTCAGGATTTATCAGTGATTGGGAGTTCGGAACTTATATATTTTTTATTTGTAAATTAAAAATAATAGGTAATCATGTCAGGCAAGTAAGCTGCCCATATCCATAACTATTCCTAACATTAGGTGGTGTTCGTGGTCGGTCCGCACCACGTGGTCCGCACACACAACACGCTCCCGCCTGCCCGCATGTGAGGGCCGCCCGCGATCCACATATACAAGAAAAGGAGTAAAATTGAGTGCCTACTTACTTAATAGGTTGATATGTTTAATTAACAATAATTGATAATTTATAGCAACAGAGACAAAAACAATAACAAGCTTGCATCAAGGTAGTAGTGGTATCTATGAGCACATACAAGGAAAAAGAAATGCCTCATAAACTTATAATATATACTCACAGTCACCACTATTAGCAAAATGTTTTTTGAGATATGACATGAAGTTTTTTTCTTTTAGGTATGTTTGTGTGATATCATCATCCATATCATTTAGTATATTTGGGAGAAGATACTCACTAGTTCTTCTTCCATACACATTATTAAACTTGGGTAAGATATATTTTTAGTGCAACTTAATTTTCTTAGAAGTTTTGTAGCGAATCTTAGGATTTAATATGCTAATACAGTTAAACTCTTCCTTAAGAATAGCAATCTTTACTTTTTGGTTAATAGGTAGAATGTTACTATGTTGAAATAATCCAATTTCATTATTTTCATACAAAATTTTAGTTTTTTTAGGTACAATAGTTTTTAACAATTTTAGTTGTAATTTATATATATTAATAAGATAAGTTTTATAGGTTCTTCCATAACTACTTAATCCGTAACTAATTATACTGTCAGCAAGAGCAAGGTAAAGTGTTCTTAATATTGAATAAGGTAGTTTATATTTTAGTATAGCTAATCTGCTTGCAAATGAGCGAAGTTTATCACAAACATAGTTAATATGAGGTCCCCAATTGAGCCTATGGTCAATTATAAGACCTATATACATATGTTGGTGTACAAAATCTATGTTTTTACATTGGCACCGTATGTTGTTTAGATGCAGGCACGTATGCTCGTGAGCGACGATGGTGGGTACATATGAGGTTTTGTTATGCGAAGAGTGAATGTGCATTGCTTTTGTTTTATCCGCGTTAATGACTAGTCCCACATCGTGTGCCCATTTACACAGTAAGTTAAAATTATTCTGCATCATGTATTCAGCCGTAGATAAGTTCTTATGTGATACAACAATACAGGTGTCGTCAGCAAATTGATAAATAGATCCATCTTTGATAACATTGATCATATCATTTACATATAATAAATATTCAGTTGGTCCTAAAATGGACCCCTGGGCAGTGCCCACATCAGTAGGTATTTTGTTACTATAGCTATCAGCTATCTTGACCATTGTATTTCTATTGAAGTGATAATCCATAAGCCAGTCAAGTAAAGGGCCCTGAATACCATTCTGTTGGAGCTTTGTAAATAACGTTTTATACCGTAGGGTATCAAACGCCTTACTAAAATCTATAAATATAACCACAGTATGATTCTTATAGTTTAAATGCTCATTTATTTCATTAGTGAATTGACATAACAGCTGAGAGGTACTTCGGTTCCTTTGAAAGCCGAATTGGTATTTGTTTATGACTTTATTTTTCTCGAGATAACGTGATATTTCATTACCGAAATACCTCTCAACTATCTTATCAATACAAGATAAAATAGTTATAGGCCTATAATTATTATACACACTATGCGACCCTTTTTATAGATTGGCCGGATGATTCCGATTTTGAGCTTATCTCGGTAAACTGACTCAGCAATGCACCTGTTAATGAGGTGGGTTATAACGGGGGTTATGTCATTATTTATGTATTTGAGATCACTTGCCCGAATCCCGTCAAAACCCGGACTTTTGTTGTGATTTAGATGTTGTAATATTTTGTGTATTACCTCATTCGTAGCAAGATTTAGTCGCATTGCAATATCAGGGTTTCTTTCATAGCTATTTGGATTTAATATAGGGGTGTCGCAAGTAATTGTAATATTTTTAACATTCGACTGAAATTCGTTTGCTAAATTGTTGGCAAGGGTTTCTTTTGGTAATTTAAATGATTTTAAAATAGTTTCATCAATTGATTTGGTTATTTTTTCACATATTCTGTTAATGATTTTCCATATTTTTTTTTGAATCTTTGAAATTTTCCGTGACTTCGTTTTTTTTGTAATCATGTTTTAGTGAATTTAAATATTTATTTGTCTTGTTTCTGTACGTATTATAGTGAAGACGCTTTTGCATGTTTTGTTCATCCTTTTTCCAAAGTTGTAATAGTACATCCCTTTTACTACACATATTTTTAGCTTTATTATTTATCCATTTACACATTTTTCTGTTACTTGTATTCAATTTATTATAATTTTACATTTATTATATATATGATCAAATTTGTCTGTAATAAAGTCCGAAATTTCGCTTGGATTGGTGAAATTGAGCGCTGGGCTCCAATCAATCATCTGTAGCTCTTTATGAACTAGGTCATTGTCCAATTTGTATTTAACGCATGGTGGGGGTCGTGACAACGATTCCACGCACACAAAGGCGCAAGCTGTTATATAAGGCCGACAATCGAGGTTGAAGTGTAAACATTTCTTAAAACGGATCTCCGTAATAATTAATTATCTAAAATAGAATTAAGCACAGCGACAAACAAATTTTAATGTGCCAGCATAAATAAAGTATAGACACTTTGATATCTATTGCGAAAACCAGTACTAAAAGTGAATAAAGGATTAAACCAGTGACAAAAGTGAAAAAGGACGCTTACTACAAAGCTTAAATAAAGAACAATAAAAGTGACGTGACAGGGGTGCGAAGTGAATAAAACCTTTTATGTACAATTGAAATGAAATTCAGTGGATATTCGTCATATTAACACATGTAAATATTGTGACGATTTGGCGTCAGTACAAAGTCCACAAACGACCGACGTATCCCAGGCACCTCGTTAACTATATGAGATTTTCAACACATGCTTAGCAAGACTCGATAGCCCAGTGGCTTAACACGTCTTCTGTACGACAAGCATCTCGGGTTCAAATCCAGCCTCGGGCATCACTTTTTCTTTTTCTTCTTTTCTTTGTGGCAGCGTATTGTGGCGACATCTTTGAGAGAATCCCTACACATGATGGTGGCTTACCATTGATATCATTGATAGTCACTAATTGAAAAGACCAACGACCCGACCAAGAAAGCTAACTTATTCAACAACCCCGCCACTAGGTGTCGCTAGCTGTATATTGAGGGCTTTACATTTAATTAGCAAGATGCATTGCAACATATGCAACGACACTATCCTTGGCTCCGATCTGCTGACATGCATCAAATGTCACCACCACTACCACCATAATTGTCTCAACATGACAAAGGCACACTATATGAGAAACCTATCACGACTGAAGATAAATTATGTATGTCCAGTATGCCAGAGTACAGCGGCAGCGCGACAAAATATACCTTTCCCAGATCAGTCGCCCAAATCACCCATCAATGGAAACAGTAATACTTTAACTCCATGTACGGGGGAAGAGAATATCACACGCAGGCCACGGCGAATTATTCCCAGTTCCATTCGTCAGGAAAGCTGTGACGATTCAATTCTAAATCTGTCTTCACAAAGCCTACCTAATGTAAAGGATCATGAGGAGCTAAATGACTTGCGAGATAATAACAAGAGACTTCGCTCAGAGCTTGATACCGCAAACAATGAGATTGACCATTTAAGCATGGAGATATTAAGTCTCAAACAAACATTAGCTGAGAATAATAGAAAAATAGATCTATGTAAAGCAGTAGGTCTCTGTGGATCATCGCCATCAAGAAATAAGTCAGCACCGTCAGCACCAATATTCTTCTCGCCACAATACCGCAAACTCACACCAAATGTGATACAAATCGGCTTCCCTCGGAAGACTACACGAGAATTTACGAGCAGAGTGGTTGGACAGATGAACCCCAATAAACAGGCCATACTTTCACAGCAAGAAATTCGAATTCCCAAGAACACAGATTTGGCGTTCAAAGCAAATGAAACCCTTGCATCAATATATATCGGCAATACAAGCAACACCAAGGACACTAAATGTCAGCAGCAAACGCATAATAAACGTCGAGTAATGATTTTAGGAGATGAGCAAGGAAGAAGAATGTCCATAATCCTTCAAGAACTTTTGGGTACCAATTTTGCTGTAGAGTCTATTATTTAACCTAATGCTACCATGGATCACGTTCTGAGATCATCATCGCTTTGCCAAAGTTATGGTAAAAATGATGTTATTATTGTGATTGGAGGCTCAAATGATAAGGACCCACTCAAATTACAATCCTTATTGTACTATAACCTTAGTAATCTTAAAAACAATGTTATAATCTGTAAAGCTGCTAGAAGCAAATATCTAAACAAAAACATGGTTAACGCAACTTTTAGGCACTTATGCTCACGTTTTGTAAACACCACTTTCTTGAACACGGGCGAAAATTATAATTTCGGAAATTTTCAGCTCAACAACAATGAGTACACGTGCAGGCAATTACTACAAGAAATTCTTAGAACCGGCTATGCTCAGAAACTTTCAGATTACAAGTGTTCGCAGACCGCCATAAATTGCCCGACGTGTGCCTCGATGACATCAGGGTGGTGCACAGACTGGGAGCCAAGAGCACGAAGACACGCCCACTGCTGGTTCGCTTCGCCACACACTCAGCACGCTGTGAAGTCTGGGATCGCAAGAAGGAGCTCAAGGGCTCAGGCATTTTGGTGTCTGAGTTTTTGAAAAAATCCCGGCACGACGTTTTCTTGGCGGCGCGGAAGCACTTCGGCATCAGCAGCAGTTAGACGTCGGACGGCAAGATACACGTGTTGCTGCCTGACAAGTCGCGGCAGAGGCTGGAGTGCTGGGCAGATTTGCGGCCACTCATGGCGAAGTACCCGAGCAAGGAGACCCCCTCGCCAGCCGGCAAAGGGAATAAACCTGCTGAGGGCGCCGCCGCATCTGCCTCCGGCGTAGTGACCAGGAAACAGGCCACTCAGTCGCAGGGCAAGAAGAAGCAAGGTTAGACCCTCTTCGTCTGTCTCTAAACCAATCAGATTCAGCGTTCCGTTCCCCCGGTGGTACAGTGCTCATGTCGTGATCCTTTTCTCTACTAGTAATGTTTTGCGAGGTAGTAGCAACTATTTTTATTTTAAATTTGAAGTCCACTCGATTTATTTGCAACTATTGACAGCATATTGACACATTTTTTTTTTTGGTTCATTTGCCTTGTCAGGCAGGCAAAGGTTTCTAGACCATACAGCCTTGCATATTGACACAGTATGATAGTTTTTTTTTTTTAAGTGCCATTGTGCGGCTTTTGAAGTCGCGGTCCGTCTTGCGCTTACCTCTTTGCTGTGGATTTTATTCTATTGTTAGCGCTATAGTTTATTGCTTTCTTATTGTGTAAAGTGTGTGTGTGTGTGTGTGTGTGTGTCTGTGTGTGTGTGATGTTTATTTACAATGTAATAGTAGGTTTTCTGATTTCTTACAACAATCCATGCCTGGTGAGGGTTTAGGTCACCCCATTGGTTTATATTAGTCTTTTTTTTCTTTTGATTCCTTAATCATTATATACTTTCAGCTAGGTATATTCCTATACCTAGTTATATATTTATATTATATTATAGTATATTATTTTATCTACATAGTATGATAATATAATAATAATAATAATAATAATAAAGTTTATTCGTACTTTCTAACAACTTTTTACTTAAATATTACAGTGAAATTGTTGTACATGGTCTCATCGATATAATTTCGACTTCAAACCCCTAAACTAGGTAATGAACCTGTATCTTAGGGATTTTGGGTCTTCCGGTTGTTACAATTTATCAACAATAATAACAATGTAGGTAATTAGAAAAAAATAATAATATTGGGTTTATTTAATTTTGACTCACATATTTGCTTTTACAGTTACTAGGTTTAAACGATAATTTGAATATTTTAGAAATTAACTTATAAGATATTGCTAACTTTAACAATAATTTTAGTTAACTAAGTACCTTAAGAAGTTGTTCAGTCTTAGAATAATCAAGAGATTGTAACAATTTTAAAACTGCAAGTTTAACCTCACGGTGACTCAAATTGTAGATAGGGGATATTTTATTAATCCTATTGTATATAAAGGCGCTTTGTGCCGTAAACTGGCGACTTGCAAAGGCAGTGCGGCAACGAATTTCGGGACAGACGGAGGTTCCAGACCTTTTTTGAAGGATTTTTGGATCAAGTGGCGTCAGGGAGTGTTTTCGGAGCACCAATCGAAGTATGTAGAGTTGCCTTACGGAGAGAACACCAGACTCGGAGTAGAGCCTGGCAGTTGGATAATCTCGTCGTTTGAAGTGCATTACTTTAAGTATAGATCTTTGAGCTCTTTCTAGTTGTATTAAGATAGTTTGGCAGGCTCCACCCCAGGCAGGAATACAATAAGTGATGATATATTCGGCAAGGCTACGATATACAAGAAGTAATGTTTCCCTATCCGCAGAGTGCCTTAGTTCGCTAAAAATATATATCATCCGCCTAAGACGGCCCCACATGACTTCAATATGACTCCTCCAGCTCAATTTTTCGTCAATGTAGACACCAAGATATTTAACCTTACTAACCACGCTTAGGTGGTGGCAGTCGCAACTTATTGAGTCTGGTACACATGTGTGAGCTTTCACCAACCTTGTTTCAGGATGGGGACTTATGGTATTGGGAAGGGAAAATTGAACAATATTTGTCTTATCCACATTTAGCGTAAGCAGATTAATAGACAGCCATTCCATCACTATTCGTAGATAAAACTCAGCACCCTGTTTTGCCTTGTCCCAGGTTTGGTCGCATACAAGCAAAGCTGTATCATCCGCATACGCAAATATATCACAGTTTGATACACGTAGGCGGCAGAGGGCATCTATGTAGATCAAAAACAGAGTAGGTCCCAAAATGCTGCCCTGAGGAACACCAAAGTCAATAGCTATCTGATTGCTAGTAAGGCCATCAATCTTCACGCATTGCGTTCGATCCGTAAGATAGTCGCTGAAAATTTTTAGAGCAAGACCGCGGACTCCAGCAATCTCTAGTTTTTTGATAAGTTTGGGGATAGAGACAGTGTCAAATGCCTTTGATAAGTCGAGGAAAATGCCAAAGCATTTTAGTTTATTGTCCATTTTGCTGGTCAGGGTCTCAGTAAAAGAGGTTACTGCATCTTCAGTCGATATTCCTGCCCTAAAACCATATTGGTTTTCAGCAATGATGTGATTTTTAGACAGATAACTAAGAAGACAGGTATTGAGGATTCGCTCCAAAATTTTTGACTAGGAGCTGAGGACTGAGATTGGTCTGTAATTTGAGACACTGCCTCTATCTCCACCCTTATAGACCGGAGTAACAATGGCTTTTTTAAGTGCTTTAGGAAAAACACCTGAGTTTATAGCTAAATTGCAGATATGTGTGATGGGGGGAGTTAAAGAGCTACGAGATTGTTTTATGATTTTTGCTGGTATATTATCCCACCCAGTGGCATAATCGCCTCTTAAGCCAGCTATCAACTTTTCAATTTGACCATCGTCAACAGGTAAAATTGCAAGTGAATTCCGAGGAGAGTTAGGGTGGGCGTCCACTGACAAGTCAAGAAGACCGCCCCGGCAGGCGGGAACATTTTGGATGAATGAATCTCAATAACGATAGCTTCTTGTCGTGTGCGTCTAGCGATGAATTTGTATGTGCAGAAAGTGACATGTCCAGTGTGGAAGAACCACTTTCTGTCAAACTCCGAACTGTCTTTGGTGGGTCTGGGAAGAATCTGAACATTGTGCACATCAATGCTCAGAGCATTCACACGAGCTACACCGATCTTATCGAGGCTTTTAGTGACCATCATGTGGACGCTATCCTTGTCTCCGAGTCATTCCTGAAGCCTTCACTCTCCTCATCTATGTACTCTCTTCCAGGCTTCAGGCTCTACAGGAATGACAGAGTCGGGAAAGCGGATGGAGGTGTTGCTGTTTACCTGCGTGCGGATATTCCGTGCAAGGTGATCAGCGCATCCCCTAGCCAGTACTCCGAGTCTGCCGAATATCTCTTCCTAGAAATTCTTCTTTATCACAATAAGGTGCTTCTTGGTGTTGTTTATAGCCCCTCTCTCCGTGTTGATTATTTCGACACCTTTGAATCTATTCTTAATGATTTGACCCCACTTTACGATGACACTCTCATTCTTGGGGATTTCAACACTTGTATCCTCAAAAATGATTCTCGTTCAGCCAAGCTTAGGTCAATAGTAGATTCATACAATCTGCACATTTTGCCGCTTGCGGCCACCCATTCCCAGCCACATTGCTCGCCCTCTCTTCTTGACATCATAATCATTTCTAACCTGGATAAGGTTCATGGTCAACTTAACTCACCTTTTTCTTTTCACGACCTCATTTACGTCTCATATAAAATTAGGTCCCCTAAGTGCAGAACCAAATTTATTGAAACTCGCAGCTTCAAAGCCATCAACCTGGATTCCCTCAAGTCTGATGTTTCACTGGTCGATTGGTCCCCTGTCATCTTGAGCGAGAGCGTTGATGACAAAATTCACAGCTTCAATACAATTGTCCTGGGACTTTACGACAAACATGCTCCCATTAAAAAAGTTAGAGTGAAGCACCTGCCTGCTCCCTGGCTTAACGATGATATCAAGCGACTTATGACCAAGAGAGATCGGGCTAAGTGCAGGTACAAAAAGGATCCGACAGATGACAATTTTCTCACCTACAAATCGCTTCGAAATCGTTGCAATCGTCTCTGTCGCGACGCCAAACGCCGCCACATCTTTGAGTGTATCGAAAGGTACACTCCTGCTCAGGTGTGGAAATTTTTCAGGACACTTGGTATTGGCAAGTCCCAGGCCCAGGACACGCATTCAGGTAATGTCGATCTCAACGTTCGTAATCAATTTCTCTCCGCACCACCCGTTGTGATGGACTCTACTGTCAAGCAAGCCACTCTTCGGAGCCTGCGCTCTAGGTCACTTCCCAAAACCACTCCCTTCAACATGAGATATGTCGGAGTTGACACAGTTAAAAGGGCATTGTTGGCGATTAGCTCCAAAGCAGTCGGAAATGACAACATCTGCCTAAAAATGATCTTTACTATCCTAGATGACCTGCTTCCGCCCATAACGCACATTTTAAATTTTTCCCTTTCAAACTGCTCCTTCCCTACTGCTTGGAAACATGCACTAGTTATCCCTCTCCCTAAATCATCCAATCCCACCTGCTTCAAAGAATATCGCCCGATTTACATCTTGCCGATCCTATCAAAAGTCCTCGAATCCATTGTCCATACCCAGCTCTCCCAATATCTATCCTCTAACAACCTATTAAATCCTTTTCAATCAGGCTTCAGACCGGGTCACAGCACAGTTATGGCTCTACTTAAAGTGACGGATGATATTCAGATTGCCATGGATCAGAAGCAGCTTTCGGTGCTTACCCTGTTCGACTTCAGCAGTGCCTTTAACTGTGTTGACTTTGACATTCTCGTTGAACTTCTCAAATCTCTTAATCTCTCTTCCCATTCTGTCAGCTGGTTCGACTCATACCTTCGTGACCGTAAACAGCGTATCAAATCGGAGACGACTTGCACGGATTGGTGTGACCTCACCTCCGGTGTCTCCCAAGGTGGCATTCTCTCTCCTCTTCTATTTTCTATATTTATTAACTCCATCTCCAATGCCCTCTCATCTTCTTATCATCTTTACGCGGATGACTTACAAATCTATCGCCATGTAGTGTATGCACACCTGAACCCTACTTACATCTATAAATAGCCTCTTTATTATGATTCATGACTCAATATACAACTGTCTTTCGAACATGTGACTGCCTCATTCCACACGTAATAGGCCGATCCTTACATGGCGACCGTGCCAGGCCAGCCTACCTCTCGCGAGGTAGTGCTGTGCCGAATGGCGATTAAATAAATTCAAATAATATTTAAATAATACTTGAAGAACTTGGGAACGAGAAATATAACGAAGATAAATATATAGAGAAAAAGAACGGGATGACCTATGAAGAGATTAGCGGATTGCAGCCAGAAGAAGACGGATAAATAGAAGAAAGAAGATAATTATAGAAGAAAGAATATATTTACACAAGAAGAGAAAAGAAAATATTACAGAAGATTTGTGCTGCCGGGTGCCGGGCGATTTCCTAAGCCTGATGATGTGGAAGCAGGGCGCTGGGCGTAACCGTACGGGTCAAGTGAGGCGCAGCTGGGAGATGTACGGTTCCCAGGATGTGCTGACTCCGAGCGAGCTGCGTGCGACACGGGCGATGACGTCGTGGCGTCAATGTGTTTTTTGGACAATGGGTTTTATTATACGTATGACATGTAAGTAAATTAAATTATTTGTCGATTAGTATATTTAAGTTTTGGCTAGATTTTGTATTGTCAAAGGGTTGACGATACGATCAATATTAATATAATTATTTTTCCAAATGAAGATTGCATGAAGTAACTAAAATAGTATTATGATGAATGGCATAGAACGAAAAGTTAGTAGTACAGTATAGTCAGCAAGAGAAGTGTGAATGAACGATTGATATTATTTTTTAGGAATGGAGATATTTTTGAAAGCCGAAAAGTAAATAAGTTAGACACGAGTTATTTGGGATGAGATGATTTGACAGTATTTTTTTATTTTTGAGGAGATTTTGAAAAAATCTGGGAATAATGTGATAAAAAGTGTGAAGTATGAAGTTGAAAGTTTTGTTATTTTTTTGTTTTATAACCGCTAGTATTTTTTTTATATTGCATCATAATTCTGATTTACTCCAAATGTACAATCAAGTACATAAATGATTCAGTTGTTCATTTGACTTGGTAACAGTCAAAGTTATTCAAAAGTTAAGTATAGAAATTCAATCCAGTGTTCGCAGGCGAACCAAATATGGACATGCTACACTGCAGAAGAAACCAAATTAGATTAGAACATAACACATGTTTTGATTACAGAGAAACAGAATTGTTATTATAATAATTAGTAGTTCATGTTACCGCAGTGCGACTTGTATAGAGCGAAAGATTTTAGTTTCATGCGACTAATATGGAAGATACATAAAAGGTGATGGATGATTGATAGCGAGTTTAGGGTACCGCAGAGAGATTAAGTATGAAACCATTTTCAAGTTATAATACGGAATGAATTTGAATAGTATGGGATGTATAAATTTCATATTGAGTATGTATGTACAAAATATTTAGTATGCAAAAGAAGTTCAGCTTTAATCACAGATATACTAAAAAAAAAAACGAACGACGGAACCACTAACGTTAGTTTATCATAAAAGTTTGTTTAGAAATTGTACTTGCATTTATTTTACAGATTGCATTCGACTTTATTAATAGGATTATAGTCTGACCAGTATGGTCACTTCGGATTCGGATACTTCATAAAAGTGAGAAAATATTGGTTGATAGTGAGAGTTGAAAAGTATGAAAATGAAATGGAACGAAAAGTTAACCACTGATGTGAAGATTTATTTAATATTTGCAAGTTTTAAGTTATGTTATGTGAGTACGTATTACCTAAGAAAGTTATATTTTTGTTTGGATTTGGGAATGTAGATTATTGTTGTCGTTAGGAATAAAAAGTATGAATTTGAGAGAAGGTATGGAATGTGCAGGATAGGTTACTCTAGGCCACAGAGTAAGTTAGTTGGGAACACTTCGTTTGTTAAGTTTTCGAGAAAAGTTGGACTGATCATCCAATCTTTACAGAATATCTTAAAACTCGAAGGATTCGTATGGATTGAGTTTAAGTTATGGTTTTAGTGTGGTACGTGACTATTGGCGAGACCGATATGTCATTGTATTTTCAGCAAAGTCTCAAAGGTACAAGGTACAAGGCACGAATCCTTCGCTTCGATCATGACGTGAACGAGCTTCCTTTGTGAGAACGTGGGATATCGATGACCTAATAAGCTCGCGAGCAGGCTCAGGCAGGTAGACCTGGAGCCAGGTACTAGTAGTATATGTATTTAAGTATTGTTATAATAATAAAAGTACCATAAGACGTCTATAAATAAATAAATAATAAAAGTACCTATAAAAGTGCACTCACTATAATGTGAAATAACATGGGATCCGGATACCCCTAAAAAGTACCTATATGAAGTGGAAGAGAAAAAAAAAAGAGACTTTGATTGATAGCGATTGTTTATGAAAAGCGAGTATATTTTTGATAGTTTTGCAATGAAGATTTATATTTTTATAAGATGTGACGATTTTCTTTTGGGATGGAAGTAGGTATGCAATGGATAAATAAACAAAAAAGTAGTTAGTGATTATGGAATAAAATTTGACAAAAGTAAATAAATGCGTGAAGAAAGGAAAGAGATTTAGAAGGAATGAGAAATGTGGAGTTTGAAATTGCAACTGATTAATTGTTATAATTTTGTGTAAAAGTTCAATGTGTTAAAAATAAAACGTTCTCATGTTTGATGAAGGATTGAGAAATATGTACTTTTGTTTTGCGTTTCATTTATTTTATGATTTTGTGTTATTTTGTTTAAATGTATAAAATTCGTTCATGTCGTCAACCCTACCCCTAAAACAGATAGATATTTTAGTTTCGTGTATTTACTTGTGTATGTACTTATTCGTTTATTTCGTGTATTCAAAATTAGTTTTAGAAAATATGTAACCTAATGTTCTTATGTAATCATTATAAATGTACTTTAATGAAGTTGTTAAAAATAGGTGTTAAAAAGGGGTGAGAAATAGTAATAAATGGTTATAGTTTATTTTGATAGTATTTCCAAAATTGTATCAGGCAAACAAAAATAAAAAAGGTTTTCATTTGTTATATTTTTTACAGATTTTAAATTTTCAATTGATATTTTTACACAGGTGATTTATTTTATTATTATTTTTACAGAAATTAGGTACTTATTAGATTGTTGTTTTGATGTTATTAGATCTAAATTGTTAAATGTCATAAAAATTATATGCATATTTTTTACTTTCAAAAAAGGGGGAAGGTGTAGTGTATGCACACCTGAACCCTACTTACATCTATAAATAGCCTCTTTATTATGATTCATGACTCAATATACAACTGTCTTTCGAACATGTGACTGCCTCATTCCACACGTAATAGGCCGATCCTTACAGCCACTTCTCTCCCGATAATGTAAACTCCGCTGTGGAGGCGTTAAACGCTGACTTAGAGGGTATTAGAGGATGGGCCTCGTCATTTGGGCTACTGGTTAACCCAAACAAGTCCCAGGCCATGATTATAGGTACCAGACACTCACTATGTTTGTTGAAGCAACAGTCTGTCCCTCTTGTATTTTATAACGGAACCGTAATCATGTATAGCGACACAGCGAAAAACCTGGGTGTTGTTTTCGATAACCAGTTAACCTGGTCAACGCATATCAGCGAGGTCAGCAGGCGAGTTTACGCTTCCTTTCACTCTCTCAGGAGACTTCAGAACTTTCTTCCTCGTCAGACTAAAATTATTCTCGCCCAGTCTCTTTTACTTCCCCTCATTGACTATGCTGATGTTTGCTGGGTAAGCGCAAATGAAGAGCAACTGAACAAACTTGAACGACTTCAAAACCTCGGGATTCGGTTCATCTTCGGACTGCAAAAATATGATCACGTTTCTCAACATCGCAGGGAGTTGAATTGGCTTCCGATTCGTCTTCGACGGGACTCTCATATCCTATGCCTGCTCTACAATATTTTGTGGAACCCTCGGTACCCTAACTTCCTGCGTGATCGCTTCGAATTTCTTTCTTCATGCAGGCCTCGGAGAACTCACATGGCTACTATGCTTAAAGCCCCACAACGCTCCACTGCTACCTACGAGCACGGGTTTAGAATCCGCGCTATACGGCTGTGGAATAAACTTCCCTGCACCATCAGGGACAGTCCATCACTGAATATCTTTAAGAACCGACTAAAGAAGCACTATCTTTCACTTTCTATTTAGCTATATAATGTATTAGTATTAGTATATTTGTAAGATATTTATTGATATGCTGTATTTATGTAACTGTGTATGTAGTCTATATTTCATAGCAATAGGGTTTTATGTATGTGTAATATGTATTATATTAGAATATAGTCTTAATTGTACGCGCAATTCTTTCCCTTACTTATCATCTCCGTCTCCTATCCAACATGGTTTGCTGGAAGAAATCTCTTTTTAGAGATAAGCTCGCCTTTGTACATGTTTTTTCTATCATAAGTTATCTGTATGTCTGTTTTGTTTAGTACAATAAAGAAATTACGAAAATTACGAAAGGATCCCAAACGGAGCGTCGTACTGAATTGCCTGTACTTGTAAATGTAGAGACCCAGACTGACCGTCTTACTAAATTGCCTGCAGTAGTTAATATAGAGACCCAAACGGACTATGTTGAAATCAATCACAAAGATAATGGTAACGAAAACGAACATAATTTAAATGACAATGATAATATAGATAATAATTCGAATATTAATAATAATGATGATATTTTTTTTCGTGCATAACTGCCTTAATATATTTCACCAAAATATCAACGGTTCTGTTCAAAAATCGGACTTGTTAACTGCACATTTAGAAGAGCTTAAAACGACCGGAGTATCAGTAGATGTATTAGGAATAACGGAGCATAACATGATCGAGACCGATATATACTCACTGAATATTGAAAACTACACGCTAGCTACATATTCTGCCAGAAGCACCCGAAGTGGCGGAGCGGCGGTACTTATTAAAAATAAACTTAACTATAATGTAATTGATATAGCGAACTGTAATATCACCAATGCTGTTGAATGCTGTGGCATCACTCTGACTGACCACAATATAAATATTATTTGCGTTTACAGAAAAGCCAAGTACGACGTAAAGACTTTTGAGACCTTCTTTACAAATCTGGACAAACTGCTATCAAAACTTTCACAAAATAAAAGAAAAACTATTTTGTGTGGAGATTTTAACATCGAGCGACTTAAATCTAACAGATTCGTGGTTGAATTTGAAAATCTGCTATCAAATTATAATCTTAAACTCACATTCAATGAACCAACACGTTTAACTAGTGGAACATGTTTAGACAATTTTATCCATAATATACAAGGCTGTGAGGCTGAGATAGAAGAATTTGCGCTTTCCGACCATACTGGACAAATACTTATATGCCCGGTTCAAAACCTTTGCAGCTTCCAAAATTGGTCAATTTATAGGCAAGATTATAGCGTTGAGTACTTAAATAAGTTCAGGAAACACATTTCAAGTCTTAGCTTTGCTGAAGTGTATAGCAGCAACGACGCCAATGAGGCTTTTAATGAGCTCCATCAAATGTTTAAACTTCTATATGATTTGTGTTTTCCAAAAATCAAGATTTGGATGACAAGCAATAAACGACCAAAGTGGGTGACGAAAGGAATCCCATTATGTTCAAAAAAGAAAAGAATGTTATTATGGCAATCAAGACAGTATCCTAGCCAACAAAATAAACAGATTTACAAAAACTATTCAAAGAGACTTAAAAAAATTATAAAACTGACACAAAAATCTCAAAATGAGTATTTAATTAAAACATCAAATAATAAATCGAAGGCTACATGGAAAATAATAAACAGCTATAATAATAATAAGACGAAACCAAAAAATGACATAAAACAAAATAAAATTGATGGCCAAATTTTTAATGATCCGCAAGAAATTTCGCAATTATTTAATGATTTCTATATCGATCAAATAACACAACAGCGCATGAATCATACTCTCACAAAGAATCGCATATCCATGCCTTTTAATCCCAATTCATTATTTTTAATGCCAACAACTCCGACCGAGGTATTTAAAATAATAACAAACCTAAAAAACACTAATAGTACTGGGTATGACAACTTGTCAACAAAGGTTATCAAATATGTGGCGGATCTGATAGCACCAGTTTTGAACAGTATTATTAACCTATCAATCCAGCAAGGCATATTTCCAGAAAAGCTCAAAACCTCAGTCATACGACCTCTGTTTAAGAAGAAAGATTGAGAAGACATGAGTTGCTATAGACCGGTTGCGCTGATCCCCATCCTATCAAAAGTTTTTGAAAAAGTATTTTACAATGCTCTTTATCAATACTTCGAGAAAAAAGGGCTATTTGTGGAAGAACAGAAGGGGTTTAGAAAGGGAAGAACGATAGACCTAGCTATATATGATTTTTTGGTACAGGTGATAACACATGTGGATAAAAAGATCCCTGTGTCCGCGTTATACATGGATATGACTAAAGCATTCGACTTCGTTGACCACGCCATACTGGTAAATAAACTTTATGCTTATGGTGTTCGGGGTAATGTGCTAGAACTTGTTAAAAGCTATTTGAGCAACAGAGTACAGTTAACTCAGATCTCCAGAATCAACCCTAAAACGAAAACAGAAATTCAGTACTTGTCAGACCCGAGAATTGTACAATATGGAGTGCCGCAAGGTAGCGTGTTGGGACCATTATTGTTCCTTATTTATATCAATGATCTTCCTGCATCGGTATCTCATCCAATGGTATTGTTTGAAGATGACAGTACCATGATTGCTGAGTGTCAAGACAAAAACACATATGAATCAGACATTAATAATACTCTAAAAAATATTGTTGGATGGCTAGAACGTAATCACCTTTTGATTAATCTTGACAAAACAAACATTATGACATTTAAAAATAATTACAATCAATTGACGAATAATAATCTTGACATACACTATAATAATAAGATAATCGACACAGCAAATATAACAAAATTTTTAGGACTTTACATTGATTCACACTTGACATGGAAACCACAAATAGATCATTTATGTAAAAAGTTAAATCAGTTTTCTTATGCACTCTACATCCTTTCAAAAGTAACTGGACAATCGGCTTTACTAACAGTCTACCATGCCTTCGTCGCCTCAACTTTAAGATATGGGATTATATTCTGGGGGAACTCTACCGACAAAAATAAGGCGGTAAAAGCACAGAAACGGTGCATAAGGTCAATCTGTAAACTAAAGCCAACAGATAGCTGCATTCCTCATTTTAAAAGATTAAAATTATTAACGTTGCCATCATTATATATATATGAGACTGTTCTATTTGTAAAGACAAACTGGCAATTATTTAAGAAAATGAATAGTAAAAGACAGGTCAAATTAAGTGCTCCTTTACGCTCCACTGCGTTTTATGATAAGAGCATTTTAGGTATGGTGCCAAGGCTCTATAATAAGTTACCGAAATCAATTAGGGATGCTAACCAACTGCACTCATACAAGGCTTTACTGAGAAATTTCCTGGTCGAAAAGGCTTACTATAGTGTGCAGGAGTTCTTAGATGATAAATTGACAATGCATTAAAATAAAATATTGAATAATGATTGCGACATGTACTAATATTAACTATAATAATTCATTTGTTATATAACTATATTGTACTAAAATAATAATTGTTAATAATATGTAAATTTTGCTTATTTTTTTAATTACATATGTGATACAAAATTGGTATGTCTACATGGCAGAATATAGAGAAACTCTATGTGACATTCTCTGTAAGAACTGTTGTAAACCTATATTCATGCAAATAAATAATACTTTACTTTACTCTACTTTACTTTACTTTATAATGATCGGCTAATTATTGTGTAATTACGCCTGTGTGCACTGACCGTCCTTTCAAACTTCGCGTGAATACATGATCTATACAGGACTTTGTTACTAGGTCGCCTTTTTTTCAACGCGGGTGTATTGACTTATGCCACATTCCAATCCAGCTATGCACATTTCATTAATATAATTTGTTTTTGTTTGTGAATCTAACTTTAGGTCGATATTTATGTCACCTATTAATTAAAGATCTTGGCGAGTACAGTATTTCTTAAGATAAGTGCTTATATCTCTAATAAATAGTTTTTGGTCTTTATTGGGCGGTCTATAGATGGCACAAATACCTAACTTGTAGTTATCGCCATTTACAATTTCACCCATAATAGATTCAAAGTACAAGGAATTCCGTTCTGTCTGAATGAAGTTAAGGCTATTGTGTACATACAGTATGACACCACCACCCTTTTTATGTAGTCTTAAGTTTGTATACATTGTGTAGTTATCTAGTTAAAACAAGGATTTACAGTTATATATATATACGATAATGGATTATGGTAAATCGGAACGTTAATTAAAAAGATATAATGTCATAACATTGTGTCAAATGACAAAAAGGCAGATATAACTGCATTAAAGTACTTCATCCAGATTATCAACGCATTCTAAAGATAAAGATAAAGATAAAGATATTTTATTTGTGAATATGGGTTACAGGGTTGTTAAATAAATATTGTTCTTGCCACACTCTACCTTAAAGGCGTACAAATATTAATTTAAATTAAATTATATTTAGATTAAATTTAAATTACATAACAATACATTATATTACATGTCCGTTTGATTATTCAAATACTGCAAATTACATAGATCCTTAATAAACATACGCTACCACCCACCCATTAAGCAATCTTTCAGTCACCATTGAGGAAATCTTGTACGCTATAGTAGGCTTTATTAAGCAAATGTTCTTTAAGCTATAATTTAAATAAATGAAATGATTCTATTTCTCTGATACATTTTGGAATATTGTTATAAATTTTTGGTATCATCCAAAACACATTTTTTTGAAATAGTGCGGTCGAGTGCCGCTTTATGCTTAACATAATGTTTCTTTTTGAATTTATTTTTTTAAAATGATCCCAATTATTTCTTACATAAACGGCCATTTCATAGATATATAACGATGGTAGAGTTAAAATTCTTAATTTTTTGAAATGTGGCTGACATGTTTCTATTTGTTTTAAATGACATATCGCCCTTAAACATCTTTTTTGTGCTTTAAAGGCTCTGTCCTTATCCGTTGAGTTGTTCTATTATACAGGATCAGTCCCAGACCCCTGGAAGAAACAAGCTGTCCTACCCCTCTTAAAACCAGGTTAAGATCCTCAAAACTCAAAACTCAAAACGTTTATTCTGTAAATAGGCCACAAGGGCACTTTCACATGTCATTTCATTTCATTTTTTACAGAACATTTGGTATTATTATTTGTATCATATTATCAGAAAAAAAAAGTACTTAATTATTGTTTCTGACAGATGTAAAGAGTCTCAAATGTCATAATAAAATAATTAAAATATAAATAACAGAGACGCCTGATAACCCTGACCACTACATACCTATAGCTTTATCCTCTGTCATGGCTAAAACCATGAAACACCTTATCAAGAACAGACTGAAATGGTTGGTAGAATTCCAATGTCTTTTAGCTAAATCGCAATTTGGCTTCCGTAAGGGTTACACTACTTCCGATAGTCTTAGTAGACTCATCATAGATATACGTTTGGCTTTTTCGAAAAACGAATCAGTTCTGGCAGTTTTCTTGGATGTATCTGCTGCATTTGATAATGTTCTTCTTCCGGTACTCAGATACAAGTTACAACAGCTGAATATTCCTGTAAAGATGTGTCATTGTATTTGTTGTAATACTGGCTAATCAAAATTTTGAATTTATAT
The DNA here is from genome assembly GCA_949825045.1 of Argyresthia goedartella. Lineage (NCBI taxonomy): Eukaryota > Metazoa > Arthropoda > Insecta > Lepidoptera > Argyresthiidae > Argyresthia > Argyresthia goedartella. The sequence continues at coordinate 27,710,570 of OX463830.1, forward strand.
TTCTTTTACTACATATTGTATTCCACATGATGTCTTAATGTCACTTCATTAAATAAAGTCAAATACAACATTCGTTATCAGCACGAAATCTCTATTTAACTGAGTATACACTAATAAAACTGCATTTTATTTAGTAAAAAGTGAATAGGCAAGTTTTTCCAATGTGTACGTGTATGATTTGTGAAAATCCGTGAAATTTTTTAATAGTTCACGAACATATTTATTTTCATGAGATATTTTTTGTTGTGACATCGAACAGCTGAGCGTATGTAAACATGTCAAATAATACTATTTCTGGTATAAAACCGCTTGTTAATAGAGACGGTTATTCCGTATGGAAATTCAAAATCCGTATGTACCTCATGCATGAAGAACTATGGGAGACCATCATCGGATACCCTGAAGGTAACGATATATCTGCTGAAAAGAAATTGCGTAACGATCAAAAGGCGTTATCAAAAATATGTCTTACGGTAGATGGTATGGCGATCACCCATGTAAGGTCCTGCAAGACAGCCAAGGAGGCTTGGGTTACTCTTTCGTCCGCTTACGAGGACAAAGGCTTAGGACGACGTATAAGCCTCGAACGGAAACTGTACAGGTACTGCCTTGATGATTTTGACTCCAACATAGAGACGTATTTAGACGCTGTCATGTCAACTGTGCAAGATTTAGCCGATATAGGCAAGATTATGGAAGATGCTTCAATAGCTGCAATTCTTCTAGGAGGTTTGAGTCCTCAGTATGCACCTTTAGTAATGGCTTTGGAAAACTCCAACATAGACATTACTGTGGATTTGATTAAGACCAAACTATTGAATGAACTTAATAAGCCAGCTTTAGATAACCCTGATACTGCTCTTCGTACCCGAATGAACCACACTAGACCTACCACATCCAAACCTAAGAAACCTGTCGTTTGTTATGAGTGCATGGAGCCAGGACATAAGCGTCCAGATTGTCCATATAAGAAGGACAAGAAGAAGAAACCGGTGAATCACAAGAATTCTTTATGCGCATTAAATGTCAACGACAGACTAGAGCGTGATAAGTTTTATATTGATTCTGGTGCGTCGGCTCATATGACGTCACGAGCTGATTGGATGGAAAACGTGAGAGGTTCACATACAGGGACTGTGACCATTGCCAATGGTGATTTATTGCCGAGCCAAGGTGTTGGAGATATCTCTATTACCAGTTGCGGTCACAATACTGATGTTAAGAAAATTACCGATGTTGTTCACGTACCGAACTTGAATTCTAATCTTATTTCAGTGAAGAAGGCAGTAGATAAAGGTTTTAGTGTAGTTTTTGATAAAACTGGTTGTAACTTTTATGATTCTGATGCTTTTTCTTGTAAAGGTGATGTACTTTTACATGGTTCTAATTGTGGTGGACTGTATTCATTAGACTGTACAGTTGACCCAAACACGCGTCAATTATCCGCTTTTGAGACACACTCCGATGTTTCTAGCTTCAAGCTTTGGCATCGACGATTAGGTCACTTATGCCGCATTGGAATGGATCAACTAAAGAAAGGACACGCGGTAGGCGTCGACTACTCAGATGTCGATAAGGAACCATGCATCCCATGCATTGAAGGTAAACAGAATAGGAAACCCTTTAAGAAAGTTTCGCATAAGAGATCAACTTCAGTTCTGGAACTTATTCATTCAGATGTTTGTGGTCCCCTGCCTGAAACGTCATTTCAAGGCAATAGATATCTTTTATTCTTTATAGATGATTTTTCTCGTATGACTTTTGTTTTCTTTATTTCTTCAAAAGCTGAAGTAAAGAATAAGTTTTGTGTTTTCCAGTCCTCAGTAGAACGGGAAACGGGAGCCAAGATTAAGACACTGAAGAGCGACAACGGGAAGGAGTACGTTAATGCTGAACTTTCGAGGTATTTACAAAGTGAAGGCATTCAACACCAAACTACGGTTCCCTATAGTCCAAATCAGAACGGTGTCGCTGAACGGACCAATAGGTCAATTATGGAGAAAGTGAGGTCAATGCTGTCTGGCAGTTTTCTGTCTCCAGCCTATTGGCAAGATGCAGCAGAAATGGCTGTATATCTCAAGAACAGATCTCCTCATCGTGCTCTTGAAGGCAAGACAGCGTACGAGAAATGGTATGGTAAGATACCGAATTTATCGCATCTACGTGTTTTTGGATGTAGAGCTTTGATCCACGTCCCCGACTGTAATCGGAAGAAATTGGACATAAAAGCATCTGAACACATTTTCGTCGGATATTCAGAAGATCCGAGAAGTTATTACTTTAGGGACGCTACGTATCCAAGAAGATTTGTGAAAAGCAGAGATATTACCTTCTTTGAAAGTAATTTTCAAAATTTGAAAGGTAAAGGTAACACATGTAAGTCTGGTGATAATTTACCTGAACCAGCATTTATACCTCTTCTGTTAAGTTCACAAGAGAACTCGTCGAGTAGTTCAAAACGTTCAGTAGTTCAAACGCAGGTTCAACCTGATATTGCACCCATATCGGAACAGATCGAGACGGGTACTAATAATGCAGAGCAATTGCATAATACTGTGACTGAAGATGAGTCAGTTCAACCCGCTATTTCACATTCATCAGAAGAAATAAATTCTGATATTGAGGTTGCAGAATCAAGTTACAATTTGAGACCAAGAAAACCTAATTCTTCTGCCAATTGTGTAAGCATGCAGACTTCATCCCCTCAGCATATGGATGAACCTACAAGATATTCACAGGCTATGAATGCAGAAGATGGAGATAAGTGGTATCAAGCTATGCAAGATGAATATCAGTCGCTGCTTGAGAAGAAAACTTGGGTTCTCGTTAATAGACCAGATAAAAAGGTCATACCTTGCAAATGGGTATATAAATTGAAGAAAAATGCGCATGGTGACGTTATGAAATATAAGGCGCGACTTGTCGCAAAAGGATTTAATCAATTGTATGGCATTGATTACTCGGAAACTTTCTCTCCAGTCGTCCGGAACTCTTCTCTGCGCATGCTGTTTGCGTTGGCTGCAGAAACAGGAATGAAAATGCATCATTTAGATGTGGACACAGCATTTTTAAATGGAAATTTGGAGGAAGAAGTTTACATGAGTCAGCCAGAAGGATATGCTAAACCTGGCCAAGAAGACAAAGTATGCTTACTAAAGCGTTCGCTTTATGGCCTCAAGCAAGCTTCAAGGGCATGGTATAAAAAGTTAACGGAAATTTTGCACTGCATAGGTTTTAACCAAACTCCTTCCGAAGCGTGTATTTACACTAAGAAGTTTGGTACCGAGTTAATAATACTCGCCTTCCATGTTGATGACATTGTCATATTTTAAAAGGAAAATAAAACGCTTGACACTGTCATATCTGACTTACAGAATTATTTTAGCCTGAAAGTCATCGGCCCGTTAAACTATTATTTAGGTTTAAATATTAATTGGAAACCTAATGTGATTAAAATGTCGCAGGAAACTTATATTCGTGATTTGCTCGAAAAGTTTCAAATGTCCGATTGTAAGGCTGTGACTACGCCACTGGAAACTAAAAAGTTGTTGCCGTGTGAAAAAGGTAATGATGATTCTTCATTATACCCATATCAGAAGTTAATCGGCTGCCTGATGTTTCTCGCCGTTAATACGCGACCTGATATCGCTTTTGCTGTATCATATTTGAGCCAGTTTAACACTAAATATGATAAAAGTCATTGGATTGCAGCGAAGCGCGTATTACAGTATTTAAAAGGAACTATCGATTTGGGCATTACTTACAGGAAAGGCGGAGGACGTTTATTTGGTTATGCGGACGCAGATTGGGCCAACTGTCCTATTGATCGTCGCTCATACACTGGATTTTACTTCTCCCTGGCCGGTGGAGCAATTTCGTGGGAAAGTAAAAAGCAAACTACCACTGCCTTATCTTCCAGTGAGAGCGAATATATGAGCTTGGCGAGTGCGGCTAAGGATGCTGTGTTTCTAAAGCGGTTGATGTTTGAATTAACAGGTGAGTCAACTGTTGTCACTATTTGTAATGATTCGCAGTCTGCCCAAAAATTGGCACTGAATCCGGTCCACCACAACAGAACCAAGCACATAGACACAAGATTTCATTTTATACGCGATTTATTAACCAACAATGTTATTAGTGTTGTATATACTCCTACTTTGGAGATGTGGGCTGATGTGCTCACTAAGCCTTTAGCTCGCATTAAGCATCAGAATTGTGTAAAAGGAATAGGTTTATGTTTATAATCTTATTTTGATTACGGGGGAGTATGTTGTAATACTGGCTAATCAAAATTTTGAATTTATATTTCTTTTACTACATATTGTATTCCACATGATGTCTTAATGTCACTTCATTAAATAAAGTCAAATACAACAGTATTTGTAGTTTTCTCATGTCCAGATTAATTATACTACGCATCCCTGGAGAAGACTTTGAAACCCGCATGGTATGGAAAGGGCTCCCACAGGGATCTGTTCTCAGTCCCCTGTTATATTGTATATACACTTTTTCCCTCCACACTTCACTGAATGATGACTGCCAAATTTTACAGTATGCTGATGATATAGCTCTTTACATCCCTAGCTCGACAGTGGAGGATGCAGAGGAATCTATGCAGATATCCCTAGATTCATTGTCCAACTGGCTTTTATCTCATGGTCTGGAACTCTCAGCTTCTAAGAGCACCACTGTTATTTTTTTTACTGTTATTTTCCAGAAAACGAAATATGCCAGTTTGGATTTAACTATAAACGGTGCTCCTATTCCTGTCCGAAACTATGTAAAATTTTAGGTATATATTTATATTCAAAAGTATCAGGTACTACCCACCTAAATTACATATATACACTGACGAGCAATGAAAAAGATGCAGTGATATAGCACCAAATTACTCCTAAACGAAAAAGGCGAGCTTAATGATGCCGTCTGCAATATTGAAGTACATTTAACAGCGCACCAGAATATTACCAATTACAAAACGTAAATATTGTGTTAAAATTTTAAATTAAATGTTTTAAAAAATTGGGGCCATTTGGCCCGGCATTTTGTGGGTGGAACTTTTTTATTGCTCGTCAGTATAGTTGGCAAATGCGAAAAAGGCATAAATATTTTACGTGTCCTCTCAGGTGTGTGGTGGGGCGCTCATCCGTTTTCATTAAAACTTATTTATAATGCTCCCATAAGGAGTATATTAGATTATGGATCATTTCTTTTGGAACCTTGCAGAAAATTAGCTCTCTATAAATTGGATGGCATCCAGGCCAAGGCACTCTCATAGCAGGATGTATGAGGGCATCACCCATCAACGCCCTACAGGTGGAGTGCGGAGACCCACCCCTTCTCCTGAGACGCCAGTACTTGGCAGACCGATTTTTATATAAAGCCTATTTATTTTCACACCATCATCTCTTTCCAAAATTGCTCTTGATACATTATGTAACAATGACAATCCATATTGGAAATGTAAAAGCCCTCCTTTTAAGAAAATAGAAATTTTAGAGAACTCATCTCCTATTCATAGAGGTATGAACCTGCCACTGTTTAACTTCTCCCTAACATGCATTCAATACATTCCAAAAATAATCCTAGATCTTAATATTGAAAAGTGTTCTCCGTGGGAAAACCAATTTTTTTTATTCTTTTTTACACTCGAGATGGGAAGGTTGGCATTACTTCTATACTGATGCCTTCAAACTAAACGAATCTGACGTGACAGGTGTAATGGTACACGAGAGTCGGTACATTAGATACTTCATTCTGCGTGATAGAGGGCTAGCCCAACGCCGCGCTGTTTTGAATACGAGAATCGGTTCAGATAACGTTTGGGGGTTTGCGTTGCTTACTGGCAAAGTTCGCAAAAAAAAAAAAGACGCGTGGGTTCATTCGTGGAATTTCAGTTCAGGTGCAAGTTTTTTTGTCGCATTCCTGCGACATGTGTAGAGATCAGAGCCGATTTGGCTGCGCGGTGAATAAAATTATGAATAACTAAATAATGAAAGGTTATTATGGAACGATACGGAGAAAGCTATTATGTTGATTGCAAATATACAATTGCGATTGAGGTATGATATGGAGAGTCTGACACCTCTATTCTGAATATCATACTAGTGGTCTTTTGCTACGCGCAGCTAGCGGTCGGGTAATGCTTAATTAATCGCAACAAGCTTTTATTGGTCAGCGATCAACAGATTCTGTGTATCGGCAGTACCAAATGATTTGAGTGATAACCTACGGTTGATCATAGTGAATATGCGTACACACAATTTGTAGAACGGCGGATCTGCATGGCATGGTTGAAATTGGACCCTGTGTAGTTAGTGATAAGAAGCTTCGCTTGGGCAGAGCGTATTTGCAAAGGACGCATGTGGGGCATATAAATACGAGGGTCTGGGAGGGGAGAGCATTCAGTCTCAGCGTCTAGCTACTGTGACAGTCGTCTTCACGAGTTCTAAACAGTTTTTGTCTGCCGTGTTACGCGTCAGAACTATACGAATTTGTGATTGCGAAGTTTCAGTGGGTTTTCGTGAGTGTCTGAAGCGCCGAGATATACCTCGGTTCCTACCTTTATATCAACCTACCCCTAATTCCAAAACTATCCTTGGGTCGTTAGGAAAGAACTTTTAAGTCAATTTATCTGAGTCTGAGTCTGGGCTTGGAGCGACCCTAAATTCCTTTTTCCTTCACCATAGGGTTCCTGGATTGGCTCTTAGGATATTCGCGGGCTAATCCTCTCCTCATTCCTTCGACTAGCGAGCTTTGAAATTCCCACACACACAGTCGTTAAACATTCAAGCACATTCAAATCAAACTCAACCATTTTCGAGTGGTGTCGATAATGGACGTGGTATAACACTAGGTTTTAAGACTAGGCTAGGTTGTCAGGGCATAGGGAGACTGTTTGATCGATGAGGTTCCGCGGATGGAAATAACAAATTCAGAACAAAGTTAAACCGGTGTCAACACAGATAACATATCCTGTTGATATTTTGACATTTGAGTGTTATCGGGGACGCGCGAAGAGATCAATTTACAGTCTAAAGTTCATTGTTTAGGTCCGGGTAGGTGTTTTGCATTGCCTTGGGTCAGATTGGATTCAAGTTGCATTTTTAAATTAAATGTAAATTTCGCTGGATATCTAATGTGTAAGTTGAGTCGGTATATATGATTTGGCTCAGCCTAGGACGTGCTGCGGCTAGTGGAATTCATAGTTCGGTATTTATCGAATTATGCACTTCGCTATGGTGTGGGTTAGATATCCTAAAACAATAATGCTTGCGTTTCGATAACATCCAGCTCAAATTGCGCAGAGTTGAAGGTTTCAAAACGTTACGGACCTTTTGAGGTAACCGCTAGTTCAGAACCCATTTCGGAACTCAAATCGCAATTGTGTAAACCGGTCTTTTCGGATCGTTATTGCCGTGAATCAAATATATAATTGGAACCACCACAAGCCGCTACTAGCGAGCACATGAAATATAATTGAGTACTCACGTCGTAAAACTACGACGGATATCTATACTATAACTGTGATCGATCACTAAAACTAAAACTAAAACTAAAACAAAAGATGTTCCAATGCGCTCATATATACAAAAACCAGATGGTGCCATCACATAAAATATAACAACGATCGTTTTGGCGCAATACACCGCTGACTGATGCGAATTACCGGCTCGCGGACATATATGCTTTCTCTGTCTAACTTGAAACTGTAACTTCCTGAACCAATCTTCGTTCGACTATTGTACGCCTGACGAATTTCTCAACGAACGAGAAATTCAGACTTATCATTCTTACTTACAAATCTTACAGCTGAATCGGGTCCTCTCATTTTGGGATAGAAAGAATAGACGATCATAGCCACTGTTAGCGGCGGCTACGACCTTAGCCTGGTGCCGCTACACAGGTTTCGCGGTTTTCCTTCAGAACTCAAATATAGAAATCAAATTCCAAAACCCTCCCGAAAGCTCAGTATTCACGGGAATTAAGTTCCCGGAAGAACTTTTCTCAAAAAATATATAAACTTTTATTAAAATATATTTATTAGAACAAATTACATGTTTCGAGACCGCGTTATTCTGTATAACTGCCCGGCAGCCCAGGCATTAACGTTCCGGTGCAGCGCGGCATATCGCAAGAAATGCTAACGTAGCATCTGCATTCCGTGTCACCATAGCCTCGATGCAAATATAAGAGCTATAGTCTATTACTAAAACTTATGATTAAGGTAAACTAGATATGAAATTAACACGGAAACAGTTGAGAACACTAAAAGTTAATGTAGAGCCGCATAGAGTTCACATTACACCTCCCGGCAGAGATAGAGGTCCTTTCTGCAGCTTATCTGAAGAAAGACCGCGGAAGTGTTGCTCCACTTTGTTCAGGTTCTGCAGCAGTTTCAGCGTCTCCTGCAATCTGCTTCATTTCCTTACATTTTCTTATTTTGATGTACAATATGAATGTGGTCGTCAGTAATAGAAGAATGTATAGCGGTGCTGTCCAATACAGGTGAGGTTTCAGGTTGACGTCATCTAGATTGATAGTTTGTTGCTCTCGTTCTATAAAATCAATTGTATTATGAAGTTGTTTTAAATTGACCTTTTCTATTTTCAGGGGCTGTAGCGGATTCTTGATCTTAGCTGCTTCTGAATTGAAGTAAAATAATTTGATGGGTTTTCCGTTGAAAACATTATACGCATTCCTGAAAGTTACTTTGTCCATTGAGGCGCTGCAGTTTTCCGGAAGCCTGAGTAAATACGCACCTTTTGTTTTCAGATATTCGTCATGGATGCATTGCAGGTGGAGATTGGTAGAGTTGTGGCCAATTAGTACATAGTATTCATCGCTTATCTTTTCAAAAATGTCCCGGGTAACTTTTATTTGGTGGTATTCACATTGAGATGAAATTTTCTGTGATCTTATTAAGTTGCATATACAATCAGGGTTACGACTTGACTCCAGCAGGTTTGCATTTATCCGGCAGTAATACATACTTTCAACTCTGCTGCATGAGTTTTCTAGATACTGGTACGCATTTTCGTTCATAACTAGGTGGGATTTATAAGGTATAAGGATAGTATTGTTGGAAGTGGGAATCGGGAACAAATAATAATATGTAAACGTATTCCTAACATAAATCGGTACCTTAATAATAAAAACTAACTTATTGTCACTAAAATAAGAGCCTACATCTAAAAAGTTATAAAGAAGACGAGATTTCTTCACTTCAGATATTATTAACTGATCCGGACCATAATGTTTCAGCAAAACTTGTAAGATATATTTTAAACCTTCAAAAGAAATGAAATTGCGGTAAGCTACTTGTTTTGTGGAAAAGGAAAGAGCTGTTTCAATGTTTAACAAACTGTCTAATACTGTTTGTTCGTTAATTTCCAATAATTTATACGCACTGTCTAATTTTACAAAGTCTTTAAACTCTTGTTGAGCAATATTAAACTCTCTTAATATTTCTGATATTTTAAAATTTTATTTATGTTGATTTTGCACCACAGCCGTCATTGTGTTATTGTAGTTTTCCATAAAAAGTTTATTTAAAGTTACTGCTTGATTAACATGGTGTGTAATTTCATTTTGATTTCTTCGTAGAGTATCTATAGCTTTATTATACCTAAGAGCATCATTCTGATCCGTCAATCAAAGCTCTTTTATACCTATTTTTACTTAGAGAATTATACTTATCTAAAATACTACTAAACCTATCTCTAACATATTGTGGTAAAGCAGTAAATCTAAATTTATAATCGTAACCTAAATCATTAACCAATGCCCCAAGAGTTAGAATTTGATTTTCAATTATTCTGATATTATCTTTCATGGGGTCTAAATCTATAAAGTGTAAGAAAACATGGTCAGATTGTAAAAGTTTAGCAGAGCCTAATTTGAATGGAAGTAATCCAGGGTTATTCGTCATCGGCATTAGTTTCGCTTCCTCGGCTCGTGCCGGGCAGCCCATCGTCATCGTCGTCCTGTAACAAGTAATGTTGCAGTTTAAGGGGCCTTCGTAGTTTTCTTTTGTGATATTCTTGTTGTTTGTCATCAGTAATTTTTATACCTAAATCCTTTGCTACATTTCTCGTTAAATAACGAGGTTGTTCTTTGTGACGGACAGTAAAGGGATTCTTAGAGTAAAATGCATGGCCTTCTTCATACTCCAGAGGAGCTTCTAATGTTTGGTTTCGTTTATTTATGGTAGCCATTTGTCGTAAATTCAAACTTTCATAAATTTTTTCATATAAATCGGTGGTTATTTGTTTGTGCTTATTGATGTAATTTTGTAGGCATTGTTTTTCTAAAAGAATATCAAATGGGTCTCGATTATCTAAATGTCCATTTATAATTTCAACAGGTTTTTTGTCTGTACAGGAATGGATTGAATTGTTATAGGCTAAAACGGCAAAAAGCATCAATTCGGTAATCGGAGATTATTTATGATCCTCTAGAAGTAATCGAATGTATTCTGAAATTGTGGAGTGAAATCTTTCAATGGCTCCATTTGATTGGGGGTTATTGACGCTTGTAAAATGTAAATTTATTTTATGCAGAGCAGCAAATTCTTTTAGAGGGTGATTTTTAAATTCGATCAAGGGATCGGCAGTGACATTCAAAGGTAAGCCATAATGGGTCATCCATATTGTAAGTGAATTTATGACACTAACGCCTGTCATACTTTCCAGCGGATAAGCTTGAGCGTATTTGGAAAAGGTATCTATGATTGTAAGAAACTTTTGACCTTTTATTTGAAAAGTGTCTATATGTAAAGTTTCGAAAGGCTTTGTAGGAATTGGTGTGAACTGGAGGCTTTGCTTATTGGGGTGTCGCTCGTATTTATTTGTTTGACAAGTTGAACAGTTATTAACTATTTCAGTTACGGTTTTTTGAATATTGGGCCAATAATAGGTTCTACTTATTTGTCCCATAGTTTCTTGAATGCCCCTGTGATTTGATTTCCCTTCGTGGTATGCCTTTGCTAGGCGATACTTTTCATCAGTGTGAGTGATGTCGTCTAATTTAAATTTACAAAATATTAAATCGTAAGTTGAATTTTTAAACGTTTCCTGTAGAACTATTGTTAATTCGGGCAAGTATTTGAAATCGTTTTGCCAAACTCCGTACTGAATGTCGGGACGAATATAATGTTTGAATAAATTGATAGTTTCCTGTTTTAAATTGTTTAGGCTTATTTGTGCCATAATACGATTTTTCCCAGGAAAAGTCTCTTTGATTTTAACTTTAGATGGGGAATGCAAAACAAATTCGATAAATATTTGGTTTTTATGTGTATTCACAGATTTTTCAGCAATAGGAATTTCTAAAATTGGCTGTTCTTTATTTGAATGGACAGTATTTTGTACCAGTTCCTCCAAATTATCTACATCAGGTATCTCAGAAACGTTTCCAATGAGTGATAAAAGGTCTTCCAAAATTTCTGGAGTGTTTGGGGGCTCACAACTGTCGGTCGGTTGGTCGGTAGTTTCAGTCTCGTTGTTGTAAATAATGATTCTGGATAATGCAATAATGTAATATTCGGAATAGGGTATCTGTCGCTAAGTGTTTTTTCGTTTAATTTTCTGTAGTACACTACAAGACGCCATTTTTGTCCAGATTGGTGAGGACCAGGGAGATTCAGAAAGTTTTTTTTTTTTTTGTTGAAGCATTTTATCGATTTGAGATCTCACTTCGTCTTTATGTATGTATGGATATCTGTAAGATTTTGAATATATAGGGACTTCATCCGAAGTTTTAATTTTGTGTTTAACTGTTTTTGTAAAGGAAAGGGGGCAGTCTTCATAGAAGAAAATGTCGCTGTAGTTTTCGCATAGTTTCAGTATTTTAGCCCTTTCCTCAGGGTTCATGTGATCTGTTCTAATAAGCAGTTCTATGTCTGGAGATTTAGGCAAGGGTGTATCAAAACTGAAACAGTCAAAATTTTGTTTCAGTGGCGTTGATTTAATGGGAGATGTGAAGCTAACGATGACGTCATTACAGGTAAGGTTGCTCAGTTCAACGTAGGCGTACCCTTTGTCTGATCGAGTGATTGATGCAGATAAAATACACTGGTGAAAATTTAATTCCGGTATAAATATTTCTCCATCTTTTGTCGTTACAGGGATTTTTACTACACTGGTGTCCCTTGCCTTAACCAAAGCTTCGAATAGATTATGGACTCCGGTTTCCATTATTAAGATTGAATTTTTGCGATTTCTGTCACCAGTTGTCTGTTTGAGAGATTTACGTTAGCTTTTAATTTTTCTAATAAGTCTAGTCCAATTAAACCATCAAAAATATTGTGGAATTTGTAAATGTGAAATTTGCAATTTAAATTTGTATTAAATTCGCTAAACAGTGGCAAATCAACAGTTTATTCATGATCAGTTGTACAATGTACATTAGTGACTGAAAAAGGCTCGTAGTTAAGCTGCATATGCGGATAGTATTTCCTAATTATCTCAGGAGATAGGAACGACTGATTGGAGACCGTGTCGATTAGCAGCTTAAGTGGAGGGTTATTTATTTGTATGTAGGGTAGCTGCCTTTTTGAGTGTAAATTTATTTGCATTATGTTATGTTGTCTTGCCCTGTGGCTGCGCAAAAATTTTGATTCTCAGAAATTTGAGGTTCTACTTCGTATTCGAGCGGTGTTTCATTTTGAATTTCGTTAAATGGACCAGGAATAAATTCTGACTGGTTGTTATCAGCATAGCTTACGTCATCACAGCTGTTGAAGCCTTGACCGTCAAGTTCAGGGTCGGCAGTGTCATTATGATGCAATTCCTCGAAATGATAATCGGGATAATGTCCTACATTTTGAAAGTAGTTCGGCCTTTGTGGATTATTTTGCTGCGGCCTGTAGTTTGGATTTGGAACAAATTTAGGAGCATTGTTGTTTGAGTGAGAAATCCCACTCATTAGAGTTGGTTTCGGTTTTAAATTTATCCTAGGGTCTTGATAAAAATAGTTGAATTTCGGCTGTTGGTGTTGATTTGTTCGAAACTGGTTGGGATTATTATTATTGGGTTTAAAGTTTTGTTGATTGTTACCAAACTGACGATTATAATTTGGTTGATTGTTATTATTCACAATCTGACGGTTTTGCTTAAAATTCATGTAATTGGGTTTCTGTTGAACCCAATTTGGTAAATTTTTGTGCGTTAAATTTAAAATTTTGGTTATGATTCTGGTTTTGATTTACAGGCCTATTATTGGACAAATTTTGTACTTGGTTTCGTTTTGGAGGTACATTATGTTTCCCTCCTCTTTTATGTATTGAAGGGCTTCAGGTAAATTGTCAGGTCGCATAGCACGAATTGTAGAACCAAGTGGCTCTCGTAAACCGGCCAAAAAGGTTTTAAGGGCCTGAGCTTTGAAAAAATCTCGCTTGCAAGAAACAACATTTGGGTCATCATTATGTATGTTTATATAGTTAATCAAAGTAGTTAACACATTAACACATCGATCGTAAAATTGTTGGGGGCTCTCGTTGCTTTGGTACAAATTAACAAGGTCACGGATAAGTGAATTTCCATCTCGTTGATCCGAGAAATTTTGAGTCAATACTTCTTTAATTCGCGGCCACGTATTTGCAGAATTTACATCAACTATATCGAGAGCTTTTCTGTTAAATTTTCCGATTAAACCATTAATAACGATAGTATTTTGGAAATTTTCCCCATTTACATCATCATAATACTGTGCATAAAATTGATCGGCGGTATTTAAAAATCTGTACAGAGAATTAACATTTCCGTCATATCCTGGCATTATTTTAAGCGCTAAAGTGAAGAGTTCTAATTGCGCCATGATTTACAAGAAAAGTAATAGCTTTAAAATAAAAAGTTATAAGAACTAACACAGGCTACAAGCCCTAAATAGCAACACTATTAACTCAGGGCTAATCTACGAGTGTCACAAACGACTAATGGAGGTATGTCAACACAACCGCGTAATCCTTCAATGGATAAAAGGACACAGCGGATCAAGAGGTAACGATGCAGCGGATGAGTTGGCGCGTAAAGGATCTAGCTTGACAGCGTATGGTCCCGAACCTATCATCCCTCTTCCCTTCAAGATGGTACGCTCATTTCTGAGAGAGTCGACCAGGAATGATCATGCCACTCTTTGGACAAACCATGAGGAGTGCAGGCAGGCTAAGCTGGCCTTGCCGTCCCCTAGTGCTAGGCTGGCTAAGACCTTGCTTCGACTTAGTAGGCCGCGCATGCAACTGGTAACTGCAGCACTTACTGGCCATGGTTTCTTTAATAAACATCTATATGTCCTAGGTGTTACCGACAGCCCCCTTTGCAGAGCCTGCTTGGAGGCAGAAGAAACGGCTGCTCACGTCCTCATGGAGTGCACAGGAGTAGCGGACTACAGGGCTAAACACCTCGGTCAATCGAGAGACCTTCCAGGGATAGTCGGTAACGTAAAGGGCCTACTGGCGTTCCTGGAGGAGTTGGGTTGGCTCGAATGATGTCGCATTCCCACCCACACGCAAAATAGGCGCTTTCGTCGTCGAGTTGCGGAAACCAGCCCGTCTTACAATTGACAAATTGACAATAACACAGGCTATCTGGTATAGTATTTATTTAGATTTAGTCGTACACTTCACTTGACAAAACTCTTGGAAATCGGGATGGGAAAAGTTATGAACTGATCTAATATCTGAGCGTACTTACAGTATTATCAGCAAACCAAGCATCGTAATCGTAATTAGGCCCGATGAAGGCGATTGGTATCCTTCAGGGCGTCACAGTTTCCACAAAACGTAAGATCACTTTTTGGGAACGTAAGTATTACACTGTTAACCGTTTAAACGGACACTGAACACGATTTTCGGTTGTTCAGTGCAGTGTAAATCCTACCGGCTGCGCCAATTAAGTACCCGGAAGAACTTTTCTCAAAAAAAATATAAACTTTTATTAAAATACATTTATTAGAACAAATTACATGTTTCGCGACCGCGTTATTCTGTATAACTGCCCGGCAGCCCAGGAATCAACGGCAGCGCGGCTTATCGCAAGTAATGCTAACGTAGCGTCTGCATTCCGCGTCACCGTAGCCTCGATGCAAATATAAGAGCTATAGTCTATTACTAAAACTTATGATTAAGGTAAACTAGATATGAAATTAACACGGAAACAGTTGAGAACACTAAAAGTTAATGTAGAGCCGCATAGAGTTCACATAACACGGGTGAATGCCTCGCCGTCCTGGAAGCCTGTTTATTTATTGAGGCTCAAAATATTAAAAAATCTTTAGTAATTTCGGATTCAAAAAGCTGTTTACAAGTCCTCCAAAAAATGAAATTAAATCAAAACTACATAGTAATATTATATTAGAAATTAAGGACTGTCTTTATAAATGCTGTCTTAAAAGTTTAGAAATTAATTTAGTATTGTTGGTAATGCCAGCTATTCAGGTATTGTTGGTAATCATCGTGTGGATGACCTGGCTAAACATGCAATATCGGATAACTCTAGTGACCGTAAGCACTACATGAATCACTGCTTGCTGCTGCTGACTTGCTTTCAATTCCTGGGAGGGACCTGCAGAAGACTTGTTCGGTGGAATGGACCGCCTCGAGTAAATCCAAAGGAGCGGTTTTTGCGTCAATCCAGCCGAGTATCCCTGCCAAACCATGGTTTTTTAAATTAAAAAATCTTCCCAAAACCTGTTGTGTCAATATTATGTCGAATTCGGTTAGGACACTGCTGTTCTCCGGTATTTTTGAACAAAATCAGAGTCAGAGGTTATTCGCCCTGTGAGTGTGGTGTGGAGGATGGGTCAGATGACTACATATTTTTCAACTGTCCCACCTATGGCTTCGATCCCCTTTACCCTTTAATTCTATCAATATATATCCCTATCCCAACTAACATCCGCCACCTCCTTTCCCTTTTCCCTAACCCTAGAATTGTTTATTTATTATCTAAGTTAATCCATAATAATAAAATAAAACTCTAGATTGATTATGTATTTTTGCTGTGCTGTGCTGTTCATTATTATATTATATATTTTGTGTATATGCATGAAACTAACCATCAATTGTGTTGTCCCTTTTTAATTCCAGGTACTTATCAAAAAGTCTAAAATACTTATTATTTGAACCGCGTCTCACATGTGTGTTCATTACTCGACACTGGCAGAAATTGTCTGGCATAAGACAGATTGCCAAGAATAAAAATTTAAGTTGAATTGAAGTTGATCTTTGGTTTGGGTTGGGATAGAGAGTGCACCTTAGTAATTTGTATTTTCTTGTAAAACACACATGGATAAAAGAAGTAGGAAGCCGTCAGGCCATCTTAGCAAAGCCCAAAAAGAGACGCTGCTAGATTTAATGCGGAAACGACCACTATTGCGAAGTGGCAAGTTCTCCAAAGATTTTACTCTCAAAGATGGACAGCAAACATGGGAGATTATAGCAAGCATACTAAATGCTATTCCGGGGTCACAGATAGACTGGCGCCATTGGCGAAAGGTAAGGGAAGCCTAGTTTTTGAGACCTTAGTATTGATTTAAGAGTTTTGATGGATCACATGAGAAATGAAAGGTCAGAGTGTCGATTAGGGGGAAGTTTTTTTTTCTTGGCGCCCCCTTATCTACACTCCAACCCGAACCGATGACCGTTGGGGTATAGGGGTTCCTAAGTGGATGTCATGAAGTGGCAGTCGGCAAATTAATTACATTGGCGCATCAAAATCAACCGCTTGAGTCAGTTAGGGATAGTGCGCTCTCCCAGCATTTTTTTCCCCGTAGAACAACGCTGGGATACTAGAGTATCCCAAAGCGCACTTTGGCATTTGCGTGACGACGAATTGACGAAAACCTTTTGTTTCTTTTATACCAATGCATTTGTACTTAAGGATAATGCTATTTCGTTCCTACTGAACTAGGCTCAATGAAATGAAATACAACAATTGATTCAAACAACGTTAAGAAATATAGATACAATTCAATCATTCAGTTCACGTGTGGAGTTGTGTTCTATGCTTGTGGCCGGCCGGTGTTTTGTTTTGCGATTTATTATGCGTGTTTTGCTAAAATGGTCATTTTCCTGTAGAATAGTAACAGTATTTTGGCAAAATACAGAAAGATTAACTTACAAACTGTTTTTGTGCCATATTTGAGAAGTTTTGTCACAATTTTCGAACCCAAGTTTTTTCAATAGGTAAGTCAGAAATGTTTTCTGTTTTTGGTGAAAGTGTCGTGTATTATGCTAATAAGAAGCCAATATGTTGAAGAACCATTCAACTCAAGTTTTCTGTAAAAACATTACAGAAATACACTCAATGAAAGTTGTAAGAGACATTGTTTCCAAGGTTAAAATTCTAACGGCTATTTTGCCAAATATTAATTTTATATATATAATTTTATTTTATTTATATTAATTAAATATTTTTTATCTACTTAATGTAAGTTTATATTTTTTTCATCTGTAATAATAATACAGAAATCTTTTAAATACATAAACCAAGGAGGTTATCGATTTACTTTTTTAGATATGATTTCTAATATTGACCCACTCCATTTTAGGCTTGAAGTCTATGTTTACTGATATATCACACAGTACAAGTATTTACTTAATCTCAGTAGGGAAAACTTAGCAATACTGGTAGGTGTGGTGACAGGTCACTGCAAACTAAATAGACACCTATCATTATTAAGGCTCGTACAGCATCCATCATGTTCTCACTGTGGCTTGGAAGAAAGTAGCCAGCACTTCTTGGGAGAATGTGTAATATATTCAAGGATAAGATGGCGAACTTTAGGGATGGATAACATTAAAGCAGGTGATTTTTCAAACGTAAAGTTTAGCGACATCCTAGAATTCGTTAAACGAACAAGAAGATTTGGGGAGGGACATCTGTTGCACCAACAGTAACCAGTGCCCAAACACTGGGGATTGGGTGAAATAGTCACGATAGAGGACCGATCACCCGCCTGTGGTTCAGCGGGCGTCCCACCTCATAATCAAATCAATCATTCACAGTACAAGGGTCTCTAATACAATCAATGCTTATACCAATATAATGTTTTGTTTACGAGTTGTGACAATAACAAAACTTCAAGCAGTCTTATAATGAACCTAAGTCATAAATAATTTTAAAGTAGCTCGTACCGCGCGCGGCGGGTGGATCGGCCGTGCCATGTTTTTACGGCTCAAGTTTTTTTTTTGCGCGCGCATCTATTCGTTTGAGCGGTTAAGTGGTTCCAGAGTTCTCCATAAATATAGTTAAACCACTATATTTTTACATACATACAGATGTTACCTTTTATGTGATGTAGATATATTAAAGATACATTTTATATTGCAGGAAAGAAAACTTGTGCAAACAAAGAAAAATAATAATATGAAGTCTTACCTAAAACATAAACATTTCAATACAGGCACTACATTGCTTCTGGCCCTACACTAGGATACCCTATGTTGTGGGAACCAGAAACAGTGACGTCACAAACATCCAAGACCTGGGAATATTTTCTTTATCCCCAGCCGGGGACCGAACCTGGGACTATTCGCATTGTAGGCAGAGTCACAGCCACAGCGCCACAGAGGTCGTCATAGACAAAATTGATTTAAAAAGAAAATTTGTGGAAAGTACCACATAATTCCAAACCCATTGAGACTGCAAGATGATGGGAACATGATCTTACGACTTATTAAGTAATTTTGATGAAGGAAAGAATAGATGAGCTCTGGTTTGTTTAGATTTATATAATTATTTGTTGGTTTTTACATTCAACTTATAAATAATACTTAGAACAAAGAAGATTTAAGAAATTACATTACATTTATTGATTACTTTAATGCCCTGTTGATTATTTATTAATATATGTATGATAAATAACCAGACCATAGGGATATATTCTAAAGTATGTTAAAAACTTTCTAAGCCTCACTTTTTTGTGATTATTTAGTTTACTTACAATAAATGTTTTGAGTTTAGTAGCTAAGGACAATTATTTCCAAGAAACATGGTCAAGCAAACAAAATTTGCAACAACATCTTTCTTCGGGAAAATTGTTCACAATGAATAGTAAAAAGGTACTCTTCATTTTCGATGGAAAGTTATTCATATTGATTGGAACTATCATCCCCAATTGTTCAGTTTGCTAGTTTGGTCACCCTTGCCAAATTGATCAAAATTATACAACACCACAATTTGTAATTCAATGGTTTTATTGACATTTTAATAAATGTATTTTTTTACACATTATACTTTCAGACTTGCATGTAACCAAAATATTACTTATCAAAGACTATATCATGCTATCGCAGTGTGACAGCCGCGTGACAGGCAGACACGAGATAGGCCTCATCATACGTTGAAACTATTTCACCCATTTCCCAGTAATATTCAGTAATTAAAAACAGTTTTGAACTATTCTATTTCGTATTTGTTCCTCAGCATTCAAATCTCTTTTACGCCTTTGACCACCACTTGTTGTGGTATCTAGAACTGGGTCTAAAGATTAGACAAAGACCCAAAATCGGCATGGTTAATGGGAACAATGCCATCCTCATCCATCTCCCTCCGTGATGACATTAACGACAATACACATATTTATCATTTTTATCGCCTTGTCTGGCAGATAGTTTAAAACACGATGTTTTAAAAGGCAACGGCACCTGGTTTCTACCCCGTCTTTACTCATATCATTCATCAATATATCGAGGCTCACCATCGCAAAAACTTAATATTTCTAGTTTGGGTAAGTAGTATCAACATAAGTTTAGCAGGCTGTCATTTTCAGGCTAGGTAGTTTCTAATAGTAAAAATTAAAAGCGACTGGGTAGGACCACTCGTTTTTGATTTCTACTAGTAGAAATTTCAAAAACTGAGTTTTTGTAAATTCGTGCACGAATCTCGCGATTTCGTATGCGAATTGAAATTCTAATGCTTCAAAATTACATCTCCTGATAATATTGACACGTCTAGCGATTGTTAGTACCTACTGTGGTACTGTTATCAGATAAGTTTGTGTCCATACGTAGCTAATAAATAACAATCCCAATGATAAAATTACAGGAATTGTTTTGGCCAATTCTATATATATATAAGATAATTTTAGTTCAATTGATCACGCTACGGCGAAATAAGTTACTGTGTCGAATTGTTGTACTTAAAATGTTCGTGATTAAAATGCGTTTTATTTGCTTGGTAGCTCTGGCTGCTCTCATAGGTAAGATTCGAATTTTACTACTATGGTGAATAAAATAACAAGTACAAAAAGAAATACCATTACGCGAATGGATTTGGGCCACTTTGGGCCAATACGCGAAGTCAGCCAGAGTCTATCGTACTACATTGTGTGGAATGGTAATCCAGGTATAGCAACCGGAGATCCCACATGATGTCTCTTCTTTCTACTCCTCGGCATAACACTGCCGCTTACGAACACTCGTTTAGGTTAACGGCGATCCGACTGTGGAACGCACTTTCCTGAGCTATTCCATTCTCTTTCGTGATAGGTACCTTTTTATATTATATATCAGTAGTATATGTATATTATATGTATATATAAGTAGTATATGTTTGATATATATATAATTTTTGTGTTTTTGTATTTTATTTAGTATATGCATAATTTATTACATTATACTTTAGTTGTACACAATTAGATGTATACTCTCCTGTTACACAACTTTTCCTGTCCTGCCTAGGTTTGCTGGTAGAAATCTCTCTATAGCGATAAGCTCGCCTTGCTCATAAAATGATTTTTTGACTTACTATTAAATTTTCTGTGCAATAAAGAATATGAATATGATTGGTTACTCGACCTGAGCCTTGTTCAAGAATATTTGAGAAATGGTACATTTCGTCGTTGTTTAATAATTCGTGTAAGTTTGTAGATTTTAAAAAGTTATTAGCTGAACTAGCAACTCGGAACAACAAAAAAAGTAAAAACTAAATGAATATATTAAAAGTTGACATTCCATTACTTTTCTGTGATCCTATTCCACTTCTACATTCATATCAAGGTCAACTCAATAATATAAACTTTTGCTTTGCATTTACTTACTTACTTTTACCAGTTATCAGTGAAATGTGATCCTGTAGTCTTTTAAGTACAAGTGCACTTACACGGAACTAACACTAGCAACTCAGCTTGACTCTTTTGATAGGTAGGTACCTACCTGTCCCTTATATTAGTATAGTTAGAACCATAAGTAGTAATATAAGGGATAGGTACCTACCTATTGAAAGAGTCAAACTGAGTTGATAGTGTAAGTTCTTTGTAACCTAACTTAATCGGGGAAAATATACTTTCGAAAACCATTTCCGAGTTTAGTTGACAAGAAGAAACTGGTGAAATAACATTGTTCTTTTTTTTTCTTTGTTTGGATCATTCCTTACTGGACAACTAGTAGAATGGAAGGGTTCATAGCTACACAGCGTCACGCCATTTCCTGTACCTGTGTTTAGCGAGTTATTGTTTTTTCTGCTTTAGAAATCTCTTTTGAAATAAAACTTAATATGGAACGTTAGAATGAGGGTAACATTCATAGCATTATTTTGTTTTTATATTGTCACTCGCAGACCGTATTGATTTTAATAGATACGCTTTTTCACAAAACAGATAATGCTGTTGTGGCTCTGCCTACCATGCGATGCGATATATTGGATGTTTATATGTCTGTGACGTCGTCGCTGTATCTGGATCCCGCGACTCAGGGTATCCATTTACAGATTTACATTTGCCTGTATGTAAATGTTAGTTAAAATAAAAATTCGATAAAATAATTAAGCGACCGAAGCGAGCCTATCACTATGCCACAATGCAGCACACCGTGTTACAGTTTATAGAGAAACTACAAAACAAACAAAGGTTTGAGTTTTGACTTAGTTATAAATAAAGAAGAGTAAATAAATAAATAAAAATTTAATTTATGCTTCCTACATTGTTTTTATTAATTTTATTTTATTAGTTATGGATATCATTGAAATGTTATTTTCTAATAGATTCAAAAAATAAATTGTATAGTCTGAAATTATTATAATGTTCGCAGGTTCTAAAGCTCAATAATTTCAGTTCTATTACAAGTCAAAAAATAAAAATTCATAAAAAATCGTTTGTTTTCAACACCTCAAGAATTAAAATCACAGAGATGAAATTGAACACATTTTAATAGCTAATCGGCGCTTCAAAGACATAAGTAAAAAATTTATCTGCATAATTGTAGAATTAACTTAGTTTTTTTTTAGTTTCCTTTACATAAGCAAGACAGATTTTTACCATCAATATGTAAAATTAAACATTAGTACCTTGTCGACTGAGCGTCATTTTAATAAAATCTGGGGTAGGTATGCTCCATGGTCTAATGGGTTTCATGCTTGCTTCTCGCAAAGGAATTGCAGGTTCCAACATGTGCTAACGAGATACATAATTTATATAAGAATAATATTTCTCTATATAAGTATGTGTATCGTTGTCTAGTACCCAAGATACAGGGAATCCTAGTTTGGGGCTAGATCAATGTGTGTAAATGGTGTCCAAGGTGTTATTATTATTATTATTATTATTATATCAAGTATATTATCCGACCTTCAGTGTTTCGGATGACACGTTAAGCTGTAGGTCCCGGCTACTATCGCTACTTGGTAGCAAGTAGTAGTGAAGCTGTGTCAGAGGCCATGACAGGACAGCTTGATAACTTTTGACAGTTGGGTTGGCCACTAACCTGACAACCCTCCATCCACCTGCACTGAGCCGGCTTGGTGGAGGAAGGCCTATCTTACTAGTATTTGGGAATAGGCCCGTGCCTCTCAGTGAGAACATTGATGGGTTACATTTATAATAATGATCAAATGAAATAAAAACAAACATTTTTGGATCGGCGTGATTTGAAAACAGCCGAATGAGCAACAGCTTAATGCCGTGAAGGTTAGCAATTCATTCAAGGGTGCATGTGCATTCTGAGGTAAGATACCTACGGAGATTTGGGAATTGCCATTTGAGCAATTTAAAAAGCAAATTCAAGCGATTTGTCGAAAAAGGGATATTACAATGTACAAGAATACTTAAATGATGGGACTTTATGGGGTTAATCTAGCTCAACACATTCCTTGCTGTTAATAATTTTGTAATTATTTATTACTGCCTATCAATTATAATAATTAATATTGTAATATTTGATTATTTTAAGTTAAAGCAATTTTTAGAACAGAATTATAAATCAATCTGTGGGAGTTTCTATGCCCTTCTTCTCACACAGTGGTCCAATGTAGAGAAGAGACGTAAAAATGACGTTCGCTAAGAATATGTAAATATATAAAGTGATAAATAAATTTGTCTTTGAGTTTGACTTTTTGACTTTTTATTACGTGAAATTGTATATTGATATTATTGGGCGGGAAAAGACGATGTTTGTGATTGGGAGAAAGAGATTTTGATGAGATGTGACCAGGCTTGGTTGCAACAATAATACTAAACTCATATGCATTGAAAAATAGTAATTTGGATTTTTTTTTAAATATATAATTCTTTATAAGATATTAAAAAACAATCAAACGTCCGTTTGAATCAAACAAAGTTTTGACTGTTCCTTATTATGTCCTATGTATTCGTGAAAACCGCATGAAAATTGGTTAAGTTGTTTTGACACTGTCCTCAAACAAACAGACAGAGAAATAAATAAACTTTAGTGACCCACATTTTTTATTTATTTCTTATCTTAAATGTTCACATCGGTTCTACGGTTTTATTATATGTATTGATTGATGTTATTCTGTGTGTAATGTTTATTATACTGCTTTTGTTGAAGAAACGATTTTCGATTTCAATTTTACAGGGCCCATCTCAGGCCAGGACATCTCTCAAGACATCACAGGAGACATCAATAGGGACATCATAGGGAACATCTCAGGACGCATCAGAGGGAACGTCAACGGGAATATCGTAGGGAACATCTCAGGAACCATCATAGGAGACGTCGTGGGGAACATCACCGGGAATATCTCAGGGAGCATCATAGGGAACGTCTACGGGAACGTCTACGGGATGATCTCAGGGAAAGTCACAGGGGTTATCACAGGGACCCGCATACCGTAGCTTCGACGTCTAACGGCATACCACCAGGGTAAGTTTAAAGTATAAAAAGTAGAAATAAGATATCATACTGGCGCTGTCATTTCCCGAACGAGTGATTGACGGCATGAATAATGCACAATCTTTATTCTCCCAACACACAAATGGCAACTCAGTCTCACAAAGTCATGCTGTCCTGTCACTGTCTTTCGCTCGGGAAATTATAGTATCAGTATGACATGAACGCTCGTAGTCTATGTGATCGCTGCACTTTATTTGAGCGGTACTCTGTGCTTTCGTCCACAAGCGATGTTCACAAGTCACTCTTTCTCACAACTATTTTTATTTGTTGCAGCGAAACTAGATCTTCAAGGTCTTCCGGAGGGTACTGATGTCGTCTCGGGGTCTGAAAATGGAGCACCACCACCAAAGCAACCTGAATTAAGTGAATGCTCAATAGTATATAAGCTAGCTAGCTTTTACTCACTACAGTGTACGTTGCGCCTCCACTCCATAAATAAACTATTAATTGATGCAGTTTGTCGTTTCTATTGCCACATATCATTTGACGAACGAGTTTGTGAAAATACTCGCACTTGTTAACAAAAACAACTCAATGTCGTCTCTAAGAGAACATTTCAAATTTCGATTGTAAGTTTGCTGAATTTTCGATCTTCAAAGGATGACTATCGCACTTTAGAAAACTAAACAAAATAGAGGACGATTATGATTAATATTAAATATACAGCTATCTGTGGAGATTTATTGTTTGTTGCGTAATCTCGTGTACCTACTCATGAGAACTAAGTTGGATTCGACCGATCATAAAGCCGTGCTGGGCTGTGGGTATGCTCTTGATAGTATTTCCATATATATATTGATATACAATTTTTTCAAACGTTTTACCTAGTGTATTTAATTTTGGGATTGGCTTATAATTCAAGATGCTATTCTTTACAACTTTCTTATGTATAGGTACAATCTGCGCTTCCTTTTAACGTTTGGGAAAAACACCTTCATTTAAGAAGCATTGATTAATAATTTTAATAGGCAGAGGAGGCCCACTTTTGCACTTTTGTATGAAAAAGGCAGGTGATCCATCAGTACCAGCACCTTTGCAGTGATCGAGTCCAGTTAAAAACTTTTACAACCCCGCCTCGGCCTCCTTCATTTGACATAGATTATCAGATACAATTTCCTCATCTGAGCCTGCAACGAAATCATAAGACGAGGAAGGAGTGATAAATACACTTTGGAAAAACCCATTAAAAGAGTTACAATTATCCCCTTTTGAGTGCTTTCCCCAAATATTGCATGTTGCAAGGGCATCCAGTATTGTAACTTAATATATTTCCTAAACTCTTTGGGGTCCTTTTTATTTAGTTTTGACATCGCGACAGTTACTGTTTAAGACATTCCGTTTGTAGTGCTTTCGTTCTGGATCTTATTTGTAAAAAAACCGGTCAAATGCGAGTCTAAATCACGCACTAAGGGTTCCGTACCACCATACAATGGTAGCGATGGCTTGGAGTAAACAGTTTGGATTTTACATCGCAACATGTTGTTAACAAAGTTATTGGTGTGGTTACTTTCGCACTCCATGTACGTAACCAGGTGCGTTCATAAGTTTGTATGTGGTATAGAATGAATTGTTGTGTAGGAGCCCCCTTAAATATTTATGTTATTCTCTTTTTTAGGATTTGTTGTTATGACGACAACAGAAACACATCATCTGTGAAAATTCCATCTGTCTAACTATCACGATGGACCGACGGATGAACGGACGGACGGACAGACAGTGGAGGCGTAGTAATAGGGTCACGTTTGGTACCCTTCGGGTACGGAACCCTAAAAAGCGGAGTAGTCGAGCGGGTTTCTATATTTTTTCCAGATAGTGTGAAGTCTATATTTTTCTTTGCGGCTATCTATCTGGCGTGTACCACTTGGGATATTGATATCAGGACGATGTTTTGATGTTTGTTATATATTTAGATATAAGATTTTCCAGTACCTCGTTAAAAGAATCAACTGCGTCATTATCTGAGCCACTGTGTAATATTTGATGCCAGTTATATTGTGTCATCAAAGATGACTTACTCCCAAAGAACTTCCCGGTAAGTGAAGTTCACAGAATATACCGCCCTATAACCTCTTACCGGCCTGCAAAGGCTTTTAACATGATTCTAGTAACTGGCGAACCCACCGCCGCAGGTAGGCAGATAAGCTCCCTTAAATCCTTCTGCGGCCTCAAAGACATCAGCGTCGAAAAACCCCTTATCTAATAACGTCATTTCACAGTGTTATAACTGTCAAATGTACGGCCATGCCCAAAGCGTGAAATGCGCATGCTCCGTCTGTGGGAAGAACACGGCAACCCCTCTCACCTGCGTGTTGTGCGGGCAGACCGGCCACCCAGCCAACTATGGCGGATGCCCAACAGCCTCAGGAACCAATCGCAGGTGGGAACAGAGCCAGAATTCTTCCCAACAAGCACTCATTTATAGTTATGGTTATTTATTAATTCCATCTTAGTGTACAACTTTACAGATAACAATTCAAGGCGTTATACACAGCACACATAAAATATAAAAAAATACATATAATATAATATATATAATAATATCACAGACTACCCTCCCCACCTAGGCCATTCATACCAAGCTTACTCGACCTCCTTAGACTATATCCCCCAAACATTGCCTCCTTCAGGCTCACCCCACTAACTTACGCTTTTGTCACCTCCTTAAACCACCAACCCACCTTTTTTACCTAAAATTTTCATCAAGTATAGTACGCCCATTCTAATAAAAACGGCCGGACAAAGCCCCACAGTTTAACTTTAGCGATCTATAATGCTGATAGCCTCCTCAAACAGAGACAAGAAGTCGCCGATCTTCTCAATAGACATCAAATAGATATCCTCGCGGATCAAGAAACCTACCTCAAACCCAAACATAGGCGCTTTAATATAGCCAAATATAGTCTCCTCCGTACTGACCACTTACCGAATCAGGATAGACCCAAAATCCCTAGAGGCGGTACCGCCATCTATTTTAAACGATCTCTGCACGTTTCCCCTATAGACACCCCCCAACTAGCAAAATGCGAAGCAACTGCCATCCGCATTGCAATGTCAGGTCACGAGCCCATAGTAATAGCATCAGTCTATCTGCCGGCCGGACAGAAGATGATATATCTAATGCTAATGATATCTTTGCCAGAGGCAATTATAAGGAGAGCGACATCTTCGGGAGTAAAGTAAAAGGCTTGAGATGCGCGCAAATACGAGACTATACTAGACTAATTTTATTATAGGAAATCCTAGCCTATATACTAGGTTGGTACATGTTATTAATGACGTACATAAGACATAGTACGTGATGAGATATTTCCGCATATCTGTGGCGGGCGTACGCGCCGGCACAGATACTCCCCCCTTTAGGGAAAAAAATAAATGAATGTACTTATAACAATGAACAAAAATCTAAGTTAGAATCAAACAATAACCTTAAATGAATCGAATTAACTTTAGACATGTGTATACCATAACAAACTTATATCAACTGCAATAATAACTAGTAGTATTTTAATAAACATAAAACCAGATCTTAATTGTGCATACTTTAACTTAATCTATTTTTATATATAAGGAAAGTTATTGTTAAACAAAACTAGACAGTAATAGAGCATATTTCAACTTAATCTAAAGGTAACTCTTACACGAATTAGGAAAATAAAGGAACTACGGTTATGTGAATTCTACATAAGTTTAAGGAATAACATAATATTTACCTACAGGCGAGTCTTGTGTCTGGCCGCACACTACATAAAATAAACTTAAAACTGGAAAACAGAAAAACACTAGGATAATGGGGCTTCGCGGTTAGTAAACTAACCTAACCTATAACTGGAAAAGATCCGCAGGAGAGTCATCTGATGCTGCAGCCGTCCATGTTTTTCAGGAATCGATGTGTCAATTTACATCGCACGTCGTTGAAGTTGTAATCACTGTTTGTTTATAATTGCGACCGTACCTACACAAGGATAATTGTGCTGAATCAGCGTCAGCATTAAATCTGTAACCTTGGCTATAGGCAGTCAATGATCTCGTACGTCATATGTACGTGCGTGCTCTTCACTCTTGAGTGAATATTAAGTTGTCGATTGATGAAATTTGTGTGCCTAAAAACCTTGGGATTTGGCAACATAGGGCACATCTTGTACACCAATCGTTTATATATAAATATATATCTCTCTCTCTTCAGTGATTTGATTATTCTTCGTGCGATGTTCTTCCTGGATGATTTCAATATTCGTTGAATTGGGTATATCGATGATGTTTCAATACTCTTCTGGGGGCTGGAACGGCTTCCTATGTCTTGAACTTGGAAAAAAAACTGCTTACTGTGAATGAATTTGCCGACGCGTTCGTTTCTGCTGGTGCGAGCTCCATTTTGATAAATCAGCAGTCGGCTGACTATCGGTTCATTATTCTTGCGGTATCTTGAGTTCGATGCGGGAAATCTTCAGTTGAAATCTTTTGGCTTCTGGTCCGTCATGGCTTGCTTGATGTCGTCTTGGTTTGGGTGGGGTCTTGATTATGGATTTCTGCAGCGTGGTTTGAAATAGGTATGCAGAATTCGGGGCTCGGCGATCTTGGACGAAGTGCTTCTTGCTTGCACTTCTAAGGTGGCAGCACACGGAGTTTTCTTCGCGGCTGGGTCCATGCTGCTCTTACCGAAGGTTGCTGATGTTCAAACGTCGGGTCACCACTTTGCCAGAGGCAATTATAAGGAGAGCGACATCTTCGGGAGTAAAGTAAAAGGCTTGAGATGCGCGCAAATACGAGACTATACTAGACAAATTTTATTATAGGAAATCCTAGCTTATATACTAGGTTGGTACATGTTATTAATGACGTACATAAGACATAGTACGTGATGAGATATTTCCGCATATCTGTGGCGGGCGTACGTGCCGGCACAATATCAAAGCCCTCTTATGAAATGATTTCTTTATTACTGTAGATATTTACATATACTTAGCAATCGTCTTAGAACTCAGTAGTACAGTTATCCTAACCGGTGACTTCCACAGCAAGCACCAGCAATGGAACTGTAATGAGACAAATACCAACGGACGGACAATACACAGACTTCTCGAATCCCACGATGACTGCGAAGTCATAGCTCCCTATGCCCCGACCCATTACCCTTACAAAATTGACCACAGACCAGATATTCTCTCCTACTGTATTTTCAAAAACATTAGCCTCCCATTCAGGGACATTAGTGTACTTAGCGAGCTTCACTCGGATCATAGACCGGTCTTATACCATCTCGGCAGGCTATTCGACCGACCGACTGAAAACAGAACCGTTATTAGCAACCGTAAATTTAAACAAGCTTTCAGCAAATCGGACCCAAGATTAGATATTACATCAGAAATTGACAATAGAGACCAACTAGAAGCCAAAATCTCTGACATAGGCAACAGTCTCAACGAAGCCCTGACCGGCGCCTCTAGCGAGGTCCCGGTACAGGCCAACCATCGCTTCGAACTCCCAGAGGACTTGAGACTGCTACTTAGTGCAAAGAATGCGGCACAGAGAGATTATGATGACTGTCCCTCAGACAATCACAGAAAACAAATGCGTCGCCTCCAACGAGAGGTTACCAGATGCATGCGAGAGCTCAGAGGCAGTCGCATGAACGAATTTATCTTGACGACCTTTGATGATGACAAAAAGGCCAAATATCTTGCCGATAGCCTAGAAACCCAGTGCATTCCCTCCTCTCAACCAATAGGCCCCGATCGTCTTAACATGGTCAACTCTGAAGTTGATCACAAAAGCTCTCTCCCCCATTGACTCTCTTGTCGAGATCACCTTTGAGGAAGTGCAAAAAGTAATAAAGGAACTCAAACCTAAGAAAGCCCCGGGGCTTGATAAAATCACTAACACGGCAATAAAATCTTTCCCTCTCAGAGTCCTCACAACCTTCACGGTAATTTTCAATACCTCCTTCCGTCTCTGTTTCGTTTATTGGTTTCCACAAACCCCGTAAAGATCGGACCCACCCCACTTGCTATCGCCAAATTAGCTTTCTTTCTTCCATAGGCAAAGTCTACGAACGGCTTTTTCTCAACCGACTCAAAGACATTTGCATAGATAAAAACCTCATACCCAACGAGCAGTTTGGCTTTAGAACCAAACACTCGTGCGTCCAACACTCGTGCGTCCAACGTTTTACAACCGATCTCTAAAGATTTCCGATGTAGAATCTCGTGACGATTTCATCTCTTCCACGGAAACTATCGATGACATACATTCACGATTTTTAGAATGTGTACGTATGAACAATACACTAAAATTACAAATTGACAATGATTATCTCCCGTCATTTCAACAATGGAATGCGTTCGAGGACTTGTATTGTAGGGTATGTCGTGTCCGTAAGGAATTACTCGGTGTAGGTAACAAACCCATCGCCGCAAGTTATAATCTTCCAAACTACCGCCTATCGAAATACCTGAATTTCACGGCCAAGCTGACCAATGGAATCTGTTCTATGAGACTTTCAGGACCGTGATTCATGAGAATCAAACCTTGAATAATTCAGAACGGCTGTACTATCTGCTAAGTAAATTGAAAGGCAACGCTCAGCTAGTGTATTCGGGCATCTCTCCCACAGCTGAAAATTATGAGTCGATATGGAAATCTCTCGTGAACAAATATCAGGATAAGCGCTTTCTGGCTTCTATCTTTTTAGATAAAATGTTAGAAATGAAGTGTCTACCCTCACCCGCCAACGCGCATCAACTTGATTCTTTTGTGAAAAAATATTCCGCGAACATTTCCGCTATCCACGAATTGAAGTTATCGCATCTTTCGAACTACATCTTTGTGCATCTGGCACTGAAGCGACTGGATAAAGATACGGCGAAGGCCTTCGAAATGTTTGTCAGAGATCAGGATCTACCTCCATAAAAATCTCTCATCGATTTCACTAAATCTCAAGTGAAAATCATGCACCGCATCCAACCTAGCCCGTCAAATGTCATTTGCGGAAGTGGACTCTTTTAACGTGGTGGACGTTAAAAGAGTCCACGACAATGTTCCCCCTAAAATTTCTCACACATTCCTCATTGCGAGCAATGAGCTTTTCGACAAACTCACCGGACCGCCCTTGACTGTGGCGTCATCGTCGTCATGCATACTGTGCACGCAGGCTCACAAACATTACGAATGTAAGGGTTTATTAGGGATTATTCTCCTGAGGAAAGATATCGTTTCGTAAAACAGAATAATCTCTGTACTAGCTGCCTATGCTCGAAACATAGGTGGAATGCATGCAAAAGTCTAAAAACCTGTATGCATTGTGGAAATAGACACTATTCGCTGATTCATATGCATAAAACTAACCCCCCGGTAACGTAATCAAAATCTCCTTATCATAACATCAAAAACAATGTCTCCGCGACATCGGCCGCTTCAAAATTGTCCGTCTCTCTCTTGCCCGCGCCCTCCGATGCAGCAAAGATCGCCTCTCCCGCTCCCGCACCGCATGATAATGGTGGTGTGTCACTCGTATCAGCTGATAACAATAACACGATTGAAATCATATCGTCGCCGCGCACCGTGCTATTAGGAACCGCGTCAGTCAATGTTGTCGACCGCCACGGCAAATTGCAAACTTGTCGTTGCATTATCGATCAAGGTTCACAAAACCATTTCATTACAGTAAGTTGTTGTCAGAAATTGGGCTCGACCGCGACACAACTGATCCAGAAAACTATAGTAAAAGGTTTAGGTGACAATTCTAGCACCGCAAAAGGTACGGTCCGTATCACCGTATCATCTCGTATAAAACCGGAAGTATCTTATAATATCAACGCGCTCGTGCTAACTCAGATCACGGGAAAACTGCCAACCGCCCGAGTGAGCATGTCCTCACCCGCGCACTTAAAAGGTATCACGCTCGCGGATGAGGGTTTTGGGAACCCGGGTTCGATCGATATATTAATAAGCGCTAAACTATTTTTAGATCTATTACTTCCGGGCAAGATTATCGGTTCTCCGTGTGAACCATCCGCTTTCTTGACCACTCTTGGTTACGTTGTCATTGGCGAATCTGACGCATACCAGGAACCTGAATATCGCGTATTTCGCTTCCGGGTCTGAAACTATCCACGACAACTCGTGTAAATTCTTCGAACTCGACGATATAAAAGAGATTCCTGTAATGACTCCAAAAAACCAAGAGCGTAAAAACTTTTATCAGCTAACAACAACCCTTGATTCGACCGGTCGTTTCTCCGTCGGCCTCCCCTTTAAGGAAAGTCCTGAGCAACTCGGCGATTCACTTAAAGCCGCCACAAAAATATTTATGAATCTAGAACGTAAGTTCAATAGATTCCACACTTCCAAATTGCAATATGACGATGTTATCAGCGACTATCTGTCAAAAGGTTACATCGCTGAGGTACCTGAGCCCAAAAATAACACTTTAGGGTTCACACTCCCGCATCATGGCGTATCAAAAGAAGATAGTGCCTCAACCAAACTTCGTATCGTGTTAGATGCTAGCGCCAAGACGCAATCTGGCCCCTCGCTGGACGATATTTTACATACAGGCCCGCTACTTCAAACTGACTTATTCAAGGCATTATTAGTTTTTTTCCTTGCATGAGGTCGCCATCACCGCGGACATTAAACAAATGTATTATTTACAGATCAAGGTACGGGAAGATAGACCGTAACAACAGATCATTTACCGCTTCGATCCTCGCAAAACGCTCCGCTATTTCGCCTTACAAAGAGTCTGTTTCGGTTTGTGTGTGAGCCCATATCTGGCCATTTGCACCATACACGAATTAGCAAATCAAGAGAAAGACAATTATCCTATAGCCGCTAAGTTGGCTCTCCGTGATCTTTATCTTGATGATATCGCCAGCTCTTTCACTGCAACCGAAGAAGCTGTGGCCGCTACTCGCGAAATTATCCAAATGTTCAATGCGGGTGGCTTCGAGATGGTAAAATGGTGTAGTAATTCTCATGACGTACTGTCAAGTATCCCAGCGTCACATCGTCTTACTGACCTCGTAGACCTCAGTAAAGACGAATCTCTCAAAATCTTAGGTCTCAAATGGCTCCCTTGTTCGGACTACTTCATGTTTGCCGTTTCGCCGACTAACCCAAATTGTATTAAAAGAGTCATGCTCTCGACTATCGCCCGTTTCTGGGACATGTTAGGTCTAGTAGGACCAGTTATCGTTCATGCAAAACTCCTCATTAAGGAGCTTTGGAGCCGACGAGTTGACTGGGATGAAGTCCCACCCTAAGATATTGTTACGCTCTGGTCGCAATTTCGGTCGGAATTACCTTTCCTATCTGAATTAAAATTTCCGCGATTTTAGGTGTTTCAGATGGAACTACTAACTCGCTTTTAGGCTGCTGCGATGCGAGCGAGAAGGCCTTTGGCGCGGTTGTTTAACTTCACACGGTTGATGAAGATGGCAAGATTTCATGCACGCTGATATGTGCCAAGTCAAAGGTTGCCCCTGTCAAAATTGTTACTTTAGCTCGTCTCGAGCTATGCTCAGCGTTACTTCTCGCTAAACGAATGCACACTGTGCTTGACAATTTCGCTCCCCTGGATACATTCATCGCCGCATCATTTTCAAATATTCGTGGCCAACCGAGTATCTAAAATCCAGTGTTTGTTACCAGCGGAGTATTATCATCACATTACTGGAGTCCATTCAAACCAGACCCGGTCGTCTCCATGCCGGAAGTAAAGTCTGTCACGCTCGCTACTACTACCGAACCCGAAGAGGTTCCTTTCCTACGTCAACTTACATCCAAGTTCTCATCTTGGCCTAAACTCTTACGTGTCGTAGGGTACCTCTATCGAATGCTAAAGTTGCTACCACGCAATGCATTCATTTCCGCGTCTGATCTCGATTTTGCCGAATACAAGTTGTTATTGGCATTGCAGACAGAGCATTTTGGCGTTGAATTAAAGGACCTAAAAGGTGAAAGAGCTTGCCCAAGGCTCATCCAAAAATTAAAACCATTTGTCCACAATCGACTGATTCTCGTTTTTGGGCGCCTAGGTAACTCGGATTTATCATTTGAGCATCAACATCCGATTCTATTACCCCGCACGGATCTTATCGTTAATCTATTAGTAGATTACTATCACCGCAAACATTGTCACACCGATGCTAATGTCTCTCTGAATCTTTTAAGACAGCGCTATTGGATTATCACCGGTCGTAGAACAGTCCGCTCACGGATAGACAAGTGTAATTTCTGTTTCCGCATCCGTCCGAAACCGCTAACGCCTTTCATGGCTGACTTACCCGCAGTTAGGGTTCAGTCAGTTCCAAAGGCATTCTTGAAGACAGGTTGCGACTATGCAGGCCCTCTGAATATTACTCTCAAACGCGCGCGGGGCGTTCGTAGTCAAAAGGCGTACATATTCCTATTTGTCTGTATGACAACACGCGCTATTCACATATAAATAGTAACTGATTTAAGCACGTCTTGCTTTATCGCTGCATTTCAAAGATTCATTTCTCGACGTGGTCCTGTACAGTAAAAGCACACCGACAATGCAACATGTTTTACCGGTGCAAATTCATATTTTCAGTCAGTTTGTATCAATTTATTACGTCAACAGAATTTAAAACCGCCCTTGCCCACGAACTATCTGAGTACAAAATTAACTGGAAATTATTACCACCCAACGCACCGCATTTCAGCGCTTGGGAATCGCTTATAAAATCGGTTTAATCTCATTTATACCTCGTGATAGGGTCTCAGATCCTTACTTATGAAGAGCTAAGTACTGTACTTTGCCAGATAGAAAATGTAGTCAATTCGCGAATACTTTGTGCGAAGCTGAGTCAGGATTCTGGGGAACTGTTACCTCTATGTCCGAATAATTTTCTCAATTTCACTTCGCTGAAGTATCTACCCGACGCACCTGTCGATGACCGTCCGATACATTTACTGGAACGCTATCAATTTATTACGTCATCAGAAATTAAAACCACCCTTGCCCACGAATTATCTGAGTACAAAATTAACTGGAAATTCTTACCACCCAATTCACCGCATTTCAGCGCTTGGGAATTGCTTATAAAATCGGTTAAATCTCATTTATACCGCGTGATATGGTCTCAGATCCTTACTTATGAAGAGCTAAGTACTTTTTTTGCCAGATAGACAGTGTAGTCAATTCGCGACCACTTTGTACGAAGCTGAGTAAGGATTCTGGGGAACTGTTACCTCTATGTCCGAATAATTTTCTCACTTTCACTTCGCTGAAGTATCTACCCGCCGCACCTGTCGATGACCGTCCGATACATTTACTCGAACGCTATCAATTGATTGACAAAATGGTACAATTTTTCTGGGATCGTTGGTCCCTAGAATATCTTAACTCTTTACAAGTTCGAGAAAAATGAACCAACCTGGGTCCAATATTAGTATTGGCACAAAAGACTTGATCATTGAAGAAAATAAATTTTCACTGCTTCAATGGGAACTAGTCAGTGAACGATTATACCACGTTTACTGGAACTAAGTGTCATTACGGCGGTACACCCGGGTAGAGATGGAGTCGTCAGGGTTGCTACTGTAAAAACTAATAGGGGTCTCTTCAAGAGACCAGTTATTCGCTTGTGTCCATTACCGTCTCAGTAAAGGACTTAATTCTCGTAGTATTTTGCACAGGTGCTAATAGTTATTTTATATGTTTTATTATTATTTTTCTTTGTTTCTTTTGAAAGTTTTTCCTTTCAAAGCCGGGGAATATGAATACGCGGGCTACATAGGCTTTATAATAAATACTCTTTTAGCCAACATAGACTGTTTAACTCGTTTCCCCATCTCTATTGTCATTCATTCGCAAAATTAAAAACTTAAAACATCAGTCTCTCATCTCTTTCTGACTCTCGAGTTGCGAGCAAGCAGTTCTCAAAATTGTCGCTTACTGTTCGCACCGCGTTTGCGAATATCTAATTAAAATCTCGTATTTGTCCTTTTTACCGCTGGATTTCTACTAATTATAAGGTGTACACTCATTGGCCACACAACAACTCATCTAACACAACATTACACTTACATAAGTGCCTTCGCAGTGTCGATCCAGTCATTGGTATGTACTTTTCATAATTTTCATTTCTTTGATCGACTTTATTTAATTTCCTATCGAAGTATTCTCCGCATTGATCTCACAGCCACCAGGCTGCGGGATCAAGATGCATGCGAGAGCTCAGAGGCAGTCGCATGAACGACTTTGTCTCCAGAATAGCCCCAAGTCACACTGCCATATTTAAATTCAGTAAATACCTCAAATTCGACGAGATTGTTCCCATGCCCCCCCTAAAACGGGATAACCAACCCGCAGCCTTTGATGACGACGAAAAGGCCGAATGTCTTGCCGACAGCCTAGAAACTCAGTGCACTACCTCCTCTCAACTAATAGACCCCGATCATCTTAACATGGTCAACTATGAAGTTGATCATAAAAGCTCTCTCCCCCCATTGACTCCCTTCCCGAGATCACTTGAGGAAGTGCAAAAAGTAATTAAGAAACTCAAACCTAAGAAAGCCCCGGGGGTTGATAAAATCACGAACACGGCAATTAAATCCTTTCCTCTCAGACTCCTCACAACCCTCACGGTAATTTTCAATGCCTTCCTCCTTTTTTGTGCCTTTCCAACCGCATGGAAAGAAGCTGACGTTATTGGCTTTCACAAACCCCGGAAAGATCAAACCGACCCCACTTGCTATCGCCCCATTAGCTAACTCTCTTCCATAGGCAAAGTCTACGAACGGCTTATTCTCAACCGACTGAAAGACATTTGCATAGATAAAAACCTCATACTCAACGAGCAGTTTGGCTTTAGACCCAAATACTCGTGCGTCCAACAGGTGCACCGCATAACGGAACACATTTACAAGGGGTTCCACTCAACGGCAAAGTCCAAAGATACCGGTGATATTCTTTGACGTAGCCAAAGCTTTTGACAAAGTTTGGCACAATGGTCTTATTTATAAACTTTACCAACTCAACCTCCCCGATAGGCTTGTACCCATTATCAAAGACTACCTCATTAAGCGCAGTTTTTGCTATCGAGTAGAAAAATTGCGCTCTAGGCCCCACCCCATAGCCGCCGGAGTCCCGCAAGGCTCAGTTCTCTCCCCTACCCTCTTACGCTGACGATACGGCGCTCTATTACATCAGTAGAAAGAGGGCGCGCGTTTATCAAGTACTCCAGAAAGCAGTAACCGACCTCGGTGAATGGGCTCTCAAATGGAGAATAGATATGAACCCCGAGAAAAGCGCAGCCGTGCTTTTCTCAAGGGGTAAGACTCGAGCTGACCGCGCTTCCTCTTCACTACCCCAAATCACTATCTTTGACCGCCCTATCCCCTGGGAGAATAAAGTAAAGTATTTAGGCGTGACATTGATATTGACGTCACATGACTCCCGACTATATCCCACATTAAAACGGTCCGCGACAAAGCAGCCTTCTACATGGGTAGGCTTCACCCGCTCATGAGAAGTAAAAGCAAACTCCCATTGCGCTGCAAAATAACTCTTTTTAAAACTTGCATCCGTCCGGTCTTCACGTATGCAAGTCCAGTCTTTGCACACTGCTCCCACTCCCTTAAGCCCCTTCAGGTTTTACAGAACCGCTTCATGCGAAAATTCGTAGGTGCCCCGTGGTACATGCGCAATGTAGACCTTCATAGTGACTTTAGACTCCCCACAGTAAAGCAATATATGAAAGAAGCATCCGAACGCTTATTCATTAATGCATCTAGCCACCCAAAGCCGCTTATCGTACAAGCTTCCCTTTATGATCCGTCTCCAGATATAAATAAAAAACACCTTTTCAAAAGGCGTTCCAAAGACGTCCCCCTTGAACCGGAGGACAATATCACGAAAACTCTTAAAGCCCAACTACCCCCCGACCCTCAGGCACGTCAACTTGACGAAGGCTGTGTTCCCGAAGCATTACAGTGTCTCAGATACCAAATTTGGATTGAAAGAGATCGCCGTCTTGATTCGACGGACACACAGTTTCCCCCTACCCCTTTAAACCTCCCGGACTGAGGTTAGAGCTCCCCTAAATGACCCAAACATAGAGAGAGTAGTTTAGGATAAGGATAGGTTTGAGTAGCCTATCCTAATCATAAACTACCTAACTACCTCTTAGTAGCGGGAGCTATCTGCCCCCCCAACTTGCCGCTATCACGCCCGCTGACTATGAGCTGATTTCCGCTCGTAAAATCGGGTAAGCAGGCAAACTCCTCCCATATATATCATATACACATATATATCGCCCGAAAGGGCAAATTGCAGGTAGAAACCCTTTAGCATATACCGAGGCCATGGCTCACAGTAAAGTCTTAGACAGATAACTGCAAACATAAAGGGGTTGTTTTTTGTCCGTATACCACACGAGCTGATTCCCGCTCAATATGTGGGGACGCGGACATAGCAGGGAGGTCTGACTCCTGGGCATGGGTAAAAATGGAATTATTGTTTCCCCTACAACAAAAGATAAAATAAAATGCCGGCTTCATTCGTTGAAGTTCGTTGCGCAAGAACGACGTCTATGTACTTCGGGATCGAGAAAAATTCGTTCTGAAAGTGAATGTGTCTGTTGCTTTGTTGTTTTAGTTAACATCTGCCTGCTTCCTGAAAATGTCTTCGTCAAGACAGCTGCTAATCTTTGTTTCTAACTGCTTTTATGAAGGCAATTTTGTTTGGTTGACCGAATGTCTGAGGTGTTGGTTGGTAAAGGTTTTTTTATATTGGTAACTGGTAATTAAAAGGTATTTTTCTAATATGGTACGGTTTCCTGGAGTAAAGTAAGTATAAAACACACACTAAAATAAACACTAGTTAGGTACACTATATGGACACGGTTAAACTCGGTCACACACTCGAGGGTAGATTTGAACAATAATGTTATTTTGCATCTCTTCAGTTTTAATTAATTATAATACTTTATCCTACATTTTCAAATTAAATCAATACAATCACATAAAGTTCAACATGTGAAGAATGTGCTGAAGTGTTTTCATAAGGATCTTGACCTTATTTACTACATAATTTGATAAACGGCAGTTAGCAGTTATAGTGACACATTCAAAGCCCCCAAGGTACATCCGACAGGACGCCTCTTAGCATTGGAGTGACGCAATGAGTTGGTGCCTACTACATAGTTGCAGTGTTTCGTAGAGCGAGAGAGAGACCTAAAATCTACACTCCATAACCAACTACGCCATCTATCAGTCTTGGCGGGACTTGCAAACAGGCGCCATCTAGTTCAAAAAGCACGCAACTTCAAGTATCGATCGCGTTCGCCGAGCAATGAAGTGTGGAGGTTGCGGCACGAACTAACCACGATTGCACGATAGAGGGAGCAACGAGTATATAAAGCTGCCAATATGATGTTATGCAAAGTGTGCTCGGGAAAGCTTTTTGACATAGAACTACTTCAATGGGACTCTTGTAAAAGCATTTTTCACCATAATTGTGTAAATATAACGCCAGCAAAGTACATGGCCGACTACGTCACTCAAATCAAATCAAATCAAATCAAAAATCAAAAATCATTTATTTCCATAGGATGTTGTTACATCACTTAGATCCGTCATTACATTTTTTTGGGTGAGTTCACTAACCCAATGGCGGAATCTGTGGAGAAGAGCTCACCGAAGAAACTCCACAGTCGTCGCATCTTTTGCGTTTCCTTTTTTAAATAAAATATTGTCAAATTACAAAATTAATGCTAATTATATATCGAAACAGCCTGTTACTCAAACAATCTATTCCCATGGACATCTGTCCTCTAAGTAATCAGATATCCTGTAGTAACCTTTTTTATACAATTTCTGTTTTATTATTATTTTAAACTTGTCTAAAGGTAAGTTTTTAATATCAGTAGGGACCTTATTGTAATAGCGTATACAATTGCCTTTAAAAGAATTACTAATTTTATGTAGTCGGCTTACATAAGCAACCAACTTGTCTTTATTTCTAGTATTAAAATTGTGTATATCACTGTACTTCTGAAAATTAGTTATATTTCTTTTTACATACACAAGATTGTCATAGATATATTGAGACACAAATGTCAGAATATTGATTTCTTTAAACTTTTCCCTCAGTGACACTCTAGGCCCTAATCTATAAATTGCACGAACAGCCCGTTTCTGCAGAATAAATATACTATTAGCATTCGCAGCGTGACCCCACAATAAAATACCATAGGTCATTAGACTATGAAAGTAACTAAAGTAGACTAGTCTAGCGGTGTCTACGTCGGTAAGAGCTCTAATTTTTTTAACTGCGAACGCTGCCGAACTCAGTCTGTTCGACAATTTATTTATATAAGGATCCTATTGTAGTTTGGCGTCTAAAGTAATGCCCAAAAAGACAGTCGACTGCACAAGGTCCAATCTCTGTCCTTTTATAAATATGTCTGTAGTTACCGGGTTCACATTGGGTAACACGAATTTAATACATTTAGTTTTCTTTTCATTAAGTAATAAATTGTTAACAGTAAACCAGTTCACTATACTAGATATAGCATTGTTTACCTCGTCATAATTTGATTGCTGTCTTTTAACTTTAAATATCAAAGAAGTATCATCGGCAAACAATACTAACCCATGTTTTGCTTTAACAAGGTAAGGTAAATCATTAATATATACTAAAAACAAGAAAGGACCAAGAATTGAACCTTGCGGTACGCCCATACTTATTGAAGACCCAGGTGATCTTTTCCCATTAACATCGACCATCTGAACCCTATCTGTTAGATATGACTCCAGAAGGCCAAGTGCCTGATCTTTTACACCATAATGGCGTAACTTCCTGACAAGAGTGTCATGATGGACGCAATCAAAAGCCTTGGATAGATCGCAGAAGACACCTATTGCATCCATTGCGTCTTCCCAGGCATCAAAAATATTGTCGATTAGTTCAACACCAGCATCGGCTGTTGAACGACCCTTTGTGAAACCAAACTGAGCAATATGAATTAAATTATTGAGATAAAAATGACTTTGCAATTGATTAAGTATGAGTTTTTCAAATATTTTGCTAAGCGTTGGTAGTATCGATATGGGTCTAAAATTGGTGGGGTCTGATGTACTACCAGCTTTGAATAAAGGTATAACTTTACTTAGTTTCATCAAGTCAGGAAACACACCACTATCTATACATTGATTAAATATACAACAAAGGTGAGGTGCAATATAATCTACAATGGAACTAATAATTTTTACTGATAGACCATGGGCGTCAGCTGTCTTTTTCATTTCCAGGGATTTAAACGCTTTTACAATGTCTTCATTATTTACGTGCCTAAATTTAAAATCTGTTTTACATTCCTCAAAGTTTTGTTTAAGTATAGATTCAGCAGCAGCGGGAGATGAATTTAAAGACTTGGTTGTTGAAACTGGAATGTCCGTAAAGAAATTTTCGAAAGCTTTTGCTACTTCTAGGTCTGTACTTAGCAATTGATTATCTATCTTAAGCTTGAAGTTATTATGTGTAGCTTTGGCCTTTCCAGTCTCTCTGTTTATAATTTGCCAAGTAGTTTTCATTACATTGCTACTAGATTCAATTTTGTTTTTAATGAAATTAGATTTAGCTACGGCACAAACGCGTTTAAACATTTTTGAATAACTACGAACATAATCTAGAAAGGCCGTATTTTTGTTATATGATTTCTCTTCATAGAGTTCATATAATCTTCGTCTGCTCCTATGAATTCCAACTGTCGCACAATCACTAAACAAAGCTTTGTTATTAACTTTTATAGTTT
The DNA here is from genome assembly GCA_949825045.1 of Argyresthia goedartella. Classification (NCBI taxonomy): domain Eukaryota; kingdom Metazoa; phylum Arthropoda; class Insecta; order Lepidoptera; family Argyresthiidae; genus Argyresthia; species Argyresthia goedartella. The sequence continues at coordinate 27,752,483 of OX463830.1, forward strand.
TTGATTTAAATACCGTATCATATTCATTTTTGACAAGGTTAAATACTGAGTTGTACAACAAATTTGGATCGTCACTGTATGGTATTTCCCATAGTTTATCTAAAATATTATTCCTGTAGTGTTCAAGCCGAGTGTCACTAACGGGCACACATGTAATATCCTCTTTTTGGTCCTTTTTTATTTTAATATTGAATATACCTATCTGACCAGAGTGATCAGAGGTTAATTTATTGATGACCAATTTGAAAATGGGCGTAATGTTAGTAAATATATTGTCAATGCAGGTAGCAGATGTTGCAGTAATTCTAGTAGGCTCCAAAAACAGATAGTTCATGTTGTGACATAAAAATAAAGATTTTAATCTAGTACAAATATTATTATCCTCTAACAGATTAACATTAAAATCACCACAAATTATAAAAAAATTGTTTTTATCGCTGATTTTAATCAACACTTCATCCATTTTCTTTTCGAATAAATCAAAGGATAAATCTGGTGGTCTGTATACGCTCATTACAATAAGTTGTTCAAGTTCAATACAGGCTATTTCCATGGTACGCTCAACAGACAGGCTCACTATGTCAACTCGTTCCTTATATTTAAAACTATTATTTACAAGTATTAAGGAGCCACCGCGATCAGCTGTTTTTCTGTTGAACGAACTAGCAACGTGGTGGTTATTAAAGTTGAACATGAACTGATAACTCTTTAAAAAGTGCTCTGTTATACATAAAATATCAATATTATTACAGTTCATGAATAACTCAATTTCCAGTTCTTTATTTAACATGCCCTGTATATTTTGATGAACCACGTTTAAAATATTCTTACTTTTACATTTTTCATTACTAGTAACTTGATTTAATGGGCAAGATGAAGGTATATTTATATAAATATTAATAATACTGCCAGAGTTACTCTCTGTTGTCCTATGGGTTAATTTAAAGAGCTTGGAACAGATTCCAAGGAATACATGTCATTATTATTACACTGCTCAATAGAAGCAGGCGTTTCATTAGTCAAAAACTTGACTGAGTTCAAAATAAAATAAGATAGTGACTGTGCTATCTGTTTTGTATAAAACCTAGATAGGTAATACCTATCCTTAGTCAAATAAAAATATTTTCCAATACAAATATTGGTGTCTATGAAATGAAATTTTTCAGTATGACGACATGTCAATGTGTGTATAAATGTATTATAATCATGTCTTATATGATTTTCATGTTGTGACAAAGATTGGCTGAAGGGAAACGCAAACAAGATTATTCTATCTACATTTTGTAAAGAATTTAATTTGGAAAAGTATTTAGTAATTAGTTTTTTAGATACATTTTCCCTTCTACCAATTAAAATAATTAGGGTGGTTGGTTCTAAAAACTGCGATGACAACACTTTGTTTAATATTTGTGAATATGTCGCGCCAGGCATACAGTTATTTAATATTGCCTGGCCCACGCGGTGACTAAGTGGTAAACCCATATTTTTTTCAAGTTCATCGCTGTACATTATATACCTATCCTTTGTCCGAGAGAAGGAGGCGTTATTGATAACACTATTAGTACTCAAGTCGACTGACGGCGGCGCCTGGGTCAGTATCAGCTGTTCGGCCGGCTGCTCGGCGGGACACACGGTCGGCACGGAACAGTCCGCTGGAGCTTGTTTACAATCACAGATGTGATTGTCGGTCAAAGATATGAAAGTGTCATAATTATACTTACACGTCTCCAACAAACTATTCATAGCCGACACATGTTCCTTAATTTCGTATTGTGCTGACTCATATTTACGTGTAATACTTTGTAATGATGAGTTTAAAATATGCATATCTGACTGAAGTCGCCGTGTGTCACATTCGTACTTTTCTGTAGTTTTTTCCAAACATAATCTACAATCATCGATTTCCTTAATTAATTCGACACGTTCCTTGCTACAATTTACATTTTTACAAAATATTTTATTTCTATTAGCTAGTTTTTGTGTTTTTTTTGTATAATTATTCAATTTAACATATTTCTTTAATTTATTTTTACTACAGCTCATAGTGGTTACTGATGGCGATCTATTAGGACTATCACACGTGAGATCACAAGCTGTTAGGTCAATAGTTGGTAAGCCAGTTTGGCTCATGACCTCATTATAGAAGGCCCTGGTTGTAGCACTGTCTCGCTGTTCCTCCCGCTCGCTGAAAACTTGAAGCTCGTGGTGTGCCTCTGCAAGCTTTTGTTCAAGTGATTTTATGTGTTGCAATGCTACGTGGTGGACATCATGACACTTGTAAAATGAGTCGACTTGGTGTTGTAGTTCATCTCTCTGGGCACTGAGATCCTGGCATTGGATGTCCAACTCACTGAGCTCTTCTTTTAGCGCCGAATTTTTCTTAATTTGCTTTTCTATCTCCTCTTCACACTCATCTCGCTCTCGTAGAAGTATTTCACAAAGCTCTTGGCTCTTCTTGAGCTCCAGCAAGGTCGCTTTCAGCTTCAACTCCACATCGCGTGTGCTCATCTTGCTTCGGGTCAGCATTGCACCCTTTTTCGCCTGAAAAAAAACCGCGAATAGGTGTCAGTGTATGACCGGGTGGAATACTAGCGAACACTAGGGAGTTTATTGCACAATGAAGGTGTTAAGTGTGTGTTTTTGTTGAATGTGGCAGAATGTTGCGTCTTCAACTTTGCTTCCGCTTTTGCCAAGTAAAGAGAGACAAAACGGTACCTGAGTGAGTGTACGGCAAGTGTTTCACTTATATGAAGGTTTGTTTAGTTTGTTACGGGTGTGAAAGGTGAGATTATTGATATAAATACAGAAATAAAACGATACTTCCCCCGTTTACGTCGTTGCTATTTGAACTGATTTTGACAGTTCAATCGGCCGGCACAATCGGTCTTGTTTTTTCCAAAGCTTGTATGTTTGCACAGCTGTTTCTTATCTACACATTATTTAATCACTAATTACTACTTTAATTAAGTTTACTCGTGCAGAAAAGCAATTTTGACTAATTTAATTGAAATAAAAACTACAGAGCTGTTTACATCGTCAGCTATTCGGTCTGGGGTTGCCAGCCGAAAAAAAAAAAAACTCAAAAAAATTATTACTTTTGTGATGAGTGCAGTGGGCTTCCAGTGGACTCAGACGTTTCTAGAACATCTAAACAGGAACATTGTTATGTGACGCAAAGAAAACCTAGTCGCAATGATTCTGCCTTAAATTGATCCTACATCAGCCTACCGACTACACTGGCCCACAGTCATAGCCAGGACCTAGAAGTTGTAAAATGCGAAAATGAGAGACTGAACCTTGAAATAGAAACTGCGCATGCTGAAATTGAAAAAAAACCGGTCAAGTGTGAGTCTAAATCGCGCACGAAGGGTTCCGTACCACCGTTCAACGGAAGCGATGGTGTGGAGTGAATAGTTTGGATTTTACACAGCAAAATATTGTTTACAAAGTTATTGGTGCGGTTACTTTCACACTCCATGTACGTAACCAGGTGCATCCATAAGTTTGTATGTGGTATTGAAAGAATTGTTGTATGGGAGCCCCCTTAAATATTTCTTTTATCCTGTTTTTTAGTATTTTTTGTTATAGCGGCAACATAAATACATAATCTGTGAAAATTTTAACTCTCTAGCTAGCTATGTTCTTGAGATAAAGCCTGGTGACAGACGGACGGACGGACAGCGGAGTCTTAGTAATAGGGTCCCGTTTGGAACCCTTCGGGTACGGAACCCAAAAAATTAAGCACTGCCAATTTTTCTCTACATAGAGAGAGCAAGGAGCACCTGATAATGATCCAGGTTCTCAAATCCGTGGGTTTAGGAGATATGCACATGGGAAACACATCATCACCCATAAAACTGGTATCCCCCAAGTACCGCCGAATATGTAGTGGTTCATTAAAACCTGACATTCCCCGTACTTCACAGCGAGATCTCAAGAATAATGTCATACAGCACACCGACGCAAAACACAATACTAGCACCCAGAACTTACCCAATCGAACTAAACAAAAGTGCTAGCACGGATTTCACATACTCCTTCTGGCACCTTGGGCCAAAGCCAACATTCCAACAGATCACTTTAAACATAGAGAAACATGCAACCCTCCAATCAAGAAGCAGCTTCACTACAACGGAACGAGCTGTAGATTTTCGAAAACTAGACTCTATAAAAGTAAACACAAAGCAAGTTCGACTCTACGCTGATGAGAGAGGAAGAGAATTAAGATCCAGTCTACAGAATTCATTGGGAGATGGATATAGAGTCACATCGACGATCAAGCCGCACGCATCTCTAGCCGAAATTCTGAGTTCATGCCAATCGGACTGCAAGGAGTTTACGGACCGGGACTTTGTAATAATTCTGGCGGGTTCAAATGATTGTGATGTTTTGTGCCTAAAATCAACCCTGTTTGAGTGCCCTTAAACATACCAATATAGTATTGTGCAATGTTGGCTGGTATTTAAATGAACACATGTTAAATCAATACCTAGAATACGTAAGCTCTCGTTTCTCTCATGTTGTGCTCTTGGATGCTGTAATGGTACACGAGAGTCAGTACATTTGATACTTCATTTTGCGTGACAGAGGGCTAGCCCATCGCCGCGCTGTTTTGAATACGAGAATCGGTTCATATAACGTTTGGGATTTTGAGTAGCTCAGGGTAAGTTAGCAAAAAACAATGTGCCAAGCGCGTGGGATGGTTCGAGGAAGGTTACAGGTCAGGTTTTTTTGTCGCATTTCTGCGGAATGTGTAGGGATCAGAGCCGATTTGGCTGCGCGCTGAATAAATTATGAATAACTAAATAATGGAAGGTTATTATGGAACGATACGGAGAAAGCTATTATGTTGACTGCAAATTTACAATTGCGTTTGTTTGGTATGATATGGCGAGTTTGACACCACGGGTATGAATATCATTCTAGTGGTCTTTGTCTAGCGCGCTAGCGGTCGGGAAGGCTTAAATTAATCGCAACAAGCTTTTATGGTCAGCGATCAACAGATTTTGTGTATCGGCCATACCGAATGACTTGAGTGATAACCTACGGTTGATCATAGTGAATATGCGTACACAAAGTTTGTAGAACGGCGGATCTGCATGGCATGATTGAAATTAGACCCTGTGTAGTAAGTGATAAGAAGCTTCGCTTGGGCAGCGCGTGTTCGCAAAGCACGCCATTTTTTTCAGACATGTGGGGTCTATAAATACGATAGCGGGGAAAGGGAGAGGATTCAGTCTCAGCGTCTAGCTACTGTGACAGTCGTCTTTCACGATTCTAAACAGTTTTGGTCTGCCGTCTTACGCGTCTGAACTATACGAATTGTGATTGCGTATTTCAGTGGATTTTCGTGAGTGTCTGAAGCGCCGAGATATTCAGTTCCTATCCTTTAAATCAACCTACCCCAAATTCCAAAACTATCCTTGGGTCGTTAGATAAAAACTTGTAGGTAACTGATCTGAGTCTGAGTCTGGGCTTGGAGCGACCCTAAATTCCTTTTTCCTTCACCTTAGGGTTCCTGGATTGGCTCTTAGGATATTCGCGGGCTAATCCTCATTCCTTTCGAGTAGCGAGTTTTGAAATACCCACACACACAGTCATTCAACATACAAGCACATTCAAATCAAACTCAACCATTTTCGAGTGGTGTCGGTAATGGACGTGGTATAACACTAGGATTTTAGACTAGGCTAGACAGGAGTTTAGTTGCGGCTAAACCTAGGTTGGCAGAGCATAGGGAGACTGTTTGATCGATGAGGTTCCGCGGATGGAAATAACAAATTCAGAACAAAGTTTAACCGGTGTCAATACAGATAACCTATCCTGTTGATGTTTTGACATTTAAGTGTTGTCGGGGACGCGCGAAGAGATCAAATTACAGTCTAAAGTTCATTGTTTAGGACCGGGTAGATTGTTTTGCTTTGCCTTGGGTCAGTTTGGATTCAAGTTGCATCTTTAAATTAAATGTAAATTTCGCTGGAAGTCTAATGTGTAGGCTGAGTCAAATATTTATGATTTGGCTTTGCCGAGGTCGTGCTGAGGTCAGTGGAATTCATAGATCGGTATTTATCGAACTATGCACTTCGCTATGGTGAGGGTAAGATCTCCTAAAGCGCTTATGACAACATTTCGATAACATCCAGCTCAAATTGCGCAGAGTTGAAGGTTTCAAAACGTTACGGAGCTTTTGAGGTAACCGCTAGTTCAAACCCATTTCGGAAAATCAAATCGTAATTGTGTAAACCGGTCTATTTGGATCGTTATTGCCGTGAACTAAATATATTATTGGAACCACCACTAGCCGCTACTAGCGAGCACATGAAATATCATTGAGTACTCACGTCGTAAAACTACGGCGGATATCTATACTGTTCGATTCCAAATCGACATTCGATCGATGTTTTCTGAACGGCCATTTTGAATTTGACGTTAGCTGCCAACCTAGCAGTTTTTTGACAACTGACGGACGAAAGCCCTCGCAATGTAAACGCGTTTTGGTTAGGGTATTGAAATTAAATCGCAGGCCATCTGGAATGTATTCGGGTTTCCCTCAGGATTGTTAATATAGCTGAGTGTGTTATTGTTTCTCGAACCAGATAAAGTTCGCATTTTCGTGCCCGATTGTTTTTACCACGTAACATAACCTGTGTTGGAACACTGTGCTCATTGAAACTGGCCCGCCAGTCATACCTGGTTGGCTGAAGAACCTGTCTACCAAGAAGAGTCTAGGGTGCACCCGGGCCTTGCAGAGAGACAGGAGGTTGACGGGACCGAAGCACAGACCAGGTTAGATCGACCCCAATTAACTTCAGCTCGGTGAATCGCCGACGTTCACACTTCTTGGCAACTGATCGTTACGATACCTCGTAGCTGATGGGCCCCTACGAGGTCATTAGGTGCTGAGAAGCCTGAACAATTTGGTAGTAGAGCGTGGCTTCCTGAGATTTGCAGCCGTCAAGGGCTCCAGGAAGGCACGATTTGGGACTATCAATCTGTAGGTATAGGCGGTTATTAGGTAACTTGGTTGTTGTTCCTATATCCACATAGATTGGTAGTATTGTAAGCTATAGGTCTATTGCTGGTAGTAGATAGACAGATATTGAATTGAAAATTGCATTGAATTACCAGTTAGTCAATCTATTAGTGGTCTAGTAATGCTATTGAATGAATGTTTTGGTTAACATAGGTAGTTACATCTATTGATAGCAGGCTATTACATTGTTTTCAGTTTATAGTAATTTATAACTTGAACTAATATTGACTATCTGTGTGTGTTATAATGATAAAGGGAAACTAAATTGTATTTACAGAATTTATATAGATATAAAACTCGGTTCCTATTGTTTAAGGAAAACAACATTGTTTAAGTTGTGGTTTAGGGTTCCCTCGTTTGGGTTGTAGACTGGAGGGTCCAATAAAATTGAGTTACTGCAAATTGTGAGTAAGTATCGTTCCGATCATGTCGTTATCTGAAATCCAGAAGGGTGTTTCTAAGGAACTCAGATGGTTTTCCTCCGCACACGGTCTGATAGACCGTTTAGATAGGCATGATGTGGTATTGAAGCGGTCTATGGACGTTAAGGAACGTTACAATAGGGTGCTCGAATTGTCCGCGCAGGCGGAATCAGTTGATGGTTGCGCACCTGACAGGCTGTCACGGTTGATAGGGGATGTCGACCAATGTATGGAGATGGCAGCTGCTATCACGCAGAAGGCTGCGGACATACGTAGACAGCGCGAGTCCAGCCATGGTGGTGACATTGAAGCACCTCTGCCGCTTCAGGGATCGGGGTCCAGGTTACCTGCCATAACTATGCCTACTTTTGACGGCGTGTCCGGTGAATGGATGAGCTTCATCAATCTGTTCGACAGTTTGGTGCACATGCGATCGGACATTACCAAGTCTGTCAAGATGGCTCAGCTGGTGGCAGCATTGAGGGGTGAGCCTAGGGAGCTGGTCGCTCATTTGACAGTTACGGAGGGTAACTATGAAACGGCCAGGCAATTGTTGGTCAGACGTTACCATAACAAACGGAGGTTGGCCGATGCCCAACTGAACCGTTTGTTTAGTATCCCGGTTGTGAACAAGGTCGGGGCCATACAGACGGAGGTTTTGAACCCATTGTTGTCCGTCACCAAGGCTCTAGAGAATCTTGGACTTCCGGTTGGTGAATGGTCGTACCTACTGTTGTACATTGTACTTTCCCGCCTACCCGCTGACGTGCAGACTCGTTTCGAACAGTCTCACGGGAGGTCGGCCGAGGACCTGCCCGCCTTCTCCGACTTGGTCGGATTCTTGGAAGAGGAGGCTCGACGGGCAGAGAATTTGGGGTTGACGGTCACCCATCCTTCGGAGCCACAGAGAGCTGCCGGGAGCGCTGTGAGTAGGGGCCCTCCGACGAGGAAGGACCGCACCAACCGGCAGTCGTATGGGACTGTGAGTGAATTGACCCCACATGGTGAGACCTGCCCATGTTGTAGGCAGATTGTCCATGCTGTGGCCAATTGCAATAAGTTCGGGGAACTTAGGGTTCAGGGACGGCGCCGGATGGCCAAGCAGCGGAGCTGGTGTTTCCTGTGCCTCGGGCCACACATGGCTAGGGACTGCACGCGCACACAAATGTGCGGATATTGTGGTGGGCCCCACAACAATCTGTTGTGCATGAACCGGTCCGGCCAACAGCCTCCACAGGGCCGTACCCAGGGTGACACGGCATGGGGCCCTGAGAATTCGTTTGCGACTCGGAGCGCATCTCAGGGGCCAACGTCCCCACGTGCTCAGGGCAGTACCAGGGTGCAGGGCCGCACTCAGGACCATTACATGGGGGGCCCTGAGTTTTCGGTTGCGACTCAGCATCCGACCCAGCGGGACATTGGGTGTGTTGAGCAGGCCGCAACGGGCGGGTGTCATGGGACACCTTCGAGCTATGCGGGTGCGGTTCGGACGCCGCCTCAGTTGTCGCCCCGCTCGTCGCCTCGTCCTCGTCGGTCACATGTGATGTCCCCCCCGCTCATGGAGCGGCCACGGTTGAATTCACGCCCACCCCCCTTTACGGGGAATCGTAGGTTGGGAATGGAACCGGCGCGTGGACCATTTGTACAATGGGACCCTCTGGCGTATAGCTGCATACCTGATCGGTTACAGGCACAGTGGGGCCCCGGGGGTCCTCGCTAGGAATTTGCGGCCCAACCATTTGTTGCCCCCCAACCGGAGACGGTGGTGTTACCGATCGCCTCTGTGCTTGTTTGGGATTTGGCGGGCAACCCAACATACGTTCGCGCCCTATTAGATTCTGGAGCTCAGGGCTGCATTGTATCGAATGATTTAGCAAAATGGTTGGGCCTCAAGGTAAATAGGTATAATAAATCAATACGGGGCGTGGGGAATGTTACGGTTACGAATGTAGTTGGTCAATCGGTGATCACGTTCTCTCCACGTTATGACATTTTGACAAAAACATCCGTGCAAGCTTTAGTAATGACGCATGTCATGGGCAGACACCCCTTGGTGAAGTTGAATCCGGCCGTTCGATTCCTGACATCAGGACTCAAGTTGGCGGATCCCGATTTTGACACTCCAGCCCCGTTCGACCTGCTACTGGGAGCAGACGTTCTGGGTAGGTTTCTGTTGTCGGATCAGCGAGTTCTTCAGCCGGACGGGTTGATTGCTGTGGATACTATGTTTGGTCACGTAATCATGGGTCCGGCATTGCCAATGGTTAGGCCTGCCGAGTCAGATGGCATACTTATTGGCTCAGCGTTGTCAGACGTTATCCAACGTTTCTGGGAGATAGAGGAACCTCCCACCGTTCGTCGAGTCGACGCAGACGAAGAAGAGTGCGAGTTGTTTTACCAGAATAGTACTGGTCGCCTTCGTTCTGGTCGTTTTGTAACTCGACTGCCTTTCAGGGCCGATCGACCGCCACTAGGAGAATCTAGGAAGATGGCTGAGACGAGATTGATGTCGATGGAGCGTAGGATGACAAGGGACGCCGTATTTAAACAAAAATATGTTGATTTCATGAGGGAGTATGAGTCGTTAGGACACATGTCGGTATCGGGTGTGGACTGGAGATCTGAGGATCATTGTTTCCTTCCACACCATGCCGTCCTACGAACCCCTACCGGCAAGATTCGAGTTGTTTTTGATGGGTCAGCACCTACCTCGAACGGGATGTCCCTGAATCAGTGTCTACATTCGGGACCCAAGTTGAGTCGTGATATTTCGGATATTCTCACGAGCTTTCGGAGGCACCAGATTGTATTTGTCGCAGACATTCGGATGATGTTTAGGCAAACGGTAAGTCATCCGGCTGACAGAAGGTATCAGTTGATACTTTGGCGTGAGTCCACGGCCGAGCCAGTCAAGGTCTATGAGTTAAACACGAACACGTATGGGTTACGGTCTAGCCCGTATTTGGCGATGCGTACCCTGCGGGAGTTGGCGTCGCGTGACCGTGTGAGCTATCCTAGAGCCGCCGCTATCCTGGAGCAAGATTTGTACGTCGATGACGTCTGCACAGGGGCAGCCAGTGTAGAGGAAGCTCTGGACCGACGTGACGAGCTCATTCAATTGCTAGAACGAGGCGGCTATGAACTACGTAAGTGGATGTCCAACTCCCCTGAGTTGATGGCTGGTCTCCCAGATGAGTTTCAACAAGACCCGCACGTTTTTGAGAATCCTGACAACCCTAACATGTTGTCAGTACTTGGAATTCAGTACCGGCCCGTCCATGATGAGTTTACCTATCGGGTGGTTTTAGAAACACCGAAGGCCTGGACGAAGCCGTCAGTACTGTCAACGATTGCGAGAACGTTCGACCCGAATGGATGGATTTCTCCAGTCACCTTTGCTCTCAAATGTTTTATGCAAAGGCCATGGGCGGCTCAGTTGACCTGGGACACCCACCTCTCAGGTGATTTGTTGACTGATTGGACGCGAATGTTCACCTCGCTATCGGACATAAATAATGTATCGCTGCCGAGGAAATTGGTCCCTGCTGGGGATTACAGGGCAACCCTTCACGGGTTTTGTGATGCCTCTGAACGAGGGTTTGCGGCAGCGGTTTATTTGCGAACCGTCACCTCCACCGGGGAGGTCGATGTGCGTTTGGTTTTGGCAAAAAGCAAGGTAGCGCCTATTCGGACAAGGATGACGATTCCAAAACTGGAACTGTCCGGGGCTGCTCTTTTGACCAAACTTTTGAATCACACTCTAACAGTGTTGCGTGGGTCAGTGGTTTTGGAGGATACGGTGTACGCTTGGACGGACAGCCAGATTGTTTTGTGCTGGCTGAAGGCTTCGGTCCATAACTTAGAGGTTTTTGTTGCGAACCGTGTCTCCCAGATTGTGTCGTCTGAGGTCCCACTGACCTGGAGACATGTACCAGGAGAATTGAACCCGTCTGATTGTGCATCCAGGGGATGTCAGGCTCCTGAACTCGTTAGACACCATTTGTGGTGGGGACCACCCTGGCTTGCCAAGAGAGAATCGGACTGGCCCCACAGCAATGTAGTAGTATCTTCGGATCATGGCCCCAGAGCGGCCGTGCATGTTACCCAGAAGGCTGAGGACCCTGATGCCGGGTTTCTGCTGGACCGGTATAGCTCACTTGACAAGTTGATAAACGTGTCCACTTGGATTAGGAGATTCGCTCGAAATTGTCGTACTCCTCGCGATCAGCGAACGTTGAACCCTATTCTGACTCCGGCAGAGCGAAACGAGTCGCTATTGAATTTGGTCCGGTTGGTACAGTCCTCGAAGTTTGGGGCAGAATTGGAGATTATACGAAGTGGACGTTCGAAATTGAAGGGAGCCGTCGCGCGTCTCAACCTCTTTGTTGATTCGACCGGGTTACTTCGGGTAGGAGGAAGATTGCGCAATGCGAATCTGTCGTATTCGGCTCGTCACCCACTTCTGCTCCCCAAGGGGGGACAGTTAGTTGAATTGCTGGTGACTGATTGTCATATTAAAAACGCGCATGCCGGCTGTAACGCGTTGTTGGCCACGCTCCAGCGGGAGTTTTGGATCTTATCTGCCCGCCGTGTCATACGGAACATCGTGTTTCGGTGCATGCCTTGTTATCGACTTAAGGCTGCCACGATGCAACCTCTCATGGGGGACTTGCCCCCTGATCGTGTGAATGAGGTCAGACCGTTTTCAGGTGTTGGTACGGATTTTGCAGGACCGTTTATGGTGAAGAGTTCACGATTGCGTACCGCTAGGCAATACAAGGCGTACCTATGTGTGTTTGTTTGTTTATCCACCAAGGCGGTACATCTCGAGCTCGTTGCTGATCTCTCGACAGAGGCTTTCATTGCTTGTTTGGATAGGTTTGTTTCTCGAAGGGGACTTCCAACTTTGATCCGCTCTGATAACGGCACTAACTACGTCGGTGCGGAACGATACTTACGAGAGATAGTCAACTTTTTGAATGTAAATAAAGTGGATATTGGAATGGCCCTCTCCCGTCGGGGTATACAGTGGACCTTCAGCCCACCGATTTGCCCCCACTGGGGTGGGATTTTTGAGGCCGTAGTTAAGTCAGCTAAGACGCACTTGGGGCGTATAGTAGGTCAGACCGCGCTGACTTTTGAGGAGCTCACGACATTGTTTTGTAAGATCGAGGCCGTTCTCAATTCGCGACCGTTGTGTCCGCTCAGCTCGGATCCAAATGACCTAGAGGCTCTGACCCCAGGCCATTTCTTGATAGGTTGATAGGACAGCCACTTAACGCGTTGCCCGAGCACCCCTTCGAGGGAGTGAAATTGTATCGGTTGTCAAGGTATCAGATGTTGCAGCAGTTTACTCAGAATTTCTGGAAGCGTTGGTCGCTCGAGTATCTGCATATCTTACAACAGCGCCTTAAGTGGACTGACAAAACTAGCCCCCCTAGTGTTGGTGACCTCGTTCTGGTTAAGGATGCTAACCTACCGCCACTACGTTGGCGCAGGGGGCGCATTGTTAACTTGTTCCCTGGCAAGGACGGGACCCCCCGGTCTGCAGAGGTTCTAGTAGGAGGCTCGGTTCTAAAACGAGCGGTAGCAACGTTGTCTCGGCTGCCCGTAGATTAGGGGATAGGTGGGTGCCTGTCCGGGCGGGTGATTGTTCGATTCCAAATCGATATTCGATCGATGGTTTCTGAACGGCCATTTTGAATTTGACGTTAGCTGCCAACCTAGCAGTTTTTTGACAACTGACGGACGAAAGCCCTCGCAATGTAAACGCGTTTTGGTTAGGGTATTGAAATTAAATCGCAGGCCATCTGGAATGTATTCGGGTTTCCCTCAGGATTGTTAATATAGCTGAGTGTGTTATTGTTTCTCGAACCAGATAAAGTTCGCATTTTCGTGCCCGATTGTTTTTACCACGTAACATAACCTGTGTTGGAACACTGTGCTCATTGAAACTGGCCCGCCAGTCATACCTGGTTGGCTGAAGAACCTGTCTACCAAGAAGAGCCTAGGGTGCACCCGGGCCTTGCAGAGAGACAGGAGGTTGACGGGACCGAAGCACAGACCAGGTTAGATCGACCCCAATTAACTTCAGCTCGGTGAATCGCCGACGTTCACACTTCTTGGCAACTGATCGTTACGCTACCTCGTAGCTGATGGGCCCCTACGAGGTCATTAGGTGCTGAGAAGCCTGAACATATACGATATCCCAAACAAATATTATAAATTGTGGTCGACCACTAAAAGAAGTTCCAAGCGCCCATATATACAAAAAAAAATAAATGGTACCATCACACAAAATACAACAACGATCGATCTGGCGCAATACATCGCTAACTGATGCGAAATACCGGCTTGCGAGCATATATGCTTTCTCTGTCTAACTTGAAACTGTAACTTCCTGAATCAATCTTCCATTCGACTATTGTACGCCTAACGAACTTCTCAACGAACGAAAAATTCAGACTTATCATTCTTAACTTACAAATTTTACAGCTGAATCGGGACATCTCTTTTTGGGGTAGGTAGAATAGACGATCATAGCTACTGATAGCGGTGGCTCGACCTTAGCCTTTAATGCCGTTACAGATTTTCTGGTGCCGTGACCAGGATATCCTAGATAGTCTGATATCTAGATATTCTATAAGAATCAAGGTCTAACGCGTTACTTTTAAAAATAACACAACGTAGAAACGATTTTAAACAGTTGAGTTTGTAAGTAAGAAATAAGCAACGACAAAAAAAAAGGGCATTGTTTTCACAATTATTCGGACGAGCTACGACGGTTTAGTGTTCAGGAAATGGGCTGGGCAAAAAAGAACGTTAGTCGGGTAGTACAAGATGATTCACTTTCGCAGATAAGTGAAATGGCGTCAGGACAGGTGACGCAATTGTTATCTGAAATAGTGAATAGATTAGACAGTTTGGAAAGGGGTTCGAACACGAGCAATGCTAGTAGAACTTCGGACAGACAGACTGAGAGACAGGAACTAGAGACGTTTGAACAATCGGTAGAAAAACGTCAAACATGCATAGTGAAAATGACACAGAAGTTGCCGACATTCGATGGGCGGAGTTCGGAAAATCCGATGATTTTCTAAAGAGATTTAAAGGCTTATATTAAAGTCTCGGGAGATAGTTCTAGGGCTTTGATATGGGCAACGGATAGTTTGGTAGGAATTGCAAAAGTTCGAATGAGCATATACAGAGACTCATGGCGAACCTATTCGGATTTCGGAAAAGATTTCAGAGAGGTATTCTGGGGTGATAATGAACAGGAATTAATTAAACAAAGATTCCTAACTGCGAAGTTCGATTCCAAGAAAGGTCAAAGTATGGAAGAATTATTTGCCTCTCAATTGAACAGCATATATGAGCTTACGATACCGTTTACTGATACGGAGAAAATCAACACGATTTTCAGACAGTTGCCGCGCGATATTCAGGTAGCGTTTTTCGCTAGAAAGGAACCAATGACTATACGAGATGCGGTCGAGTTCCTTCGACATTTAGAACGGAATGTCGATGGGGAATTAAGTGCGTTGCAGAGTTCGGAGACAATGAATACGAACAACGTAAGGCGGAATAGCTACATGCGTGGGCATTATCGTGCTATGCGAGTAAATACGATGCTATATAACGCGTTGAGTCGTAGGGATAATTATAAATCACAAAGAACAAAGGCACGAAACGAATTTGGGACGCGCGCTCGCGGTAATTTTCGCGGTAGAGGTAGGCAGCTTCAGGCTAGTTTCAAGGCAATATGGTTCCAAAGGGGCAATGATAGTTCAGATAATACAGAGGCAGGGCAAAGTTCAAGTGACAGGACTAATGCGATAAATCAGAATTCAAAAAACTAGTGGACTGGCGCGGGTCGTTCGCGCTCAGATATTTATTACGCTTTGGGTGGACAGCCGATCAAATTGGAAAAAAGCATAGACTGTATGATTTGTGTAATTTGGATTCGAACGTGGGTGTGAATGAATTTATTCAGTTATTAGCGCATAAAGCGCATGGATATGCCGTGTGTTTAGATGAAAAATCTAGATCGAATTGTAGAGATGACAAGCGAGCGACACCAGGTGCACCGGGTTCTCGCCGCGCTCTTCCGTCATTTTGGTGATCTCGACGTCGTTAGCCAGCATGTCATTTAGTTCCAGCTGCAGGTGGTGATAGCTTCCTCCAGCATCTTCGTCCCCGTCGACACCACAGCATCGGCTACTCTCTTCTCAATGTCGTCGATCCGCCGCTCCACCATATCGATGCGCTGGTTGCAGGCTCCGAGGTCCGAGCGGAATTCTTGCATGTCTGGCATCTCCGCCCTTAACAAACGCACCTCCAGCAATAATTCTTGCAGCTTGGTCAGCGTCAACGTCGTCACCGCATCGCGGCCTCTTATGGCGTATGGTGATGCCGCCGCCCTCCTGTTGCTGCCTCTTTATTTGCGCCAGGTCTGGCTCTGATGCTGACTTTGGGGACTTTGGCAGCTGTGAAGAGGCAGCTGTTTTTGGCGTTTGTGGAGGAGAGCGCTGTACTCTGGACATCCTGAGTGGGACCAGACATACGACGGACGACAACACGAGCACCGCTCTCAGGGAGGCACGAATACGCGTAGCTCGTAGCACGCAGGCGATAACGCTGCCGCGACGTAGCAAGCGTAGTAGTCTTGCGTAGCACTCATTGACGCGCGCGCAGTTAGACGGCCTTCAAGCTGTAATCCTCACCGTTGAAACCTCATGAAAATGAAATTTGATACTGCCAATAAATAGTCCAGAAATAGTCCTAAATAGTCCACAAGGAAAGGAAAATAGTCCTCTTATAGTTCCGAAGTTATAGCTATAGGTTGGTGAGGATTACAGCTTGACGTCAATCTGTAATCCTCATCTCTCGTGCAAGCAAACGGAAGGGCCTATCGACTTGGTTTTGGTTTCAAAAATTAGTCCAGAAATAGTCCACACGGTATGCTAAATTTCAGAAATAGTCCTTCAACGATTCCAGAGTTATTGAGACATCTTGGTGAGGACTACAGCTTGAAGATTTGATATCATCAAATATCTTCGGAACGCCTAAGACTTTCAGTTTGAAAGTTGAGCCAAAAAATAGTCCAGAAATAGTCCACCGAAGCAATAATGATTTCCACCTGGTAAACTGAAGAAGTGCATTAAAAATACAATGTTTAATTTCCCATACATTTCAATACATGTACAGTCGTGTACAAAATAATAATGGGGTAAACCCTAATAAACCGGTTTGTATCGGTTAATTCAATCAAAGGGCCTATTTTTAATCTCTGAAAACTAACGGTAATGTAATATTGTAGGAAAGTAAGGGATATATAGCGCATAGTCTGTCCCTCACGTTCACGACACTTAACTTTTATGTTCTCCCATTTAGCCGAACTTACACCAGAGTTTTGATAGCCACTAAATACAGTTTAAATACAACCTTAACACAACACGGATGGTTAGGGGTAACCTGGCTGACAGGCAATAAGCTTGGCCTGCTTGAGTAAGTTTCTTGCCTTTTGCTTGTTGTGCTTAAACTGTATTTAACGGCTGTCAAAAGCCCTTGGAAGACTGAAACTTAAATGAAATTTTTGTTGTACATAAGTGCGTGTCTGTGCGTGAACGGGTCTTCGAGCCCCAGTTGTAGCTATGATATATATGTTATATATTTATATAATTGAGCTAAGATGTAAACAACAATGGCAGAATTAGTATCGCGAACGCGCTGGCAAAATTTCGTCAAAATACGATTTTGCCTAAACTTTTAAAGACATCTTAAAGCATTTTTCGGTGGAAATTATGGCACGAATGTTTAAAAATCACATCTTCGATAAATGAAAATTGCAATAATGACATCATTGCAATGGAGGAAAGTGTTAAGAACTGACAGTCAATGTGTTGATGTGAATGTGATAAGGATTCTTTACTCACAAAACAAAATTAGAAAAAAGAACAGATCCATTTAAGTTCATTATAGTTTTAACATTATTATATGTATATGTATATGTTTGTATCACATTTATATATATATATATATAACTTAGTTTTAATCACAATAATCACTATCGGTTCATTGGTACAATCATCACATAACATCAAACATTGCTCGATTAATTACAGTCTTAATCATTTAAATTTTAGGTATTAAATTAGTGTTTATCTCTTAATAATTAGCACCTCCAGAGTATAATATAAAGGTGTAGTCAAATTTTAAGGGGATAACCCCTTCAAATTTGACTACACTTTTATGTATATGTAGGGACATCATAGTTTCGCCACGAAACATCTTCAGAGCAATTTTATTTTTAACCTCTTCCAAACATTAATATACAGGCTGTTGTTTTGTAAAGTTACGTCTATAGTAGCCATCATTATGATTAACTTTCCCCCAAAACATATGGTCGCAAATAAAAAAAAATCGTCCCTCATTACATTGACCGATCAGCTGATTACATGTTACTATGGGAGACCCAAGATATTTTTTCGTTTCGTTACCCGGGCGTAAATTTACAAAACAACAGCCTGTATAGAGGGTGAAAACTAAAATTGCTCTGATAAAAAAGGTTTCATAGTGAAAGTTGTTCAGAAAGATGTTTTTAACAACCTCTAATTTGACTACACTTTTATTTTACAGCCTGTATATAAATCACATGTAATGGACTTATAAATTACGATTTATTATCATATCTAAAAAAAACAATCAAAATAAAGTAAATATAATTGCTAGATCTCTAACCCAACGAGTAGTCAGTAGACTTTATGGTAGACAGTAGTATTTTTTACAGTGACAGTAGATTATTATGGAAAGTGGCAGTAAAGTCATAAAAATAACGAATAAATGATGTTGAATTTTAATATTTTCATCATTTTTAAATTAGTTTTAGAGCGTACTATACTTTTTTACAAAATGCTATCCTTTTTGTTTTTTGTAACGCACCTTTTCAACGCACCAAAATCTAACACTGCTTGTCGCATAGCACAGCCGGTCTGGCGCGGTGGGGTAATAAAATTGTAACCTCATATTGAGTGGATATGGTGAGGTATTTGTTTAGGAAGGTAGGCAGTTAGGTACCTACAGCGGGGGGCTAGTTTATCGCCGCAGCTATGGAGATAAAACGTTGCCTAACGATGTTTTCCATCGCCGTAAGAACGTCTGCATAATTTACATTGGTTAAATTACTTATTCTCAATGGTATATGGTCAGCACCGGATTCGAACACGCATCTCCTGCGTGAGAAGCGAGCATGAAACCACTGGAACATGGAGCTTAATTGGTATAAACCGGTTTATTAGGGTTTACCCCATTATTATTTTGTACACGACTGTACATTTATCGAAATGTATGGGAAATTAAACATTGCATTTTTAATGCAGTTCTTCAAAGTAAACCAGTTGAAAATTATTATTGTTTTGGTGGAATATTTCTGGACTATTTTTTGGCACAAATATCAAAATGAGAGTCGAAGGCGGTTTCGGAGATATTTGATGTTATCAAATGTTCAAGCTGTAATCCTCACCAAGATGTCTTAATAACTCTGGAATCGTTGAAGGACTATTTCTGAAATTTGGCATGTCGTGTGGACTATTTCTGGACTAATTTTTGAAACCCAAACCAAGTCTATAGGCCCTTCCGTTTGCTTGCACGAGAGATGAGGATTACAGTTTGACGTCAAGCTGTAATCCTCACCAACCTATAGCTATAACTTCGAAACTATAAGTGGACTAATTTTCTTTATTGGTGGACTATTTAGGACTATTTCTGGACAATTTTTTAGCATTTTCAAATTTCATTTTCATGAAGGTTTCAATGGTGAGGATTACAGCTTGAAGGTCGTGCAGTTAGTGAGGCGTATATTCATCGCACTGTACTCACCCCGATTGGCCGAGCGGTAACACACCCTCCTCGCACGCCTGTGGCACGGGTTCGATCCCCATCGGGACCAACAACGAATCACCGACCCTCGACCTCGGCGCAGCACAGAGAGACTAACTATCTCGCTCTAGGACTGCCCAGTGAGAGTAGCAAGTCCATAAGGGGCACCCAAGAGTGACCAGAAATCAAAATTTCAAAAACGAACCAATCAAAAATTTTCTAACACCAATTTAAAAGAATATCACCAAGGATCGTACGCACGTCCCCACAGAGCTGTGGCTCGTGAGCGGGGGGTCGATATTGTGGACTTCAGAGGAAAAGTTATTTAGTCATCTATGGCAATACAACACAATGGTTAGAAGTAAAACGAATCCATAACAAATCATCATAAAGCATAATTAATATTTTAATATAAATTTTCAAACAGTTTGGAATTCCAACAGAATTAGTATCAGATCATATACCTTTTGACTCTAGATAATGTCACAAATTTGCTGATAACTGGGATTTTAAATTCACATAATCTAGCCCAAGATATCCACAATCAAATGGAATGGCTGAGAGATGTGTGCAAATTTCAAAGAAAATGTTGACTAAGTGTTGGGAGGACAAAACAGATTATAGAGTTGCTTTACTAAAATATAGAGCCTGTCCAGTCTTAGGAACAAATTTTTCACCAGCACAGTTAATGATGAGAAGAAATTTGAAAACAAAATTACCAGTTACACAAAAATACTTAGAATCACGGGAAAACACGGGAAATGTTGAGACAGAATTCAAAATGGTTAGAGATAGAAATATAAAAAATTATAATAAGAACACTAGATATATTATAATAAGAACTTTATGATAGGACAGAATGTATGGTTACCAATTGATTGTAGTTTGCTGCAGGATGATCTAGACGCGGTTCTTAGGTGGAGTGTGAACAACAAACTCCTATTTAATAATGCCAAGTGTTATGTTATGTCATTTACGCGCTCTTCTCAGCCTATAAGCGCGACGTATGCACTCGGTACGGAGTCTTTGACTCGAGTGTATTCGATTAAGGACCTCGGTGTTACGTTCGACCACAAACTAACATTCCATGAGCACATGAGCACTTTAGCCAAGGAATGCTTTAAAAGATTGGGGTTCGTGATACGAAATAGTAAGGATTTCCGGAATCTGGGTGTGGTCCAGCTTCTATACATGGCCTTAGTGAGAACCAAACTTGAATCTAGCTCGGTTGTTTGGAATCCGCACGAAAGCTCTTACATACTTTTGCTCGAGAAGGTACACAAAGCTAAATATGTATTTTAATGTACATAGTTTACAAAGTCCGCAAAGTGCGTCGTCAATAAGCTAAGAATTATCAAATAATTAAAAACTACACACACACAAAAACTGAACATAATAAAAAACAAAATACTAAACAAATAAACCGCCCCCGGACATGCCCGACCCAAAGGTACCCATCACACTGGCAGCATTACCGCGCTGCACGGCGAGTGAGATCCTTTGGATCAGGAACTCTCCGGAACGATTGTCAAAACCTCGGTCCCTCAAGCGTCGCCCAATGTCCTTGACAAACATCCTGCCCTGAGCACCCCAAATACCCGTGGTCTCGACGGCCAAGGGAACAAACAGGTAGCTCCCCATCAGCTGTGCGTATTTTAGGCATTTCTGCCGCGCCGCCGACTCCGCTGCAGCCCCAGGTGTCACCATGGTGGAGCCAATGTGGGATGCCGCGAACGTGCACACACAAGTAGCATCCCACAAAAGGCAACGACCTCTCTCCCACGGTATCAAGGTGAGACCGTCCGGACGCTTCCCGTCGCTGCGACTCAAACCCGGTGGTTCGAGAACTGATGGAATGTCAGCAGAGACGAGAGCCCTCCGGACGATGTCGTTGATCGAGTGGTGGCGAGAGAGTCTCCCTGCACTTCTAGCACAGTGTAGCCCATGACATCCCCGCGAATCTACCGACGCACCGCAAACACAGTGGTGCGGTTCGCAGATATCGCAACCCAGACGAAGCGCCACGGCTACACGCAGGGAGTTGTCGTCCAGAAAGCTTTCCTACGATACCTTTATAAGAGGAAATTTGGATACTATCCTTACCTTTATCCATCCGCTTTCATATTGGGTATGCTCGGATAGAACTCACTAGAGGTTAGACGTAAAACCGAGCAGCTTCTGACTGTGTGTCGATTGTTGCGAGGCGACAGTGACTGTGTCGCGCTTGTCGGTGCCGTATGCGCGCTATTCGTGCCCGACAAATATCTACGCGCGCACAGATACCGGCGGCTATTAGCGTGCGGCGCGCATCGCACGGTGGCGCGCCAGCAGTCTCCGCTGGTGAGGGCACGGGACAGTCTCAACGCTCTGTTGGCTGCAGCACCACTGACTGATCTGTTTGGTGATGCTTTGAGGCATATTGTGCGAGAATGTGGAAGGTTCTGCGAGGAGAATGTATGACAGGGTTGTGTTGTATAATTAAGGTATAATTCCAAATGACTGCAATGACATTTTTATCATTGAATTATTATTATTATTATTGACATTTTTTTTTTGAACTGACATGGAAAATACTATAATTTATTATGATTTAAATGGAAGAGTATATTTGTTATTTGTATATGTACAATGAATTGGACATTGTCTGTAATGTTGTGCATTTAACTGTGTTAATAAATAAATAAATAAATAAATAATGGTTCAAAAAGGATCCAAGCTGTAATAAATGGTTAAAAGGGAAGATTTTAACAAATAATGGCTACAGATCTTATGATATTGTAAATGATGATGATGATGATTAGAGTAGATTTGGAACGCAGCTGTCAAAGTAAAAACTGCCGCCAGCTCCCTCTAGTGGGAAGCTGGCGAGATATATTTGAATTGCCGTCGAGAACATACAACTGATAAAAGGCCAGTAAAAGAAAATATTATAAAATAAAACCAGTGTATAAACTAAACAAATAACGGTGTATCATTTAAGAATAATACAAAAACCTTGAACTCCCGGTTAATTGCGATGTCTCAGTGAAATAGAGACAGACTAAATAAAAAATCGATGTCACACCGGGAGTATCAAACCATCAAACAAATTTACGACAGGTATAGAAGTTTTTGCAATAACTTAATTAAGAAATTAAAAATAAATTATGAGAAATCGATACCAACTAAAGCAAAAAATAATAATATAGACAGCTATTCAATGTATTATATCAAATGAAAATAATAAAAAGTGCCCTAACGAATTATTAAAAATTGATAAATTACCTGGGTTGATGGTTGGTTGGTTGAATCAATCGACTCAGTAAATCAGTATATTGTGAAATTCGGTAAAAATATAGCAGGAAATATAAAAGACAATCTAAACACCCATCAAAATGAAACTCTGCCTTTGCCAGAGAGGAGCCCTCACTCTTTCGCCTTAATAAAAACTGTAAAGAGGTAAGCAGGCTCGTTATGCAGCTCAAAAACGAATGTTATTTAGGTTGGGACAATTTACATAACAAAATATCAATAATAATAATAATAATGATCGTTTATTCACTAATACATGTACAGTTTCTTTTTATAATAATACATTCTTACAAATAACAAAATGGTGAGTCTCTACTTCCCAAAGAAGGGTGAACCCTTTATTTTGGGATGAGTAGGGCGCTCTTTCCTAATGACACACGACCAGTAAACTATATGTTTGAGGGTTAGCGTAGTGAGTATTATGTAGTGAGTAGTGAGTGAAAGTGTACTAAATTAGTATTTAATTAATATTTTAAAATAACTATTATTAGAATAACGTTGTAAGAATATTTTCAGTTTCTTTATAGGTGTTAGCTCGTAGCCATTTAGATACCTTATGTTTACAATGAAACTGGTTAGGGTAAATATTAAGAATTTTGTGTATTCTGTGGTCCTAAAAATATGGTAAATCAATTCATAAAACAAGTGTGAATGGTTACTTAATCACAAACAATGTCTTTACGGCGTTTGGAGATAGTTTTAAAGTCAAGATTTTTTTGTTGCATTACAATTTTATTAAACTTAATATAAAAAGTTGTCTGACTATCAGAACCTCACAATAACTATAGAGTTCATTCAGATGTCATAATGAAAGGTATGATGATTTTGGCTGTCAAACTAAAAACTGTCATATCTCGGAAACTACTGACCCTAGACCCCAGAACAATAACTAAAGCACCCTAAACCACCGGTTTGTATCGAGATGTGACAGCTCTCGGCGAGATCTACATTTCGGATGACAACTGTCAAACTAAAAACAGTCATATCTTGTAAACTACTGACCCTAGCTGGACCACAACGGTTTGTATGGAGATGTGACAGCTGGCTATCGATTGATATTTTAATAACATACAAGAAATATTCTTTGACAAAATGTTGTATTGTAAATAATAGCGTTTCTGAGATAATTCAGTTTTAATATGTAATTAGATGGCTACGACATTTTGTCAAAGAATATTTGTTGTTTTTAAACTGTCCTCTTACTCCGACGTCTTTTGTTCTCCATTGTCAGTTTGATCGGCCTATGTCCATAAGAGAGTATACCGATTACATCCTCAATCGATAGACATATGGTTTATAGGTACAAAGTAGTAATGTTAGATGCGTTTATGGTAAACTAACTACACCAATTTTGTTTAGTATACCAATCTTACCTTAGAAATAAGTTTTCTATTTTGATTTCTGAAACTAATTAAAAGCATATTTTGTACATAAGTAACATTTATTCACTCCTCTTATAAAAACACAAAATAATACATAATCTATAATAAAAAAACACACAGGAACACAACAAAACATACTAACTCAATAACTACATGGCTAAACAGGAGTACAGCGTTTATATCATACAGGGTGGTTGATTTATTTATTCATATAAGTTTTGATTAATTTCCACGCCTACCGAACAGCGTGGAATCCTGAGGGGGTGGGCTTTTGCCAGCACGTGAGAGAAAAGTGAGTTGAATGATTTTGTTACTGACCTTTGTCGTCGCAGACTGGAGATCGAAAGCTCGATTCGAGACAGGAATGCGGGATAGGAGACAGTTTTGGGATAGGATTGGGACCGAACCTTGCCGTCGCTGCCCGACGCTGTCGCCGGCGTGCTGCTGCCGACACGTGGAGTCGCCGTTCGATACGACGATGTCCAATCAACACGGATCTCTTCACCGCTGACGCGAATCTACTTATTTCCCGACGATGTAGATGATTAACACTCCGACCAGGCCCGACGCCTATGTTTATGATGAGCACTCCGAAATACTATCAATGGCCCGATGCCTTGGTAGACATGTTTGTTCTCCCGACGAGAAAAGATAACCTCCAATTTTTCATCTCGTTGGTACGAGTGACAGCTGCGGTTCTGTTTCCGTTCCGAGTCGCGTAACAAGAGGAGGTGCGTTCCGAAGCATAAATATTAAATTCTCTCTCTTTATTTCGGAACCAACTAACCCAAAAAAAAAGTAATATAGGTAGCCACAGTATGTAGGTAGCTGCACCAATATCTTTGTTAACAAAAATTTGCTATCTAAACACTCAGGAAAATGTAAGATACCAAATTCCCATGCAAGAAACTTGAATTCTATTATGCGGTGATATGGAACCCTTCGTGAACGAATCCGAATCGCACTTGACCATTCATTGTTAACACGCCCGGGTATTTTCATAAACTCTTTCGCTTAATGAAACGACCAACTGCTTTAATAACTCGTTTTTTAATTGAGAGGAGGCGCAATGTCCACTGTAGTGAGAGAAACCTACTTATAGCTTGCTTATGTACTAATAGGCATACACTTGATTCAGGCAGCTTTGGTGTTGGTTATCTATCTCCTGATAACAGCGGCGACGCCAGGACCCTTCGAAAGACCTTTTAGGCCTGACTATTGAGATCCTGTTTTGCTGTAACAAATAAAAATAGTCGTGAGAAAGAGTGACTTGTAGGCATACCTTGTGGCCGAAAGCATATACTGCTGTTAAAATAAAGTGCAGCGCTCACACAAACTACGAGGGTTCATGTCATGTCACACTGTCATTTCCCGAGCGAGAGACAGTGACAGCATGACTTTGAGAATTTATCAAATTTAAGTTGCCGGTTGTGCATGAACAATAACTGAGGTTGTGCATCATTTTAAGCTGTTAGTCTTTCGCTCCGGACATGACAGCGCTAGTGTGTCATATTATTTATTTACTTACCCTGATGGTACATCGTTGGATAAGGAAGCTTAGGGTGTGACGCTCCCATGGATTTTTCCTATGATGTGCCCTGTGATTCTCCCTTTGACGTTCCCCATGATGTCGCCTGTGATGTTGCCTTTGATGTTCCCTATGACGTTTCCCAAGATGTTCCCTATGATATATCCTGAGATCTCCCCTATGACGTTCCCTGTGATGTTCCCTGTGATATTCCCTTTGATATTTCCGTAGACGTTTCCATAGATGTTCCCGATGATGTATGCTAAGATGTTCCCGTTGACGTCGCCGTTGATATTGCCTACGTAGTCCTGTGTGATGTCGTGTCCTGAGATTGGCCCTGTGAAATTGAAATTGAAATTTATTCAACAAAAGTAGCACAATAAAATTACACACAGAACTACACATGTTATAAAAAAGGCTTATACCAAGTGAGGCGGTTGTCAAATAGGGAAAACTCTATGAAACATGTTACAACAAATTCGAAAACAGGACCGCGCAGTTGTGTCACTTTTGCGGCCATTTGACCATACATTGTCATAATTGGCAATTTCCACGCTACCACGCCACCCACCCCGGTCCCGCCTGCCCCGCCTGTCCCGCCACCAAAAAGACCAAGATTTTACGAATGTGATATGTGATACAAATCATCTAAATATTTTTGCCATGATATCATTATTTATGTTGAGTATGTTATTGAGTGTAAAAGTGAAGAATCAATGTCATTTTACCCTTGGGGTATAGCAATTACTGGAATATGATAGATGGATAAAAACATGTAGTAAATCAGAATAATAACAATACAATCTAGTGAATTGAATAATCGACCAACCGCACCTAATTAGCAATTCAAAATGCCATGCAATATTAGAATTTATAAATATAAAAATTCATCCAAATAAACATAAAAATAAACATTTACATACAGGCATATACATTGCTTGCCCCACACTAGGAAACCCTGTGGAAACGGAAACAGCGATGTCACACACATATATATACATCCAAGACCTGTTTTTTATTATTTATCCCCAGCTAGGGACCGAACCCGAGGGATGGCAGGCAGCGCCACATAAGTCATTAATAAAGGGACATACTTTTATTAAATACTGTCTTAGTTTATTAACAAAAGCTGTGCCGGGCAATATTTTTATTTCGTCGGTAAGCTTATTATATACCCTTACGGCAACATTCTTTGCGCATCGTGAGTATGCGACAGTTCTATAGCCTCCAGATCTCCCTTATGTCGCTTGTTGAACCGATCACCTCCATACTGTGCCTCTGCCAACTCGTATGGGAAAAGGCGTGACGCTATGTGGGTAAGTATCCTTCCATACTACTGGCTGTAGAGTGTAAAGACCTATGTTATTTCATCAATTTCTGCTTGTCGACGAAACTCAGAAATGCTTATCGAAATATTTTCCATAGTGAAGTTAGTTAATCTAACCAACTTTACTAACATAGGTACCTACATATTTATAAAATCAAGCTGAGTTGTAATTGTAATTACTTTGTATTTTTGTGTATGATAGATATAGGACACTTATACTTAAAGGATCTACAGGGTAGTAAGTGCAACGAAAAGTTAATATAATTGAATTGAACTATGCTTGGTTCGAAACGTAGAGGTGGATTGGAATGGAATACAGAACAATAATGTAATGTTAACTTTTTATAAAAATATATATATATATATGTATTAGATGCTAAGACTAGTATACATATCCCTGGGCCAATCTCTCCTGCATTACTGCATTACAGCCTGGGGCAACGCAGCAAAAACTGCCATGTTCACACTGGAAAGTGCTTCGCGGTCTATACTTAAGGTAATGATGGTAATGATGACAAAGCCTTTCATTTATCCCACTGCAGAGGTTTTACGAGAATGCCAAGTACTGTCCGTTAGACAACTGTATATTCTAAGAACAGCCTTGTACAAACATAAGTTAATTATAAACTCGGACGAATACAACTCAATGACGGCTAGGAGAGTATACAGAGTTACAACGCCCACTGTGCGTGCGGCATTTGCTCTGAGATTCAGTTCCATCTCCTTCCCCTTTACATACAACGTAGTCTGTAAGAACATAGACATTAAAAACTCCAGCATCCCAGAAGCTAAGGTTACAATAACGAAATGGCTGTCGACTCTAGAGTATGACAAAATTGAAGCCCTCCTATCCGTATGTACCTAAGTTATAAATACACTCACAGATACACACGTATTTATTTATATTCCTAGATAATCACAAATCTAAACATATGCATTATATATATTATTCATTATCTATATCCACATTATTTCCCTCATAAAATTAAACTGATTATAAATTATCTGTATTTATACTTAACATTATCTGCATTCATACACAATACCACTCTCTTACTCAGGTTACTCAGGTCTTACTCAGCTTAAATTTTTAGTTTTATATCTATAATAACTTGGACACTTGGACACAATTTACACACATTGATCTAGCCCCAAACTAGGATTCCCTGTATCTTGGGTACTAGACAACGATACACATACTTATATGGATAGATATGATACTTAGATAGATAAACAACCATGACTAGGGTATAAACATCCGTTCTCATCAAACAAATATTTGCCCCCACCGGGACTCGAACCCGGGACCCTTGGCTTCGTAGGCAGGGTCACTGCTTTCGAATCTTTTTCCTTTCTTTCACTAAAACTTAAATAAAATCATTTTTGTCTTTACGAATAAACTAACGTACGTAGTTAACAACTTGTAATTTGGCCCAGGACTCCTCATGACAAGTTAAACCTAGCGTGGGGTCCATAAGCAACTTGTATATTTCAACCCAATCTGGTAAATACAGATTTTGTATTTTCATTTGTATTTGTATCTGACGAGAAAGAATCAGACGCTGGCTGGATCCGTTCGCATATTAGTCCAAATGCGTCGGTACGGAGAATAATGGATTTATAGTTATTATTTGATTTACCCTAGTAGAAAATACGAATCTTACCTATCAGAGCAGCCAAAGCAACCAAGCAGATAAAACGCATTTTAAACACAAGCATTTTAAGCTCAAAAATTACACACAGTATTTTATATTGTCCTAGCGTTAGAAATATAATGAACTGAAAGAAATCTTATGTATATATATAGTATTTGCTTAAAATTTTCCTTAGATTTTATCATTTTGTTTTTCGGTCAGTAGCTACATATGGATAGCGACGTACCCGGTAAGAGTACCAAAGTCATAACAATCGCTAGACATGTCAAAATTTTCAGAAACTGGTGTTTTCATTGCAAAGTGAAACTCCATGAAACGTCACCAAAAACCTTCTTCCAGTTGTCTTCGAAAATATGTTACTCTCTTTATACATAAACTGCCGTGGAAAGAGCAAAAGAGGCAATTCGTGCAAAAGGTCACCAAATCAAATCAAATCAATCAAATCAAAGCAAAATAATGCACTTTTACAAGTCAAACACTTAATTAGGTCTCATATACATGGAAAAAATAAAAAATAAATCAAATTTGCAGAGGCTGTAGGGGTGTCGCACGGAACAGCAATTAATGTAATACACGATAAATTAAATATGAAAAAAGTGTCCGCCCGATGGGTGCCGCGATTGCTCACGGATGCAAATAAGTGGTTACGGCTGTCAATTTCGAAGGAGTCTTTGGGCTTGTTTGAGCGAAATCCGCAAGAGTTTTTCCATCGTGTCGTTACTTTTGATGAAACCTGGATCCATTATCATACACCGGAGACCAAGCGGCAGTCTAAACAATTATTTTTTTCTAACTAATCTGCCCCAAAGAAGGCGAAAACGGTCCCATCAGCCGGAAAAGTCATGGCCACGATTTTTTGGGATAGTATGAACGGGAATTCGTAAAGCCCGAACGGCGTTGTAATGGCGGTTTTTGGGATGTCTTCGGGGCTGACGGGGATCTGTAGGCCTTGACGAGATCTATGGTTGAAAAGACGGTGCAACCAGTTATGCTGTGCGAGAAATCCTGGATATGGCGAATCGGATATTTATCCGGAATGGTTCTCGCATTTAGCAACCTGTAGTCACCGCACGGTCTCCAACCGTTGTCTTTTTTAAGGGCCAGATGTAAAGGAGATGCCCAAGGTGACTCAGAGGGTCTGGCTATGCCACTCGAAAGCATAGATGCAAACTCCTCTTTTGCTACCTTTAATTTATCGGGTGCCAGTCGTCTTGGTTTACTAGATACGGGCGGGCCGGGTGTGGTGCGAATGTGGTGTACTGTTGAGTGTTTAGGTGTTCGATGTATGCCAGATGGGCGAGTGATGTCAGGATATTCGCGTAGTATGTTGTGATATGTGGACTCACCAGTTACAACCTTTACCGAAGAAATGACATCAGACGGCTGCGCAGGCAAAGCAGGGGCGGTGAGCTTTGTATTATTGTCAGTAAGGCGATGGTTCCTGCAATCAACTAACAGATTATAATGAGCGAGAAAATCTACACCTATTATTGCCCTAGTGACATCCGCTACAACAAATCGCCAAGCATAGTCGCGGCGCAATCCTATGTTAAGAACTAAGTGTGTATACCCGTAAGTATTAATAATTGTGTAATTCTTTTAATAAATTACGGGGAAACACACACAAATCACTTCCGGTATCTACTAAAAATTGTATTTTTGATTTAGAGTCCATAACAAATAAGTGACCGGAATTCGGACAGCCGCCAGTCGCCGTCATCGACTGCCCTATACATTTCCCGCTGTATAGTCACACGGTTTCACACAGCACCGTGCCTGGCTTCCAAACTTGTGATGGTACCAGCAGGTGGGAAATTTGCGGTAGTTGGAGTTTGACCTCGTCGAGTTCTGGCGATGTCGGCTTCGGCTTCGGTTACTCGTCTTCGGTCGGGATTGGCGGGGCTCCCGGGACATTCTGTCCATTCTGGTGGTCAAAGCCTCCATCTGCTTGCTGAGTGCCGCGATCTGGAAGACCAGCGGGTCCGTTGGAGGAGCTACAGCTGGTTGTACCGCCGCGACTTGTGGAGCAGAAGCAATGGCATCATGCACCTTGTCCGCCAATTCCGCCAATTCTTCCAAAGTACACTTCGTTTGTGACGCGAGGATGACCTGGATGTTCTGGGGAAGCCTTGGTCCACATCGTACGCATGAGATCCTCGGGTACCCCAGGGCCGGCTAAGTGCTGCATGCGGCGTAGTAACTGGGACGGTTTCCTGTCCCCTAACTCCTCGTGTGACAAGAGCTGCTGGATATCTCGCTCTCGTGTGGCTGACAACCGCTTCACCAGCTCGGTTTTGAGCTTGTCGTATTTATTTGTAGCTGGTGGGTTTGTTATTATGTCCTCCACTTCCGACGCATATTGAGGATCCAGCTGGGCCATGGTGTAGTAAAATTTTGTAGTGTCCGCAGTAATATTGGACAGCGTAAATTGGGCTTCCAGCTGGGCAAACCATAGTGCTGGTTTTTCTTTATAGAATGGGGGTATCCGCACACCCACTTTACACAACTCCGCGCCATTCTGCGCAGCGCCATCATTATTTACCTGTTTAGATGTTCCTTTGACTTCAATATCCTCGTGCACAGTTCGGGGTCACCACTTTGGTAGGCTGGTGCCTACGCAACACTTACTTGAGTATAGTGCAGGTCGCGGTGAATGTAAACAAGAACACTGTTTAACAGTTTATTTTAAAGCGACGTATAGCACACAGTACATATAGTCCAGCACAGTCTTATAAGGAGAAATGGAAAGAGAAGGAACAAGCACAGCGGTTGATATTAGGCGCATAAGTAATTTCGATAGCGGAGCGTAAGCAAAAGCGGCGTAACAGAGCGACATGCGTCTCGCGTCGTATCATCAAGCTCATTGTCTGGCGGCGGCCGCGCATACCAACTCCGGAGGAGGCGAGCGCGCCGACAGGTTATAACCTGGTTATAACCGCCTACGTCACGGTATACCGTGACGTAGGCGGTTGCAGTGCGCGCTCCTATCTACTAATAAAAAACGGTGCGCTTGTCCGCTTCCACGTACAAAATATGTTAAAGTTTATATAATGCAAAGTGACATTTATGATTCAACATAAATGGATGCATTATCCACTTAAAAATTACTATTATTAAATTATTATTATGATGAATGATTTCAATATTACTATTAATTTAGTACGTAACGGGGAGTCCAGCAGCAAGTCTATATTGAAGTCACCGCATATTACAACTTTTTTGTTACTACATCCTCCAATAATGATTCAAATATACCATAACCACTGGTAGGGGGTCTGTATACACTTACTACAATGTGTCTACCAAGTTAAACACACGATAGTTCTATTACTTTCTCAATAGAAAGTTTGCAAATATCCTTGCTCTCTTTAAATTTTAGGCCGTTATAACCAGTACTAAGGGTCCTCATTGTATTGCAGACTTTCTATTGAAGCAGCTGGCTACTTGATAGTTGTGTACAGCGAAATTCATTTGAGACTTAAGTAGCCAGTGTTCTACTAGGCATAGTATGCGGCTGTTCCATTTCAAAACATAGCAAGGGGCTTCGGACAAATTTTACAGGAGAGCCAAAAAACGTTTTTACACTTTCATTTGATACCCTGCTAAAACTATGAGACATAGCTAAATGGGAGTAAGCTCAAAAGAAGCGGCAGATCCTTGGCTTGCCGTTCAATGTCATTTTATTTACCTGCGACCGATATCGTAGGTATAAAGCACATAATTCATATTAGGAAAGCACGTACTAGGTTAGAAATGGTTTTCGGATACTTAAATGGCCGTTTTGACCATTTGTTAACCTAGCAAGGGCTGTTGCTAGGTTATTATGTAGTTTCCTTAAGCCACAATCCTTTGCAAAACATTTTTATAAACCTAGCAACTGCAACCTGATTAAAACCTAATTATACAGGGTGACATTAAATAACTGACGATATTTCGGGGAATTATAGTACCAATCAATATGGATTTACTTTCTCCAAGAAACTATGGACACACATGAATTACTTTATCAACCTCTCAGTACATTGACCCGAATAGCTGATTATAATAAAATTCTACTATTGGAGAGCCAAAATATTTTTCGTGTGCGAACGACCATTTTTGGGGAAAGTTGTTTATAATTATGGGTACCTACTATCGTTCCCCTAAATATCCTTAGTTTATTAAATGTCACCATCTATTATTAATAAATAATTGAAACCAGTTTAATAATTAAAATTAAGTTTTATTAATAAAAGGCATAAAATATCATTCAGCCGCGAAGAATTTGTTGACCTTCTGTTACCAAATCTTCAGAATTATTAGACACAGGTTAATCAATCCAAAACACTCTCCTATTTACTGGCATCAAAGGAACTAATTTTGTTAAAATTCCTTGTTTCTTGGTTTCTTTTATGCCTCTTGGAGACGTTTTCATGGCAGGCCGGTTACGGTGATCAAACTTTTTTATAAAAAAGTCAAGTTCCGCATACGGTTCATCTAAATCATTTTTGTAAAAGATGTTTCGGCTTCCATTGATGAATTTTACTTCAACAAGCGTATGTTACTTCTGCAGTCTAAAATAACCTTTTTATAATCTGCAAAATCATAAACCGCAAGTTGGCGTTTGATATGGGCTTCAATATTGCCATGTACACTATCAGCCGTCATATGCGTGTGCCCCTTGGTAAGATACTTAAGAGTGACGCTTTCAAGATTCGAAAATTCGCTATTGATAAGAGTCACGATCGATGTGAAGAGGATCCCGTTTTTATTCTGCCCTGTGCAATTGTCGCACCAAATGATCATGTGTTGGATGTCTCTTTCCTTCTCAATAAATGCTGCAATAGCATCCACAATATTGTTGCCATCTCGTCCGGCCCAGGCTTCATGCCATAACACACAACAACTGTTAATGTCCATTTTTTTTTATTGGTGCCAAAGTCAGATTGAATGCAATAAACCTGCTCAAAAAAAAGGAATCCTTTACTTTTGGCATGTCTGGCAACAGCATGACTTTTTGTAAGACCATTGAGTAATATCTTACAGTTCCTGTATTTTCTTTTGATGCATCTTCTTGATATGCCCGTATAGCTTTATTGGCTTTTGTTTTGTGAATGTCATGGGCTGCTATTAAGTCTTCAGGAACTTCTCCTTCATTATATTTTGTAATTTCCTGTTCAAATATACCGCAATCGAAACATTTGTCTCCTTTTGGAAATTTGAATGAAATATTCATTTTTTTATTGTTTGTCGGTACAGTTCTTTGCCAATCTTCAAGTCAGAATGTTTCTCCTTGAAATCCAAATGCATCTTCTTGAGCGTTAGCGTTCGTGGCAGATATTTGGCCAAAGGAGCATTGCTTCGTCTGTAGTGGCTAACAGCAGGTTTATAGCTCAAAATGTGCTCAGTCACAGGATCTTTATTTAATTTTAGTTTTTTGCCTCCTCGGTTTTCTTTGACATCTCCATACAATTGTTTCCGCTTTATGGCTCTGCTTAGTTCTGTTATAACAGAATCCGTTTTGTGTCCAAGGGTATTCAAAAAGAACTTTCGGCACACATTAAGCGTATCTTCATTTTTCGGGAGGTGAAAGTACCTGCTTTCGTTTTTGACGTATTTCGGGTCAGGATTAGGCTCTTGTGCTTTTCGTCTTTTTATTGCTTCAATGTTGGTACTCTTGTTCAAAAAGTTTCGTGTCATTTGGTACGTCATATTCCAATAGGTATGCCACAAATTCTTTCTTTCTTCTATAGTAAACAGCTTACAATTTCTTTTGCATTTGTCTCCACAGGTTTCTGCTATAAAAGGGTGTTTCAGCTTCATCTTTATTATCTTTTCAGTTTCGTTACCAGTAATTGCAGTCGAAAGGTCTTCTGAATATTTGTTCACAAATATGGGTTCGGGATATTTTGCTATAAAATCGCATTGGTTTTTCCAGTTACAACTGTCTGCGTCGTTCGCCTGTTATTGATTTGTAAATACAACCGAATCTAGGTAGGTTGCAATAAAAACTGACTTTTGACCATCTGAAAGTGGTGGTGTGATTGCAGCAGCTGTAACTTCTGGTGCGTTAGGTAAGGGAAGCAATTCAACCGGCTCTTCACCAGTACTTTGCGCAGAACTATCATCGTCGTTACTAAAGTGGTACACGTTTTTCTTGTAGCCGAATAGATCGGATAGAAGGAAGTTCGGGTCTGCCAACGAATCGTCACTGTCAAATAAATGTGATATATCTGACATAGTATTGCTTTCATCATCATTATTAGGTGCCATTGAGATGCCTGTGGCTGGACTTTCATCGACAGCTGGAGTCGGCACTGATGCGTCAGTTTCATCTTGAGGTGATATTTCATTATCACCTGCAGCCTTCGATGTACTCGGACTGTTTTCGTTATCATTTATTCTGAAAGAGAAGAATTAGTTTCAAGCAAGCAATACACAACCTTACTCAAGAAGAAATAATTTGATCGTCGCTCGTCTCACATACTAAATGTACTAAAAAGGTCTAATATTTGTACGTATATTAATTATTTAGTTAATTCCTTTGTTCTATAAACTGTTTTAATCTTGCTGTATATTTCTTTTTTGAAATAAACATATATTGATATTGATATTGATGTTATGTAAGGTTAGCTTGGAAGTTATCACGATCTTAACACATTTTCATACGGATTTCACGTTCGTTTTAATTTAATTCAAACATTGAATTTTGTGGATTTTCCCACTCGCTTTCGTGGTCACAATAGACTGAAGTTGACAGATGTCTTAGAAATATAATAGCTATTTTGGAAAAATATATGTAACTAAGCTAAAAAATCCATGTCGGAACTTCATTGTTCAAAATATAACAAATTCAAAAATGTGTTTATATGTATACATAGTTTGATTAGTTAGTTTGGTTTGGTGCTGGCATTATGAATGTGATTAGTTTGCTCACCGACAAACAATAGACTGTTTGAATGAATCCGAAATGCCAGGATCTTCTTGTTGTGATATTTCAATAGCACCTGCAGCCTTCGATGTACTCGGACTGTTTTCGTTATCATTTATTCTGAAAGAGAAGAATTAGTTTCAAGCAAGCAACACACAACCATAGCTAATAGCAATACATACCCAAGAGGAAAGTTTTATTGTTATGTAAGGTTAGCTTGGATGTTCTCACGAGCACTACACATGTTTACATCGATTTAACACTCATTTTATTGTAATTCAAACATTGACGTTTGAGTTTTTACCGCTTCCGTGGTCACAGTACAAGGTGACTTTAAATTAGTTGACCATATTGTGGGAATTTATAGTACCCATCATTATAAACAACTTTCGCTAGGAAACAAATACAATTTTTTTTGGGTCTCCTACAGTAACTTGAAATTTTTTGATAGGGTCAATGTACTGAGGGACGAATTTTTTTTTCATTTGCGACCATCTGTATCTCGGAGAAAGTTATTTATAATGATGGGTACACTATCAATCCCAAAAATATGGTCAGCTTATTTAATGCCACCCTGTATAGTCTGAAGTTGATAAGTGTCTTAGGAAATTATTAATTATTTTGAATAAAATTTAACAAAAAATAAATAAAATAGTGTGAAATTAAATAAGCTGACCATATTTTGGGGAATGATAGTAGCCTTCATTATGAACAACTTTACCCAAGAAAATTTTTGTCTCTAATAAAAAAAAAACATCCCTTCAGTACACGATCAGCTGATTACTGGTAGGATTTAGGAAAACTAAAGCGACCACATGTTTCTTGTTTATAACAATGGGTACTATAATTCCCTAAAATAATGCTCAGCTAATTTGATGTCACCCTGTATACTGTATGCTAAAAATGAAATACCGGAACGTCAATGTTTAAAAATGAATAAAACGATTGTTTGATCCATTAAAAATGTGTGTTTATACTCGTAGTTTTAATAATATCTATAATTAATTAAATTAGTTTAATTTGTTTGGTAAGGCTCGGTGCAAACGGACCATCGACCACAGGCAGCCTGCGCCGTGGCTTTTGCACCGGTGGTGGCTGTGGTCGATGGATGTGGAAGATTAAAATGTATAGAAGTTGTTAATCCCGAAGATATTAGTTTGAGTAAAACCCCATGCTTTAATAGAACTTACACCTTTATACAACATAATTAGTTTGAATTAGAATAATTCTGTCTATACACACACAGAACACAATAACAAGCAAAGAAAGACGAGTATAAAAGCCATTGCAGTAAAAACATAATTTTAGGTATTTTAATTCGTAGGTACGTGCATTATTACGAGATTATAAAGAGAAAGCGTAACCTAGGACCTTTTTATTTCACACTTACATACAGCCGCTGGAAATAATTTAATTCCTTTCACACCAGGAGACACCCAGTGTCTAAATCAGTGTGATTGCATGTAGAAGTTTGGTACCATAGTATGTATAATTGAAGAACGACGTCGAGTTGAATAAGAGCCATCAGGAGATAAGCTGATCATCCTGTGGGTCATCGGCTATCGCAGGAAGGCCTCTGTGGAGCATTGCAGCTTTGTTCACTAAAAACGACGGTCTGGTAAAATATTATTCATCTCACGCCGACAATCTTGTGGTTATGGGGTGTTAAATTCTTTAAAATCGTTATTTGTTGCGGTACTTACGTACTTCGGCAGTCTCCATCACTCATTTTCACTGCAGTGACCATCTTAGATGAGCGGTAGAACTGTTTCGGCATGATGGAACTTTTATTGGTAGTAACAGCACGAAGAACGATGCGCACGCGGCGGCCATTAGTGCCATATTGAAAATGGCGCGCGCAACAACATGCCTCAAAAACCATTTGTAAACCCAGCAAGTCGCATCGACCACTTTAAAACCTAGTAAGGCAAGGGTTTTCAAGTGCTTGAAGTGCCTTACTATGTTTTAAAACGGTCTATGAGGCCTGTTTTTTTTTTAAAGTGGTGTACTAACTAGGTTTTTTTGAATATAAATTTGGCTTTTAAGCGGTTTCTAGTGATTCTGACAATGCAATTTCGTGCGCAATCACCTAAAATGATGTATGAATCAAAAACCCGTTTTTTTTTCAACCTATGTCCCTTGCTATGTTTTGAAATGGCACAGCCGTATGTCTACTCTGTATTGCTCCAAGAATAGTTCTAGCTCTAGTAATTTGCCAGAAAAACCACCTTGTATGTTCTGATTTACTAAAACCAATTGCTTTATAGGGGACTTTTATGTTGTCTGCCTTGACTGTTTAAATGAGTAGCTAATTTACTTACATTCGTCTTGGCTGTTTTTAAAACCTCAGCATACAAAGGTTTAGTAGAATTATTTCTACATTCGTAATTTTCTACGGGCACCTTAGTTATTTTCTCGACA
This sequence comes from Argyresthia goedartella, assembly GCA_949825045.1. Taxonomy (NCBI): domain Eukaryota; kingdom Metazoa; phylum Arthropoda; class Insecta; order Lepidoptera; family Argyresthiidae; genus Argyresthia; species Argyresthia goedartella. The sequence continues at coordinate 27,790,329 of OX463830.1, forward strand.
ATAACAGGGTCATGAATATTGAATGCCAATAATTTGGCAATCTGTCGCTTAGATGACGCAGGTACATATATTGTATCCCTAGTCAGTATAAAATTTCGAATAAACTTATTCGTATCAAAATATAATACTCGGTCCCGATGACCAAAAATCAATGGTTATTCCAAAAATCTTCGTGTCATTTACTGATTCTAACGTGTTGCTGTCTAACACTCAGTCTCAGCTTGCCTGACGTGTGGAAGTGAGAATTGGAATTCATTTTGTATTTTTTTTGTTCGATTTGGTTTTACCAGTATTTAACAATGAATGATTAACTGTGAACCAATTCAAGGTCAAAAACAGTACTCCATTAACATCATCAAAAATATTTGAGCTTTTGTTTAATAGTGTTTTACTGTACGATTTAAGAAGCATTACTGAATGCGTACTAATTATAATATTACTACTTGCCAAATTTTTATATAGCTACCGTCTTTATGAGTATATTTACAAGTGTATCGAACATAATATAGTGTTAATGCGAGTTGGGTACGAGTGCGTGTTCTCAGTTTAAACGAGATTTTTTGCTTTGCTTTATTTAGTTAATTTTGCCCTTGATTTGGTCACTATACAGTTATTATTATGTTTTGACTATCTAAATGATTAATTTAAAAGTTTACTATCAGAACGTAAGGGGACTCCGGACTAAGACTGATATTTTTTCTAGGAACTTAGGACTAAATGATTACGTTGTCATTGCACTTACAGAGACTTGGCTGCACGAGGGAATTTACGATGAGGAATTGTTCGACGGTCGGTACCTAGTGTGGCGGCGTGATCGTGATTACAAACGTACTCATCAAGAGCGCGGAGGGGGTGTCTTGATAGCTGTCAGGAGGGATCTCACAGCAATAGGATTACCTGACTGGCACTCGCCCGCTGAGGATATATGGGTCTCGGTTACGTTGCGCTCTCCCATTTCAAAAAGTGAATATAAATTAAATATTTGTACTTTATATTTATGTTCTGAAAACCTGGGCTTTTCGTTCACAGATCAATTACATAACTTTTGCAATAAACTCGAGTCTATAGTCACGGAGCATGATTCTCATAAATTCATCCTTTTGGGTGATTATAATATGAGCTGCATTAAGTGTGTTGTATCCGAGGATGGGATTGAGGCAGCTAGTTTATCAAGTGAACACATAAATAACTTCTTAGGTACGGTCAGTTTTTGTGGTCTGCAACAATTTAACCCAATTGTTAATAAGTTCGATCAAACACTAGATTTAGTTCTCTCAAATGACCACGTTTCAGTTTCACTATGCACTGACCCTCTGGTAACAGAGGACCCGTATCACCCAGCTCTTTAAATTACTGTCTCATTTGTAGAACTCGAACCACTTGTACCATACAAACGCTCAATGTATTGTTATAATCGAGCTGACTTTACTAAAATTAATAATGAAATTAATTCAATTGACTGGAAAAATACACATAGTGCGGGCTCAGTTGACGAAGCTGTAGTGTTATGCTACTTACATGCTATTCTTGCTTCCTATCCCTTAGCTCCAGCTCCACCATCAGTCTTTTTGTTTGTCCTTCAGGGTACCCTGCTCCTGTCCTTGCTTGCTCTATTACGCTGGATGCTTGGTGAGCTGTACCGTCTGATATTGGGTATCACCTTTATTTTCATAGGACCCTGTAACGTTTTAAACCATAAGAACACATTAACAAATCGTTTTCGCTCTGCATTTTCATGTTATCAGTACTTCTAAATCGATAGCAATGGGGTTTACCTTTGGTGACCTTGTATTTGGCTTTCTTCGAAACTCTGCAATCTCGGGCTTCGTGCGCGCTGGTGCACTACTTTTTTTCCTTTCGCTGTTATGTAATTTACTGCATGGTTTTCTCATTGTTTACCGTATTACGAGCCTGAAACTAAACTTTGACATCTGTTGATGCCGTTGTTTATCTGTTTGTCATGGCAATGTCCATTCAAACTCGTTAGCGGTTTGATATGTTTGTTTCAATACTTTTACAAAAATACTCTTTCTCTCTTGGCCACTCACAAAAATTACGTTTAATTTAAATAATTTTTAGAACTCTCCAAAAAGAGTATAAAAGCGGAACATTTCTGAAATTCTGGAGTCTCACGTCAGCTTCTGAACTGGAAGTACCACTAAAAGGCCTTATCCCGGGGTCGCACTACCCCGGGATCCTGCAAGCCTTCAAACTCTCTCAATCAATCAAACAATCCTTTCCACAACGGGATCCAGCGAGCCGTAGCTACAAGTACGCCGCTACCGTTCCTACAATGACGATTTCTACAACGGGATCCAGCGAGCCGTAGCTACAAGTACGCCGCTACCGTTCCTACAACGACGATTTCTACAACGGGATCCAGCGAGCCGTAGCTACAAGTACGCGCTACCGTTCCTACAAAGACGATTTCAACAACATCTACAACAACAAATACACCTGCATCCTGGTCATCGCCTCACCGGTCTACTTCTCTCCGTGTTCTCCGCTTCCTTCTTTCTATCCAGACATCTGTATTTTATAAAACCTGTCTCATCTCATTCATCCTCATCTTCCTTTCATTTTTTTAAATTACTCCACTGTAAATAACCAATAAACTGTCACTCTAAATTTTATCCTGGTTGTTGTTTTCTGTTAGGTTCTGGTTAGGTTCGTATTTTCACACGACATTTTGGCGCCCAACGTAAAAGTTCTACACTCTTCACCTTTTCTGCGCCTTGTCTCTTTCCCTTTGATTTGCTTTCTCTTTCACTCTTAAATCTATATCTATTCATCCTTTTCACATTTTCCAAATTCTAAAACAAAACTTCATCTAGTTTTTCAACTCATCTGGATTATATTTAGGCCTACATTAAACTTACATTACTTCACTTCACTTCACCTCACTTTACTTCTATAACACTTGACTCTACACTTAAATATAACAATGGAAAGGGCGGAAAAAATTAGCCTAAATATTTTCCAAATTCTAAAACAAAACTTCATCTAGTTTTTCAACTCATCTGGATTGTATTTAGGCCTACATTTAATTTACATTACTTCACTTCACTTCACTTCACTTCTATAACACTTGACTCTACACTTTGCGATAAATATTTGAGCCTAAATACTTTCCAAATTCTAAAACAAAACTTCATCTAGTTTTTCAACTCATCTGGATTATATTTAGGCCTACATTTAACTTACATTACTTCACTTCACTTCACTTCACTTCACTTCACTTCTATAACACTTGACTCTACACTTAACTATAACAATGACTCCACCTTCAACTGCAAATGACTCTCCATCACTTGACCTTCCTGCTGATCTGACTGTCATGGATCCTCCTCTTGTTTCTCAAACTTCTGTCCTGAAGGTGATACGAATCTTTATATAAAATTTTTGCATGTAAGTAGCATAAATTTTCTTAACTTCTATTAACTGTTAATTTGTATATTGGCGATGTGGCTGATCTCTGGCTTCGAGCCCTACCGCTCTGGCCGTTCTTAATCTTGTCTTAAGTCGTAGCGACTAAAGCTACCTTAGGATTAATTTGTTTCTCTTTACCTCTACTTAATTTTTCTTTACCACGCAGGAGCGGATGACAACTCCTTAAGTAAGCCTGAATGTCCTTTTGAAAACACACTTTTAGAGTGGTAGTCATTGAATGTGAACTCCACCCTTACCTGAATGAAGATGATGAATGTAAGAGATGGTATATCTGATTTTGCCTGGTGATGTCTGTTTCTGCAAAGCTGTGTTTTTCTGGTTTATTTTTGTACATATCAAAATTTTTGCTGAGTCAAAAATTTTTCCAGGGTCGGGGGGAAAATGTAGTGTTATGCTACTTACATGCTATTCTTGCTTCCTATCCCTTAGCTCCAGCTCCACCATCATTCTTTTTGTTTGTCCTTCAGGGTACCCTGCTCCTGTCCTTGCTTGCTCTATTACGCTGGATGCTTGGTGAGCTGTACCGTCTGATATTGGGTATCACCTTTATTTTCATAGGACCCTGTAACGTTTTAAACCATAAGAACACATTAACAAATCGTTTTCGCTCTGCATTTTCATGTTATCAGTACTTCTAAATCGACAGCGATGGGGTTTACCTTTGGTGACCTTGTATTTGGCTTTCTCCGAAACTCTGCAATCTCGGGCTTCGTGCGCGCTGGTGCGCTACTTTTTTTCCTTTCGCTGTTATGTAATTTACTGCATGGTTTTCTCATTGTTTACCGTATTAAGAGCCTGAAACTAAACTTTGACATCTGTTGATGCCGTTGTTTATCTGGTTGTCATGGCAATGTCCATTCAAACTCGTTAGCGGTCTGATATGTTTGTTTCAATACTTTTAAAAAAATACTCTTTCTCTCTTGGCCACTCACAAAAATTACGTTTAATTTAAATAATTTTTAGAACTCTCCAAAAAGGGTATAAAAGCGGAACATTTCTGAAATTCTGGAGTCTCACGTCAGCTTCTGAACTGGAAGTACCACTAAAAGGCCTTATCCCGGGGTCGCACTACCCCGGGATCCTGCGAGCCTTCAAACTCTCTGATTCAATCAAACAATCCTTTCTACAACGGGATCCAGCGAGCCGTAGCTACAAGTACGCCGCTACCGTTCCTACAACGACGATTTCTACAACGGGATCCAGCGAGCCGTAGCTACAAGTACGCCGCTACCGTTCCTACAACGACGATTTCTACAACGGGATCCAGCGAGCCGTAGCTACAAGTACGCCGCTACCGTTCCTACAAAGACGATTTCAACAACATCTACAACAACAAATACACCTGCATCCTGGTCATCGCCTCACCGGTCTACTTCTCTCCGTGTTCTCCGCTTCCTTCCTTCTATCCAGACATCTGTATTTTATAAAACTTGTCTCATCTCATTCATCCTCATCTTCCTTTCATTTTTTTAAATTACTTCACTGTAAATAACCAATAAACTGTCACTCTAAATTTAATCCTGGTTGTTGTTTTCTGTTAGGTTCTGGTTAGGTTCGTATTTTCACACGACAAAGCTGTGGGAAAATTTTATGATATTTTATACCAACTTCAGAATAAACACATACCTCAGCGTGTAGAAAAGTAAACAAATATCCGCCATGGTATAATCAAGCCATTATTAAAGTAATTAACGAAAAAAATAATTCCGCCGAAAATTTAAGAAATGGTAACCTATGTGATTAACGGACCTTTTAGTTTCTGAGAGAAAGAGTAAAGCGGCTCGAAACCGTATGTTTCAATGATTACATAGCCCATATCGAAAGTTCATTTTCATCAAACCCTCGGGCATTTTGGTCTTTCATTAAAAGCAAACGGAAGGGATTTTCATTTCCATCGTGCATGAAACACCTAAATGTTTCGTCAAAGTCAGGACCTGAAATAAGTAATTTGTTTTCTGAATATTTTCATTCTACATTTTTACTATCAAACTCTGGGCCCGTACAGGTGGACGAAAACATGAATGATGGCATCCCAACTCCGCTAGCTGATATTGTATCTACTGAAATATCTGACGAAATCATTTGTAAGCTCCATGGAACTTTAGATCTTAAAAAGTCAGCTGGCCCAGATAAGTTACCAGCAGTATTTCTTGTCAGTTGCTCTAAAGCACTTGCAGTCCCTTTAGCCATTTTATTCCAGCGATCATTAAGCGAGGGCGTAATGCCATTATTGCGGATTAGACTAATCTGCCTTTATTAGTCCGATCTACAAGAAAGGTCCAAAAACATCGTCAGCAACTATCGACCAATTTCTAAACTATGCCTTATTGCTAAGATATTTGAGCGCATCGTTTATAATCAGGTTTACGCATCACTGAAGCTAACTTTTAACCCATTTCAACATGGTTTTCTAAAGAAAAGATCTACAATCTCAAACCTTCTCGTTTTCAATGAGTTTATCACTGAACAAATGGATAACCATAATCAAATTGATGTCGTTTATACTGATTACAGTAAAGCATTCGACCGAATTGGCCATAAAATGCTGCTCAAAAAGCTTCTCCTAGCCGGAATACGTGGCGATTTATTTCGCTGGTTCAAGTCCTACATATCCAACAGGACGCAATCGGTGGTATTGAATGATTATATGTCAAAATGGAAAAATATTCCTTCTGGGGTACCACAGGGATCTCTATTAGGACCCCTCCTATTTATTATTTTTATTAATGGTATCGACATTTGCTTTAATCATTCAGAATTTCTCGTATTTGCTGATGATATGAAGGTGTTTAGAGTGGTCAATGGTCCGGAGAACTCTGATTTACTATAGGACGATTTTAATAGACTTGATACGTATTGCAGACTTAACAGTTTGGATATAAATGTCTCAAAGTGCTTCTCCATTTCATTTGGGCGTAAAAAAAGAAACATGTATCGGAGTTCTTATAGTCTCAGTAATCAATATATTGCCAGCTGTAATGATATAAGGGATTTGGGTGTAATAATGGACTCAAAATTACTTTTTGATAAACATATTGATACATTAGTAAAGAAAGCATATAAATTACTAGGATTCCTTATACGCTCCTGTAAAAATTTCAAGATGATGAAGTCTATTAAGATAATTTACTGCACTCTTATAAGAAGCAACTTGGAGTACGCATCTCAGTTGTGGAACCCACGTTATGAAGTCTATATTTAAAAAATTGAGTCCATCCAAAAAAAGTTTATTCGCTATCTATGTAACAAATTTAGAATTCCAAGACGGAGCTATGAGTTTCATTGCAATCAATTCCACCTTCTCCCTCTTCAAATCAGGCGTGAAGCTACAGATATAATATTCCTCACTGGGCTGGCTCAGAATAGTATTGATTGTCCAGATTTGCTGAATAAAATCCATCTGTTAGTCCCCGCACGTCAATTATGTCTCAAATCACTGTTGCATGTTCGACTCGTTCATACCAATAACAGGTAGAACTCGTTTCTTTTGAGAGCTTCTCGCTCTTTAAATTCAATTAGTTTTGACTGTATGGACATAAACATGTTTTGTAGTAGTGCTAGGTATGTCAGCTAATATCTGACCAATATGTTTAGCTCAACTATTTAAGTTAAATGCTAAGCAATATCATTAACTATATCATTGTATTAACTGTTTATATGTCTCGCGTATCTCTTAAAAAATCTTTTGATTTACAAGTAGAAGTAGGTATATATTTATCAATATAGGCTTGTGTTGTTTCTTTGTAATAATTAACGTAATATGCAGAGTTAGGTACATACTCATGTAACATTCATAAAAATTTAGGTATTAATAATATTGAATTTTATTTGGTTTCGTGTTTCCAGTTAGGTATGCTGCATTCATAGGATTCAATTTGTTATAATACTCTGTCGTCAATTAGTGAAAACTTGTAATTGGCTTTCAACTGTACATTTTTAGTGTTAAACTGTAAAATTTTAGCTGTAAGTTTTCCATACAAGTAAAATAAAAGTAAAATAAAAATAAAAATCTTCTTTTTGTCTTTAAGTTATAAAGACTAGTGAAGTATCATCAGCAAACAACACTTTGTCAGTCAATTTTTCACCCATAAAAGGCAGATTGTTAATATATACCAGGAATAAGAAAGGGCCTAATATGGAACCTTGTGAAACGCCAATTTTGACTCCCGATCCATCAGATTTAACGCCATTCTGCCTGTTGAATTATATCTCTTAGGTATGACCTTAGTAGATACAATGCTTTATTTCTAACTCCGTAATGATTTAATTTCATCAACAACAATTTGATCAACACAATCAAATACCTTCGACAGATCACAATCACATATCACAAAAAACACCGACAGCATCCTTCGGTGCAACAACAGATGCGGCTTCCCATGCAGAATAAATATGAGATATAAGGGTAAAACCTGCATCCGTAGTATTGTTTAGCGAGGAGTTGTTTTGTACGGTTGAAGTGATCGGAACGTGGACCGCTCACAGAAAGGATTTTTTACATTTTATCGCATAGTTATTTCATCATTAAAATTGTTCAAAGAGTGTAGTCGAGTATCAAATTTTCTTTTAAACATAGTTAATAATAATTACTCATTGAAAGTGTTATTCGTTTTCATCTAGATAAAGTATTTATTACGATATTTGGTAAATTCTTTGTAAAGTCAACGGCCAACCAGTGACTCATCGGCGCTTACGTCCGGACTCATGGTGTAGTAAGGGTGACAAACTGAGTTTCGTAATTTGCAAGTGTGCAGTGTGCTTTGCCTTGTGAGCCTGGCTCACAGTGTAGTACTGTGGCATTGCATTCCAACCCACGCAAACTCCAACCATTGCCGAACCATGACCGTGTGCCTTGCATGCAACCAGCCTCTTGGGGGAAACGACAATGTTGGTATTAACTGCTCCAAGTGCCCTGGAACCTATCATCGCGAATGTCTGTCTATGAGCAAATCAGACTTCATAAAACTGTCAAGCAAGAATAAAACATGGCTATGTCCGGATTGCAGTAAAGGAATCATGAAAAACTATAATGATCAGACTCCCGCACGCCATCAAGTGCCCAATTACGCCACGGAATTGACCGGGGTCAACAAGGGTCCTAGGGGCGGATCAAGAGGTGACAGCACTATTGTTGATTTTGCACAGGACTCTGAGTCGCACCAAAATTTGAGAAATATTGTGCAGTCCGAGTTACGGACCTTTCTAGAAAAAGACCTAGTCAAAGCTCACCATGTGCAAGGAATTCAATAATCTGAAGAAGGAGTTAAAAGAAATGAGAACGGAAATAATATCTATGAAGGAAGCAATGGATTTCTTTAACATAGAATTTGAAGAACTTACCCAGGATTCGAAAAAGAAGACTATGCAGATTAACGAGTTGCAGAAAGAAAACGAGACCCTCTGATTGGTCACAAAAGACCTGCACTCGCGTGTTACATAAATGGAGCACCATGCTCGAGCAGCGAACATCGAGGCACAATGCGTCCCGGAATTCAAGTCCGAGAATCCGGTTGCGCTGATTGAAAAATTGGCCAAAGTGGTGTCCTGTGACATAAACACAAGCGACATACATCTCTGCACCAGGATTGCGAAATTGAAACAGGCAGCACACGCCCTCATTTTATTGAAGCAAAGCTAGCCATTTCTCTTCTGCGTGACACTCTGCTAGCAGCCGTGAAAACGTTCAATAAGGCCAACCCGAAGGATAAGCTTGGCATAGCTGGAGACAAAAAAGATATATTTGTTTCGGAGCACCTATCACCGTCAAACCGAGAGCTACAGATATTAGACATTTATGACATTGTTAATATTATACAAACCGCTGCCATTTCTAGTCATGGTTCCCACTGTGATGCAAATAAAAAGCACAGAAATGTGCTGGGCTGGAACTACCACGTTAAAAATAGTCATCAGAATGCTAGAATGTATTACAAACTATGGTTGTTGTTTAATAAACCTAGCTCAGGTGAGGTATATGATAACATGTGTAATAGTAGAAAAGAATTTAAACGAAAATTGAAATGGTGTCAGACTAATGAAGAAGTTATAAAAATGAATGTATTAGCGGTGAGTAGAAAAGAGAAAAACTTCTGTAAATTTTGGAATGCAACCAAGAAGTTAAATTATAAAACCAGTACGCCAATGTCCATAGATGAGAAACATGACTCTAGGGATATAGCAAATAAGTTTGCCGATCATTTTAAAGTGTTACCGCCGGCCGGTGTGGGGGATGCGCCCGACGCGTCACCGCACGGTGCCGCCACGGCGAGCGAGCCATCGTCAGCGCCGCGCCTTGTCCACACGGCGCGTGACGTTGCGGATGTGGTGCGGCGCATGCGGCGCGGTAAGTCGCCCGGCATCGACGCACTCAGCGTGGAACACATCTTCTACGCCGGTGACGAAATGTTTCGAGTATTGGCGGAGCTGTTTAATGCTTGTGCTAGGTATAGTTGTTTACCGGATAACCTTATGAGAACTCTGGTGGTTCCAGTCCCCAAAAATAAAACTGGTGACTTGTCAATTATTAACAACTATAGGCCGATATCTCTGGGTACCATAGTCGGCAAGATATTCGAGCGGCTCTTGCAACCTGTACTGGCGAATGGGTTAGATATTGATGATGCGCAGTTTGGTTTTCGTCCCGGTCTTTCGACGGATTCAGCCATATTCAGCTTTAAGCATACGGTCAGATATTATACAGAACGAGAAACCTCAGTATATGCATGCTTTCTAGACCTGAGCCGAGCTTTTGACCTTGTAAATTACAATTTACTTTGGGAAAAACTCAATTTAGCAAAGGTTAACGCGGATGTGGTGAATATGTTGAAATACTGGTACGAAAACCAGACGAACAATGTGAGGTGGGGCGACACTTTGTCTAGCGACTACAGGTTAGACTTTGGCGTACGTCAAGGTGGTTTGACCTCTCCGGACCTTTTCAACTTGTATATAAACGATCTGATTGTGGAGCTGAGGAGCACCAGAATCGGATGCCATATTGGTAACGTATGTATGAATAACTTAAGTTATGCAGACGATATGGTGCTCCTCAGCCCCTCAATTAGCGGTCTTAGACAGCTTTTAGACATCTGTGTTCGATATGCCGAAATACATGGTCTAAAATATAATGTCAAAAAGACAGAAATGGTTGTGTTTCGATCAGGAAGGGGTCCGGAGAGGATACCTTCGTTATATTTGAACGGGTCGCCGGTGCAGGTTGTAAAGAGCTTTAAATACCTAGGACATATTTTGACTGAACATCTCACTGACGATGAGGATATCGAGAGGGAGCGCAGGGCTCTGGTAGTACGGTGCAATATGCTCGCGCGCAGGTTTTCTAAATGCAACGAGGAAGTGAAAATAACGTTATTTAAGGCCTATTGTCAAAATTTATACACCTGCCATCTTTGGACAAGCTTTACAAAACGATCGTATAGCACATTACGTATACAATATAATGACGCGTTCCGCATATTGCTTAGAAAACCTCGTTTTTGTAGCGCATCGACCATGTTCGCGGAGGCCAGAGTCCCCGACTTCTTCGCGATCCTCAGATCTCGTATCGCCGCCTTTTGCACTCGATTACGGGAATCTAAAAATGGAATTTTGACGAATATTGCCAGTTGTACGAAAAGTAATTTTTTCGCATATTGGTTATCTTTGCATCACAGTGGGAACCAAAAGTAACGTTTAATATTTTTATTTATTTTATTTTAGTTTAGCCTAAATTATTGTTATTTTTGTGACTATTTTATAACTATGGGTCATGTTGCCTGAGAATAAACGATTATTATTATTATTATTATTAGCTAGACTGAAAGCTAAAGCGACAGACTACAAGTTTGTTTTGGTCAGCAGAGGCCGTATTTTAGTTACAAATACCACCAAATCCAAAATACTATGGATCAAGGAAAAAGACTGTATAGAAAAAATGGTGTAACGTATATTATATAGGTAGATTCAGCTTTAAAATATATGTTTCGGCTTTAAAGAGCTTGAAATTAATTGCCTATGTCAAAACGCCAGAGGACTAAATACTAAAACACAAGTTTTCATAAGAAACGTAATCAAGACTAACTTTGATATTATTGCTATAACCGAAACCTGAATTCAAAGTAATGTTGGTATGGTGAATTATTTGACGATCGTTACAATGTCTATAGATGCGACAGAAACCTAGACAGGCCTGAAGCTAAGTTGAGCGGCGTTGGAGTAATGATTGCGATACAAAACAATATTAAATCTGATAAAATGTTGTATCACAATAACTGTAATTTTTAAGCTCTTTGGATAACAATAGAATACAGGTGTGAAAAGCAAATAAAAAAGAAAAACGTTTGTGTCGCATATATTCCATCGCCGTTAAAACGCAGTGATCTTGAGCAGTTTATTGAACATGCAAATAACGTACTGGACGTACGAGTGGACCTTTCTGATATTATAATTCTGGGCATTTTTAATCTTAAAGATATGCAATGGCAACCCATTCCAGATGACCCAGATCGACAGATTCCAGTGGGACGGCATACTCTTTAGCACCGTCTCGGAATTTCTTTCTTTGCACAACCTCAGTCAGTTCAATAAAGTGAGGAATGCCAATTATATAATTCTAGACCTAATAGTATCTGATGTCAACAACATTGAAGTCATTCATTTTTCTGGTGGCCTAAGTACTGTAGATTGCACCGAGCATGTAAACATTGAGCTCCGTTATGTTTTTGATATCAAAATGAGCAGTTAAGTGTTTGCCAAGTATAAAATAGTGAATTTCAGAAGACAATGGTACATCAGTGATGTGTTAGTCTTATCAACTTATTTAACACAATATACACAGTGCAAAAACAAAATATATAAATGTGAACTGAATATTATCCAAGTGACAATAAATAGAACTATAAATTGGCATCTCTACCAACTGCAGTGAAAGTGATCAAAATATATCAACAGTAACTTAATAATTACGCTGTTAAAACGATCTAACATAATTCCATAACGGGACTTTAACGTACGTATGGACAACAACGACATCTACCACGAGGACTTTTTACGCCAGAATAACAAAGTAGTGTAGTGTCTCACACTCTAAGTACTAGCTGACTCTGGATTGAAAAATTGACACTACATGACAACAGATGTCGCCAGCCCTGCGCGAAAATTGATGTCGCTCGGTGCGGCCGACGGAATGGAAACCAATAATTTACATGGTGAAGTAACTGCGCTTGTGGTGTGTGGTAAACGTCGGCAGCTACACAGACCGGAGGTCGACATATCAAATCAAGCAAAAAATATATATTTTTATTTCTTTCTTTTCTTTTTGCCCTGATTTTACTTATTCAAAATGCAATCAGATGACTACCACCAAAACGTAACATTCAGAAGAGGAAGTGAAAATCGTCGACACTCACATGAAGAAATTCTGAACGAATCAATTATTTCTGACATCTCTGACAATCCTCCTCTGAGTCTACCAGATCTATCGAATCGACTAAGCGACTCAACAGAAGAATTTCACGAATAAAAAAATAGAATTTTTACTTTAGAGACGCAATTAGAAAGTGCACACATTGATATTGACTCATTGTTGTTAGAGAACAATTTATTAAAGAAACAACTACTAGATCGTCAGAAGAAAACCAAATTACTGAAAAAGATTTGTTCTGAAATGCCTACCATATCTAGAACCCCAAGATCAAGTCACAGGAAAAGAGAACTCACACCGAAACGCCTTATTATTGGTAATACATGGACAAAAGGTGGACGAGGCTATGAGGAACAACAAAAATGTGTAAATGAAACAGTTATTACAGATCATCCAGAAAATTGTACAGAACCAGAAAAATTACCAGCAAAATTAGAAGAAATATATATATCTATATACCCTTTTCATTTTATATGTATCCTATCCAGATAGGTTTGCTGGAAGAAATCTCTGTTGAGAGATAAGCTCGCCTTTGCCTTTTAATTTCGTGTATAATTGTATTGTTGTAATGTTCTGTGCAATAAAGAATTGTGAATTGTGAAATAGACATAAAACCCAACCAAGATCAAGAACAAAAATCGAGAGAAGAGTATGAAATTAAACCTAATCAAGATGAAAACCTAAATTTGTGAAAGATGAAGAACAAAAATCGAGACAAGAGTATGAAATTAAACCTAATCAAGATGAAAACCTAAATTTGAAACGAAGTAATAACCTAAAAAGTACAGAAAAGTAAAAAAGATTAATGGGTAGCACAGGGTTATGCTGTTTGCAGATGAAAGAGGACATGGTATCAGAGAATACCTTCAAGATCTTCTGGGACAAGATTTCACTGTTAAATCACTGACTGATAAAGACAAAACCAACATCCGACCAGGTGGTAACTTCCTGTTTGGAGATATGCCCACCAGCCAGCCAGTTTGCAAAAGGGCACCATTCCTTACTACTTCCAGAGAAAAACTCAGAAGAAAACCGTTGTAGACCACAACATAGTAATCACACAATCAGATCGACTTAAAATTGGCACCATTCCATATTTTTTTACAAATAAGACGAAAGCCAGCCTCACACCGAATAATACACAGTTTTTTCGTTCCTAATAACGAAATATCTGACAAATGTATAGGTAAACTTCAACAAGTACACCTTCCACTGATAGACAAGCTAGTCAGACAATAGTCAGATAGACAATCATAATATAGCTACGGGGTGGTTCATTTATTTTAGGACATGCGCAAAAATGTTATGACGAAAAAGCAATTTGTAAGAAACTGTGTAAAGATATGTGTTACGAGGTATGTGGTGTCACAGATAAAGAAACAAATTTGTGTATTTTCTGTTGTTATCGAAATCCGGACTATGACACGTATGATGAGTTCATGGTATGCCTGGAAAAGCTTTTGGAGCATTTTTTGAAAAAAAAAAAGTGTATAATTTGCAGGGATTTCAACATAGAGATCCTTAGTGATAATAATAGACTCAACGAATTTTTGGCCATTTTGAAATGCTACAATTTTAGATATTTGATATGTACCTTTATCACAAATGATGCCCGCTCATCATGCCTCGACAACTTTCTGACAAATGTGCCGGAAGAGTATGTTGAAGGTATGGATGTGGACCATAACGGTCGATCAGATGGTAATGCAGCAATCTTTTGTAACCTTAAACTGCCGAATCTAAGTTAAGCATACAAAGAAAACCATACTCTCTTATTAGAATGCAGACAGTATTCAGAAAGCAATAATAAATGTTTTAAATCCGAAGTTAAAAGAGGAAACCTAAATGACAAAGGAATAAATGGTTTCATTTCAAGCTTTGGTGAAATTTCCCATAGTTTTTTGTGAAAAGGAAGAAAAAGATAGCGGTAAGAAAGTCAGGCAAAATTAAATGGCTCACACCAGGCCTAAAAGTCTCAAGTAAAATGAAGAGGGTTTTAGCAAATACGAATAGCTGTAACGAGAGTATCAAGCATTATCATAGTAAGTATACTAGGATATACAGGAGAGTACTGATACAAGCCAAAAAGCTTGCAGTTTGGTCAGAACTAGATAAAGCAAAATACTCTACGAAAGCCTTGTGGAAAGTAGTGGACAAATACATAAATAAGAAAACTATCTCGGTTACAGAAAAGTTATTGCTAAAAGTAAATGATAAAATAATTGACAAACCAATAAAAATAGTAGACGTCTTCGCAGACCAATTTGAGGTTAAATCCATAGGAATTATAAATTATTCTCAGCAAGCAGTAAATCTGCTAAAAACTAACTGTCCGAGAGTCACAGGAGAGATAGACTTTAGGCCCACGTGTATTATTGAAATCATAAAGGTAGTTCAACTTTTTGAAAGCAAGCCATCATGTGGTTACGATGACAATCACAGTTATCAAAAACAACATTGCTATTCTAGCAGAGTCACTTACAATTTTCTTTAATAACTGTTTAAATATGGCAATTTTCCCAGATCAACTTAAGATAGGACTATTTCGATATGACTATCGAAGATATTTGAGAAAATTATCAAGGCAAGATTTTAGCGCACTTGGTAATTTATAAAATACTAAGTGACAGACAGTTTGGTTATCTGAGAGGTATGGGCACATCTGATGCTATTGATACATTGGTAGATGACGTTGTAAGTAAACTAGATGAGAAAATGAAGTTGAATGAATTGTTGTTGATGAATGAAGTTGCTGCACTTTTTCTAGACTTGAGCTTGGCTCTTGATTTTGTGAACCATGGCATTTTAATAGATAAGCTGAAACATAATTGTAAGAGGAAAATGCCTGGATCTAATGAAATCCTACCTTCAAAATAGGATGCAGTTTGTTGAACTGTGCTCGACTGATAGTGGATGTCAAATGATAAACAGGTCTAGATTAGTTCAGTTGACTAGAGGAGTGCCGCAGGGTTCTGTTTTGGGTCCGATCTTCTTTATTGTATTTACTAACGACTGGTTTGAGTATATTGGTAAGGCAATGCCTGATAGCCAACTTGTAGTTTATGCGGATGACACAAATGCTGTTGTTTCAGACAAGGATATAACATCACTAGAATCTAAAGTTAATGCTATTCTAAAACTGTTTAATTCCTGGTTTTACAACAATAACCTGAAAATCAACACCAGTAAAACTAATCTACTTTTATTTAAGACCACCACATGAAATAATGATTCAATGAAGGCTACCCTAAACGGGGACGCAGTGGCGATAGTCAATGTAGTTAAGTTTTTGGGTGTTAACATTGATGCCTCTCTCAACTGGAAGCCCGAACTTACTGCCCTGGAAGGTAGTATTAGCTCAGCTTGCTATGTTTTGAGAAGTCTAAGGGACGTAGTAGCTGAAGGACACCTGAAAATGGTTTATTATGCTCTGGTTGAGTCCAAGTTGCGCTATAGCATCAAACCCCACAGTTTGACTGCTATGATTTTAATATTTTAAAGGCATACGTGTTACAAAAAAGGGAAATCCGCACGATACCTCGTATCTAACAGACGGAATCGTGCACTTCATCAGGTCGGGTATACTGACAGTTCCGGCGCTTTACTTACTTGTACTGATGGATGGTCTAGCTAAGAATATTCAAAAAATAAAAAACCCAGGACGGAGACATACACGAGAGAATTCTCGTAGAAAAAACTTCCTGATAGTATCTGCACCTAGGTTAGAAGTAAGCAAGACTTTCAGCGAGTTATCAGTCAATCAGGTTATTTAAGCAACTTCCGATTAAGTTCCTCGTTACGCACAGCAGTTTTAAAGATAAGCTAAGAACATACTTATTGGAAATGAGTCCATACAGTATTGAGGAATTCTGCAATCAATCAAAATAACATTAAACATCTTTTTTTTGCCATGATACTTATTTTATTCCTTGTTTTTATGAATTTAATAAATTAATTTTAGTTTGACATTTAATTACTTCACTTTTAATTATTAATAACTGTTATGCCAGGTATGTGTATTTGTATTGAATAATTTTATTTTGACATATGGGTATGTCAACCTTTAATTTAATTTATTTTAAGTTACTTTTAATTATATTTCTGGCATTATGATGATTTCACTTGTATTGAACTGTTATAACGTTTGATGATGTTTTACTTTTAATCTATGTACTTTACACACAATTGTACTATTGTTTATGAACAAATACTATTTGAACTATTTGATCCTCATCACCCACCTGTAGAGTTCGTATTCAAATTATCGAGCGATTCCACCTTGTCGGCCAACCCAACATCTAGACTAAACTTCTATAAAGCAGACTACACAGAGATTATCAACGATCTCAACTTAGTTAATTGGGTAGAGCTTTTCGGCGATTACTCCAATGTTAGTGAAATGTTAGAAATTTTATATGTGAAGCTATATAGTACTATTAAGAAATACGTCCCCATGACGAAACTTCGAAAATCTACTAACCCACCCTGGTTCTCCAAAGGTCTTATTCGGTTGCTCAATATTTTTTTTAAATTAAGATTGAAAGTTATAAAATTCCACAACCCCATGGACAAACTCATATTTGATTTGCATCAATAACCGATTGTTACAATGTTTATATTAAAAATATCGAACACAACATTAGAGAAAACCCTAAATACTTCTGGGCATATATAAAACAGAAACGTGAAAACAACTGTCCACTTCCCCCATCTATGCAATTGGTTTCCGAAATTGGTCAAAACAGCAGGGAAATAAGCGAACTCTTTGCTAAAAACTCTGCTTCAATATATCTAGATAGCTCAAGTCATTAGGACCTACCGCAACAAAGCGGTCATGCACATCCCATATCTTGTTCTCCGCTATCAGCAATTACAATCAATGAGATTAAAGTTCGTGGCAAGCTACGAAAACTTGACCCTGCTAAGGGCCCGGGCTCGGACGGTATACCACCCATGTTTGTAAAGCGTTGTGCTGATGTTCTATCCTGGCCACTTACCCTAATATATAACCGCTCACTGCAGTCAGCGGTTTTTACCGCCCAGTGGAAGCTGGGGAAGATCTTACCTATACCTAAAGAGGGAGTTAGCACAGATATTAAGAAGTACAGACCTATCACGATTATCCCAATTTTGCAAAGGTTTTTGAGACTATCGTATACCCATGCCTAAGGAGTCACGTATTTCACCAGCTTTCCGACAGACGGCACGGTTTCTTTCAGAGCAGGTACACCAATTCCAAACTTGTCGCTTTCACCGATCGTCTCACCAGCTTCGTGGATAGGCGTGAACAGGTAGATACAGTATATACTGATTTCAGCAAGGCATTTGACAAGGTCAACCATGAAACACTTATCGGGAAACTGAAGCAATACGGTGGCAATAGTGGTCAACGGAATTCATTCCAAATCGTTCAGCGCAACATCAAGCGTCCCGCAGGGGTCACATCTTGGACCTCTGTTGTTTGTATTGTTCATCAACGATATCGTGGATTGCTTTAATCATTTCGAGACTTACATGTTTGCCGATTATCTAAAAATAATATCTCTAAGGAGGCTGATACACATCGGTTGCAGCAGGATATCGACAGACTGTGCCAATAGTGGATTACAAACAAGATGACTCTCAACCCTCATAAGTATTACCACATATCTTTCACCCGTAACACCAACATTATCCTGGCACATTACAATATGGAAATAACCTCGATCGGGTATACACTCTTCGTGATCTCGGTGTCCTGATTGACAGCAAGCTCACTTTTGCGCCTCATCTAGATAATATCATCAAACGAGCATCCAGGATGCTGGGATTTATCATAAGAATTTCCAAGCCCTTCAGAAATATCAGCACAAATATATTGCTCTATAGCACATTGGTTAGATCTGTATTGGAATATTGCTCACAGGTCTGGAATCCATTCTATCAGATTTATAAGGATAATCTAGAAAAAGTCCAAAAGAGGTTTGTTTGTTATTTCGCAAATGTTAATTTCATAGATCTACAACTGCGGTCATACTCAAAAATATGAGCACATTTTGAAATAACGTCTATTGCTATTAGAAGAAAAATTCTAGACCTGACATTTATGCACAAACTGTTGTTAAACAATACAATAGACTGTTCGCAACTGATATTTCTTTTAGCATAATGATCCCAAGTAGACTACCGCGACCAGGCACTTACAAATTGTTAAGAGAACCTCCATGGAATAGAAACCTCGGTATTGACTCACCCACTACCAGAATGATACGCCTGTACAATTTACTGCACAAGAGTCAAAGTAAAGACATCGACGTATTCAGTGCCGTCTAAGTTCATTTAGATCTTAACTCGATCGTTATTTACGTCGACCTCTCACTTGATCTCATTGTTGTTTAATTATTTTATTTTAATTATTAAAATCTTATCCCACAATTGTTAATTACACAAACTAAATTCTTAATTATTATTTCTAACGATGTAATGTTATACACCAATGCATGCTGTGGTTACCTATAAGTGGATGAACAAAATCTACAAAAAACTACAAAGAGTGTTTGTTGAATCGATTAAGAAAACATGTAACATCTGTTGGTGAACCAAAATAAATAAATAAAATAAAGTATGGGAGCATTTGATTGAGTATAATCTTTTCAAAAATTTTACTTAGTGCTGGAAGAACAGATATTCATCTGAAATTTGAAGGATCAGATCTCCCGACTTGAACAGATTACTTAAATGACGGGACTTTATGGGGTTAATCTAATTCAATATTGACCTTGCTGTTAATAATTTTGTAATTATTTATTATTGCTTATCATTATAATTAAATCTGTAATGTTTGTATTAGTTAAGCACAAACAATTTTTAAAAGAGATCTAAAAATCAATCTGTGGTAGTTTCTACGCCCTTCTCCTCCCACAGTGGTCCAATGTAGAGAAGAGGCAAAAAATGACGTTTGCTAAGTATATGTAAATATCTACAGTAATAAAGAACTTTGACTATGATTCGCTGCGCTCGCTCTTTTATTCTTCACCTAAGCTTGCTTTGCACTAAATTCTTTATTCGTTCATTGAAGATTCTAATTCAACCATGGATCTGATGGATGACCGTTTGGTGTGGTGTTGATGGAGTGGATTCTGCGATGTTCCCACAACGTCACTATCGATTTGATGTTGAGTGATTATCTCAGATCATAGAAGTTATTATGGTTCAAAAGTCAAGTTGTATTTTTCTTTTTTATGCAGGTATTAGCCTGTCTTTGTTTGGAAAGCCCGGGCGCACGGGGTTTTGGACACCCTTTGTCGCATTCAGTCGTTTCAACAATAAGGTAAGTCCCCTACCACCAATGAAGCCCGTAAACTCCAAACCGAACAAAGAAACTCCATCTGCGATGTCAAGATCAAAGGAATGGACAGACTGGATACAGTTCGTGCGCAAGTTTTACGCACGAAATAAGTGAGTATCAGTGGACGAAATGCTTTTTCCTATTTGAATGTGGGCGTTTACGATTGTTTTTTGGTTTATTTATTGGATTCTGGTTCAGAAATTTTAATTATGGGCGAGGATGCTTTTAATAAGTTTCGAGATGTGGTTACATCACATAAAGCACTGGATGTAGATAGGATCACTACGGTGAATGGTTCTCTACAGCAGGGTCTGCTTACGTGCTGTTGCATGTCACTCTGAAAAGGAAAACATCGGTGGTTAAGTTTAATGTCGTTCCAGGCATTGCTATAAGTATGATGCTGGGAATTATTTTTGGCAGGAGTTTTTTTTTATTTATTTATTTACTGGTATCTTATTACAAACAGAGTTTAATATTCTTGACCACCACTTAAACCACTGAGGTTTGTGTGTGGTGTTATCTACTCCTTATACAGTATTTATGTTTATGTACGCATAGATGCTAAATATGTAGGTATAATTCAAATACAAACTGTTGGCTATATATATTCTAGTTTTCGGCTATAGAGTGTGCATTTCTCAAGTAGTATTTACCCCTTGTAATTTTGAACGAAAATAAGATTTAAGTTTGTGTTTAATGTTTGTCTGTGTGATCGAGTTTAAGGTTTGCGTAGGTAAGTTGTTAATCAAGCGCGGAATCATGTAGGAGCTCGTCCGCTCGCCGTAGGTATTATTTGCACGCACAGTAACCAGTTTGTTCTGTGCCATGCGTCTGGTCATTATAGGATGGTTTATTTTTAAACGATATTTTTTACAGAAAAGTTGTTCTTTAAGCAGGCAATAATTAACTTTGTGTGTTATTGGAAGAACTCCACAGTGTTTATATAGTTGGACATCATCATTCTCATATTTGCTTTTCATTCTCGGTGATACAATTAATTTCAGGATCCTAGTTTGTAGCTTTAATATGGAATTCAGGTAAGTAGTATAAGTACGGCCGTAGCTAGATAGCCCATACGTAATTATAGAATCGCCTAGTGCGTTATACAGCATTAGCCGGATTGGGTATGGTAAACGGTCCTTTACGATCCAGAAAGATGCCAGGAGTGACCTCAGCTTACTACAAACACGTTCAACATGTGGACCCCAGTTGAACCTATTGTCAATCACCAGGCCCAGATACACATGAGTGTCTACGATTTCTATTGGGCCGCAGTCGCAATATCCATCGTCACACCCTCTGTGCATGCAGGCGTGGGAATGAGCAACAATGTCAACCTGTGTCATGTCTCTACAGTAGGGTGATTTGATGTGTAGTAGTTTCGTCTTCTGGGCGTTGAGGACCAATCCCGCGTCATGACACCATTTAGACAGTCTGTCGAAGTCTGCCTGTAGTTTATTTTTAGCGACATTAGGATCTTTGTCGGCTATGATTAGGCAGGTGTCATCTGCAAACTGGTAGGTGGTGCAGTGCTTCATCGGGTAGCTCATATCGTTGACGTACGTGAGGAAGTGCAGTGGGCCTAGGACTGACCCTTGGGCTGTGCCTTGGCTAGTTGGGATGTCATCACTGAGCGCGTTGCAGATTTTCACATTATATTTTCGTCCTTGGAGGTAGTTTAAGCACCATTGCTTGACAGGACCTCTGATCCCACAAGCATCCAGTTTGTGAATAAGTTTAACGTGATCGAGTGTGTCAAAGGCCCGTGAAAAGTCTATGAAGAGAGCAAGTATTTGTTTTTTATCATTTAAGTGTTCGTTTAAATCGTCTGTAAATTTTGATAGTAGAATGGTTGTACTTTTACGAGGTTGGAATCCATGTTGGTTGGGGTCTATTATATTGTTTAAGTGGAAGAATCTATGTAACTGTTCGCAAACGAATTTTTCGCAAATTTTGTCAATTGAAGAAAGAAGTGTGATTGGGCGATAGTTGCATACGTCATTATGTTTGCCCTTTTTATAGACTGGTCTCACACAACCCTGTTTTAGTTCGTCTGGATACAGGCCAGTTTTAATACTGGTATTTACTAAGTTTGATATGGCTATACACACTCGTTCATTAGCTATTTGCATGTCACAGACTCTTATACCATCTAAGCCTGGAGCTTTGTGGCTGTTTAGGCTTTTAATAAGTCCGTAGATCTTACGTGGCGTGGCAGGCTGGTAGCGCAAACTTACTTCAGCTTGCGGCGTCTGATAATTTGATAGGAGATTAATGTGGCAGTTCGGAAGTATTCTCTTTACAGAGTTATCAAATTCATAAGCAAACTTATCAGCAATTTCTCTAGGTTTATATGGTGCAAATATTTTTAGTATATTCTTATCTATAGATTCAGTTATTCTACCGCAGATATTGTTTATAATTTTCCATAGGTTTTTCGGGTTTCCATAGTTAGCGATAATTTTATTTTTATAGTATTTATTTCTATGGTATTGTATTACCTTATTCAGTTTATTTCTTATTTTATTGTATTGTAACCTCAGTGTGTAGTTATTTGTATCTTTTAACCACCGGCCAAATATTTCATCCCTTTTATTGCATAAGTTTATGATGTTTTTGTTAATCCATAACTCGGCACTGTGATTTCGAATTTTAATTTCTCTTTTACACGTAGCTTTACTCATTGCTTCTTTGAATGAATCTCTAATAAATGCATAAATTTGATCCGCCGTATCCATCTCACTAGTTTTGTTCCAATCAGTACAAAGTAATTCCTTTTTCATGATATCATTGTTAATGGTAGTAGCTAAGGTTGTTTGTCGAGCATCCTGTATATGTGAGCTACGCGCGCTGCCGGTGCAAGCGAGGACGGTGACGCGGTGGTCAGCCAGTACTGAGTTAACAGCGGCCGCGTGCGGCTCCATTGTGGGGAGTCTCATAAAAATGTGATCAAGGCAGGACTTTGTGACGGTTCCATTCCGAGTTTCAATTCTTGTATAATCGGAGACTCCACACACGAGGCCACACGACGACAGCATGTCAAGATACGAGCTCCTATATGATGTTTGTGTTTTTAGATCTATGTTCATGTCACCGAGGACTATCAGGGACCCAGTGGAGTTGTCTAACAAAGACTTATGCAGTTCTGATATGAACATGTTTTTATTCTTTCCTGGTGGTCTGTACACTGCACACACAACTAAAGTTTCATTAAATCTAGTTTTCATTGTTCCTAATAGACTTTCAAAGTGATGTGTTTTGGTGGGTTTTATTGTAAATTTAAGACAGTTTTTGACGTAGATAATTATTCCACCACCTTTTTGATTACTTCTTAGTTGTGTGTGCATTGTGTAGCCATCAATACAGAATAGGTTTGAAATTGATTCTGGTATGCCAGCCTCAGTTACAACAACAAAGTCGAGAGATTGGGAACAATTATCAATGGTTTGAAGTAAGGTAGTGAAGTTTCGGATCATTGATCTAATATTCACATGCAGACAGAATAACGGTAGTTTTTTGTTTTTCGATATGGGTATATACTTGAGAAATGCATTGACATTTGTACAATTAAATATTTCCACACTATTAGGACTTTCTACTAGGTTTATCGTGTTGAATTTTTAAGATTAATTCCGTTTATTGGATATTTATAGGTATTTACTTAGCTAGAAGCATTTCAATATCATGTATTGACCGAATTACCGAAGTTTTTCCATTGTCTTCCTTCTTGACCAGTATCCTGTCAGTAGTTTCGTCAATCCACACGTATTTGAAAGACGGGCGTAGCTGATTCTTCGCCTGGTACAGAAGATACTTGTTTTGTGGGGTCAGTGCGCGGCGAACGTAGACTGGGTCAGTGGCAGATTCTGGTGGTTCGACATAGCGCCTGATGTGTTGTCATTGGTGGAAAAAGGTTGCTCTTTTTCGGAGTATGATGGAGTAGAGCACCCTATCGCTTTTTTTAGTAGCTCACTTTTACCGGCTGAGCAGAATTACGCAGCTACAAAGAAAGATGCGATGGCTGTGGTCAACGCCGTCGAACACTTTCGTCCTTACTTAGAAGGAGATAGACCTTTTACAATCATTACTGATAATGCGAGTTTGAATTGGTTTTTGAATTTGAAAAACCCAACAAGTCGTTTAGAAAGATGGGGATGTAGCTTGTCTCCTTATAACTTAACTATTCAGCACCGGCGAGGAGTTGAAAACTTCGTCCCAAGTCAAGTCAGGGGGGTTTTTAGAGCTTTTTTCAACGATACCCTACATGACTTATTACGTCTTTTTTATTTTTATTTTACCCCCTCCACATTTGTTGGCAATATTTTTTCATATTACTTACTGAATTATGTTGCAGCTAAATGCAGAATAAGTATTTTTGCAGTAGATTTCAAGACTCTATCTCTTATAGTTCCTGAGGAAAGTGCCTGTCAAAGACGGATGGACGGACACACGAGTGATCCTATAAGGGTTCCTTTTATACCTTTTGAGGTAAAAACCCTAAAAAGCGAGGAAACAACATGGGCTTTGGCGAAGGCTATCATGTTTTAGTAAAATGTGCTACTGAACGTTATTGTTTTGTTTAGTGTTGGATGGTATTATGGAACACGCAATGCAGTGTCTATTTACCCAAAAGAATGATTTGTGGCTTATGTCATTCCAATTACAATCAAAATTCAATCAAGTCGCACCTAACATCAAAATTCAAAATAAACAATCACTTCGCCTCCTAGGGGCCCCAATCTTAGAGGACGGGATCCCCAGCTTCGTGGATGAACAAATTTCAAAATTTAACCAAACTGCAGATAAACTCATCGACCTAAATCCACATATGGCCATCTGCATTATCAGCTTTTGTCTTATCGTACCAAAATTTACGTTATTTCTTCGATGTTCTCCTCTTTGGAAATATTCTGTTCTTCTTAACATTTCAGACGATTTAACAAAAAAAAAATACTGTTATTTTGACGACCGAAGCTGGACCCAAGCCGTCCTTACCATCAGACACAGTGGTCTGGGGAGCTACAAAATCTTCTTGGCCTCGGCTCACAGCACGCGTGACCTCTATGGTAAAATCTTAAACCCATCACTTGGCGATGTAAAGGTCACGTGTCTGGCCATGGCTAAGAATTCCTGGTCGCAAGCCTGTCCGAGTCAAAATTATCCCCTTAACTGTAACTTCCAAAGGTTGTGGGATGAACCGCTCTGCACTAAATCACGGGACGACCTGCTGGACTCGGCCTTTGGCGCAGCAGAGAGCACTCGCCTCCTCACAACCAGGGAGAAAGAATCTGGACAGTGGCTGATCGATCGAGCAACATTGACACTCACCGTCTGCCTGAGACTTGGCGTCAGAACCAACGAGCCACATCGCTGCCGCTGCGGTGTCTGGGTGGACTAACTTGAACGCCACGGCCTCTCCTGTCAGCGCAACGCCGGCCGTTGGTCCCGTCATGCCAGCCTCAATGACGTCATCTGTCGGACACTTTCCAGCTGTGCTGTGCCTGCCGTTCTCGAACCGAGCGACCTGGCGCGCGACGATGGCAGTACTCCAGACGGAATGACACTCATTCCCTGGCAGAATGGAAGGTCGCTGGTTTGGGACGTGACCTGCGTTGACACGCTGGCTCCGTGTCACGTACCGGTGACCTATGCCACGGCCGGCGCTGTGACGGCAGCGGCAGAGGGTCTTAAACGTCGTAAGTACTCCCCACTTGGCTTAGATCATGTTCTGGTGCCATTCGGCTTTGAGACTCTCGGACCGCGGGGCCCTGACGCTCGACGAGCCCTTAAAGATATATCTAAGTGGCTTGTCGGAGCGTCAGGGGTCTAGAGAGCTGACACATACCTTGCTCAACGCAACAGCATTACGACACAGTGAGATAACGGTGCCAGCGATCTGGGCACCCATCCGCCCGGCAGTGATTTGGGCGATTTTTTTTTCATTTAGTTTAGTTAGTACCTTGTAGTTTACTTACGTTAATTTGTTACTATATAATTTCACATTTCAGAATTCAGAGATTGAAGATTTTTTGCGTAGAATACTTCAGTCTAGATTATTTTACGTCACCTTTGCTTTAGAACTTATTTTTAGAAATCACACTCAAAACAAACTTTTCAAAAATGAGAGTGAACTGTTTTCGTTTCCAGAAACTTTGCCACAGACAGGAAGTATCGGTGGGGTTTTTGTACCGAAGAATGTTGTTGCCACTAAAAATATCCAAAAAAATAAAACTTACTACTGATATAGGCTGTGATTATGACGAACGCTTTGTAAACGCAAATGGTGCGTTGGTGGCAAGAGGTTGAAGTTACGAAAAACGCAAACGCTGTGTTGCTGGAAAGGAAATGGTTAAGTTTTTATCTTGGTGATTTAACATATTTGGCTATATCTAAACTGATCGTAACCAAGTAAATGCATGAATTCAGTCATAATAGGTGTTTCATGTCGTGTCTATAACTCCACAGCTCTATCGTCTGATAAGGTGACAATCTTATCTTTTCCGCTGCAATTGCGGCGATATTGCTAAATCCGTGGCATGCAGCCCGTGAGTGATTTGATTGGTAGGTAATATATGGGGGTTCTGGCCAGTCCTATTTGGGGTTGTGAATTACAATAGTGATTAAAGAATGTATGTAGTTAGTATGGGAGTCAATGAACAGTTTTAGCAACCGCAATCGCGTTTTTACAGTTTTAACTTGGTAATTGTTTATTTATTTATCTTACTACGAACAACATGGTCTCATTTCTATAAGAAGAGGCTCTTTTAGTAATAGCACCATTTCCTCTCTGTCAAGTTTCTGTCGAAATGCAAGGTCATGAGTTGTTTATGTGTGTGTGTGTGTGTGTGACTTCTTAGATTGAATTGTAATAATAAATAGCTAAAGACCTCTTCCTCCCGTTGTGTGGAGAGAAGATGAGAGCTGGTATTTTGGGCTCCGCAATTAGGAAATTATCTTAGGAGATATCACGTTAAATCTTTATCTTTGTGGAAAATCTCGTTTTATTTCATAATAAAATATAAACTAATTTACATTGACCCCATTCTTAGGTTTTGGTAATACTGTTTTTAAGATGTATGTCTTTTCGTCCTTGCCACAAAGGACTTTTTTCCTTTTTATCTGAGTATGTATAGGTACATTTTGCTTATCACTAATAAGGTTACACATGTAAATCGTTAAGGTCTAACTTAAATCTAAACATTGAAAATACCTATCGAAATTAAATATTATACCGACAGCAGCATTATTCCCTTTATTTTTTTTGATATAAATGCTCAACATATAATTATTATCACATTGTACAGTGTAGGCATACTTCTAAGGCCGTAGACTGATAAATTCACACATATTTTTTCCATTTGTTTTAGTCCTACATCATACACAACTTATTTATTAATTTGAGGTAAGCCGTAGACTTGTCAAAGTTTGGTTCCAAATCTGACTTAATGTCTTTATGAAAAGTATTTGTTTTGATGTTATAAACAAAGGTTTACATTCTCACCGCCATATTGACAAGCATACATTGAATATTTACCCAATTTCAGAACAGCAAAACTTGCATAAATGGGTTTGTTGTATTTTCGATATTGTGTCGCTGTGAAAATTTTGCTTCGAAATGTTCTATTCCAACCCGTATTTAGGTTTTATTTTTATCTTTACACTACTCCATTCATTACACAGCTTAACATCAACCTTTTTCTCTACGCTTTCAATCATTTTACCTAATAAAGCTTTATTTATTAATTTAAAAAGTATTTTCCAAACGAATTTTTACAAAACATTTATATATGAATATGTGTAACCTTGAATTGGTTCACATTTAATCATTTATTTATTGTTAAACTCTGGTTAAACCAAGTGTACAAAATTGTCACTTCCAAATGTCAGGCAAATTGAGACCAGTTTAGTGTTAGACAGACGTTAGAATAAGTAAGTGATACCAAGTTTCTTGGATAACCTTTGATAGCAAATTGTAATTTATTTATTTATGTGGGGTCCCCACTGCAATTTAAACCCCACATAAATAAATTAGGTGGCAAATTAAGTTTTGCGGCTAATGCTGTAAAGTACATCAGACAAAACACGGTTGTGGCTACTTTCGTATTGTCATGTCGCATGGTAACTTGAAAGCAGCGGATATTCAAACTATTTTTATTTTACAGAAAAGAGTTATTCGGGCAATTTATACTCCTTAAGAGCTTTTAAAAGAAATAGACATATTAACTGTAGCTAGTCAATTTATTTTAGAAAATATAATAATAATAAATATTATTATTATTTATTTAAATCAGATAACAATATCTATATAACATTGAGTAATTAGACAGTGGGTAATGAACACAATATTTTTAAATGAAGTAAAAACTAAATTAACATTTTTACCCAATGGTGGGTGAATGTGCCATCCCACCTCTCTGAAAACACCTTTAGGATACCGCTGCTACTGCCGCGCATTCTGCTCAGCAATGATGCAGCTCTTTTTCTCATGATCGCTTGGAAGCCATCAGTGCGCGTTCTAAAGGAGTTATCATATTGGACGCGTAGTTGCTGTAAGTCTTCTGTGAATATCTGTCCCACAGACTGCTGGTGTAAAAAGATTGACAGTATGCTCTAAAAAGAGTTATCTTTACCTGTGTTGAGCACCAAGCAAATCTGCGAGCCAGCATATTACTTCTAACTGCCAACGCCCTACGCTCCCTCTCTATATCAAACTCATCTAATAAGTATTCATTTACAACATCCCCCAAATACTTAAATTGGGTTACTCGATTTAGGCAACAACCCTTAAGGCTTATTTGTGGAACATTATCAAGTGTTCTCGAGTCTGCTTTGAAAACAAGATATTCACTCTTCTTCACATTATAAATTAGACCATTGATATCTGCATATATTTCGCATGCAGCCAATATTTTTCTCAGGGCACTCACCGACGGGCTCGGCAGCACCATATCACCGGCATAGCTCAGATTATTCAGACAAACACCTTCGATATAGCTACCAACATGCATACTGTTGAGCTCCTCGATGAAGCCATTTATGTACAGATTAAATAATCTTGGTGACGATAGACCTCCCTCTCGCACACCACACTGTAGTCTATAGCTATCTGGCACTTGGTCCGACCATTTAACATAGTTTATCTGTTTATTGTACAAATTGTAATGGTACACGAGAGTCAGTACATTTGATACTTCATTTTGCGTGACAGAGGGCTAGCCCATCGCCGCGTTGTATTGGTACACACGTTGAATACAAAAATCGGTCATTTAACGTTTGGGGTTTTGAGTAGCTCAGGGTAAGGTAGCAAAAAACAATGTGCCAGGCGTGGGATGGTTCGAGGAAGGTTACAGGTCAGGTTTTTTTTGTCACATTCCTGCGGAATGTGTAGGGATCAGAGCCGATTTGGCTGCGCGCTGAATAAATTATGAATAACTAAATAATGGAAGGTTATTATGGAACGATACGGAGAAAGCTATTATGTTGACTGCAAATATACAATTGCGTTTGGTTGGTATGATATGGCGAGTTTGACATCACGAGTCTGAATATCATTCTAGTGATCTTTGTCTAGCGCGCTAGCGGTCGGGAAGGCTTAAATTAATCGCAACAAGCTTTATGGTCAGCGATTAACAGATTTTGTGTATCGGCCATACCGAATGACTTGAGTGATAACCTACGGTTGATCATAGTGAAATGCTTACACACAATTTGTAGAACGGCGGATCTGCATGGCATGGTTGAAATAAGACCCTGTGTAGTTAGTGATAAGAAGCTTCGCTTGGGCAGAGCATGTTCGCAAAGGACGCCATTTTTTTTCAGACATGTGGGGTCTATAAATACGATTGCGGGGGAAGGGAGAGCATTCAGTCTGAGCGTCTAGCTACTGTGACAGTCGTCTTTCAACAAATTCTAAACAGTTTTGTCTGCCGTTTTACGCGTCGGAATTGTGATTGCGAAGTTTCAGTGGTTTTTCGTGAGTGTCTGAAGCGCCGAGATATACCTCGGTTCCTATCTTTTATATATAATATAAAGGATAGGAACCGAATAACCTACCCCAAATTCCAAAACTATCCTTGGGTCGTTAGATAAGGACTTGTAGGTAACTGATCTGAGTCTGAGTCTGGGCTTGGAGCGACCCTAAATTCCTTTTTCCTTCACCATGGGGTTCCTGGATTGGCTCTTAGGATATTCGCGGGCTAATCCTCTCCTCATTCCTTTCGAGTAGCGAGTTTTGAAATTCCCACACACACAGTCATTAAACATACAAGCACATTCAAATCAAACTCAACCATTTTCGAGTGGTGGCGATAATGGACATGGTATAACACTAGGATTTTAGACTAGGCTAGACAGGAGTTTAGTTGCGGCTAAACCTAGGTTGGCAGGGCATAGGTAGACTGTTTGATCGATTAGGTTCCGCGGATGGAAATAACAAATTCAGAACAAAATTAAACCGGTGTCAACACTGATAACCTATCCTGTTGATGTTTTGACATTTGAATGTTGTCGGGGAAGCGCGAAGAGATCAAATTACAGTCTAAAGTTCATTGTTTAGGACCGGGTAGATTGTTTTGCCTTGCCTTGGGTCAGTTTGGATTCAAGTTGCATCTTTAAATTAAATGTAAATTTCGCTGGAGGTCTAATGTGTAGGTTGAGTCAAATATTTATGATTTTGCTTGGCTGAGGACGTGCTGAGGTCAGTGGAATTCATAGTTCGGTATTTACCGAACTATGCACTTCGCTATGGTGAGGGTTAGATCTCCTAAAGCGCTAATGACTACGTTTCGATAACATCCAGCTCAAATTGCGCAGAGTTGAAGGTTTCAAAACGTTACGGACCTTTTGAGGTAACCGCTAGTTCAAACCCATCTCGGAAAATCAAATCGCAATTGTGTAAACTGGTTTTTTCGGATCGTTATTGCCGTGAACTAATTATATAATTGGAACCACCACAAGCCGCTACTAGCGAGCACATGAAATATCATTGAGTACTCACGTCGTAAAACTACGACGGATATCTATACGATATCCCAAACAAATATTATAAATTGTGGTCGACCACTAAAAGAAGTTCCAAGCGCCCATATATACAAAAAATAAATGGTACCATCACACAAAATACAACAACGATCGATCTGGCGCAATACACCGCTAACAGATGCGAAATACCGGCTTGCGGACATATATGCTTTCTTTCCACGAATCAATCTCCACGTTCGACTATTGTACGCCTAACAAGCTTCTCAAAGAACAAGAAATTCGGACTTATCATTCTTAACTTACAAATTTTACAGCTGAATCGGGACATCTCTTTTTGGGGTAGATAGAATAGACGATCATAGCTACTGATAGCGGTGGCTCGACCTTAGCCTTTAATGCCGTTACAAAATACCGAAAAACAGATAGCAGTCAATAGTCAATAGTCAAAGTACTTTATTACTGTAGATATTTACATATACTTAGCAAACGTCATTTTTTGCCTCTTCTCTACATTGGACCACTGTGGGAGAAGAAGGGCGTAGAAACTCCCACAGATTTATTTTTAGATCTATATATATATATATATAGATAGGTAGCATAGGTAGCTCACACTTCCAGCACTATATATATATATATATATATATATATATAGTGCTGGAAGTGTGAGAATTCGGTGTTTTATGAAGTGGGGCTTACAGGTGTCAGTTAAGTAAAGATGAAACATGGCCCGTATGCCCCGTTTTTGCATTTTAAAAGTAATGCCAATATTGGTCGAGTTACCCCAAAAGATAATACCGCATCTAAGTTTCAATTCAGCTAGGCCATGATATGCTGCAAGTAGTGCATCTGTGTTAACTATTTTGGCAAGTTTATGTAGAACGTAAGCTGAACTACTAGTCTTTTTACACAATTCGTCTATATGATTTTTCCAGTTTAGATTTCTGTCAATTGCTAAGCCTAAGAATCGTGACGTTTCTACTTGATTAATTGTAATATTTTGATAGTTCAAATTTATGTCAGAAGAGATTTGTGACCTTTGATTGAAATGCATTATGTCAGTTTTACCAAGATTATTTTTAAATTATTATTGTAAAGCCAGGATATAATTGATGTCAAAGAATTATTAATGTCAGCTTCGAAGTTAATATCATTATGTTTTATAGTTATAGTGCTGTCGTCAGCAAATAATGTCATAGGTTGAGTAGTGGATTTTGAAAGGTCATTTATATATATGATGAACAACAGGGGACCGAGTACACTACCCTGTGGTACCCCGTAAGCAACGTTACGTTCTTTGGATGTGTAGGATTCTTCCATTTCTGTTTGTAATTAAGTTTTGTGATTTTTGTCTTTTGCATCTTGTAAGTGTGAACGAATTAGTTGTAAAACATTTCCTTTTATTCCATAAGCTTAAAGTTTATCGGCTAAGATATTATGATCAACATAATCAAATGCCTGTGTCATATCACACTAGATAGCACAAACGGGGGAAGTTTTATCAACCTGATATATGATATTTTTTATGAAATCATAAATTGCCATATTGATTGTTTTATTTTGTCGGAATCCTCTTTGTTCATGACATAAAATGTTATTTTATTCTAAGTAGTTGTTATTCTAATTATAGAAATATTTTTCTAATATTTTTGAAAATATGGAAATCAGTGCGATAGGTCTGTAGTACTCCATTAGTTCTTTATTTTCCTTTTTGATTAGGGGTTTCACAATGGTCAGTTTAAGTTGCTCTGGAAATGTACCGGTTACTATACTTAGGTTAATTATGTGAGCTAAGGGGTGACATATGTAGACCTTAACAGCTTTAATAATGTTTGTGATTATGTCATCAAATCCTACACTGTTTGTATTTTTTATAGTTTTTATAATTTTGAAAACATCAGAAGGGATGCTCGGAGCCATAAACATAGATCTGTGTTGCCTACTGATGTTGGATGACACATTTTTACCTGCATCCGTAATCGGCTTGATTTTATTGATAAAAAAATCGTTAAAAGCGGTGGCTATTTCCGAGGGTTTTGAGATGTATTTGTCATTAGTTTTTATTTTTATAATGGGCTCTTTAGGTATGTTTAATCTAGATTTATTAATCACTTGCCATGTTGACTTACATTTATTAACTGAGGTTTTAATTTTGTAGTTATTTTGTGCGCGTTTAGTTAAAGCTATGAATTATTTAAATAATTTTGAGTAATTAATGTAGTTCATTTTATTTGTTTTATTGGGGTTTTTTCTAAATTTCCAAAGTAGGCTCCTTTTTTTTTGCTGCATACCTTAATGCCACGTGATATCCATTTTGGTTTACTATAAACTTTTGTTATATATTTCTTATATGGAAAGCATGAGTCATAAATACATTTTAAATCATCTATGAAGTGTTGATATGCTGCATTGGGATCTGTAGCGTTATACACTTCAGTGAAAGATAGGCTTTGAATGTATATTTTAAATTTGTCTATATTTTCTTTATCGAAATCCCGTCGAAGTTGGCGCCAGTACTTTAATTTAAATATATTTTTTACAGGAATTTTTATAAACTGGGCTGTATGATCCGACATACCAAATTATAACAGGGTTTATTGTAATCATGTGCAAAGTTGTCTAAACAGGTTTTACTAATTAGTCTGGTAGGTTGCTTCAGTGACAATTTGAGGTTGTAGTTCAACAGTAGGCACTCGAATTCTTGTGTAACATTGTTATGTTTTAACATGTATATATTAAAATCTCCAGCTAAAACAATATTGTTAAAATTAAATTATGAAATATATTTCAGTACTTTGTCTAATCTATTAAAAATATGTTTAAATTGCTCTGTGTTGGAACTCTATATATGCATATTATAACAATCTTATAATCAATTAATTCGATAGCACAAGATTCAAATATATTACTCAATGATAGCCGACTTACTTCAGGCAGTTCTCTCCATTTATAATTTTTATTGACCAGAATACAAGCTCCGCCTCTTTTACTATTGTGTCTACAGAAACATGTTGCCAACGTAAGGTTTGGTAGATTTAAACAATATTTATAGCCTGCCATCATAAAATGTTCAGTAATACATACACATATTTTTTTTTGTTATTATCCGATAGTTCTTCTAGATTTATTGACAGTAAATTTGACTTATTAAGTAGTCCCGCGATGTTCTGATGTAGGATATTTAAGTATTTATTCTCGAAAAAACAAATTATCATTATTTGATGCGTTATGGCTATTACTTTGAAGAACATCCCTATAAGATATTCCTGTTGATCCCCGTATTATGTAGGTCTTTAGATCTGAAAAAAATTGCTTTATTCCATGTCTGTTAATGTTACCTGTGTAGTTGGAGAACATCTTCGGAGTTCGGAGGTTGAGGTTGGTGTCCAGATACCAGCAGTATTCATGTGTTTACATATCAAGAAACAGCATGTTAATGAATTGCTGCACTCTGTGGTTATACAACATTGCACCAAGTTTGTATGTTGGTAGGCAAATTATAATGTTTGTATGTTTGATCATACTGATCGTATCTCTTATATCGTGTATAAGGCTCATGTAATTTTGAGCAGTTTTGAAGTCAGCTTCTCCCAGCAGAATAACGCAAAAGTCATCAAGTGTGAAATTAGCTACTTTCGTTTCAATGTCAGCTAGAAGATCATTAATTCTTGCCTTTGGCTTAGCGTGGTGGCAGTAGGCAAAATCACTGGCAAACGAGTCTTCGATGTTCTCAAGTATATATCTATTTCTGTCACTTATCACACATAGCTGTGTTTTTTTTTTGCCTTTCATTCATTGCTATTTTTGGTTTACTGTTTGTGTTTTTACCAGAAGTCGATGCCTTGCTAGTTTTTGATGCCTTCGGTACATCTCTTTGCTCTGTCAATGGTGGTTTATTCTCATTAGACTTTTTTGTATGTAGTAGATTATGTCGCGTTCCATGCCCATGTTTTCGTTTTTATTGAGTGTTATAAAACTATTATTCAGGCGACAGTGGCTTTTTTGTAGATTTCGTGTTTATTGGCCATAACTAACAACTCTTCCTTCAGCGCACCATTTTCCAGTAACAGGTTTTTTATCTCCTCATTTGCTACCGTTAGTTCAAGAGTGAGGGCTAGAACTTGTCCTTTTAATTCACTTACTTCTAATGAATCCTCGTCATCAGATATATTCGGTAAGCTACCTGTGTTGCCATCTAGAGAATGTTTGGTGATTCTATCATCTTCATTTAGTTCTGACGTAGATTGTGATCGCGGTTTCCGCAAGGTGATGTTTGACAGAAACGAAAAAGAATTCATTGTTGTTTCGTTAATGCGGGAGGAACTAACCCACTCCACCCGACGTCGTCGGTAATATTTGGCCCAAGCGCTCGAACCACTCAGATATGGTGGCTTATGTTGTAAGCGATGACAATTGTCAATATATGCTCGATGTGAAATAAGTGACTAATTGACTAGGAATGTTCTTTGTTTAGCAGTCACTTGTAACGGAAATTGAGTACTATCTGGTTCATACCTTTTTCGTAAGCACATAGTGCCTAGACTGCTGTAGAGGGAGTCGTCATCCGAGAGAAAACGTTCAGCAAGTACTGATAGTAAGAGTTACAGTAGAGTTTGAGAGACAGGAGTTCAGGTGACTGCTGTCGAGGGAGTTTCCGCCACAATGCGGGACCTTACAAGTCTGAACCTTCCTTTTTATTTGCAACGCCCCTACCCCCCTGCCTAGCTTCTCGTCAAAGACACAGCGAGCTATCATAATTGCCCACCACCCGCCAGGCCATCCTGAGCGTCGACATCCCCCAGCACCAACAGAGGTGCCCAGGCGGGGCGCGAACAGGAACTAAGTTTGGACGTGTTAATTAAGGTATGAATATTTTTTACGCTAAGTGCGACCGGAAAGTCTAGACGTTTGTCTAGTTGGTAACTATGCGTTGATAATTCATTGTACAGATTTAACCACTTGAAAGCCGGTCTACTATATTTATTTAGTACCAAAAGCAAATATCCGGTTGCGGACCTGTTGGTACGTACGTACCAAAAAAATGGGGCGACCGCGTTTGAATGCATTTGAATATAGTATTCTATGTAAAAGGTTAATTCTGCTAGATGATTCTGAATTCCCTTTAGAATGGTGTATTTATTTTTGCGATGCGACATAACACTATGAGTCATCATCCACTCGTGAATTTTTTGTTTACGTTACGGCTGGCCACTTCAGACGGCGCGCGTGCTTGTTGATACAAGTATGATAAGTATTTTGACTGTTATCTACAGATACTGTATATCAAAATGATAGTTGTTATAAGCCCTATAATGATTCATAATTGTTTATGTGTTATTCATACGGTCACAGTTTCGAAATGGATTGATCGGATGAAAAATCGGATGACGTCAGCCGTTTGTTTGGGTTCAATCAGGTGTAATTATACATTTTTATTTGCAAGATTATGATATATTAACATGATAAGATTGAACTTTTCATAAACTTTCTGAAACTGTTTTTTATATTCTTCTAGCTTAAGTAGTTGGTCAGAAAAATATGTTTTTGTCATTAAATTCGCGGCCGGAAGTCGCGAATTGCGTAATCGCCGTCATTCAATTTTAACGTGATCTCCTACAGTTTCCACATTATTCTGCTGTCGCTGGTCACCCAGATTTAAAACTGATGTACAACAGAATCAAAGCCGCCTACAACTGGAAAATAAAAGTATGCGGTCTGATATCGATGACTCCGTAAAAAAATGAAAGTTATAAAATGAAAGGCCCTATGGAAATAACTTCTGTCTCTACTAAACCGTTTCAACGGTTTCAACCTGACGCTGGCTTCCAAAACTTCAAGTTCATCACGACACTGACAGATGACCTCACAAAATTCTCAAATACCTACACTATGGTAGGTGCAACAAGTTAAGAGATAGCGCGTAACCTAGTTACTTTATATCCCATTTAGAATTTCCAAAGCACATCCTAACGGATTTAGGTACCGTTTTCACATCAGACCTATTCAAACAACTAGCAGAAATTTTAAAGGTTAAACCCCTTTTTACCCCTCCCACAAACTAACGGAGCTCTTCAGCGCTATCATGCTACTCTAAAAGGGTATCTTAAATCATTTGTCAATGAAAATCAGGATGACTGGCATTGCTACCTATTTACGGCCATATTGGCCAATAAACCACTCCTCACTTTATTTACCCCACATAAACTTCTATTTGTCTATAAACAATGTATTTCCAACTCTTTATGCGTAACCTCTAATAACACTACCTACAATGAATATATCCCTGCCCTGCGATACAGGACACGTTTCAGTCGTGAAAAAGCTATTCAGAATATCATCAAAACTAAAGAAAGGTCAAACAATTACGGTGCGCATTCTCGCGACTCGCAATATAAAACCGGTGACGTGGTTTACTTAAAGCAGAATCATAGGTTACGTAAAGCTATCTATGGAAGGGTCTTTACAAGGTTGTTAAAGTACATAACAAACATAACCTCACTTTAAAAGTGGGCCGCAAAGTATGATACAAAAAAATTAAATCTGCTAAATAACCTTACATAAACCATTTCCATCCTCCTTGTGTTTAGAGCCTGCTCTAAGGATGTAGCGCTGAATTGATAATCACACCAATAAATAGTTCATAGTCGAGGAATTTACTTTAAACCCATAACCTCAAAATATTTTTTTCTACTACTACTGGAAAGTAATTACACACATTGACTTCATATCATTACAACCATATCTTGATAATATTGAAATACTACATCAAAAATCTGAAAAACTGTGTAATAAATTACAAATCTCGGATTTGATCCAGTTTATGGAAGCTTTCAGCTCTATCGATGTCTTATCAATCAAATTTCATTAAACTGCAATCATTGTGTTACATTATTTTGTGTCAACCCCAGAATAAGGTTCTTGAATTTGGCGGGGAAATCCTGAAATATTTCTTCGGAACTCTAGACGCTGATGATGTCAAAAATACGATTCCGCTATCGAATTTTGAAGGAAAAGTGAAAATAAACCATTCCACTTGATGAAGGATGCCATTCATATCGCAAAATCAACCACAAATACTTTTAATCCTACCATTAACAAACTTAACCAAAATGAAATTAAAATGAACTCCAAAATCGACAACATAAATGGGATCTTAACTCAAATTACCAAAATAGATAACAAACTATTCTATATATCTAGGATAAATGGTTTACTTGATATAATAGAAAGTTCTCCACTTTCTGTATCTAATCTATTAGATACTACGA
This sequence comes from Argyresthia goedartella, assembly GCA_949825045.1. NCBI lineage: Eukaryota > Metazoa > Arthropoda > Insecta > Lepidoptera > Argyresthiidae > Argyresthia > Argyresthia goedartella. The sequence continues at coordinate 27,828,769 of OX463830.1, forward strand.
TAAACGGTATTTTATTTTCTAAGGTTGATGTATTACATCCTAGTGTGATAAGCCCCTTATATCTGTACCACGAGTTATCAACGCATAGTAACCAACTAGACAAACGTCTAGACGTTCCATTCGCACTTAGCGTGAACAATATCCACACCCCAATTGACACGTCTAAACTTAGTTCCTATCTACTATAATAACGAAATAGTGTTCATGATGCAAATTCGCAAAGTTTATAAAAACATACGTCTACCTACTCCACATGATGAAATACATATTTCCGTACTTTCGTACTCATTAAACCTTGCTACATTGGACTAAGTGATAACAGAATGTATTATATGTTTAATAATCTAGACAAATGTTAAGTTGTTAGTAGTAACTATTCAATAAGTGAACTTGTTTCAATATTTTCTAGTTTAGTGAATCCTAACTGTGAATCAAAGCTCCTTACGGAGGTAACAATATGTGCATCCAAAAATTTAAGTCTTATTATATAAACCAACCACTTACCTGAAGAAAAATACGCATTCCCTGTGTAATCAAATCATACCCAATAGCTAGTAGATAATTATTGTAGCATCTGGATAATAACAAGCGATACCATTATTTGTGTAATAATACGTCCATTTCATTGTGAAACTAATATTTTTCGCATAAAACCGAATTCTCTGTAACCTCAAACGTACAAGTGACATTTACCATTATTATGTCTTGTCTTTGGTGTTTATGGCGGGACGTTCTTCCATATCGATAAAAAGTTTAGGTCAAAGATGACAGTCTTAATATAACTGGTCGAGGTACTGTAATGAATGAACAACTATTAAGGCGAGGTCGGTGCTTCAACCTTCTAACAAAAAAATGTTTGCTAATAAAGTGTCTGCTGTGTTTGCGGTTGGATATTGTTTTGTGTAACTACCAAAGAGAATATGTTCAATATGTCTTTATCTGTGATAACTTTTGCTTTAAATCTCATTGAAAATACTTTTAGTGTTTCTTTTTAGTCAAATTGCAAATACTCTTTTAAAGGAGTTGTATCACGATAGTATTGAGCCCCGGCTAAAGCAATGTAGACCTAATACAAATCGACTTTAAAAATTGCTTAACAACTTCTTGGTATCAATTTCCCTGTACTTTCATTAGTTTCCATGTAGAAAATGTTTTAATTATGCATTAATTGCAACACTAACGAAATGGCGATGCATGAAAAGGCAGCACAGTTGTCACAAGACAAAGTAGATTTTGCCAAAACACAGGAACCGAAAAGTGCATAGAAAAATCTGATTTGAAACGGGCTTGACAAATAAAAATATATTTCATTGTTTCTTCTTTCTTTCTTTCTTTCATTGGCCACTCTATACGGAATAAGTAACTTTTGTAATATTGTCAACTTCCATAATCAGATACAGAAATGACGAAATTGCCATGTCAAGTTATCTCTAATAATCTCATTCGGAGAAAAAACAGTTTCTAGTAATATGGTCACAGATTAATAAAGAGTTAGGAACAGATTGGACACTGTACATACACGTTCAACTAAAAAGCGACCCTTGCTACAACGCAACAAAGTACAATTCTTGCTGTGTAGCGCTGCGCCCGCACTTCGATTACTTAGCTAAAAGTTGCCTCTCTTTCTGCCGCGTAACGCTATCCTCGTCTGAAGCGGCACGTGAAACTAAGGGTTGTCTCTTGTCACAAATAAAACTGAATATTTAATTACTAACTACTAACCACTTACTATTACTAGATTTGTGAATAAAGTTTATAATATAGGTAGTATAGGTAGGTACCTTCCTAACCTTTTATATAATGGCAAGAAATCCTATCGACAGTCAGTAGGACAGTGACCTTTAGTCATCTCTGCATGCAGTGACAAAACGTCATCAAACAAAGTGCTAAGTTGACTTTGTCAGGTCATCATGCTAAATAAATCCGGAAATTACGAAGTTATAAAAACCGCCACAATAATAGTCCGGGAGCCGTCTCCCGAAAATCGCTAGAATAAAATTTTAAAAACTAGCTGCCCCGTGCAGCTGTGCATATTTTTAAAACCGTTCGAAATTAAACAAAGACGAACACTAAGGGCCACTTGTTCCAAACTTTTGATATGCGCTAAATTAAGTTTAATCGCCGATTTCGTACAAGGATAATTTAAGTTGTCAAACAGGCCAAGGCTATATGCCTATCTGGTACCCACTTAATATTGCTGCGTTTTATTGATATTGCACTTAAACTTCATTTAGCGGCTGTAAAAAGTCTGGTGCATGTCGTACTAAATATTACTAATAATACTAATATAACTAAACTTAAAGTACTGAAACTTAATATTACTTTATTTATTTACATTTTTTTTAGTTGAACGAATAAGCAAACAGTCAAGTACTAGGTAATTAGGGTTAGTATAGGAAAAAATAATATAAAATATGAATAAAAATCAAAGTAGGTATTTATCGAAAATATATATATTTAAACTACACGCGGGTAGCGGCGCGGGGCGGCGGGGGGCGCGAGAGCGAACACGCACATACCGCTTGCCGGTTTGCAGCCTACTAAATCTTTTCCCGCTGGCGAGGTGCGTCGGAGACGCCTATGTACTTGTAGCTTTGTAGGTAAGTTGCGGAGTGTCCAGGCCTGTTCACTGTTGATAATCTTCTCATGCACCCTTTCTGGGGCGTGGGGAGTCGGGGTCAGGTCGACGGACCTCTTCCCGAAGAATCGCCTCTGTCCACTCCTGTGGACAGGTCATCGGATGGCCCCTGCGGGCGGTGGTCTTGATGTGGCGCTGGTGTGCAGTGGGTGATCGCCGGCTAGGCAACCAGGTCGCGTGGCAGGCGGCGGCGGTCGGGCGGGCGCGCGTGGTGCGGCGCCAGTTCGGCGATGTGCGGAAGATGTGAAGCATCCGCACGCGCGAACATGCCCTTCGCCAGCCTCTGGACAAACTGGTCCACGGTTTCCCATCTTAGGTCCCTCTGGATTGTCGCGTTCCTCACGTAGCGGGGGGCGCCGACGATGGTACGCAGAGAGAGGTTCTCTTGGGCTCGGAGTCTCCGTTTGTTCGTCTCCGAGCACAGGGCGTACCAAGCCGGAGCCGCGTAGGTGAGGCGGGATCTCACGTAGGTCTTGTAGATCCCGAGCTTCGCCCTCAGAGGGAGGCTGGAGTCGAAAAGTGGACGCAGCTTGGCGCGTGCCACCTTGACCTGGCTGACGACGTTGTCAACGTGTTGCTTCATGGTGAGCCGGCGATCAATGGTCACTCCCAGGTACTTCACCTGCGAAGACCACTCGATTTGCTGTCCTTGGAGCTGGGGCGATGGTGGAAGGAGACTCTGGCCTGTGATGAGCGCCTGCGTTTTCCCAACATTGACGGACAGTCGCCACTTGGCGAGCCAGTCGGGCAAGATGTCCAGGGTGCGCTGCAGTTTGATGGCAGCGTGCGGAGCCTGGAACGACGACGCGTAGTAGGCTGCGTCGTCTGCGAAGAGTGCCAGCTGGGCACCCGGCCCGACGGGGATGTCGTCCGTGTATCGGGCGTAGCAGGCGGGAGACAGGCAGGAGCCCTGGGGGACGCCGGCTGCGACGGGATGTTCCTCGGAGACGGCGTCTTCCACCATCACTCGGAAGCGGCGATTCTTCAGGAAAGAGGCGATTGTCTTGACCGTTCTTCTTGGGGCACGGGACGTCGACAGCTTGTACAGCAACCCCTCGTGCCATACTCTGTCGAACGCCTTCTCCATATCCAGAAGTACTGCGACAGTGTATTCTTTTTTTTTCAAACAAACCGTCATGTCATTCAGTACTCTGGTGAGCTGAAGCGTCGTAGAATGCTCGGGCCTGAAGCCGAACTGTTCCGGGCGCGGCTGGATGTGGGGCAGTAACTTCGCTAACAGGAGCTTCTCAAACACCTTTGAGATGGTGCTCAGTAGGGTGATCGGCCGATAGCTCTCAGGCAGCTTGGTGTCCTTGCCCGGCTTGGGTAACATGATAACCAAGCCCTCCTTCCATTGGGTTGGAATGTGACCCGTGCGCAAGATACCGTTAAACAGGCGCGCAACGGCCGCCACAGTGCGTGGCGGCAAATGTAACAGCGCCGTGTTGGGTATTCGGTCTGCGCCCGGGGCTTTCCTGGGCTTGGTACGTCGGAATGCACGCACAATCTGGCCAGGCGTGACGACGATGGGGTCCTCTTCGGGAGCTATCGGCGTGGCGAAGTACTCTCGCAGGTGTCTCTCGACTGTTGCAACGTGCTCCACATCATCCGTTGGGTTCGTCGTGAATTGCTTCTCGAGGCATTCGGCGAAGATCTCCGCACGGTCTTGGGCTCGGAATCTTGGTAGGCCGTCGCTGCCCAGGATTGGTTGAACAGGAGCAGGAGTGGTCGACAAAGCCCGGCACAGGCGATGCACGGAGGGGACGTGGTCGCCTATGGACTCGACGTGACGTTCCCAAGATTCTTCAGCGTGGCGATCAAGTTGGCGCTTCAGCTCTGCCGTCATGGCGTTGAGCCTGGTCTTCATCGTGGGGCAGCGGGTTTGCTGCCACTGCTTCCGGAGAGCGCGCTTATCGCAGATGAGTGCGCGTAGCTCAGCAGGAAGAGGATTGGGCTTCCCCCCGCGAGCTACGGTGTGCGATGATAGGTCGAGCGCGTCTCGGATCTGGGTAGTTAGCAGCGATGCCAGGCGGTCAACGTCTTCCGGCTGGTTGACGGGGCAACTGATGGAGGGTTGGTCTAGGGCGGCGGTGTAGGCGCCCCACTGGTAGCGGCGACGTGATGCTGGCGGAGATACCCGGGTGGGCAGGTCCGCCAGGACGAGAAGAACAGGCCTGTGGTCCGAAGGGAGGTCAGGGAGAACCTCCTGGCTCGGCGGTGTCCGGAGACCTCTGACGACCACGACGTCGATGATGTCCCATCCGGCCCGCGTGTCGAAGTGGGTGGGCTCGTCGGGACCGATGACGTCGTAGTTGTGGCTCACGGAGTCGGCATGGATGGCGCGTCCAGCTGGGCACACCCTGGTAGAGTTCCAGGCGGTGTGCTTGGCGTTGAGGTCGCCGGCGACAAGTGTCGGGTGCGGCGACTGTAGCAGCCCCCGTAGCTCGGCGGTGCGGATTGGTATACTGGGGGGCTTGTAGGCGGCGTAGAGTCGCAGCACCTCGCCGGCGACCTGGAGGTCGACGCCCAAAGCATACAGGGATGAATACTCCTGGGCGTCGACGAGCTGGTGGACGATCTTCCTGCCGACGATGACTGCCAAGCCTCGAAAGGTTCGGCCGCTGGAGGTCTTCTCGTCCTTGCGGTAGACGATGTAGCCGGGCAGCGACAGCTTGTCGCTTCCGGCTAGGTGTGTCTCGCTGATGAGCATCACGTCGACGCGGTAGTCCCTCAGGAACACGTAGAGCAGCCGCTTCTTCCCTGTCAGCGACTGCGCGTTCCAGTGGACGACCCTGAGCGGCTCATGCATTGCGGAGCAGAGCGGTGAGTCTGCCCAGGGCAGTGGGGTCGCTGAGGAGGGCGAGCAGGGCTGTGAGGTGCCCTAAGTCCTGCTGCCCTATCGCCGCAGCCGGAGTGGCGGCGCCAGCGGCGGCCGCAGTCTCGCTGGCGGCGAGAGTAGCCGCCGCGGCGCCGGCGGCAGGTGGAGCCGTCGCCTTCTTCTTCTTCTTCCCCCCCCCGCTTCGTCTTAATTCATAATTCTTTATTGCACACACACATACTAAATTTAAAAGGTTACATTAGGAGAAATCATATGTACAAAGGCGAGCTTATCTCTAAAAAGAGATTTCTTCCAGCAAACCAAGGCATGAAAGCGAAATGTATCATGAAAGGGTAGGCAGTGTACAATATCTAATATCTAATCTATACTAAAATACATATATAATATAAAATACGGAAAATAAAATATTTACATACCAGACTACTAAATACAATACATATATATAGTTTATATATTATAATGATATACATACTATATATAACTCTCACGAAAGAGAAAGGAAGTGCTCTTTTACCCGGTTTTTGAAAGAGACAAGAGAGGGACAGTCTCTTATAGTGCTAGGTAGTGCGTTCCACAGTCGAACCGCCTGCAGCCTGAATGAATGCTCATATGCCGAGGTGCTATGCCTTGGAGTGGCTAAGAGTGAGACCGTGTGGGATCTCCGGTGCCGATCTCCTGAAAAGAGATACTCAAAGCGGTCTCGAAGGTAGCTGGGATAGCGCGGATTTTTCAATATATTGAAAAGATAAGAGAGAATATGAGTGTCTCGGCGACGACGAATTGGAAGCCAACCCAACTCTTTGCGATATTGAGAAACATGGTCGAATTTGCGCAACCCGAAGATAAACCGAATCCCAAGATTCTGAAGTCGTTCGAGTTTGTTCAGTAAATCTTCGTTCGCGCTCGCCCAACAGACATCGGCGTAGTCGATTAGTGGCAGGAGAAGGGACTGAGCAAGGGTAATTTTGGTCTGCCGTGGCAAGAAGTACTGCAAACGCCTGAGGGAGTGAAAAGACGCAAAGACCCGTCTGCTGACCTCGCTGACATGTGGAGACCAAGACAGCAGGTTGTCAAAAATAACCCCAAGGTTTTTCGCCTGATCTGTATACTCTATTGTGATGCCATTGTATGACACGGGAACAATAAGTTTTTGTATCAAGGAAAGCGTGTGCCTGGTTCCTAAAAGCATGGCTTGTGATTTGGTCGGGTTTACCAACAGCCCGTATGATAAGGCCCAGTCTTTCACATTCTCGAGGTCAGCATTCAGTGCCTCCACGGTTGAAGCTACATCGCAGGGGCAAAAGTGGCGATAAATTTGGAGATCATCTGCGTAAAGATGATACGAAGAAGAGATAACGTCGGAGATAGAGTTGATGAAGACTGAAAATAGAAGAGGAGAGAGAATACCACCTTGAGGCACTCCTGAGGAAAGATCACACCATTGAGTTTCGGTCTCTTCAGATTTAATGCGTTGCTGACGACCTCTCAGGTATGAGTGGAACCAGTTAGCAGCATGGACGGAGACATTCAGAGAGCTCAATATAGCGACCAGAATGTCAAAATCGACACAGTTAAAGGCATTGCTAAAGTCAAGCAGGGCTAGGACCGTGACCAACTTCTGATCCATGGCTAGCTGTATGTCATCGCTGACTTTTAAGAGTGCTGTGGTAGTACTATGGCCTGGTCTGAACCCAGATTGGAAAGGATTGAGAAGTTTGTTTGATGAAAGGTAAGAGGAGAGTTGGGAGTGGACTATGGATTCAAGGACTTTGGAGAGAATGGGTAGGATAGATATGGGCCTATAATATTTGAAGGAGGAGGGATTGGATTTTTTTGGCAGTGGGATAACGAGTGCTTTCTTCCACAGACTAGGAAAGGAGCTCACCGATAGAGAGAAGTTGATGATGTGGGTAATTGGAGGAAGCAACTCCTCAAGGACGCTGTGGATCATCTGATAGCTGACGTTGTCGCCACCAGCAGCTTTAGATGTGATAGCTAGCACTGCCTTTCTAACTGCACCGATTCCGACAAGCTTAAAGTTAAACGGTGAGTTGCGGACTGCAGCCCTCGATCGTACTGCAGCCCTCGATCGTACTGCAGCCCTCGATCGTCTTCTGCCTGGGGGCTCCGTCGTTCGCCTGCGCCATAAGCGAGGCGGGCGCCGTTGGTTCCTGCAGGTCAGGACGAGGCAGAGGGGGAGGCTGCACCTTCTTGGGCCCGGGCGCGTTGGTGAGCGCCACAGTGCCGGCCTTCTTGTTTCGCGCCTCCTGGCGGAACACGGGGCACGTCGCATTATTTGCCGTGTGCGGGCCACCGCAGTTGGCGCACGTCGGCGGCTGGTCTTTCGGGCGGGGGCATTCCCGCGCCGAGTGGGGACCGCCGCAACGTACGCACGCTAGGGGGCGGTGGCACATATGCGACGAGTGCCGGAATTGCTGGCACCTGTGGCACTGGGCCGGGCCCTGTTTCGAGCGCCAGGCCTCAATCTTCACCCCCGGCATGTACAAGAGCTCCGTGATCTCGTACACAGCGCCGGGGGCACGGTCTGGGTTCTTCTTCAGGTTGGCGAAGAAGATGCAGCCGGGTCGTCCTTTGCGCGCCCGGATCTGCTTACAGTACTCGGCCTCCACACCGAGTTCTGCAAGCGCCGCGACTATCTCCTCCGGCGCGGTGTTAGAAGGCAGCCCGCGGATCGCCACCTTCTGGGTCTTGTCGGCCGGCAACGAGTATGAGAACCATCTCACACCCTGGTCCTTCTCCAGCCTGCACAGGTAACGCTGCACAAGCCGGTACTCGTCTTCGGCCGTTGGGGTGAAGCGCACACCCTTTTGGTAGGCGCGCGCGCTGGGAGCCCGGCCGAGCTCGCTGGCTATCACCCTGTAGTGGTCGGCCCAGTTGGGCAGGACCTCCACAATAAGGGGCGGATAGCGCGGCTGGCGGGGCTGCTGTGGCGCAGCGCCTCCCGACGGGGCGGCGGTGGCGGTGGCAATCGCGGCTGCGGCTTGAGTGGCGGCAGTGGCTGGCGGCGTTGGGCGGGCGGGCGGCATTGGGCGGGCGGGCCCTATCGCGGGTGCGGCGGCGTGCGGGTTCGCAGGCACAGCGGCGGGGCGCATAGGGCGGGCGGGCACAGTCGCGGCGGTGGGCGGGTTCGCGGGCGCGGCGGCGGGGTGCGTGGGGCGGGCGGGCACTCGCGACATGGTCGCCGACGGGGCGGGTGGACGCGCGGTTGGCGGCACCGGGTGCCTCACTGAACGGGGGGGGGACGCGGTGCTGGGGCGCGGTGCCCCAGACACGGGAATTGCGGTCGCGGCCGCCGCGGCAAACGACACTGTGGGAGAGCACTTAGTATGTAAAACACTCGTACCTTTCCTTTCCAGTGTTGAAGCGCTCTCACTGTCTCTTTCACTCGCGGCGGTCGGTTCGTGGGCGGGGGCGGACCCGGATGCCTGGGGCTCGCCCGGCAGGGGCGAAAGTTTTGGCATGTCCAGGCCAGTCTTCCTAGGTGTAGGCGGGCGGGGCGGGGGGGATGGCGAGTCGGCGAGCAAGGCCCGCTTTCCGCTACCCCGTAGTACCTCATCGGATGGGCTTTCGCTGCGCGCCCGCCTCGTCCCGCGGGGCGGTGGCGGCAGTATGAGGGGCTGTTCACGCGCCTGCTCCAGCAGTTTCGCGTCCAGAATTTCCTCGCCGATGTCAGCCGCAGGCGTACCCTCCAGGGCAGCGCGGCTATCGGTGATGTAGGCCTCCATGGCGCGTAGTAATCCCGGCGAAAACAGTTTGGCTTGAGCGGCCCGGATTAGATATAATCCGTCCAACTCAAGCTCCGCTCTCGGCGAAACCGGACGACGTACCACAGGCGACCCATATTCCGTCGACGTTGAGACGGGGAGCAGGCGGTCGAGGGATGTTGATGAGGTGAGGCGACTACGGCGCGGGGTGGCCCCCAGCGGCGGGCTGCTCATATCATCAACAACATGACATTCACTGGCGCTAGCACTAGCACTGTCCACACTAACACTAGCACTGTCACTGTAGCCCTTAGAAGGGCTTTTGAACTTGTCCATAGCAGCGGATATGGACAAGTTGGCTGCCCGAAGGGGGTACCGACCAGGTACGACCTTAGGCGAAGCCGGCGTCCGTTCCTAGAAGGTATTCCCCTCCGTGCAATCACTCGCGACGGTAATATCGCGACGCGCACGGGCGCGTGTTGCGCACGTCCGCTTGCGACTAAGTGGCGGGCGAACTGCGGAGGAACGGCGAGAACTGCAGGTCCTCATACGCGACGGTCGACGACACTCCAATTCCAAAATAATATTGCTGCGTTTTATTGATATTGCACTTAAACTTCATTTAGCGGCTGTAAAAAGTCTGGTGCATGTCGTACTAAATATTACTAATAATACTAATATAACTAAACTTAAAGTACTGAAACTTAATATTACTTTATTTATTTACATTTTTTTTTAGTTGAACGAATAAGCAAACAGTCAAGTACTAGGTAATTAGGGTTAGTATAGGAAAAAATAATATAAAATATGAATAAAAATCAAAGTAGGTATTTATCGAAAATATATATATTTAAACTACACGCGGATAGCGGCGCGGGGCGGCGGGGGGCGCGAGAGCGAACACGCACATACCGCTTGCCGGTTTGCAGCCTACTAAATCTTTTCCCGCTGGCGAGGTGCGTCAGAGACGCCTATGTACTTGTAGCTTTGTAGGTAAGTTGCGGAGTGTCCAGGCCTGATATGGTGCACATGGTTTTGGCCGAAAATGAAACAACTCCTCTAAGAACGAAATAAAACCTGATGAACGCTTCCAACACCCTAAATCTAAATTCTAGTCTGGTAACACTGAGATCGGCAAATGCAACGACGCGCTACGCGCTACATTCGTTTCGTGAATGTCTTGCATTACGGATGCTTTTTTATTGTGCGTTTGTTTCTACGACTCAACAACTTGGCATTTATTTGTGGACTTCCGATTTCTTTGTGATTTGTACTGTGTTTATATCCGGGTATACGACTACTATTTGCAAAGTTTTAAGGACCCCAAATTTGTTTTTGACTGGATTCCTATTCGAACTTAATTTCTACGAGGTAAGTCAAGTCACACAATCCAAAAATATAATGCGGTAGTTAAATATTTCACATTGTCGGAGCAGCAAAAATACAAGAAATTTGTGTTAGCCACATCTCTTTGATAAATGGGGCAACCAAGAGCAATAAATTGCTAAATAATGGTAATAAAGGTAAATTTACCTTGGACTGTCTCCTTCAAGTTATGTACAGAATAAAGAAATTATCATCCATATAATACTGAAGTAATAAAAACAACAGCCGAAATAATTGGAACTTCTAAAAAACAATCCAAGAGTCATTAATGAAAAGAAAAATCTCGCGGAACTGGTCGTTGATACCAGAGGGAGGCCATCTATCATAAATAATTTAAATGATTTCACGCTATCCGTGATAAGGAGGAAAGTACACCAATTCTTCCACGATCAAGATTTTCCAACTGCGGATAAAGTTTTAAGGGTGGTCAATGATGATCCACAATGCACAAAATTAAAAAAAACTTTAATTTAAAATATTCAGAAACGTCCAGAAAGAGCGTGTTGCTGGATAGGACCGATTTGATTATATGGAGAAGAAACTATCTTGTACGTTTGACGAAAATTGATGCAACATCTTGGAAAAACTGCATTGACCACGCGATCAAAGAAGAAAATAAAATGATGAGACTAGATGGGCTGATAGCCGGAGCAAGTGACACCTTAACACCACCTTTTATTATTTCTGTGTCAGACAATTCATCTAGCGACAATGATGACAACGAGAGTAAGTATGGTTTGCCGATATACGTTTCGTGGAGGGCTTCGACAGCACAGATATAATATATGATCAATCGAACTTCCCAAGTGAAGTTCCATCATTATTATACGAGTAACTTCATTCGAAGATATATTATTAACTAGGTAGTCCCCCTAACCTACAATGCAACATTCGCACATTTATAGCCCGAATTTATTCGTTTTTTTTTTTTTTTTACTACCCCCCACTTTGCCTGGCCAGTGCCGGCCGGTCAAGCCTCCATTCCTTTAGAGACAGTTGGAGAGCTACTGCTCCTACAAAACTTTCTTCCTGGGCTATGGGTGGGCGGGTTCCTATATCTTCGAATGAAGTGACTCGTATAATAATGATGGAACTTCACTTGGGAAGTTCGATTGATCATATATTATACGTTCGTCACTTCATTCTTCAGATATATTATTAACTAGGTAGATGTTAAGAGTTGAAAGTTTTGTTTTACTTTAATCTGATTAATTTACTTAATCGTTGTTTTACTTTCATACCCATAAATTACTTAATGCGAAAAATAATAACGAAGTCAATAATTAGTCAAAGTGGAACATTTATTTTGATAAGTTTCATCAATATCTTTACATATTGGAAAATAAGCTAATATAATTACAATCGAATTGTATTATAACAATCTTAATTATCTTGTATCAATTATTGAGACAAACAGACTTTGCAAAACAGCCTACATCTATGATTTTGCGATTATAGAATTTAGCGAAGGTATTAGAGGTGCTAGTCCAGCCGGCAGTCTTCTGGATGACGTCGACGGAGATGCCGGCTGCACTAGCCGCAGAAGTCGCGGCATGCCGGGTGCTGTGCGCACTGAACTGGCCTACATCGATGCCGCTCTCTGATAACACCTGTTTAATCCATCGACTTATCGTTTGCGATGAGGCAGGTTTATGTGGAGTTCTGTGTGTCAATAAAAGGTTACTGTCTAATGAATTTATTCTAATATTTCTGGTCATTAATAAGTAATCCTTGAGTACCGTAGCAGGGCAAATATTTACATTTTCTTCAAAATGTGGGAGAACCAGCAATGGTTGATCTCTACCTGGTGCAGAAGTTTTTATAACGTCACAAATTACTATAGTTGCCCCGCTAGATGATAATTTAATATTGTCTACTTTAATCAAAGATAATGTTTGCACTCTATGTGCTGTGCATAATGCTAGTAATATTACTAACTTTTTTGTTATTAATTCTAATGATAGTGATATATTAGGCACCCATTGAGAAATTAAATCTAACACTTTTTGCGGATTCCATGTGCTAGTATATTTAGGAGCACAAGGTCTTAGTCTGTATGCGCCTCTCATCAATCGCTTGATTGTCTCTTCGGAACCGATGTTGTTGCCTAGCAACAATGATAGAGCAGAACGGTGACTATTTAGTGAGGAATAAGAAGCTCCTGCTTCAAATTGTTCTGAAAGGAATTGTAATACCATATCAATGGTAGAACTATAAACTTGAATATTATTTTTCTCGCAAAAAAGCCACCAGAGCTTAAATGTTACGTTATACTGTTTCATCGTACTATTGGCTATTGAAGCAAGCATTAAATCTAGTGAAGACATCGGCGCTCCGCGTCTTGTAAACGCTGCCCTGAGACTATCGCGGCACCCAATGTAAGGTGTTGGTGCATAGGATGATAACTCCTGAAACGAGAATGCAAAAGATTCTTGTCAGGTTTGAAGATAATCATCTCGGATATCAAAATACTCATCAAGAGCGGGTACCACGGCTGCGAAGGCCAAATAGGGAATACCAGGATTCCAGATGCTTCATTATCAATGATTTTCCTGATACATTTTAAAATGAGAGCGAATGGAGGAAAAGCTTAAAATAGCCATTGGTGCCAGTTAACGGTAAATGCGTCCACTGCTATTGAATCTGGATCTTGTTTCCAGGATACAAAGGATGTACATTTCGCATTGGTGCGAGACGCGAATAAGTCGACTTCTGGTTGACCGAATTTATGAACAATGTTTTGAAAAGCCGAGTCAGATAATTCCCATTCAGTATCTGGATTAATTTTTCGAGACTCTTCGTCTGCTTCTCGATTTTCCTTGGTGTTTATATAGGATGCAAACAACCAAATATCACGTATCTCGCACCATTGCCAAATGTCTCTAGCTAGGTCATTTAAATGTGAAAATTGAATTCCTCCCATTCTGTTAACATAACTTATCGCAGTTGTGTTGTCAACTCGCAACAAAATTGTACAGTTACTTAAGTTCACAGCAAAGCTTTTTTGTCCCAAAAATACTGCTAGGAGCTCTAAGAAATTTATGTGGAAATCAAGCTCCTCTGTTTTCCAACCACCATTTACTCGCGTACCGTCACAAAATGCTCCCCATCCTGTTCTAGATGCGTCAGTAAAAATTTCTAATTTGTAATCTTTAGTTCGCATAGGGTTGGACGTTACAAATATGTTTTTCTTCCACCAATCAAGATCTTTCAAAATTATACTTGGTAGCTTTACTTTGCATTCATAAGCAAAGTATTTATTCAAAAATAGATATTATTGCCTCTCTAGAACCTTCGTATACAACCAACCATATTTAACAGCTAGGCAAGCAGCAACTAAAACTCCGATTAACTGAGCATATTCACGAATGGTACAGGTGGGTAAGAGTGAAAACTTCTCAACTAACTGTGCAATTAGTTGACTTTTTTTGACTGGAAGATGTAGGGATAAATCCCGAGAATCCAAAATGAAGCCTAGAAATGTACAACATTGCTGTGGTGCTAAAGAACTTTTCTCATTATTTATGACAAATCCGAGGCATGACAATAATTTTAGAGTTTCGTTGACATTATCAAGACATTGTTGATAATTATCTCCGATACATAGAATATCGTCAAGGTATATGACGGATTTCCAGCCGCATTGTCTCAAATTAGTAATGATTTCTTTCATGATCTTCGTAAATACTCTTGGTGCCACCGAAAGTCCGTATGGCATTGCATTAAATTCATATGTTATTAATTCTGAGTTTTGAGTTTCAAATTGAAAGCGCAAATATTTTCGGTGTCTTTTTGCTATTGGTATCAAAAAATAAGCCTCCTTTAAATCTACTGTGGCTAGAAATCCGTCTTTTGGAATTAATTTGCATGCCGTTCTGTGGTCTTCCATTTTAAAATGAGACTGAGTAATAAACTTATTTAGACATTTTAAGTTAAGTATAAATCTTTGACCGCCATTAGGCTTAGGTGCCAAAAAAGTCTTTGATATGAATTGATCTTTAGATTGGTTACATTCGGAGATGACACCTAAACCTAGCAATTTTCTTATGGCAATACACGTATCGATCTTGTCTTTTTTAGACCATATCATATTAGGTACAGCAGTTTGTATGACATCTGTACAGAATGGAATATCGAGACCGTCGTGAATCCATTTAAGCACAACTTCATTGTCTGTAATGGCACGCCAGCACTGATAAAAATGCTGTACTCTGCCGGCATGTACACTTACCTGCTGGGCTATTGGTGTGGAGCCGCACGCGGCTTGTTCGAGCCCGGCGGTGGTAAGCGCGGTTGGGCCGGGTACTGCGGGCGCCGCGCTGGCCCGGATGGTGGCCCTGGCTTCCTGTAATTGTAACCTCCCCGCCCCCCCCTGTTCGACGGGTACCGGGAAGGTCCTGCCCAGTTTCCCTGGTTGGTAGGTGGGCGTGTGGCCATCGACTGTGGAGCCGAGGACTTGTTCTTGGCGACATTTGGCTTCTTTATTTGGGCAACTTGTCTCTCAATAGCTTTTGAGGCTTTGATCTTGTCAGGCAGATTTTTTCCGAACAACGTCTCGTCCCTCTCTTGGTCGTGGACGAGATGGAGGAAAGAATGATCAAGATTTGGTGTGATCAATTTTATTCTTGTTTTGGTGTCCATAAAATGGCGGTCCGACAATATACGGGAAGCGTCGCTGAGGTGTTTTATTGCTTGGATCTTCCTATTTTCATCAGAGCTAGTGAGCAGAATGTTTATTGCTCTATTCATTGCAGTAATTCCCAAGCCCAGTTGTTGTTGGCTGAAAGCTAACTTCTTGTCGCGTAATCTGTGCATTTCTGGAATCGCGGCTGATATTTCCGGATTTAATTTTGGAGCCTGGAGTAATTTGCAATTTTCAGGCACTAGATATGTTTTGAGAATTTTTTCCTTAGCATCCTTTGACATACCCTTTTTTAGAAGGGGTAGCCATAATTGGGCCAGATTTTCGTGTATGGTTTCACCAAATTCTGCTTGATCTTCAGTTTTCTCACCTAATGCGCTGAGAATGAGCGGATCTAGGCTGGGTGCGGGAATCATATCGGTTGCATTAGTCGTCTCCGCTACGTTAGGCTCCAGGATCTTATCGGATATGGGCACAGGTTCGCTACACGGAAGAACTTTGAGTTCTACTTCGTGTGTAGGCGTGGGTTCGTCCGGAAACTCTTCATCGACCACAACGTCTAAAATGTATTTATATGTAAATTAATTTTAAATATAACATAATTATTATGTAAGGTTTTGTATGGTAAGAAAAAGCCATTTTCGCTTCTCACCGTTCGCTGTGAAAAGTAGCTACACTAATTCCATATTTTTTCGGTAATTAGGTATCTACTTACGAACATATTGTCGGGAAAGTCATCGTTCTTTTTGAATCCAGACTAGTTGACTTCGGTGTCAACTCCCAGACACGCCATCGTTCTATTGCGAATCCAGGCTATATGCTTTTAGTATAACAGTTAAATGTCACTGAATAGTGTTGTAGTAATTGTATCTACTTACCATAATTTTCTTCCTCCTCGTCAGTGGAGAAATAAATCGGCAAAATGTGTTTCCGCCTTTCATTTTCTTGTTGCTCAATCTTTTTTAACTTCTCCTTATAGTGTAGGATTTGTTCTTCGGCCGTACGTTTCGGCATTCTAGTACAAAGCTACACTTCAGTAGTTACTTGAGATAAAAAATTTGGAATAACGAATTTCAAATAAAGTGTGTACACGTTGCCTCGCACGACAAAGGAATGGAGGCTTAACCGGCCGGCACTGGCCAGGCAAAGTGGGGGGTAGTAAAAAAAAAATAAAAAATAAAAAACCGAATAAATTCGGGCTATAAATGTGCGAATGTTGCCTTGTAGGTTAGGGGGACTACCTAGTTAATAATATATCTGAAGAATGAAGTGACGAACGTATAATTTATACAGGGTTATGTATACGTTGTATACAAGACTGTTGTTCGGTCATACGTAATCAGCGAGCGTCTTGTTGTTAAGAGACGTTTTGAGTACCTCAAAAGCAAGTGTGCACAAATCATCAGTGTGTTGTACCCGAAAGCACTAACGATACTATATTCCCACCCATCTTGACGTTTTTAGTGCTGGTGCCATGTGATACAAACATATGAATACTTTCAAATATTTTTATACCTACTGTAATCTGGTCATGAAGTAAGGGCTTATATTATTTTTATTATTATAACTCAAAAGCAAATACGCCATTGTCCATAGGTAGTGCCTATAGACAGTGGCGTGTATTCATTTACACACCCCTTACTATACATATATTTATATTTTTATGCATATTTTTTGATGTATCATATTTTATTTTATATATTAAAGAAAACTCATGACTCTACTTTGCTACATGTTTATAAATAAATGCTGTTTGTTATAAACACATTTTAATGTTTTTTGTAGTTTAGTTCCATATTTTCAAGTGGAAGTAGTACCTATCTGTGGAAGTAGTAGTAGTATTATATTGCCTTGAATAGCGCCAGCAGACATGCCCCGTAGTAAATTTACCGAAATCGACATTTATCTACATACATCACAGCACTATAGTAGTATATGGTTACCCATTCCGCCATAATTGTTTACTTAGTAAGACTTTTATTTTTGGATATACAAGGTTATTCAAAACTACTTGTAGGCCATATTGATACTGACCATAAAATGTTATGACGACATTGTCAAATAATAAGAGTGAAAGATCATTGGAACTGATATTGTTAAACCAACAGAAGAATGTATCGGATTTTTGATAAGCTTCCAACTTATGCCAAATGACTCTTCACTAATGTGATAAAGTCTCCTTTTGCTCGAACTTTCATCATAACGCAAGAGGACTGCTGTAAGAAAGAAGTATTTAACAAAACCTTACCTCATTTAGCAAGACAAATTAACTTAGACTCCTTGAAATATCCATCTGACAAACTAAATAATTTGGAAAACGAAATAAATAAACTATAGTCGAAATCACATTTCATAATATATGCCCACTATTACTTTACCTATACTTATGTTTTAATTGGTTTGTTATTCTTGTTTATCAGATATAGGCTTTGTAAATTTTGGATGCTTTATGCAGATTCTCAACCAATGTCATACCAAAAATCTGGTAAAACATAGAGCCAATATTACTAACTCTATTGAGATGTCTGATATCTTCTCGTCTGAAGATGAGAAGAAATTTATGAAATCTTTACCAGCTCCTATACAAGTTATAATCAAACTGAGTTTTCACACTCATCCAGAAAAAACCTAAATATTGAGTTTGTATAATTAAGATAATGTTCTATTTCTATGGTATGAATTATATTTAACCATGTAATGAATAAAAATGTAGTAGTTTCTTAAAATGAAATCGGTAATCTGCTTATTTATCTTTTAGTAAATTTTATTGTTATTATGTATTTACTTCGCTTCAATTTAAGGCATGAAGCTTTGTCAAAATAGAGGAGCTGTTATATAACTAATATAACCATATTTTGTTTGTAATTATTGCTAAACTAGTAGTTTACCCTTTAATGTATTTTGCCATGGTATTCTATTGGAGAGTCAGCCCTTTTGGTAACCTGCCATCTATTTGAATAATATTTCTCAGTTAGATTTCATTCGCGAGGAGCGGTCGCCTCCGCTTTTAATAAGTTAGTGTGTAGTTTATGTGTAATTTCTCAAAAAGAGAATAAAAGACTATTTAGGTGAACGTTTTAGTTTTTTTTAATAATTCCCAAATAAAACAATTAAAGAATACCGACTTGATCTTTAAGCCCTATTCTTCCCGGTCGGGATACCAATTTCTTCAAAATACGTGAAAACAAGGCTACAAAATTTGTATGTCTGACAGTCAAGTCCACAAGTATTAGATGGCATAACGGATATACGGTAGTTTTGTCGACAGGGTGGCAACCGATGGGATACGAAATAAAGGCTTGTCACTACATGCTCAATTAATATCTGTCTATTTGATTGGGAACCTAGCTTAATACATGGTTCAACTTATTAATGACGTACATAAGACATAGTACGTGAAGAGATATTTCTGCATTTCTGTGACGGCCGATATATTATTGCTGCAGTAAATGAGGTCCGGCACAGATATTCCCCCCTTTACAAAAAAAAAATATTTGACTCCCAAAATACAAAAACCAAAACATAACAAAAAATAAAATAATCTACAAGACGTGATACAACGTCGATATAGCTACCGCGAGCTCAATCTTAATTTTTTAGTTGCATACAATCCGTGTCATTGACATCACTCTTGCTCACCGAATCTATTATCGGTGTTTAATGCTTGGTAGATAAATTCAGCTGATTTTCTTACTCTTGGAATCACGTTTCTTGCGTGCAAGGTCAGGAATAAAGTTATCAGCTGTCTTGACTTTGCGCTGATCACTATATATTTATATATATGAGATATGTGTCCATATAGATCGTGAACTCTCGTCCTACCACGAGCCTTTGGAAATGCTTAACAGCCAGATAGATGCCCTTTAGCTCTCGATCAAATGTTGAATATTTCTGCTGTGTGTGTGATAGGTTTTTTTGAAAAGAAACCGAGGAGCTCCCATTTTCCATCCTCTTTTTGTTGCAGAACAGCGCCCACGCAGTCTTTACTAGTATCGGTCATTAGTAAGATGGACGTATTACTAGCAGGATGTGATAGGATCGCCAAGTTTTTCATTAGCTCCTTACATTTTTCAAAAGACTCTTCATCTTCTTTTGTCTATTTGATTTAACTCTTATCGTTGTTCTTGTAGCCATGTAAATACTTTTCTATTCCGCTTGATAGAACGTTGCTTTTAGAATACTGCTCCCATAAAATAAATGATCATGGGTGACGTGGTAGGGGTAGATCCTCGTGACGCCCGAATGCCGAAATTCGAACCTAGTTGATGTTTGTGGTTCTGTCCACTCCAACGCCACGTATGATGACTGCAGCATGAATGATCCAATGCAAGTAGAACCTGAGCTCCCAGCGGCACCTGAATGATGATAATGTGGGCCACCAACTTTGAAAACAAAGGAAAATTGTCGTCGCGTCAGCGGACCGCCCTTTCTAAAGGGCCGATGATGAAGGTTGATGACGACGAATTGAAACGTTGAGTATAGTTTGACTGTTACACTGATTTATTGACTTTTAGCATACTATAAAATTACAAGAAAAGAGAATGAAGAGAGAGAATGAAGCGTGGCTTTATTTTACATGAACAAAAGTTTTCATAGACATATAGCATAACGATGACAATTGATCAGTCGCTCCATAGTATCGAATCATACGAACTGAAATATCATGTTTATTTGGATTAACATTCCTCCACCCCCAGGGGGAAAGGTGGGTTGAATACATGCAAGCCTTATTGATAACAGCAGTGATAAGAATGAACACAATATCAAACTTAAAAATGACTTAAACTCGACATACACTATCATCTATCGAGGTCATTATTTGCTGTAAGAGTTCGCTAACCGCTAGTCTATGAAATTTAATTATATTATTGTATTTTGTTTTCAGGCAAAATAATCCATTTGACTTTGATCATGATGAGGGAGCTTTGACACCTCTACTATCACCAGTTTCTGTAAAAAAAAACGTAAAAAAAGCTCCTGCAAAGAAAGCTCCGGCAAAATCGAAAAAAACTACAGCTGATCTCGAGTTGGAGGAGGAGGAAGACATCGTCCTGCATGCCTCTCAGTCTACCAAGAAGAGAAAACAGCAATATCTGGCTCCAAAATCTGAGGTAATTTCATATATTAAACCTAACTACAACTAGTTATTTGAAAGGTCTATTCATCCTTTACGTATAGCGGCCTGTTTTGCTTACATTATTACGATAATTAGTACTTTAGTTACAGCTTACATACATTTATATAGGTCTTACAACACAACTAGGCAGGTAAGAATTTGTTAGGTTTACCATGATGAGCGACCATGGTCTAGGCGGTTCGATACTCGACTCTCAAGCAGGAGGCTCGGGTTTCGAATCCTGATGTCGACCATTTACAGATAGATACATTTATAATTTGTCTTTGGTATTTACATCATACGGACGCTTCCGTGTTTCGGATGGCATGTTAAACTGTAGACAGACTGTATGGGTAGGTAAAATATAACGTTGCTCTGATCAAATTGATTACATATAGAAAGTTTTTTTAAAACGCTATTCCCAAGCTGTCTAAAAATATCCAGTAGAAAGGCAATCCATACATGTTTTTGTAATGCAAACATCGCAATTGTAAGCATCATGCTATCAATAATAGATGCTGATAAGTTTTTTCTGGCTATTTACAGGAGGAACTTGAGCCAATTCGCGCTTCCACATTGAAAAACTTCTTCAGTCGGCGCGTCGCAGGCGGTAACACTTACCAGTCGAATCCTATGCATCGCGGTGAATATTACATCGAACTTCGAAATTTAAAATTCTCGAAAATCGAGTCGCAGCAAATCTCAGATCGTGAGCGCTGTAAGTTTAGTTTAGTAAATATAAAAATTGGAGTTGATTCTGATAGTGTCTTATGGCAAACGATCGTCCAACAGGTGTCGGAAGCAAAGAAGCAGTTTAAGGGCATTCACCCGATAATATATTCATCGAACTAAATGTTTATTTTTAACACATTTCCCAGCGGATAGGCGCTCGGGATTCAATATACCCATTGAGAAAAATTTAGACAGCTCCTTTTTGCTTGTTTCACCTTATAATGGTTTTCTGTAATGATTGTCAAATTGATGTTATGAGGCTAGCTAGCATCTCATAAAAAAGGAGCACCCACAAATCGAATTGTTTATTGCGAACTGAATTCGAAAATGTTCATATAATATATACGGCATTCAAAAATCGAATTGTCAGTTACAAGATATCCCGCAAGCAAACTATCTCATGCCTGAACAATTTTTGACAGATATCTCTTCAACTGTTAGCAGTCTTATGAAAGTATTGCTAGGAAAACATGGATAAATAAAGGCTAATTTCGAACTTTTCATATCGTTCCGATTACAATCAAAAGACACTTTATCTTTGAAATCATTTAACACGAAATATGCAATGGTGTTTCAAAGTACTGATCTTGATCGTTTGTATTACGAGCTTTCGAACATCATATTATGTAAATGTACAGAGTTCAAACAATCTGATTCGGGATGGACTATTGAGGCAATAAGTCATTTAGAACTGAATATTGCTAAATACATTTCTTTAAGAGCCGGCTCATATCTGCCTCTTCCGAAAAAAAAACAAAATACTGAGTCGTAAGTATAAATGTCTTAATATTCATAACGAGGATGAATTCTGTTTTGTTTGGAGTATTATTGCTCATATGTATCCTGCAAAGTCGAACCCTAATAGAGTATCATCATATCCTCATTACTCTAACATACTTAATACCTCAGGCATGGCATTCCCTCCTAATTTCACAGACATTAAATGGTTTGAAAAAAACAATCCTAATGTGAGTGTCAATATATACGGCTTAGATAATAAATGTAATATTACTGGTCCCTTATATAAAACGCTGAAACGAAAACATGAGCATGTTAATTTACTATTTATTTCTAAAAATAATATAAATCATTTTTGTTTGATTAAAAATTTTGGAAAACCATTGCACCATCAGCTTACAAAACTCAAATGTAAAATTCACTTATGTGATGAGTGTTTCATGTATTTCAATACACAAAAAAAGTTATTAAATCATAATTGCGCCAGGATGCAAACAGTTCTACCTGAAGAAGGTGCAACAATATGTTTTTCGAATTTTGAAAGAACTCAAATGAAACCCATTGTAATTTATGCTGATATTGAAAGTATGCTCCGTGAATTTTCTGACAAAAATAAATCTTTAAATGTTGAAAATGTACAAATACATGAAGCAAATTATTTTTGTTATTATATTTGTTGCAAGTCTAATCCAGAAATAAATGAATATGTTTCTTACCGAGGTCCAAACTGTGCTCAATTTGTGATTCTATTTTTAAAGATATTGTAAAATGATATGAACTATT
This sequence comes from Argyresthia goedartella, assembly GCA_949825045.1. NCBI lineage: Eukaryota > Metazoa > Arthropoda > Insecta > Lepidoptera > Argyresthiidae > Argyresthia > Argyresthia goedartella. The sequence continues at coordinate 27,851,368 of OX463830.1, forward strand.
GTCTGTACAAAAAGATATGAACCCTTTAACATATGAAGAAAAAAATAAGTTAAAAATGCAACTCAATGTCAAATATGAAAGAAAACTTTTACTGACAGTGAAAAGAAAATTTTAGATCATGATCATTTTACTGGACAATTTAGGGGACCTGCTCATGTTAATTGTAATTTGAATTGTATAGCATGCCCTTTCATTCCAATTATATTTCATAATCTTTTCGGATATGATTGTCATCTGTTCATAAATGAACTAACTGTCAAATGGGGGCGCATTAACCTTATACCAAAAAACAACAAACAAACATTTCATTCACAAAATTTATTCCTATTGATGGACAACAATCAGCTCAATTAAAGTTCATAGATTCATTTAATTTTTTGAGTTCTGGTTTAGACAATTTAGTAAAAACACTTAACCCTACCGACTTCCACATCTTAACATATTTTTTTTCAGACCAATTGTTATTTGATTTATTCCGAAGGAAGGGTGTAGACTGCTATGATTATATAGATGGTTGGGAACGATATGAAGAAACAAAATTACCGAAACAGACCAGTTTTTTCAATGAACTCACATCTGAGTCAATTTCTGATGATGACTATAACCATGCTTTAACTGTTTGGGAAACATTCGGTTTCAGGAATCTAGGATAATATACAGACTTTTATTTCAAATGTGACGTGTTGCTACTTTCTGATGTCTTTGAAAAGTTTAGATTCATGAGTTTACAATTTAGTTTTTCAATTTAGACCCTTGCTATTATGTATCATCACCATCCTTAAGTTGGGATGCCATGCTTTTTATACAGGCATTGAATTAGAGTTAATTTCAAATGTATAAGTCTATCAAATGATAGAGCAAGGTATGAGGGGAGGTCTTGCCCAATGTTCTTTGCGTCATGCCAAAGCAAATAATAAGTATTTGCCTAATTTTGATTCATCACTTCCTACATCATTTCTTGCCTATTTAGATTGTGTTAATCTTTACGGATATGCTATGATGTTAAAATTACCCGTCGGTAATTTTGAATTCATTGAAAATGATGCTTTTGATTTTGATCCATTATCCATACCTCATTATAGTGAAAAAGGATATACCTTGAATTCGATTGACATTACCCATCTGATTTACCTTTTGCAGCAGAGTCTTGAAAAGTACCGATACCTTTTGGAAAAAATAAAAAAATAGTAGCAAATTTATAAGACAAACATAAGTATGTTATTTATTATAATCATTTGCAAGAATGTATAAAACAGGGTTTAGTGTTGCTTAAAGTTCATAGAATCTTGTGTTTTGATCAAGCAGCATATTTGGCGCCCTATATTTCTCTTAATACCTCTCTTAGGCAGCAAGCAAAGTCAGTTTTGTTGTTTGTTGTTCCTTATTTACATTAATGAAATCCCAAAATGTGTAAATCATCCCATGGTACTCAACGCTGATGATAGCACAGTAACATTTATTGGACATAATCTTAATACATATGAATGTGACATAAATAATTCTCTTATAAGTTTAATTGACTGGCTACAGAGCAACAATCTTTTAATTAATATTAGCAAAACCAAATTAATGAAATTCAGGAAGGGACATAAAAATTAATTGACATTAAATGTTAATTATGAGGGTAATCAAATTGAAGAAACAGAGACCACGAAATTCTTAGGGCTTCACATTGATAACAACATGTCATGTAATACACATATAGATATACTGAGTATTAAACTGAGTCAATTCTCGTATACTTTATATATGCTGTCTAAACAGGTGAATAAGGACGCTGTGCTAACTGCATATCATGGGTTTGTCGACTCGTCCTTACAATATGGCATAATGATTTGGGGAAACGCCACTAAAATAGATCTAAGATTTAAGGCTCAGAAGAAATGTATACGGTCTATATGCGATGTAATTATAACAGAATCTTGTAAGAGCCATTTCATTAATCTTAAAATATTAACAGTAGCGTCACTTTACATATTTGAAACTGCAGTGTTTATCAAGTGTAATCTACATTTATTTAATTTTATGAAGAGTAAACGTAACCTGGACAAGCTGTGCTCCTACCCACGTAAATCTGCTTACTTTGATAAAAGCATATTCGACATGTCCACCCGAATATATAATAAACTACCGGAAACATTAAGAGCGATGAATAATATAAGTATTTTTAAATATAATCTTAAGAAATTGCTTACATCCAAGGCAATCAAAGTAGTCAAAGTCAAAGTACTTTATTACTGTAAATATTTACATATACTTAGCAAACGTCATTTTTTGCCTCTTCTCTACATTGGACCACTGTGGGAGAAGAAGGGCGTAGAAACTCCCACAGATTTATTTTTAGATCTCTTTTAAAAATAGGTTGTGCTTAACTAATACAAATATGAAAAATTTAATTGTTATGATTAATAAGCAGGAATAAATAATTACAAAATTATTAACATCAAGGTCTGTGTTGAGCCAGTTTAACCCCATATAGTCCTGTCATTTAAGTAATCTTGAACATTGTAATATCCCTTTTTCGACAAAGTCGCTTTAACATGCTTTTTAAATTGCTCAAATGGCAATTTCAAAATCTCCAGAGGTATCTTATTGTAGTAGAGAATGCACTGACCCTTGAAAGAATTGCTAACCTTCGCGAGTCTAAAACGGGGCGCACATAGTCTGTGATTATTTCTTAGGTTAACATTACAGCTGTCGCTAAGTTTGGAAAATGTTGTAAGGTTCTTGCGTACATACATTATATTTTCGAAAATAAATTGACTAGCTACTGTTAGTATGTCAATTTCTTTAAAAAGCTCTCTTAAGGAGTCTGTTCGTTTTAAATTATAAATTGCTCGAATAGCTCTTTTCTGTAAAATAAAAATAGTTTGAATATCCGCTGCTTTCCCCCACAACAAGATACCATAGGACATCACACTATGAAAGTAACTAAAATATACTAGCCTAGATGTAGCCACATCCGTGCTTTGTCTGATGTTCCTAACAGCGTAAGCCGCAGAACTTAATTTACCAGCCAATTTATCTATGTGGGGTCCCCACTGCAATTTACTATCAATGGTTATTCCAAGAAACTTCGTATCATTTACCAATTCTAACGTGCTGTTGTCTAACACCAAACTGGTCTCAACTTGCCTGACATTTGGAAGTGAGAATTTGATACACTTGGTTTTACCAGCGTTTAACAATAAATTATTAACTGTGAACCAATTCAAGGTTAAAGACAATACACCATTAACATCATCAAAATCTCCTTTTTGTCTTTCAATTTTGAAGACCATTGAAGTATCATCAGCAAACAACACTATGTCAGTTAATTTCTCCACCATGAAAGGCAGATCATTAATATATACCAGGAATAAGAAAGGGCCTAATATGGAACCTTGTGGAACGCCAATTTTAACACCCGATCCATCAGATTTTACGCCGTTAACTTCTGCCTTTTGAATTCTATTGCTTAGGTATGATCTTAGTAGATCCAACGCTTTATTTCTAACTCCGTAATGATTTAATTTAATTAATAGCGTATTATGATCAACACAATCAAACGCCTTCGACAGGTCGCAAAAAACTCCGATAGCATCCTGTGCGGCCTCCCATGCAGAATAAATATGAGATACAAGGGAAATAGGGCCTACTACACCGTACATGAATATCTCTTCGATACCGACACTGTATATAGCTTACCTGTTTTTATTGACTGATTGATTTTATGATATCTGCATGTTGTCGTGTAGCGACAAGAACCTAGAGAGAACCTAACAGAAAACAACCAGGATAAAATTTAGAAATGACAGTTTATTAGGGGTATATACAATGACTTTAGAAAAATGATAGGAAGATGAGGGTGGATGAAATGAGACAGGTTTTATAAAAAATACAGGTATCAGATTTAAAAAAAAAAGGAAGCGGAGGACACGGAGAGTAGGAGCAGAAGGAGCAATGGACACGGTCTGGCGAACCGGTCAGTGGAAGCACTGGTGGGCGACGTAGCACTTGCAGATGGAGAGCGTGGCCGGCGGCCAATCAGTCATCAGACTCCGACGGGCAGCAGGAGTAGGGGCCCTGGTAGTGAAGTGCCGGCCAGGGTAGAGGCCCGCAACGTGTCGGCCTGAAGTCACCGACGGGCAGGTGTAGCAGAGAACGGGCAGGTGAAGTGGAGACCCAACGAAGCGCCGGCCAGGGTAGAGGATCGCCAAGTCAGGAGGCGTAGTAGTAGAGGCTCGCAGGATCCCGGGGCAGTGCGACCCCGGGATAAGGCCTTTAGGTGATGCTTCTTGCTTGAGAGCTGAAGTGAGACTCCAGAATTTCAGAAATGTTCCGCTCTTATACCCTTTTTGGAGAGTTCTAAAAATTATTTAAATTAAAAGCAATTTTTGTGAGTGGCCAACGGAGAAAAAGTATTTTTGTAAAAGTATTGAAGCAAACATATCAGACCGCTAACGAGTTTGAATGGACATTGCCATGACAACCAGATAAACAACAACATAGTAAATGTCAGATTTTGGTTTCAGGCTCGTAATAGAAAAATCAACAAGTTCACATAGCCAAAATTACCTACCAGCGATAGCTAAAAGGGTAGCGCACCAGCGCGCACGAAGCCCGAGATTGCAGAGTTTCGGAGAAAGCCAAATACAAGGTCACCAAAGGTAAACCCCTTCACTATCGATTTAGAAGTGCTGATAGTGTGAAAATACGAAGCGAAAATGATTTGTTAAAACTCAAACTCAAACTCAAAACGTTTATTCTGTAAATAGGCCACAAGGGCACTTTCACATGTCATTTCATTTCATTTTTTACAGAACATTTGGTATTATTATTTGTATCATATTATCAGAAAAAAAAAAGTACTTAATTATTGTTTCTGAGAGATGTAAAGAGTCTCAAATGTCATAATAAAATAATTAAAATATAAATAACAGAGATGTATAGTCTCTTTAGTGAATAATACAATGATGATAGGAGATGTAAATGGTCCCCACAGTCAAGAGTTGTATAATTAAATTAATCTTTGGAGGTGTTAAAGGCCTCCAAGTGTCCAGTAAAAGAAACTCTGGCAGTGAGGATGCTCACAATTAATTAGAACAATTCAGTCCCAAGCATTTTTATCGTCTATGTACTCTTTAATACTGTAGTTAGCTTTAGAAATAAGCCTTTGCTTGATGTATTTCTTGAACTTATTAATTGATAGATCTGTCAAAGTGCTTGGGAGTTTATTGTAAAATCTTACACAATTACCCTTGAACGAGTTTTTTATTTTATTGAGCCGAGTAGTGGGCACTGCAAGTTTGTCCTTGTTTCTAGTATTAAAGTTATGTATATCACAGTTTCTTCGAAAGTTAACAATGTTCTTATGGACATACATAATATTCTCGTAAATATATTGACTATGGACTGTCAATATATTTTCAATGTCAATATATATGTTAATGTGTTCTTATGGTTTAAAACGTTACAGGGTCCTATGAAAATAAAGGTGATACCAAATATTAAGCTGTACAGCTCAGCAAGTAGCCAGCTGAACAGACCGGAAAATAGCACGTAAGTAGCATAACACTACATTTTCCCCCCGACCCTGGAAAAATTTTTGACTCAGCAAAAATTTTGATATGTACAAAAATAAACCATAAAAACACAGCTTTGCAGAAACAGACATCACCAGGCAAAATCAGATATACCATCTCTTACATTCATCATCTTCATTCAGGTAAGGGTGGAGTTCACATTCAATTACTACCACTCTAAAAGTGTGTTTTCAAAAGGACATTCAGGCTTACTTAAGGAGTTGTCATCCGCTCCTGCGTGGAAAAAAAAATAAGTAGAGGTAAAGAGAAACAAATTAATCCTTAGGTAGCTTTAGTCGCTTTGCCTTAAGATTAAGAACGGCCAGAGCGGTAGAGCTCGAAGCCAGAGATCAGCCACATCGCCAACGAGATGTGTCTGAAGTAAAGAATATACATATATACAAATTAACAGCAAATAGAAGTTAAGAAAATTTATGCTACTTACATGCAAAAATTTTTTATCTTTAAAGCTAAACTTTCGTATCACCTTCAGGACAGAAGTTTGAGAAACAAATCAAATCAAATCAAATCAAATCAAATGGTTTTATTCAAAAACAGAGAATGTACAGTACAGTTGCTTAACAAAAGGTACCTTAGTACTAGGTTAAACATGCAGAAAAAATGAGTAGGTACATTTAAGAAGGGAGACGAGCTGATATCCTAGCTAGATTATTAAATAATCTGTGGTAAGGAATATCAGGCCCTTTACATATAGTTTTTTGATCGTAAAATAGGTACATAAAAATGTTGCGGAAGATAGTGAATTTATTTATAATACAAATAAGCAAAAAGTTAATATTATTCTTAGTAAACAGACAATGTAAAATAGTATAATAAAGGTTATTTTATGGAAAATAAGCCCATGTGTGTGTATGTGTAAGTGTGTCTCTGTAAGGGTGAGTGTGTGTATGTGTAAGGGTGTATATGTGTGTGTGTGTGTGTGTGTGTGTGTGTTTTGTTAAATGAGGGGGTTGAAAAACTCTTCAGATTCGTTGTAGGAAAGATTCTGAAAAAAGTCGGCAATTTTACGTAAGCATTCTACGTCTGACAGTAGCTGTATGGAAAGGCTAGAACTAATCTTATTATAAAGAAAGGGGCTGAGGTAGGGGAAGAATCTTTTAGTAAATGAAAAATTAGGGGTTGGCACTGAACATATGCGATCAGTCCTTCGCTTGGTGATAGTTTTGGGAGGAGTGAGTTTATGTTGCAGTAAAATTGTTTGAGTACTAAAAAGTTGTCTGACACTTAATACCTTACATTCTTTATAGAGCTGCTGAGTGGGAAAAAGTATAGGTCGAGAAGTTGCAATCTTTAAGATAGCTCGTTGTGCTGTTTCGAGAGGCTTCATAGTAGTTTTAGGTGCCCCGCCCCATGAGACAATACAATAAGTTAATATGGACTGGCAGAGAGTGAGATAGAGCATGCGAATTATGGAGGAGTGTGCAACGTGTCTTATACGTTTAAATATGTAAATAAGTTTTCGAACTCTACCAGTTAATATGCTTATATGTGCCTTAAAGTTCAGGTGTTGATCAAGAGTGACACCGAGATATTTTATTGTGTCTGTGGAAGATAAAAACGGGCAGCTACAATGCCAGGGAGTTACACATGAGTGAGCCCATATATGAATGGGGCGGACGGGTTGGGAGTTACTACTAATAGAATAGGTGAGAAACTTAGTTTTATCGACATTTAAAGTGAGAGCATGTTCTTTAAGCCAGTCCGAAACCAGATTTAAGTTATGTTGTGCCTCATCTTGCAGTTTGTCCCAAGAATTTGCACAAACAGTAATTGCTGTGTCGTCTGCATAGGTTGTAATATTCCCATTTGGGATGTGTAAGTTACAGAGATCGTTAATGAAGACCAGAGTGGGACCCAATATGCTTCCCTGTGGAACGCCATAGTTGATCGGTGTTTCGTCACTTTGGAATTCCTTTATTTTGACACTCTGGCTTCTTTCTGAAAGATAGGAATGAAATAGGTCTAATTGAGTACCTCTCACACCTATCGCTTCTAGTTTAAGTAGAAGGGAGGGAGTGGGTATGGTATCAAATGCCTTAGCAAGGTCCAGAAATGTTGTTAATATCTTTTTCTTGTCGTTAAGACCATTAACGACAGTATCAATAACATGCTGAACGGCGTTGGATGTGGAAAGATTTTTCCTAAAGCCGTATTGATTTGTCGATAGAATTCTATTTTTTTCAAGGTAATCAACCAGGCGATTGTTGATCAACCGTTCCAGAACCTTGGAAAGAGCTGTCAGTGCAGCTATAGGCCTGTAATTATTGACCGAGTTCCCATCCCCTCCCTTGAAAATAGGATGCATAATAGCCTTCTTGAATGAGGGGGTTCCATGACAGTCGGATCAGCAGGAAGGTCAAGTGATGGAGAGTCATTTGCAGTTGAAGGTGGAGTCAAGGATTCGAATTGTTTAGAAAATATTACCTCTTTCCATTGTTAAAAATATTAAAGTGATGAAGTGAAGTGAAGTGAAGTAATGTAAGTTAAATGTAGGCCTAAATGTAATCCAGATGAGTTGAAAAACTAGATGAAGTTTTGTTTTAGAATTCGGAAAATATTTAGGCTCAAATATTTATCGCAAAGTGTAGAGTCAAGTGTTATAGAAGTGAAGTGAAGTGAAGTGAAGTAATGTAAATTAAATGTAGGCCTAAATATAATCCAGATGAGTTGAAAAACTAGATGAAGTTTTGTTTTAGAATTTGGAAAAGCGAACCCTTTCCATTGTTATAGTTAAGTGTATAGTTAAGTGTTATAGAAGTGAAGTGAAGTGAAGTGAAATAATGTAAGTTAAATATAGGCCTAAACTTCGTCAATAACTTAAAACTAAACTTAAACACTTGCTAAACTACAAGATATGGCAGGGAAACAACTTAAAAAACCTAAGGCCTAAAATTATATAGGCCTAAAAAGGCCTAAATATAATCCAGATGAGTTGGAACACTAGATGAAGTTTTGTTTTAGAATTTGGAAAATATGAAAAGGATGAATAGATAAAGATTTAAGAGCGAAAGAGAAAGCAAATCAAAGGAAAAGAGACAAGCCCCACGTTGGGCGCAAAAATGTCGTGTAGCGACAAGAACCTAGAGAGAACCTAACAGAAAACAACCAGGATAAAATTTAGAAATGACAGTTTATTAGGGGTATATACAATGACTTTAGAAAAATGATAGGAAGATGAGGGTGGATGAAATGAGACAGGTTTTATAAAAAAATACAGGTATCAGATTTAAAAAAAAAAGGAAGCGGAGGACACGGAGAGAGTAGGAGCAGTGGACACGGTCTGGCGAACCGGTCAGTGGAAGCACTGGTGGGCGCCGTAGCACTTGCAGATGGAGAGCGTGGCCGGCGGCCAATCAGTCATCAGACCCCGACGGGCAGCAGGGGTAGGGGCCCTGGTAGTGAAGTGCCGGCCAGGGTAGAGGCCCGCAACGTGTCGGCCTGAAGTCACCGACGGGCAGGTGTAGCAGAGAACGGGCAGGTGAAGTGGAGACCCAACGAAGCGCCGGCCAGGGTAGAGGCTCGCGAAGTCAGGAGGCGTAGTAGTAGAGGCTCGCAGGATTCCGGGGCAGTGCGACCCCGGGATAAGGTCTTTAGGTGATGCTTCTTGCTTGAGAGCTGAAGTGAGACTCCAGAATTTCAGAAATGTTCCGCTCTTATACCCTTTTTGGAGAGTTCTAAAAATTATTTAAATTAAAAGCAATTTTTGTGAGTGGCCAAGAGAGAAAAAGTATTTTTGTAAAAGTATTGAAGCAAACATATCAGACCGCTAACGAGTTTGAATGGACATTGCCATGACAACCAGATAAACAACAACATAGTAAATATCAGATTTTGGTTTCAGGCTCGTAATAGAAAAATCAACAAGTTCACATAGCCAAAATTACATAGCAGCAATAGATAAAAGGGTAGCGCACCAGCGCGCACGAAGCCCGAGATTGCAGAGTTTCCGATAAAGCCAAATACAAGGTCACCAAAGGTAAACCCCTTCGCTATCGATTTAGAAGTGCTGATAGTGTGAAAATACGAAGCGAAAATGATTTGTTAATGTGTTCTTATGGTTTAAAACGTTACAGGGTCCTATGAAAATAAAGGTGATACCAAATATCAGGCTTTACAGCTCAGCAAGTATCCAGCTGAACAGACCGGAAAATAGCACGTAAGTAGCATAACACTACATTGTTAAATAGGTAATATATAATATTAGTCAATAAATAATAATATTTGTATGCCATTGCGCGAAACATAGAGATACCTACACTTTAAACGTATTCTTAAGACCTTTGTTATATACACCTATGTTTTACAAATAAAGATCTATTCTATTCTATTCTATTCTATTCTATTCTAGTTTTTGAAAAGTATTTCTTTAAAAAACAAAACAATTCGATCTTTGGAAAGACCATGGAAAACAAAAGAAACCATGTACATGTCAGACTCGCAAACATTTGGACCGATAGTTGTAATAAAACGAATAACTTTTGTGGTGCTGAAAAACATATTAGTGCTCCCAATTTAAAAAAAATATCTATTATTTCCGAAAGTTTAGTAGCTGTGCAGTTAGAACCTACAAAAGTTGTTCTAGACAGACCTATACATTTACAATATTGGAACTTGCCAAAACTCATTTATATAGCTTTCACTATTCTATTATGAAGAAAATTTATGGCAAAAATATTGAGTTTTGCTAAACAGATACTGATATTCTTCTCTACTTGCTACATACTGAAGACTTTTACCATGACCTAAAAGAATATATTCAGTATTTTGACACGAGTAATTTTGATCTTGACAATGTGTATAATATACCAAGACTAAATATGCAAATTCCAGGATATTTTAAGGATGAAATAGGAGGCAATGTGGTTTCTGAATTTGTAGGTTTGAGGGCTAAGTTGTACTGTATAAATTAAAATACGTCATTAGTTAAGAAAGCTAAAGGTGTGAAAAAATGTATCATTAATAAATTGAGTTTGGATATGTATAAGAATGCTTTAATGCATAATGAGAGTTTCCGAGATACTATGTACCTAATAAGATCTAAAAACCATAAAGTATATACTCAGAAAGTAAATAAACTTGTATTGAATGCAAACGATGATAAAAGGCAACTATTAGAAGGTAGCTATTCGACTTTACCTTGGGGTCATTATGCAACAATATTTTGATTAACTGATTCAGGGATGTATGACTGGAGTCCTGCTATTATTGATTTTATACCCAAATGTAATAATGGGTTTAAAGTGTATTAATCTTAATCATAGGTATAATAAAAATATGTAATCCTATGTATCAATATAAAATAAAATGCATATAATCTTGAAACTTAATGTTTATTTTATTTTTTTCCCTTTTCTTAGAGATGAAATAACAATTAATGCTAATTAAGGTAAACACATCTAAGTACTAACTCGAGTCACATATTTTTTCGAGATCTTTTTTATCAGGTATTCTGTTTAGGCAACACATCATCTATATAATCAGTCACTAAATATTGAACATTCACTGCACGATCACCTTGTCCCTCATCCAAAGCCTCAATATCTATTTTTATTAAATAATGTCCTTTCTGATAATTGTCCTTTTCAATATATGAACATGAAGCTGAACAGATCTTCTTCTTTTTAGCATTTATTTCCTTCTCTTCTTGAGATTTTATCCATTCTATACGCCTTTTTTCAACCTTATCCAGCTATCCATCTACATCTTGTGCCAAGCCACCTAAGTCTGCATTAGACTCATCGATGGGAATCGGACTCACGTCATAGAAATTAAAGGTAGAGTTGGAGACCATGATCTGAAAAATAAGTGTAGTAAGTATTATTGATTCCTAAAATGTAATATATCAGGCTCCAGTCTTACAGTCATGCACAAAGAGAATCACAATGGCTAAAGTGGGTGCATATTTGTGCCTCTGCCACTCCGTAAGGGAAAAGGCATGACGCTATATTTTCATTGTTTGTAAATTGTATTATAAATTATTTTAAATATCATAAAAGTTATTAATTTTAACTGTAATTTTATTAACACACTTGTTCATTTAACTTTGAAAGATTTTATAAGAATAATTACTGAATATTTCTTTTTCTTCTAATAGCAAATCACACAACTTTATTTCATTGAAGCTACTCAAGATTTGATCTGTTAAGCAGCAACTAGAAATAATACCGAGAAAGTCAGAATTATTAGGTCATTGGGTATTGAGTTACAACAAAGAGTCTATACAGATTTAGATTACATATGTACCTATACCTATTATGCATAAAGGGAAACATTTCTAAAAATATATTTTTGTAATTTAGGCAGGTATGTATAATTTCACATTATTAAGCATCTATGCATTGCATTCATACAGCAGAATGCATAGCAGGGGCCTCCAGGGTATACGAGTGCTATTGTACTCTACAGGAAATAATGTCTTTTAGTGTATAAATCTTGTTACTTCACCATTTTATATCCTATATATGCATATAATTAACAAATATAGAATCATTATATCAGTACGCAAAATGTAGTTAATCAAACAGCCCGTATGTTTAGAAATTGATAAAATACCTGCAGAATCAGCAATCAAAACTATAAGACATAGCATGTTATTGCCCAACTCGATTCGATGCATAATATGCGTTCCCTCGAATTGTGGAAAGACAAACGTAATGGTCAGTTGTCGTGTAGCGACAAAAACCTAACCAGAACCTAACAAGAAACAACAACCAGGATAAAACTTAGAAATGACAGTTTATTATGCGTATATACAGTGACTATTTTTATAAAAATGAAAGGAAGATGAGGATGAATGAGGTCAGACAGGTTTTTAAAAAAATACAGATATCAAAATAAAAAAAAGGAAGCGGAGGACACGGAGAGTAGGAGGCAGAAGAAGTAGCAGCCGTCTGGCGAACCGGTCAGTAGAGGCAGGCAACACGGCAGGCAACAGTAGGCAGGAGGTGTAGCAACCGTCTGGCGAGCCGTTCCGTAGAGGCAGGCCACACAATAAGTAGGCAGCAGTAGGCAGGAGACGTAGCAACAGAGGCTCGCAGGATCCCGGGGCAGTGCGGCCCCGGGATAAGGCCTTTAGGTGATGCTTCTTGTTCAAAAGCTGAAGTGAGACTCCTGAATTTCAGAAATGTTCCGCTCTTATACCCTTTTTGGAGAGTTCTAAAAATTATTTAAATTAAAAGCAATTTTTGTGAATGGCCAAGAGGGAAAATGTATTTTTGTAAAAGTATTGAAGTAAACATATCAGACCGCTAACGAGTTTGAATGGACATTGCCATGACAACCAGATAAACAACAACATCGCAATATGTCAGATTTTGGTTTCAGGCTCGTAATAGAGAAAACAACAAGATCACATAGCCAAAATTACATAAAAAGGTAGCGCACCAGCGCGCCCGAATCCCGAGATTGCAGAGTTTCGGAGAAAGCTAAATACAAGGTCACCCAAGGTAAGCCCCTTCGACATTGATTTAGAAGTGCTGGTAGTGTGAAAATACGAAGTGAAAATGATTTGTTATTGTGTTCTTATGGTTTAAAAGGTTACAGGGTCCTATGAAAATAAAGGTGATACGAAATATCCAGAGATATATGAGATGAATGCCGACCATCAACGCAGACTGGAAAATGGCATGTAAGTAGCATAACACTACACAGTTTGTTACTTCATGAAAATGGTTTCAAATTTCAAAATGTTTACCTTTATTCTAAAACAACATTTCAAGCCAAATATTGTTATTTAGAAGATGTACTTCAAAGAGTTCCAGACATTAATTTGTTCATGTTTCAAGATGAAAAGATGTTATTTCCTCTACAGATGTCTTAGAAAAATCTGTTTTTATCTTTGATGATGTAAATTGTGAAAACCAGATAAATATACGTAATTACTTTTGCATGGGTAGACATAAAGAAATAGATTGTTTTTATTTGTCTCAGACATACTCTAAAGTACTATAACAATTAATACGAGACAACGTAATTTTTTTTATAATATTTACACAAGATGATATCAACTTGAAGCATATATATGATGAACATGTCAATTTAGATATTAGTTGGCAATGTTTCAAATATGGACGCCGAAACCGTCAATAAAAGAAAAACTCGATAATGTAAAAAAAAATAACGTCCCATTTGGTGTTAGAACTGTCGGCGAACAAATGCTCATTGGAAATACACCTATTAGATTTCCAGTTAATACTCCTCCTGAAATTCCAATGATAACAATCGACAACAAGACTTATGAAATAACTTCCGGATTGGCTGAATTGTTATTTGAAAACAGACCAAATTCAGATGTTATAGCTGAGAAAGATAAATTGATGTATAAATATATTTTGATTCGCACTAATGCTCATAAGAGGGGATTTATCCCATCAGGACAGATACAAGGAAATTCGGGTTTGAAATATTGTAAGATTGTTAAACCACTTTTTTATGAACGGGAAACAGAGACAGAGAAACAGGGAGGAAACTTGCCGACATTAAAAAAGTATGCATCAAACACAGATTTAGTATACTGGGACGATTCTAATAAGCTAATTGATAGGTTGAAAATTTTAGTTGCATCATCATGAATGTTGACAAGTTCGGTCACCATGTATTAAAAAAACAAAGAAAACAATATAATTTAGAACCTCATTTTATATTAACTGACGAAAACAGTTTATATGCTAGAAATAACGTCATAAAACATATGGGAAATTAAATTGATTTAAATGACTGTGTTACAAAAGAATATGTTGATAAACATGTTGAGAAATTGCTCAAGCAGTTAAAACCTATTAATCAATCATTGAATCAAATAACATTGGAAGTTGCTGGATTGAAGAATAACTTAGAGTCATTATCACAGAAAAATAAAAATAAATGAGCAAAAAAATCGTGATAGATGAAATTCATAGACAAGCCAGAAAATTTTTTCCTCGAAAACATGTTGTAATGAAAGATATATATGATTTATGGCAAGCTGATCTTATTGATATGCAATCTGTTTCCAAAGAAAATTTTAAATATAAATATATATTAGCAGTAATTGACTCTTTTTCAAAGTATGCATGGGTATATCCTTTAAAACATAAAAGAATGGAGCATGTATGTGAAGCATTTGAAAACTTGTTAAAAAAAGTGTAGTGTTATGCTACTTACATGTCATTTTCCAGTATGTTCAGCTGGATACTTGCTGAGCTGTATAGCTGTATATTTTGTATCACCTTTATTTTCATAGGACCCTGTAACGTTTTAAACCATAAGAACACAATAACAAATAATTTTTGCTTCGTATTTTCACACTATCAGCACTTCTAAATCGACAGCGAAGGGGTTTCAAAGTTAACTTGGCTCTCGCGAGGCATTTGTTTTCCCTCTCTCACTCGCTTGCTCTCGTCCTTGAGGCGTCAGTAGGACACTGAGACGTCGTCACCAGTAATAAATAACTAACAGCAATGACGCACATAACATAACCCACTTCAACAACCACTACGACAACTGCGAATAATAATAAGTGCATTACCAACAGCGTATGAACGAACAGCCGTTGTTCGAACAGCCGTTGTTAACAGCGGATGTTAAAAACAGCACAGCAGCTATTTGCATTATTTGAAAACAGCCGTAATTCACAACTCGAGTCATCAGAGCGAGATGATAAGTTATCTTTGTCAGGCTACATGGTGACCTTGTATTTGGCTTTCTCCGAAACTCTGCAATCTCGGGCTCCGTACGCGCTGGTGCGCTACCTTTTTATCTATCGCTGTTATGTAATTTTGGCTGTGTGAACTTGTTGATTTTTCTATTACGAGCCTGAAACCAAAATCTGACATTTACTTTGTTGTTGTTTATCTGGTTGTCATGGCAATGTCCATTCAAACTCGTTAGCGGTCTGATATGTTTGCTTCAATACTTTTACAAAAATACTTTTTCTCTCTTGGCCAATCCTAAAAATTATTTAAATTAAAAGCAATTTTTGTTACTCTCCAAAAAGGGTATAAGAGCGGAACATTTCTGAAATTCTGGAGTCTCACTTCAGCTCTCAAGCAAGAAGCATCACCTAAAGGCCTTATCCCGGGGTCGCACTGCCCCGGGATCCTGCGATCCTCTACTACTACGCCTCCTGACTTGGCGAGCCTCTACCCTGGCCGGCGCTTCGTTGGGTCTCCACTTCACCTGCTGTTCTCTGCTTCACCTGCCCGTCGGTGACTTCAGGCCGACACGTTGCGGGCCTCTACCCTGGTTGGCGCTTCACTACCAGGGCCCCTACTCCTGCTGCCCGTCGGGGTCTGATGACTGATTGGCCGCCGGCCACGCTCTCCATCTGCAAGTGCTACGTCGCCCACCAGTGCTTCCACTGACCGGTTCGCCAGACCGTGTCCACTGCTCCTTCTGCTCCTACTCTCCGTGTCCTCCGCTTCCTTTTTTTTTTAAATCTGATACCTGTATTTTTTTATAAAACCTGTCTCATTTCATCCACCCTCATCTTCCTATCATTTTTCTAAAGTCATTGTATATACCCCTAATAAACTGTCATTTCTTAATTTTATCCTGGTTGTTTTCTGTTAGGTTCTGTTTAGGTTCATATCATTACACGACAAAAGTCGCATGCCTAAAAATTTACAAACTGATTTAGGAACAGAATTTTTAATAAAAAACTAAATAGAATTCTGTGCTTGCATAAAATAAATCATTACTGTACTTATTCTACAAAAAAAGCCTCGATCATGGAATGATTTACTAGAACGTTTAAAGGTAAATTGTATAAACATTTAAGTTTGTGTTTGTATTTGTATTTGTTTATTTGTATCCCACAGCATATATGTACTTAATCTATCGCAGAGTTAATTATTTACTTTTTATTAATGCCAATTATAGGATAGCCTAGTATAGTATTTTTAATTTATGCGGTAGTGGAGACTAAAGAGGTCGCAAGAAAGAATATTTTTTCCTGATACCCCCCCGGACCACGCACATCCGCGCGCGCAACACGAGATTCATGGAACGGGGGACTAGGACAGAGCTAAGCGGCTGGCAATAGCAATGCTTTGCCCCCGCCCCCCGCACCATGCCCCGCCGCAACATTCGGCTGAGTGCAATCCGGGACCATCAGCGCATAACATTAATAAACATTGTCGTGGCGTAAGGCCGGCAGCCTCCTTGGCTCGTTGGCCGGCGAGGCTAGAGGTTATGACGGAAAAACCATAGAGGAGGGAAGAGACCTATAAGACGTGAAAATAAATGGGGTGACGAAAAAGCTGAAGAAAATCTTATTGCTAGATCTTTGTTAGACCAAACAAAGTGGTCCTTCGAAGACAACTGACCAGCACTGTGGATCCAGTGTAACGACAAAAGGTATGCCGCTGACCCGCTCCCAGGCAGAAAATATGGAGGCCAGCAGGCCAGACGTGCCGACGACGACAACGCCCGCTGATGAGACGCCCGCTGACGAGGTGCCCGCGGGTGGCCGTGACGACGACGCGGTTTCCCTCAGGTCGATGACATCCGCCGTATCGGTAGCCTCGACCACAAGACGCAGACAGCTTCTCGACCTTGAGCTGGAGACTGCGGAAGCAATGGCTGCCATTGAGCTGGAGGAAGCGAAGGCCGAGCAGCAACGACGAGCTTCGGACGTGAAGAGGCGGCTGCTTACCACAAGACTAGCCCTGCAAACGGCCGCTTTGGAAGACGAGGGAAGGCGCAGCCGTGCGTCCTCTCGAGCGTCGTCGGTCACCGACATGCGACCGACGATGAAGACTATTCTCCAAATGCCCACAGTGACAGCAGCGGCTTGCGATGCAGCCCGACCCAAAGACCACCGAGACCACCCCGAAATGACGAAAACCGGTGATATGGCGAAGTTCCTAGCAAGACAGACGTCGATCAAGGAGCTACCACAGTTCTGCGGAGACCCCGAAGAGTGGCCCTTATTCTACGCACAGTTCGTGACGACGACCCGACTATGCGGATACAGCGACGACGAAAACATCGCCCGGCTAGCAAAATGCCTTAAAGGGCACGCCCGCAAAGCTGTATCGGCCCTGCTCGTCACTGCAACAAACCTAGAAATCATCATAAAAACATTACGGCTGCGATTCGGACGACCGGAACTGTTGATTGAGGTAATGTTATTGAAAATTCATAACATTCGTGACATACGTCAAGACGACGTCAATCTACTCATAGAGTACGCGACCATAGTGCAAAACATTGTCGCGACCATGAAAATGACAAATGAGGTCGGTCATCTGACGAACCCGACCTTGATTCGAGAAATAATCGGCAAGTTACCGATGACGCTGAAGTACCAGTGGAGTTTCTCTATTGCGAGTAGAGGTGAGAGCAAAATTAATCTCAACGACGTGTCAGAGTGGTTGATGATGGTAGCCAATGCCGCGACGACTATTGCACCGCTGCCTACTGCGGTAGGCAGCGGTGCTGACCGACAACACCATCAACACACAAAACAGGAGAAGAAGTTCGTACATGCCACCACACCCACCACCTCAATGACGACAGCCCCAACGCGAACCACCTGCGCACTGTGTCAACACGAACACGCCCTGAACAACTGCTCTGAATTTAAACGCCTTTCCATAGACGATCGCTGGAAATTGGTGACCGAGAGAAAGCTGTGCTTCTGCTGCCTGTCGCTGAGTCACCAGCTTAAGAGCTGCAGGAGGAAGACCAAGTGTTCCGAAGGGCAATGCACCAGACTACATCACCCGCTGCTACACGCCGCGCCACGCAACGAGACTAACGAGCGGGCGCAGACTGCAGCGACGGTGAACCATTGCGGCGACGCAACGTCCACTATTCTCCTAAAGGTGGCACCAGTGGTCATCTCTGGACCGAGCGGGGACGTGGAGGCTCTAGCGCTACTAGACGAGGGAGCGTCGGTGTCACTGATTGACGACTCTCTACTGAAGCGGGCCGGTATCACAGGACCAACCGCGACGCTGCAATTACGAGGGGCCACCGGAATGAGGACGAGCGAGCCGAACTCCAAGAGGGTCAACATCACCGTTCGTGGCCGAGCTAAAGAAGAGCGCTTCGTTTTGTATAATATGAGATCTGTAAATAATTTATACTTGCCTGTACAGAATGTAAATATTAATGGACTACTGAAAGACTTCCCACACCTGACTGACCTCCTACAACACATCGACAGACTGACCTACAACGAGCGACCGCAAATACTTATAGGATCCGACAACATTGACCTAATCGTGACCAGACGTGCTCATGTAGGACCGACCGGACCGATTGTGTCGGAGACAAGCTTGGGGAACATCGTGCACGGTAAACTGTCGCCATTGACACCGACGGACGCGACTATTTACCACCTGTGCCCATGCGACGCTCTGAATGACATGGTGAGGCGATCGTTCTCGTCTGACGGTTTTGGGACGAAACCATTCCCTGACACTCCTCGGTCGCGAGAGGATCTGAAGGCTCTCGCCATCATGGAAAAGACGACGAAACTAGTAGGTGACAGGTGGGAGACTGGCCTTCTGTGGAGGAACGACGCAGCAGTGCTGCCAGACAGCCGCGCTGTCGCCCAGAAGCGGCTGGTGGGTGTCACCAAGAAGATGGACAGCATGCCTGAGTTTGCAGCGCGCTACAGAGAGAAGGTGGAGGAAAACCTGGAAAAATGCTATCTGAAGAAGCTGACGGAAACGGAGCAGGTAACAAAGACTGACAAAACGTGGTATCTGCCACACTTCGCCGTGTTCAACCCAAATAAGCCAAACAAGCTACGCCTAGTACTTGACTGCGCAGCAAAGTCAAGCGGCAAGTCGCTCAATGATTTCCTACTTAGCGGACCAGACTTTCTCACATCACTAGCAGGCATCCTTTTAGGTTTCCGTTGCGGCAAGATAGCTGTGATGGGTGACATTCAAGAGATGTTTCATCGCGTACTCATCAGAGAAGAGGACCAACAAGCACAGCGGCTTCTGTGGGACGGTGGTGAGTACGCCATGAATGTGATGACCTTTGGTGCTGTGTGTTCGCCGTCATCTGCACAGTACGTGAAGAATTTGAACGCGAACAGATTCAAGACCACGCACCCCAAGGCTGTTGACGCGATCGTAGAACACCATTACGTCGACGACTTCATCTATTCAATTGACGAGTACGACGAGGCTCTACAGGTTGTAAATGATGTGATAAGTATTCATGCTAAGAGAGGTTTCAACATGCGAAACTTTATGTCAAACTCCAAACGGCTTCTAGGATATTTGCCCGAAGATAAGCTTGCACCGGGTAGTGCAAAGATGCTCTCAGATGATAAGAACGAGACCATGGAACGCGTTTTAGGCTTAAACTGGGACCCCGAAGACGATAGCTTCACCTTCCTATTGAAGTTCCACAAAGTTGACTGCGACATCAGCGCTGGCGTCAAAAGACCGACCAAGAGAGATGTTTTGAAGCTAGTCATGTCCGTGTTTGACCCACTGGGGTTTCTGCTCTTTGTTACAGTTCAGGCCCGCATCTTACTTCAAGACATTTGGAAGTCCAAAATAGGATGGGATGATGAGATTGAAACGTGCCACTTTCACAGATGGCAAGCCTGGCTGCAAGAGCTGAACAAGACGACAGAGGTACGAATACCGCGCTGGTTGTCCGCTAATAACTGTGACAAGCATGCATCTGCTGAGTTGCACGTCTTCTGCGATGCCAGCTCAAGGGCCTTTGTGAGCGTTGCTTATCTCAGGAGGGAAAAGGCCGACGGAGTATGGCATGTAGCAATGATAATGGCGCGAGCGAGGGTTGCGCCTCTAAAGGTCCTGAGCATACCTCGGCTAGAGTTACAGGCAGCCGTGATGGGAGCACGACTCTCCCAGGTTTTGAAGAGATACATAGGACTACCAATTAATAAAATAAAATTTTGGACGGACTCGAAAACTGTCCTTAGCTGGCTTAGGTCCGAGACCGGAAATTTCAAGCCTTTTGTAGCGCATCGTGTCAGCGAAGTCTTTGAGCTGACAGACGTCTGTGACTGGAGGTGGGTGCCGACAGACATGAACCCCGCTGATGATGCCACACGGGACGTTGTCATTGCCAGCAATGATAGATGGCTTCGAGGACCCGACTTTCTTCGACAACGCGAAGAGTCATGGCCACAGGAAGACGAAAGGTCCATAGCTCTAGATCTGGATGACGTTGAGGTGAAGGCGGTAAATCTACTGACTTCTGAAGCAAATGGAGCCCTGCCAGATGACAGCCGGTTCTCGTCGTACTGGAGACTAATCAGAAGCACCGCCTGGATCTTTCGCTTCATCCACAACTCCAGAGGCTCGGGAAACAGACGAACCGGCGAACTCACGGCCAGTGACCTGAGGTCTGCTGAAACTGTGTGGGTTAAAGAAAGTCAAAGGCGGAATTACTCACGAGAAATTGCTTCGATACTATCGACGGAGTTTGTGGACAAGACGAGCTCTCTGCGACAGTTGACACCCTTCTTAGATGCCGATGATGTTCTTCGAGTCTCAGGAAGAATAACAGCATCTAATGTAGCCGAAGGCTCAAAACATCCTGCGATCTTGCATCCAAAAGACACCTTTACAAAGCTACTACTCCAACAGTACCACAAGGATGCGGGACATGCTGGCCGAGAGATGACTTTGAACAACGTCAGACAACGATTTTGGATATGCAACGGTCGGAATGCAGTGAAGGCAACCTGGAATACGTGTCAAAAATGCAAGATTGACAAGGCGAAACCAGTTCCACCTCTAATGGGACAACTGCCCGACGTAAGGCTCAAGACCGGGGGACGAGCATTTCGCTTTACTGGACTTGATTATTTTGGACCCATGACGGTCAAGGTTGGCCGGAGACACGAGAAAAGGTATGGTGCCTTGTTCACTTGCCTCACGGTCAGAGCTGTACACGTAGAGCTCGTTCACGACCTGACAACTAGCAGTGCGATAATGGCACGAAGACGGTTTATTGCAAGACGAGGCTGCCCGGAACAGATGTGGTCCGACAATGCAACTACCTTTAAGGGAGCAGACAATGAGCTAAAGCAATCGGTTCGTGCGATAGATCAAGAGGAACTACTACGCTACGGAAGTATCAGGCAGATCGAGTGGCATTTTATTGCGCCGCAGGCCCCCCACATGGGCGGATGCTGGGAGCGCCTGGTTCGGTCTATAAAAACGGCTATGAAGGCGACACTGAAAGAGGTTGTTCCAAGCGACCAGACCCTACAGACGGTGGTTGCCGAGGCAGAAGCTATAGTCAACACCCGACCCCTAACCTACGTCCCCCTCGACCATGTAGACGACTTGCCCTTGACACCAAATGATTTCTTACTGGCCAAAACTAACAATTTCGACCAGCCCTTCGGAAGCTTCGGTGACGGTGACCTGCTGAGACGAAACTGGAGGGAAGGACAACGACTTGCTGACTTAGTCTGGAAGCGGTGGCTCAAGGAGTACCTACCGACTTTGACATGACGGGACAAATGGTACGGACCAACGACTCGACCAATAACGGACGGTGACTTAGTTATTATAGCAGATGACCAGGCACCCCGTAACCTCTGGCTACGGGGTGTCGTGACAAAAACATACAGAGGACCCGACGGACTAGTCCGTGTAGCTGACGTGAATACCAGACTGGGACTGTACCGACGAGCAGCAGCCAAGCTCTGCCGGCTGGACGTCCAACCACCGGGAGTATTGGCTCCCAATACTGGAGGTGGGGATGTCGTGGCGTAAGGCCGGCAGCCTCCTTGGCTCGTTGGCCGGCGAGGCTAGAGGTTATGACGGAAAAACCATAGAGGAGGGAAGAGACCTATAAGACGTGAAAATAAATGGGGTGACGAAAAAGCTGAAGAAAATCTTATTGCTAGATCTTTGTTAGACCAAACAAACATAAAAAATAAAAATTACACTTGGTCCAAGATTCAGAGACGATTTCGGGTCTTTGAGAAGGACTTGAGCTGTCACATTAGTATAGTCGTAGTCAGCGGAGCCAGGAGTTGGAAATTTAATTTGTTTCTGAATCTTAGGAGTATTTTCAACAGATTGGGCTGTATGAAAGGTGGCCGGCCATAATATCCGAGAACATGGGCTCTCCGTATTAAGGGACACCACACGACCCTAATATCCGAGAATCCATCTGTAAAAACTAACACGAGAAAGACACCATCAGGTTCTCAAAAGCATGGCTATGCAGCGCTACCCAACACAAACAGCCCGCGCACCCTACATATGACAATAAGGTTTAATCTAAGTATATCGTACCTATTGTACTATGTACTTTGGTTAAAGATCCTTTTCTTATTTCTAATTAAGTTTATACATATCACACACACTTGAACACAGACAAAGGAAGGAATATTTGCTGATAACATGGTCTATTAAACTATTATTTAAACATCTATTAAACGTCTATTAAATTAAACATTACTTACAGATGGGCACATGCCTTATCTCAATTAATAAAAATATACAATAATACCAAACATCGAACAATTATCATGAAACCTAATCAAGTGAATATATTCCGAAATATATTCAAAAACTATAATTAAAAATTAGCAAAAATTCAAGATTGATGATATTGTACGTATTAGTAAGCATAAAGGAACATTCGAGAAAGGATATACTCCCAATTGGTCTGCAGAGTTATTCACAGTAAACAAAGTACTGAATACTAATCCTACAACGTATCTCTGAGATGAGAGACATCGCTCTTTATTGGGTTCATTTCATCCTCAAGAAATGCAAAAAACTAAACAGCCGAATGTTTCTTTTTTATTTTCCATCAGTCGTAGCTTTGATGCGAACAGTGACGGTTGGACGCGCAGTAATTTCACGTTGTATTATTGTACCCAGTTCCCCACCTACTACCGGGGCGAATTAAGTAGGCACCTGCCATATTTCCTTATGATTATGAGCGCCGTAATGACGTAGCGATCCAGGTGCGAAATTAACTCGCCCGAAAAGAAAAATATACGTTAAGTAGTAAATAAAATAAAACAAGATAGTAGATTGAAAGATATTAGATAGTAAATCTAAGATAGTAGATAATTTATAATATGATTATTTCGGAGGAGTGGTTTTTTAAAATCCAACAGAGGGCCCTGTAGGTGCCCCTACCAATTTTTGTTTTAGCGCATGATAAATGTTGTAAAAACGGGAAGAGGACACCTAAGCAAACAAAAATTGTTGGGTGGTTTATCACCGTAGTTTTTTTATAGCACAAATCATATAAAAAAACAAGTTACATAAAAATAGTGTACAAATGCGAGCACCTTATCTCTGATAAGAGATCTCTTCCAGCAAACCTGGTTAAGGTGATACGAAAAAAGGGGTATTTGTCGAATCCATTTACTCCACTATAAAGTCATCTACAGTTTTTTTTTTGAGTAAACGTTTATTGTGTATTTTATTAAGATTCTCATTAAAGGAAAATGGGATTGGATGAAATTTTCTCAATGGAATTTATTATTTAATTTGTTCCCGTTATTTTGAATTCCTTACTAATGTCATTGTGGAATTGCACTCAAAATGTGGATATTATGTATTCGTAAAGTCTCCTTGAAAATACTTTTGACTAAATGGCGTAGTTTATTTTTAAACAATTGTTATGTGGTTTGGCGCTACTTTATTTCAGTTTGAGTCGAGCGCATTGTTTACACTCTATTTTCTTTCTTATGTAGAAGTAATTACCGCTGTCACTTTTGTTTACATTCGTATTTATTTCACAATTTTTTTTCTTATCACCTAAACATGGGAAAGGTTGTTTGCTGAGCAGTATATCAACAGAGCGCGTCAGCGCGCGAGCCCTTCGATCGAGAACTGAAAGCCAGTCAGTTTTATACCAGTTAGTGGGGAAATCGAAAGGATTCATCCGATCTATCGTACGATTATGATCGTCACTAGATCGAATTAGTTCTATCGTTGATCAAACTGACCGTGAATGCCCAGCTTAACAATACACAAGCAAATCTGCAAGGCAGAAAGAGAAAGAAGACAGAAAGCCAGAAATTCATTAAGTAAGAAAAGTACTAAGTACATCCATAGATATCGAGAGATAGGCCCTTGGCGCTAAACTTGTATCGGAACCAGTGTCGCCAAAAACTAAGAACACGCACACATCGACACTACTCATAATCAATCCTTCCGCTTTTATTGGTCGTGTTTTAGCTGCTGGAGGCAAAGATGCGACTAGAAACCTCCAGCTTTATACGTTATTTTTTACAGAATTGGAGCAAACACCTTCCCAAGCTTTCTTGTCTTCTACATAATCTGATATTTTGAAGTAAGCTTTTTTACATAACTGATTTTTAAATTTATTTATGGACAATTCTCGTAACTCAGTTGGTATTTTTTTGTAAAAGTGAATACTTTGCCCTTTAAAAGATACATTAACCTTATGGAGCCTAGTAGTAGGTATGAAATGAAATTAAATTAAATTAAATGAAATAATTTATTTGCGTTGATGTGGTACAGTCATAGGTCTTATCATTGAGTATTATAATAATAGAGCGGCACATTAAGGCCAATTTGTGGCATGCAAATAGTATTTGTATGTACAACGACATACATTCTCCAATATTATAATCGGTAGGACCGTTAGGTTAGTATACTAACCTTAAATCTTATTGAATTAATAAATAATTATTCATATCATAATAGAAACAACACAATACACATTAAATTCAATAAAACCATGATAATATTATTACATAAATTTGTTGACTTTTTGTGTCGTTTTGTAAAACTCCGTTAAGTTATAAATGCAATTATTAATAAGCCATTTTCTTAACTTTGACTTAAAAATAGGTAAAGGTAAATATTGTAGATCTGCGGGTAGACAATTCAATATCTTTACCGCCATGGCATAACAGTTCTGTTTTGGCTCGAGGAACCACTAGGCGGTTTGGGAATCGGGTATTGAATGTACATGAGATGGAATTTTTTGTGAACAAATTAATATTAAGTCTTACAAAAGTACTAATTTCAAATATGTAAATACCAGTCAGTGTAAGAAAATTTAATTTTTTAAAGCTTTTTATAGTTAGTTTATTTCTATTACTAGTGTTGACATTGTGTCTGTCGCTATTCTTAGGAAATTTATCAATATTTTTGTGGACGTACATTAGGTTTTCATAAATATACTGGCACGGCACTGTCATAATGTTAATTTACTTAAAATTGCAGTGACTCTCTGGGATCCACATTGTAGATTGCACTAACAGCCTTCTTTTGCAGCACAAATATTATGTTAATGTCTGCAGCGTTCCCCCACAGCAGTATGCCGTAAGACATAATGCTATGGAAGTAGCTGAAGTAAACTAGTCTAGCTGTTTCCACGTCCGTCCGACAATTTAGGCGTAGCATTTTTTGTTATTTAATGCAGTCTTATATTAGTATATCTTTCCATTACAGCTTTGATTAGTAATATTAGATGATTGTCCATTGTTTTTTTTCGAATTAGTGAAAATCTATTTCTTTCTATCTATTCAAAAACATAATTCTCACTATGACTATCCCCATCACTATACATCGTCTCTGCGTGCGTGTAACAGTTCGCCTCCGTACCTCGATGCATATTTACTTTTGTATTTAGATAAGTGTGAAATATTCATTGCGCGTTAGCTTGGCAATATGTAGTGAAATTAAGATAGAAAACAAGCAATGGATAATAAACCTAGCGAGAACAACATGACATTGTCACTTTAATGGTCAATTGGTGACGAATTTTTCATGAATGATTTATTTTCGTATTAATGTTTATTTCTTGTGTTTTAAGAAGAAATAATACTTGGAATGAGACTTACAAGTGATATGTTACTGAGCCGTTCTTGGAGTTCATAATCACGCTTTTATTTTTGCACGTAAGTATTGCACAGGTCGGCATTTTCGAATAACAGTGGAATTGATGTCGTCCCAACCTATCTCTCGATATCTGTGTCCACATCACTCGTCGAATGATTCCATTGTTCCGGGCGAGTCAACCTTCACTTCATACGTTCACGTATCAAGATGCCATTACTGTGGCGGACGAAAGTGGGGCCTGACAGCGGGAAGGCGAAAACCAATTTCGAGTCAACGTGCGCGTGACGCATCCACATCCAGCTTCAGGCAGCACAAAACCGGACTGGCGCGTTTCGAGCTTGCCGCCGATTCCTGCTTCCGTCACGTTGGCACCCCGGTGAGCGTAAGTGTAAAAAGCGAAACTGTAAATTTAGATACGTTCCGCCATTTTCTTACAGTTTTGTTTCGTCGTTTTGTGCCAAGGAGAAATAAGATTCAGATTCAGATTCATTTTTTTATTGAATATAAATAAATAAATTATCTTATTCAATGTCAATATTATACTTACTTATAACTAAAAGTCAATTTTTTGTATAAAAAAGACTACACCGTTTCGTAAGGTGGGCCTCGGGGTTAAGAAGAAACGGCAAGAAACTCCCCCATACCTTCTTTTAACAAAAGTCACTTCACAACGGGTACTACTGGTTTCGGTCTAAGGAAATGCGCCGGCGAGTGATAGACTTGATCCATCGCCCCTCGTCGAATTTCTGTGCGCTGAGATGTATGGATCATGCAGTTTTCCACAGCAGGATTTCCACTCGCAGATCTGCGAGTGAAAATCCCGTGCAAGGTGATCAGCGCGTCCCCTACCCAGTTCTCCGAGTCTGCAGAACATCTCTTTCTCGAAATAACTCTTCACCATTATAAGGTCCTCCTCGGTGTTGTTTATAGCACCTCTCTACGCATCGACTACTTCGACACCTTAGAATCCCTCCTCAATGAACTCTCACCTCTGTATAACGATACCAGGGCATTCTCGGTGATTTCAACACCTGTCTTCTCAAAAATGATTCCCGTTCTACCAAACTCCATAGTCGACTTCTTCAATCTGCATATTCTGCCTCTTGATGCCACGCATTTATAACCTCACTTCTCCTCTCCCTCTCTTCTCGATGTTATGATCGTCTCTAACTTGGATAAGGTCGCCTTACATAGTCAACTCAATTCTCCTTTCTCGTTTCACGACCTTATCTATTTTTCGTATAAAATCAGGCCTCTCAAGAGCAGAGCAAATTTTTTTAATTCTTAACTTTAGGGATATTAACCTAGAGTCTCTTAAGTCGGATGCCTTGTCGATCGACTGGTCCCCTGTAATATCCAGCGAGATCATGGGCGAGAAAAAATATAAGTTAAATATCAAAGTCCTAGGTCTCTACGGCAAGCATGCACCTATAAAAAGTAAAAGTGAAGCACCTGCCCGCCCTCCGGCTAACAGATCCATCGGCCAAGAGGAACAGAGCCAAGTGTAAATACCGCAAATGTCTTTACAAATGTCTTCCTTACCGCTGCAACCATCTCTGTCGAGAGTATTGTAAGTTGTACACCGGCTCAGGTGCGGAAGTTTATAAAAACACGTGGCATAAGTATGTCTCAAGACCATCATGCTGGTAATGTAGATCTCAACGGTCTCAACCAGTTCCTTTCTACCCCGCCTGTTGTGATGGATGCCACGGTTAAACAAGCCACTCTTCAGAGCCTGCGCTCTAAGTCCTTACCCGACACCACACCATTCAACTTGAGTAATGTTAGTAGTCAGCTCGAAAGCTATAGGTGTCGATAAAATCTGCCTTAAAATGCATTGAATAATCCTGGATCAGTGATCGGAGTAGGCAGAGCTATTTTATGTACTTGCCATATGTAAGAATAATATGGATACTCCCCGAATCCCGGGATTTGCTTTTCAAGTAGAAAAATAATAAAAAGCTATTTTCGCCTTAACGAGTAATAAAAGAATACACTTCCTCTCCGACGGGTAAGTATAAGGACGGGCTTAAGGATAGTAAAATAAATAGATAGAAACTTGATTCATTAAACCACATTTATTTTTTATGTAACAATTTCTTCGACGCGTATTTATACAAGACAACAATCATTTAACATTTTTATTCTGAAGTTGTACATACAAGAACATACAAATTATTTGTTCCTCAAAATTCAAAATACAATATATACAATAGAACAATAAAACTCTTAATTGAAATGATCAACACGTTTAAACAACAATTTACTTATTTAAACAAAAATGTCATTGGTCTATTTCTTGGTCTGATTCGTTTTCAGCTTCACTAGAAAACTGATACTCAGTTTTAATAAATTACCATATTTTTTTCTAAATTTTCTAATTTTAGCCTATTTCTTTTTACATCTAACACCCATTTATATGTGGAAAAGGAGCGTTCGACATCTGTGAATGTTAGTGGAGCAAATGACAAAATTTCGCTATTGCTTAATTTTTCGTCAATTTTTCTTCATATTCTCTAAGGAAATGAATGTCAGGATTCCTATACAAAACTTTTTAAATTTTTATTTTTATTCTATCAGAATCACATTCATTTAAAACAGCTCTGACTTGATCAAAAGCCAAAAATGAGTCGCTTAATGCTAAACTTATGCTAGATTTTCTTTTTCTAGAATTCGCACTTCGTATTGCCATTGATTCAGAGCTGTTTAATCGAGAAACAACATTTATTATTTCTTCATAATATTTTGCATAATATGATGCAGCTTCAAGCCAAGTGCCCCATCTAGTTATCACTGGTTGTGGAGGAAGAGGTAAGTTTGGATACGTATCTTTCAATAATTTTATGCTACGGGGGGCTTTTAAAAATATTTTTTTCACATTTGATATTAACATATCTACATCATGGTACTCTAACCGTATTTGTTCTGATATGCGATGAAGAGCGTGTGCCAAACAGTTACACAGTAACATGTTTTAATTGAGGTAAAACAGTTTTCAAATTTCTGCCTGCAGAAAAAATGTTTGCTACACTATCAGTAAATAATACTAAAACATTATAAACTTTTCTTTCAAAGTTATCTTGCCAAATATTTTTTAAACATTCAATTACAAAATTTGAAATGGTTTGGCCATTGACCTCCTCGAGCATTTTACAGGCGGTTAAATAAAGTCGACCAGAAAAGTTTTCACTTAATGGCTTTACTAAGAAATACACAATATAACGACCTAAAAAGTCAGTTGTCTCATCAATCGATATCCAAAGTTTCTCATATTTATGGTTTTCATAGAGAGAGGCAATTTTATTTTTATAAAATTTCTCTAAATATACTTTTCATAATAGTGACTCGTCAAGCACTTTTTTGCTATTGCAATTACAACAGCAAACATCACACATGTATTTTTGAAAAAAGTCTTTGAAGGCATTATTTTTCATTTGGGACCAGGGGATGTTACAAAAAATTAAAAACTTATGTCAAAATAAAATTCTTCTTGAGGCTGTTTGTATGTTCCTCGATTTTGGGCACCTTTAATATGTCGATTAATATTAGATTTTTTTACTGATTAATGGCTTTCACACTTGGTGCAGTAAATAGTACAGCTAGCAGCGTCAAAAATTAGCTCAGGATAGTCACGTACCCACTTTTGCACTGTTTCAGGCTTGACAGATGTCGTAGTACTGAATAAAATTATCGTTAAATTAGAAATGGTGAGTAGAGTCACAACAACACTAAGTGGTAAAAACACACTGATTTGTTCGAAATACAAAACTAGTAAAAATATGTATTCCTAGTGCACAAGAAAAGGCTTTGCATTTTACACGAATAACACTGTTGGTACTCTAGTTATTGTATTCAAAATGTTATTCATTAGTTTGATTTAAGGCCTTAGCTCCACTGCATAGTCGGGTCGCATGTCTCTTAAAGACGGCGCTATACAAATGAGTGAGACAGAACGCGCCTTTTCTCGCTCATTTCTATAGCGCAGTCCCCTTTAGACTAAAGAAACTTGCGTCCCGTCTATGCAGAAGAGCCGAGCCTAAGGCAAGGTTTTTACTAAGTCCTTATACATTTGACTTTACTATTATTTCAAGGTAGAATAAGATAAATAAATAAGTTTTAGTCAAAATTTTACAATGTATCTCTGTTCTCTGCCTAACCCACTGGGTAATACAGGCTCGAGTGTTCTATACAATATGTGTCTCTGCCCACCCCTTTGAGGATTTACGGGCGTGAGCGGACATTATTATTATTATTATTACTTTTTACAAAAAAAAAATAGATTTATGAAATTAGTAGGTATCCAATAAAACAACTCCAAACATCCAATCCAGTAAGGTCAAATCAGAGTCCGTAAATGCTGGCCGAAGTC
This sequence comes from Argyresthia goedartella, assembly GCA_949825045.1. Taxonomy (NCBI): domain Eukaryota; kingdom Metazoa; phylum Arthropoda; class Insecta; order Lepidoptera; family Argyresthiidae; genus Argyresthia; species Argyresthia goedartella. The sequence goes on from OX463830.1 coordinate 27,882,102, forward strand.
GTAGTAGCAAGGAGGTTCCAGAATCCAGTAAACAAGCCAGGGTCAAAAGAAATTCACCACACAACAACACACAATATGAAGTAAATAACCATACTCTAAGAACCGAGGTAATCGAGTGAGACAACATTTGACAACAAGTTACTATCGGTGAACAATTTAATTCTAGTGGTGCAGAAAGAGACAAAAACAGGTGCGTCACTCTTGTTTTCGTTTCGTTTCGAGGAACACCCCGCTATTGTTTTCGTTTGTTTCTATAATGCGGCAATATCACGACGAGTTTCAACAAAGCGGCAACGTCGCAAGTTAGGAAAAAAAATTGCCAACGTTTTGCTGATATAAAATTTACAATGTTGCTCATGCGCTTATTGCCTTACATAAACCATGTTTTATACTTATTGATAAAAACAATTATTTTCATTTAAATCCCGGATTATCAGTCCCAAACCCATGGATTATCCATATTAACATCAATGTTTGCGGTCAATGAACCTAAATAGCTCTGCCTACTCCGATCACTGTCCTGGAAGAACTACTGCCAGCTATTACACACGTTATTAATTTTTCCCTATCGAATGTCATCTTCACAACTATATGGAAAAAAGCATTAGTCATCCTGGTCCCTAAAAATTTCAATCCAGACAATTTTAAAGAGTATCGTCCTATTTCAATCCACCCATCCTCTCCAAAGTGCTTGAATCCATTGTCCATACTCAGCTCTCTTATCACCTTCACTCAAACATTCTGCTGAACATGTACCAGTCAGGACTCAGACTGGGTCATAGCAACGTCATAGCTCTGCTGAAAGTCACAGATGATATCCAGGTATCCATGGACCACAAATAGCTTTCCGAGCTGGCTTTACATGATTTCAGTAGTGCCTTCAACTGCGTAGATTTTGACATTTTCTTTGAGCTTCCAGATCTCTGAACGTCTCTTCCTTCTCTGCCAGCTGGTTTGACTCTTATTTGAGTGATCGGCAACTGCGTATCAGTTCGAAAGAGATATCCACTGAATGGTGAGATTTCTTTACAGGCGCCCCTCAAGGTAGCATATTTTCTACCCTTCTATTATCGATCTTTATTAACTCCAACTCAGATGTCCTGTCCTCCTCATATCATCTATACGCTGATGATCTCCAGATTTATCGCCACTTCTCTCTCGACGATGCACACTCTACTGTGGAAGCCCTCAACGGTAATCTTGAGGGTATAAGAAGTTGGACTTCATCCTTAGGACTCCTGGTCACCCCGAGCAATTCTCAGGTTATGATTATAGGTACCAGACATTCTTTGAACTTGTTGCAGTAACATCCCATTCCACCTGCCACTTTAAATGGCACCACAATCATATATTGCGATAAAGCTTTATTAATTTCCACGCCTACCAAACGGCGTGGAATCCGAAGGGGGTGTGCTTTTGCCAGCACGTGAGAGAAAAGAAGTGATGAAATTTTACTGACCTTGTCACCGTAGACAGGAGAGATTGAAGGCTCGATTCGAGACAGGAATGCGGGAGAGGAGACAGTTTTGGGATAGGAGATGGAACCGAACCAGTGTCGTCGCTGCCGACGCTGTCGCCGGCGTGCTGCCTGCCGTGACCGTGGATTCGCCGCTACCGATACGACGTTGTCCAATCTACACGGATCACTTAACCGCTGACGCGAATCTACTTATTTCCCGACGATGTGGTAGATTTACAGTCCGACCAGGTCCGACACCTGTATTAGAGAATTGTTACACCGAAACAATCAATAGCCCGACGCCATGAGCAGACATGTTGTTCTCCCGATGAGAAAAGAGTAAAGATAACCTCACATTTTTCATCTCGTTGGTACGAGTGACAGCTGCGGTCCGTTTCCGCTTAGTGATGTCCCGATTACTCGCGGTCTATCCGCGCAACAAAAAACCGGTGCGTTCCGAAGCATAAATATTAAACAGATGGTAAATTAAGTTCTGCGGCTTACGCTGTAAGGAACATCAGACAAAACACGGATGTGGCTACATCTAGGCTAGTATATTTTAGTTACTTTCATATTGTCATGTCCTATGGTATCTTGTTGTGGGGGAAAGCAGCGGATATTCAAACTATTTTTATTTTAGAAAAAAGAGCTATTCGAGCAATTTATAATTTATAACGCACACACTCCTTAAGAGAGCTTTTTAAAGAAATTGACTTACTAACTGTAGATCGTAAATTTATTTTCGAAAACATAATGTATGTACGCTAAAACCTTACAACATTTGCCATACTTGCAAACTCACACAGACTACTTGCGCCCCGGTTTAAACTCGCCAAGGTTAGCACATCTTTCAAGGGTCAGTGCATTCTCTACTACAACAAGATACCTGTGGAGATATTGCCATTTGAGCAATTTAAAAACCATGTTAAAGAGACTTTGTCGAAAAAGGGATATTACAATGTTCAAGATTACTTAAATAAAGGGACTGTATGGGGTTAATCTGGCTCAACACAGACCTTGCTGTTAATAGTTTTATAATTATTTATTCCTACTTATTAATTATGATATAATGATATTATGAAATTTGTATTAGTTAAGCAAAAGCAATTTTTAAAAGAGATCTAGAAATCAATCTGTGTGAGTTTCTACGCCCTTCTTCTTCCACATTGGTCTAATGTAGAGAAGTGGCAAAAATGACGATTGCTAAGTATATGTAAATAACTACAGTAATAAAGACATTTGGAATTTGGAATTTTCGGAATTTGGCTCAAATGGCAATTTCAAAATCTCCAGAGGTATCTTATTATAGTAGAAAATGCACTGAACCTTGAAAAAATTGCTAACCTTCGCGAATCTGCACCGGGGCGCACATAGTCTGTGATTAATTCTACAGCTATCGCTTAGTTTGGAAAATGTTGTAAGGTTCTTGCGTACATACATTATATTTTCGAAAATAAAGTGACTAGCTACAGTTAGTATGTCAATTTCTTTAAAAAGCTCTCTTAAGGGGTCTGTGCGTTTTAAATGATAAATTGCTCGAATAGCTCTTTTCTGTAAAATAAAAATAGTTTGAATATCCGTTGCTTTCCCCCACAACAAGATACCATAGGACATGACACAATGAATGTTACTAAAATATTGTATTGCCTAGATGTAGCCACATCTGTGCTTTGTCTGATGTTTCTAAAAGCGTCAGCCGCAGAACTTAATTTACCAGCCAATTTTAATATGTGGGGTCCCCACTGCAACTTGCTAGCAATGGTTATTCCAAGAAACTTGGTATCATTTACTAATTCTTATGTGCTGTTTTCTAACACTAAACTGATCTCAACTTGCCTGACATTTGGAAGTGAGAATTTGATACAGTTGATTTTACCAGCGTTTAACAATAAATTATTAACTGTGAACCGATTCAAGATTAAAGACAATACACCATTAACATCATCAAAATCTCCTTTTTGTCTTTCAATTTTGAACCATGAAGACCATTAAAATATCATCAGCAAACAACACTATGTCAGTCAATTTTTCCACCATGAAAGGCAGATCGTTAATATATACCAGGAATAAGAAAGGGCCTAATATGGAACCTTGTGGAACGCCAATTTTTACACCCGATCCATCAGATTTGAAGCCGTTCACTTCTGCCTTTTGAATTATATTGCTTAGGTATGATCTTAGTAGATACAACGCTTTATTTCTAACTCCGTAATGATTTTATTTAATTAATAGCGTTTTATGATCAACACAATCAAACGCCTTCGACAAGTCGCAAAAAACTCAGATAACATCCTGTGCGGCCTCCCATGCAGAATAAATATTAGATATAAGGATAATACCTGCATCCGTAGTCGATTTACCCCTTGTGAAACCGTATTGTTTGGCGTGGAGTTGTTTTGTACGGTTGAAGTGTTGGAGCATTTGATTGAGTATAATATTTTCAAATATTTTACTTAGTGTTGGAAGAACAGATATGGGTCTGAAATTTGAAGGATCACCCTTATATTCTGACTTGAACAGAGGTATCAATTTACTGTGTTTGATGAGGTCTGGGAAAGCCCCATCATCAACCCATTTATTGAATATATAAGCTAAGTGTGGTGCTATAACTAGAATTACTGAACCAATGACTGACTGATTTACCTCACAGGTCTTCAGTATTTTTAAGTTAATTAATCTAAACGTTTTGACTATGTCCTGGGGATATACATGATGAAAATTTAAATATACCTTACTGACGCTAGTGTTATTTTTTAATAAAGTCTCTGCTTCATAGGGAGATGAATTTAGAAGATCTGTTGTGAGTAAGGGTACATTGGTGAAGAATGTTTCAAAAGCTTGAGCAACATCAGCGCTGGATTTAACAACATCATCACTTATCTTTAGGCAGAAATCATTGTCCCTTGGTATAACTTTGCCAGTTTCACGGTTTATTATTTGCCAAACTGTTTTCATTATATTATTTTAATTTTGTATTTCTATAAATGTATAAAGTTTTTGCAGTTTTACAAACCAACTTGAAAGTTTTGTAATATTTTTTAACATAGTCATGAAATTTTCGATCAAAGTTATAGGTTTTTTGTTCATAAAAGTCATACAAGATATCTCTACTTTTACGAATTCCAAACGTTGCCCAGTCATTATATTTAGAGTTACCGTTGTAGTCACTGACTTTCTTTAAATTACAAACTTTATTGAATAGTGTCTGAATAATGTCGAAGAAGTCTGAGTAGATTTTGTTTGGGTTCTGTTCATTAAAATCCGGTACTGGCAAATTTATATCTAAGTTTTTCGTATATGTCTCCAGTCTATGGGATGTAATAGGCCTATAAAATGATGGACCAGTCTTATCCTATACAGCAATTAGGAATGAAACTGTTTGACCACTATGATCGGAAGGTAAGTAGTTAATTACACTTTTACTTGTGAATCAGAGCAAGCACAGTGAAGCACAGTCACAAAAAATGTTATCTAAGCAAGTTTGGCTGGTAAGTGTAAATCTAGTCGGCTCTAAAAATACATGACATAAATTAAACGATTTGAATAAATATTAATCGTTGTTTCATTGTTGTTCTTACAAGCTTACAAGATTAATAAATCTTTTCTCATCATTTAGGCTTAGCCATTTATTTATGGAGCCAACAAGAGTGACTGCTACTAGTGCTACATGCATTGACAACATTTTTACTGATGTTATTCCAATCAGTAAAAGTGTTATCAGTGAATTCGATTCAGATCATTTAGGTCAATTATTTCAATTTGATTCTATTAGAGAACCTGTCATTAAAAAGAAAATTTCGTTTGTGCCAATAACTGCTGACCGGTTAGAAAGAATGAGATACTCTTTAGCCCAGGAACTACCGTTTTTGGCTGCTGAACAGTCTCCTAATATAATGTATAACTTATTCTTTGAAACCTTTATGAAACAGTACAGCGCGATATTCACTTCAAAATCGGTTGTGGTTAGTGGTTCAAACGACTTTAGTACGTGGGCTACTGCAGAGTTGCATAAACGCAGGCAAGCATTGTATGCATTGTATGAGGAACGACGGTTCAACATGAGTGACGAATTTAAAGAACAAGTCAAACAGTTCTCCAAACAATTTAAATTAGACTGTCATACAGCTAAACGTAATTTTCTGAGTAGTAAAATTAAGAATAGTTCCGATGTTATAAAAACGACTTGGAAAATAATTAATGAGGAGGCCGGTCGTAGTAAAAAAGCGAGTCACGATTACGAACTAAAAATCAATGGACAGCTTACGAGTTCTAGCTTAGAAGTTGCAACTGAATTTGAATCGTTTTTTACTAATGCACCGGCTTCCACGACTAAGTATTTAAATTCGTCACCTTTGTCTGCTGTTGCAATATTAAAAGATAATGTCTCAGAGTGTGCTTCATACTTGAATTTTAAGCACGTCACAAGTTCAGATGTCGTAAAGGCATTTTAATTGATAAATGTTAAGAAAACGAATGATCTTTGGGGACTCTCTGTTCACGTCGTTAAATCCCTGATCGAATTAATTGCACCTGACCTAGCGGTCATTTTCAACAATTGTATAGACTGCGGTGAATTTCCTGATTTAATGAAACAAAGTAAGATAATTCCCCTCTTCAAAGCAGGTAGTACTCAAGACCCCACCAATTTCAGACCTATATCAATACTACCAACTTTTAGTAAAATTTTTGAGAAATTAATCTTATCACAGCTATTACATCATTTTGAATCAAATAAGCTAATGCATAACAAACAGTTTGGATTCACTCGCGGTCGTTCAACAACAGATGCCGGAATTCAGTTCATTGAAAGTATTTTTGATGCCTGGGAAGAGTCACAAGATGCCCTAGGCATTTTTTGTGACTTATCTAAGGCTTTTGATTGCGTTTGTCATGAAACATTGATCAGGAAATTACATCATTATGGAGTTAGAGACACGTCATTGAATTTGTTAAAATCTTATCTGAACGGAAGAATACAAAGGGTAGACGTAAACGGAGAACGATCACCAGGATCATTGGTTTCTTTGGGCGTGCCACAGGGCTCAATATTGGGACCCTTCCTATTCCTCATCTATATAAACGACTTACCCTATCTAGGAAGGGACTGTCATGATATGGTACTGTTTGCTGATGACACCTCACTTATTTTTAAAACAAAGCGAAACCAACACGCTACTGATGATCACGTGAACAATACCATATTAAGAGTGGTAAATTGGTTCAATGTTAATAATTTGCTATTAAATGAGAAAAAGACTAAATGTGTTAAGTTTCTTACTACTAACGTTAAAAATAATCAGACATGTATAACAATTAAAAATGAGGAATTGGAATTGGTAACCAGCACAGTGTTTCTAGGTATAACGTTGGATTCCAAACTCCAATGGGGTCCACATATTGATAAGCTATCGAACAGACTGAGCTCTGCAGCTTTTGCATGCAGGAAAATCCGTCACTTGACAGATTTAAAAACAGCCAGATTAGTTTATTTTAGTTATTTTCATAGTATTATGTCCTACGGTATTCTGCTCTGGGGCAGTGCTGCTGACATAAATACTATTTTTGTGCTGCAGAAGCGGGCTGTTCGTGCGATTTATAAAATTTATAAAATGAATAATAGAGTTTCTCTTAGAAATAAGTTTAAAGAAGTAAATATATTGACAGTCCATAGTCAATATATTTACGAGAATATTATGTATGTCCATAAGAACATTGTTAACTTTCGAAGAAACTGTGATATACATAACTTTAATACTAGAAACAAGGACAAACTTGCAGTGCCCACTACTCGGCTCCATAAAATAAAAAACTCGTTCAAGGGTAATTGTGTAAGATTTTACAATAAACTCCCAAGCACTTTGACAGATCTATCAATTAATAAGTTCAAGAAATACATCGAGCAAAGGCTTATTTCTAAAGCTTACTACAGTATTAAAGAGTACATAGACGATAAAAATGCTTGGGACTGAATTGTTCTAATTAATTGTGAGCATCCTCACTGCCAGAGTTTCTTTTACTGGACACTTGGAGGCCTTTTACACCTCCAAAGATTAGTTTAATTATACAACTCTTGCCTGTGGGGACCATTTACATCTCCTATTATCATTGTATTATTGACTAAAGAGACTATACATCTCTGTTATTTATATTTTAATTATTTTATTATGACATGAGACTCTTTACATCTCTCAGAAACAATAATTAAGTACTTTTTTTTTCTGATAATATGATAATAATACCAAATGTTCTGTAAAAAATGAAATGAAATGACATGTGAAAGTGCTCTTGTGGCCTATTTACAGAATAAACGTTTTGAGTTTTGAGTTTGAAGCAAATCTACATTAAGATCGCCACAAATAATTAACTTTTTTCTGTTATCAAATAGTTAAGTGAGGGCTTCCTCCATAATTTTCTCAAATATTTCGAAATTGCCATGGTCTTTTTCATTCCTCGATGGCCTGTAGACACAAACAATAATATGGCTATCTTACTCAACACAGGATACCTCTCTTTGTCTTTCAACAGTTAATGCAGGAATATCTTTCCGTTGTTTCACCTTAATATCATTTTTCACTAAGATTAAAGCACCACCTCTATCAGCAGTCTTTCTATTGTAACAACTGACAATTTTGTTATTATTTATGTTAAAAGACATCATATTTATCCTTTAACCAGTGTTCTCTAACACAAAAACATCAATGTTAGATTTTTTTTGAAATCATTGTAAGACAAGTTCTTTGCCAGGTAGCCCCTGGATCTTTTGATGCGTAATATTTAAGTGGGTCTTACATTTTGACATATTTAGTGGCTCTTGTATGCTAGAGATTTCTTCTATTGTCTTATGAACTAATTTAAATTACTTGGAACCGATTCCAGTGTTGCATGTGTAAGAAAGAGGGGTATCATATGGATAGGTATAACTAACCAAAGCTGCTATTACTACTATAATTCATGTCCTATAACTTCTTATCTTCTAACGCTAACTGAACATCGCATGAACACTACCATCATCATTCTATTTTATCCACTAAATGAAAGGGTAAGCTAGTTGTCTAGTCATATAGTAAGGATATTGTGAAATAAGAAAGTTAATTGAGCAAGAAGTTAATATTTTATTCGGATATCGTACAACGTTAAACACACTGGAAAATATTTAGTAAAGATAAGCTTATTGCCAACATCTACACTTAATTCAATATTAACGTTTAGAAGAAACTAACATCAAACACAATAGAAAATACTCATCTTTGGAAAAGAGGCCGATTGGGGTGGAGATGCTTCTCGACCGAAATCACCAGCAAAACTGCGGGCCCGCGCCCAATCATCTAGTATTTAACAACTCTGCCTCGCATCAATGCCGAAATACCAACATTGTTCGTGCCGTGAACGCTGATTGGTTGCTTTTGCATTCCACCCTTATGTGATTACCAATTTACTATTTTTTAAATGACTTTACTATTATCTAATGATCTCTAAATTCTTAATCTTAATTATAGTTATTACTATGATACAATAATAATCCTTATTACGGATATTAATGATTTAAAACAAAACTAATAGAATTTGACTTCACATCAATTTTTACGTATGACAACTTTATTTTTCAATTATAGCTTATAATCAATACAATGACTAATAAATAAATCACACCTTCCCATATTAATAATTACCATTTGTTTTGAATATCATATATGTATATTTAAAATCACTATTTTGAAACAAACATAACACGGCCATTCTGCAAATTACTGCGCTCTCGCAATAACAAATTTGATCGTTATTGTATATACATGATCGACTCTACAATATTAAAGTCTACACATTTACTATTTAATTTTATAAGTGAATAAATTTAACCTTAATGAGTATTTACAATTATAATTAATTGTACCACTTCGGTACCTACCTATATTCATTTATATTTTATACAACATTATGGATTAGTCCCCAACTATTAAGTAACTAATTACTTTATAATTGCCTATCTAAACTTAACTATTCGTCTTCGGAGGTCTCATTTGCTAGATCTGGAACCAAAGTAAATATTAAAATAGGCTCTTCATTTCTATTTATAGACCGTCATAAATTCAGTTTCCAATAGTTACTTTAACGGCCACACTCAAAAATTATAGCATACTCTGGGGTAAAACACATTATAATTGCTCTTGTCGGCTTTAGTCATACCCAGACTAAAGGCTAGGCAGAAATTAAACAAAAAGCTCGTATTACACAAAAAACAATAACACTGTTATCCTGTCACCGTAAGTCACACCATTGCTGCCCATGGCGTCCAGACTTACTACCAGGCACAACATTCGCAGCACCAAACACTATTGTCCTGTCACCGTAATTCACACCATTACTGCCCATGGTGTCCAGACTTACTACCAGGTACAATATTTGCAGCACCTGTTAATCCACATAACTTGCTATCCAAAAATAACTCTCCCGAGTCAGCCAAATAGCAATCACTCATAACTCATTCATCAAACCACACCTAAAACAGTCTAATCACATAATAGACATTACTTAAGATGATAATATTAAATAATATTTAAACCTTCTTCTATTTCAGTAGTTTGCTCAGTCCATTCACCAGGCCAACGCCGTATCTTGTCCTTCGCAATGGCTACATCATGCAGCCTTCCTTTGCCATTTAGCTTCGCTTTCCATGATTTCTATAATTTCGTATGGCCCTTTGTATTTATCACTAAGTTTATCGTGTCGTCGGTGACTTTCGCTGACATAAACAAGATCGCCAATTGCATATTGTATAGTATCTCGTCTCGCTCTGTCGAATCTGGTTTTATATATATCAGCTGCCTTTTTCATCGTATCGTAGGCCTTGTTCCTCTCAGCCATAACATCTATAATTTGGGCTTCGCCATTGGAAACGCCAGATCGTTCAACGTCATCTAGCCTAGCTTGTACACAAGGGATGTTCGCGTTGCGACCTATAAGTAATCGTAATGGCGCAAAACCTGATGATTTTTGCAATGTTGTGTTTAAAGTTAATTGGACTTTATACAATGAGCTTGGTCATTGTGATTCATCAGAACAAGTCGTGGTTAACATGTTTATGATTGTACGTACATATCGTTCTACCTGGCTGGTTCCGCGCGGTGTCCCTGTTGATATCATGTGGTGTTCTAGATTCCAATCCCTAAGCAGACTAGCCACCGATTCGAATGAAAAATTTGTAGCCCGATCTGTTATAACTCGAGATGGATTACCAAACATAGCCAAATTATCGCGAATTACTTTAAAAATTTCATGGCCACTCATTTTCTTCAAGGGCCGTAGTATACAATACTGTGTGAAAGCATCGACAATAACTACAACATGGCGATAACCGTCACTGGTCTGGGGGAAAGGGCCAGTACAGTCCAGATGAACGGTACGAAATGGAACAGGTATCTTATCTATAGGGTGTAGATATCCTTGATTGGGACCACTATGCGATTTACCTTTAACACATACTAGACAATGTGAAATGTACTTATTCACAAATTTGCTCATGCCTCGAAACCAAAATGATTCTTTTGCTTTATGAAGAGTCTTGTCCGGTCCCACGTGACAATTTTCATCATGGTAGAGACGAACAATGCTAAGACGACTGCCCTTTGGAACATATAGTTTTAACTTTTTGTCTGCGTGGTCTCTATAGTAAAGTAGGTTGCTCTTCAGTACATATTGATTATGATTACCATCGACTTCCCCCGCCTGAACTCTATCAATTAATGATAACGTTTCGGGATCCTTCTGCTGAGCTACTTCCTGCCAAGACGACTAATCGGTAATAACATTTACTACGGGAGTTTTCCTGTGAACAATAGGTACTGGATTCCTTCTAAGGAAATCGACGTGACTAACATAAATTCCCTTTCTATAGACCACGTCAAAAGAAAAATCCTGTAAGTATGTCCATAATCGAGCAACTCGTGGAGATAAGTCCTTTTTGTTCATTGTTGATTTTATTGCGTTGCAGTCTGTAACTATACTGACCCGTAAAACTAGCAAATTTTAATTTGCTAGTTTATGCTTACTCTACTACTATACTCTAAAATGCTTCAACGAGTTGTATATGGCCAGGGATTTTAATTCATACTATGTGTATCTTGACTCTGCACTTGTTGTGCGTCGACTGTAGTACCCAACAACCCGTCTATTTGCGCCATCTTTCTGAATTAGAATTCCTCCATATCCTATAGAGCTCGCATCCGTGTGAAGCTTTGTCTCAAGATATGGGTCAAAAATAGACAAATACGGTTTCGTAGTAAATTTTTCGATAACGAAATTTTGTGCCGATTCTTGGTCACTGCCCCATTCCCATTTTTGATCGTTTTTTGTCAGTTTTGTTATAGGGACAGTCCTTGAAGCAAATTCGGGAATACATTTCCTGAAATAGTTAGCCAGTCCCATGAACTGTCTAGCTTGTTTCACAGTTTGTTTCACTGGGGAGTTGAGCAAAACAGACACTTTTCTATCACTAGGTCGTACACCGTCAGCTGATATGGACCAACCTAGGTATTCTATAGTCTTAACGAAAAATTGGCCAACCACCAAAAACCAGCCTTTGTTAGAGCAGATAAAGTGAGATCTAAGTACTCCAATCCTTGTTCTATTGATGTACACGGGATAAGAATGTCATTCATATAAACCTGAAAAAAATTGAGGTGTTGGAGGGCCTTAGAGATGGCACGTGGAAACACACAGGGACAGTTGCAAATTCCAAAGGGCATTTTAATAAACTCATAATGCCCATCCGGGGTTACAAAGGCAGTAAATTTAACACTATCCGCATGTACAGGTATTTGATGGAAACCTCTTTTCGCGTCAATAGCTATGAAATAGATTGCCTTTCCTAATTTATCAATTTCATCTTGAATCAGAGGCAGGGGTATCTATCTCTTTCAATGATCGCATTGAGAGCTCGGAATTCAACGCACATTCGGTCGCTACCGTCACGCTTTTTGACTTATAACACTGGGCTAGCGTAAGAAGAGTCACTCTCACGAATTATACCTGCTTGTAGATTACTCACGATATCTTTGACTTTTTCACGTTCGAGTGGGGAAAAGCGGTAAGGTCGGTAATAAACATTCTTGTCAGACTTTAGTTTTTTAACAAGCTCACCAGAATTTACGTTACCGATGTAATTGGGAGTAGGTAAGATTTTAGGGTATTTGATAATTATTTCCTCGATTTTATTCTGCATATCGGGGTCAAAATCTTTGATCGATGCAAAATAGGGAGCACTTTCAACTACGTTCACAACATTATCTACAACATCCTTTCGACCTAACTTGGTACCAGATTCGTCCATAATTATAGCAACACTCGAATGCCTAACTGCATCCTGTCCAATTATACATTCGTACGGGAAGTCACCGTCGTGAACTACGTACATATTTAATTCAGTACAGACATCTTTGAAACGCACAAGGACCTTATACTTTGCGAAAGTATACAAACTTCCCGAACCAATGCCATCCAGCTTCACCAAAGATGTGGTAAGTTATTCCTAACGTGAGTTCTTCCTTCCAACTTCCTAAACTTGACGCAATCGACTCGCGAATAATCGAACAGTTCGCACGTGTATAGATCAAGCAATTTACGGTAACGTCATTCATTTTAATTTCGGTGAGGTTCAGGTTCGATTTGGTCAAACAATTTACCTACACATGCTTAACTTTTGATTTACTACGGTCACGTTCCTCACGTTGTTCACACCAGCAAACTTCAACGCCATGCCCTTTTTTGGAACAAAAGCTACAAGTCTTATTCTTATTGTCGTCAGAATATGCTGGATTTTTAGCGGAGTCACTGATGTTGCGAGAGTTTACCATCAATCTATTTTTTTACACAATTTGATATCACGTGACCAAATTCACCAAAAGAAAAACAGTTTCTGGGAGTAAAAGATGTTTTTCGGTTTTCCCTTGGTGTGTCTACGTGCGGCCGCTTAGCAAGTGTGTCAAAATATAAATCACCTACCACCTACAATAAAAGAAATAGAAAATTTTAAAAGGTTTCAGAATATTTTAAAGAAATTCTTGATAGAAAATGCCTTTTACAGCCTTCAGGAGTTTTATGATTATGACCTATGCCATTAATAATTTAATTTGATATAAAATAAAATAAAATTTTACAATCATTGATTACTTACCTATATTTATTCGTATTATATAATTTTATTAAGTGAAATCTCAGAAAATTAGAAAATATGTACCTATATATATAATAGAATATAATAGCCATGCCTTGATACCTTAGACCTAAGTAAAAAATAATAATATTGCAATGCCCTTGCAGGGCGCATGTTCTGGGACTACTTACATTTAATCTTGACATCTTGTACTTGTACATATGTATACCACATGTAAGCGATGAATAAATGAAATGAAACTGCTTGGTCCAGAAATTTCTGTTGTCTTTATTGGATGCTCTAATATTTTACGAGCGCTTTTCGTGTACGCTGTAAATACAGTAATCAAGTCGTTTGTACATTTTATAGAACTATCGTCACGAACACCCCCACACACAAGCTCGACCAACTGTAATTCATTGACTGTTTTCTTTGTTTTCCTTATTAATAGAACTTTCTCAACGGGGGGTATTCGGCGTGGGTATCAGGTGATTCGGAGGAATATAATACGACTTTTGTTAGCCTCTCACTCAAATTTCGTTTGGGGGGAAATAGGTCCATAAACTCAGATTTAAACGAGTTCTAGTCACGTATTTCAGGTTCCCAGCACTCAAACCAAATAGAAGCAGAGCCTCGAAGGGCCTTACCGGCTACAGATACTTTATGCAAGCTGCTCCAGCGAACCTCTGAGCCCGTGTCTTCGACGATTTTGCACCAGGGGCAAGGTAACGTCATCGCGCTTCCGGGATGTAGAAACGGCATCCTGGATTGACAGGAGCATCAATTTCACAAGGTCAGGATACATGATAGGCTCATATCACTCCAGTCTGTAGGCTGAGATAAATGTCAGCACAGAAAAATAAACGGGCTATTCCATCCCACTTCTGATGTAAGAAAAAGGGGTATCATATGGATAGGTATAGCTAACCAAAGCTGCTATTACTACTATAATTATTGTCCTATAACTTCTTATCTTCTAACGCTATCTAAACATCGCATGAACACTAGCATCATCATTCTATTTTATCTACTAAATGAAAGGGTAAGCTAGTTGTCTAGTCATATAGTAAGGAGATTGTGAAATAAGAAAGTTAATTGAACAACAAGTTAATATTTTATTTGGATATCGTACAACGTTAAACACACTGGAACATATTTAGTAAAGATAAGCTTATTGCCAACATCTTCACTTAATTCAATATAAACGTTTAGAAGAAACTAACATCAAACACAATAGAAAATACTCATCTTTGGAAAAGAGGCCGATAGGGGTGAAGATGCTTCTCAACCAAAATAACCAGCAAAACTGCGGGCCCGTGCCCAATCATCTAGTATTTAACAACTCTGCCTCGCATCAATGCCGAAATACCAACGTTTTCGCGCCGTGAACGCTGATTGGTTGCTTTTGCATTCCACGCTTATTTGACTACCAATTTACTATTTTTTAAATGACTTTACTATTATCTAATGATCTCTAAATTCTTAATCTTAATTATAGTAATTACTATGATAACATAATACTCCTTATTACGGATATTAATGATTTAAAACAAAACTAATAGAATTTGATTTCACATCAATGATTATGTATGACAACTTTATTTTTAAATTATAGCTTATAATCAATACAGTGACTAATGAATAAATTACACCTTCCCATATTAATAATTACCATTTGTTTTGAATATCATATATTTTTAAAATCACTATTTTGAAACAAACATAACACATGCAAAGTATGATTAACAGGTGAAATCCCAATAGTGGTGCATTTCATATTACTTTTAACATAAGCTGATGTCAAGTTGAACTAGGCGTGGAGTGGCGTTTGCGTTGCCGGACCGAACGGACGTGTCGTCGTTTGTTGTTCATTCAATGCGCACGTATTGTGTGTCTCTTCGCTATCAAAGTCAAAAATCTTCTTAATATTTTAAAATATAAAAATTACACAGGTCGAGAAAATACCAGACAGTCAAATTAGTGTGATAAATTAAACCAGTGCAAATCAGTGACAAAGTGGTTTGAAGAAAACTTATTTGCTAAGCCGCGTCACCCAGCAACCGTTTTACCGTGCGTCATCCAAGGCCGGTCACTGATCCACATCTTTTCGCCTGCTCCAGCGTATTGCGCCATCTCTGTCAGGCCGCGGCGCTCGTTAACCCCGAGCATTTCGCTTGCTCGAGTGACTACGCTTGTCTCTGTCTAGCCTGCAGAGCACCACTGTGCCAGCGTCACACATCCGCACGGCAAGTCTGCACACATACACACTCATCACCACCAGTATCGCAGTGAGTCATCTACACATAACGTCGGCCGCCCATAGCTTGAATATGAGCTGCACCGCTTGTAAAAGGGCTATTGATTCCACTGAACTGCTCCAGTGTCTGGCTTGCCGCTTTCCATATCATTACCAATGCTTGAACATGCCCCCAGCTTACTATCTGGCTAACACCGCACAGCTACGCGAAAAGTGGCAGTGCTCGCAATGCATAAATGTTAGTACGCGAAGAGGAGCAAGGAACGACAACACCCCAACTAGAAAACAACACGACTTACAAGAGTTTATCCTCTCCAATACGGCTGACATCACAGCCGTATTGAAGAGGATAAACTCACATCGTCATGCGATGAATTGCTGGTAAATACCTCCGCCTCTGATGACCTCAACAACACATCTCTGAGTCTCACGGTGGAGCGACCAAAACCTGAAAGTAATAATCCCCCGCTGACCAATACGCCAACACCGGACACCGTCGGATCCATGACTGCAGAACAACTTACCAGAATATTGGACTCCAGGCTCACAGGTATTCTGAACACTAAACTGAATGAAGTTGCTGCGATCTTATCGAAGAGAATCAGTCAAGCCTGTGCACAACTGAAAGAAGAGTTTACAGTGACAACAAACACGCTCTCTACCACACTATCAGACACTATTTGTAAGGTGTCAGAAATGGGTTTAAAGATTGAAAATATGGAGCGCGAAAAGACAAACTACGCTCGGAACTCATTGCATTTAAAGATCAACAAACATTTGCCGGAACAATGGAACAACAAAATTATTATGCCGACCTCAAACTGGAGCTAAACGATAGTATTCAGTCAAGCCTGTCAAACGACGTTGAGCTAGTGAATATTCCCGAATCCGCAAACGAGTCTATGGGACATATTGTCATTTCTACCGCCGCGAAGCTCGGTCTCACGCTACAGGAGCACGACATTGTGAGCGCGACCCGTGTAGGAGCCCGGCGCAACCACGCAGATGAAGCCCAGCGGAACAAGCCTCGCCCCATTGCCGTGCGCCTGTCCCGGAGGAGGCTTCGCGATGACCTCATCGCCGCGGCGCGTGTGAGAAGAGGGGTAACAACCGCTGATATGTGTCTCCCTGAACACCAATCAGGCAAGTTCTACGTTAACTTTATTACAAAATGTAAATGAGATGGTAAATGCCTTCAGTAAACTTATTTTGGACTTATTCGATAAATATGCCCCTGAAAAAAACATGGTTCTACGCAATTAGCCAAAGCCTTGGTTAACTAGTAATATGAGATACATGATGAAACTTCGGGATGAATCTCACAGCAAATATCGTAGGTCTAAGAATGAGTCAAATAGAAAAACAACCTTGAAAATCATCAATCCATGAAAAGAAGGCTTTCTTTGAACAGAAAATCAATCAGAAGATAAATAATCCAAAACATTTGTGGAAAAATTTAAAAGAAACAGTACTTCCGAATTTCAAAAATGATGCGGACATACCAGCACATCTGAATGATCCAGCCGACATAAATGACCACTTTACTAGAATTCCTGGCACTAATGAGGTACAGCTGTCTCAACTAACATATTTTGAACATCATAAACACAGTAGTACAGCAAATTTCAAAATAAACACTGTGACATATACTACGATTGCTAAGATAATTCTCTCAATTGATGCGAATGCGCAAGGTGTGGACGGTATAGTCATGGATATGATCGTAATGACACTCCCCTCCACTCTCGATGTTATTACTACAATAGTGAACATATCTATCATGTCCTCTGAATTCCCGGAACTTTGGAAAACAGCATTGGTCCGACCCATACCCAAGATTAACAATCCAGTCAGCGTTAAAGATCTGAGACCAATAAGTTTGCTACCGTATTTGTCCAAAATTCTGGAGAGGGCTATTTATGATCAGGTTATTCATTATTGCGAAAAAAATAGCATCTTACCATTACACCAATCAGGCTTCAGAAAGGGGAGAGGTACTTCCACGGCGCTCCTTGATGTGGTGGATAATATACTTGGTTCGCAAGATGTCGGCAAAAGTACGATATTGGCGTTACTAGATTTTTCGAGAGCATTTGAATGTATTAATACTACTCTGCTACTGTCGAAACTCACTTATTATGGCTTCGACATTGAATCTCGGAAATGGTTCGATAGCTACCTTACAAATCGGCAACAGCGAGTTGTTCTTCGCAAATTGGATGGCTCGTGTACTTCTTCAGAATGCGTTCCAATGGACAGAGTTTATGTTTTATTTTTTATATTTTAACCTATACTTAACAAAACGCTTTTAAGCATATGTTGATTGCAGAAATATTCAATAGTAATATTTCTCAGTGTAATGGCCAAATGTGATCGTATTACTGTGGTAGGACTTGCTACGTTGTGTATTTTTTTGTTTCAGCAATCCCAGATTCTTTTAGAGGCATGAAATAGGTAAAGAAAATCCATGAGAAAGAAATTAATAGTTTGATATGGAGGTGATGTAATTGGTCATGAAAATTTGTTTAGAAAGATTTGGAAAGATCCTTGTACGAGGCAAACATCGAATAATTATAAGCTTAAAGAAGGTAGTTACAGTTCCCTAAATCTAGGTTCTGTCGCTGTTGACATAAAAAAATGGGGGAAGGGGGGAGTGGTAGATGCCCCAAACCTCGCATCTACCTGTGAATTCCAACCAGCATTGCTAAGTGAAAGATCTCGCATCTAGATTAACATCTAGTTGCGAGATCTGTTGAATTCCCTTTAATGAGGAGTAAGGATTTCCCTAAGCTTGGCACAGGATGCTACAATAGGGCCTAATGGACTCTAAGTGACGCATGTACTTATATCAAATGTCAAACTTGGAGCTATTTTGATATTCCCTACGGGTGTGATTCCTCGACCGAATGCAAATCATATTAATTCGTTAGCATTCCCGCATTATGAAACTGCAACAACGCCACGTGACTCAGAAGTATTCGCGGTCAACTGTCTCACTCAGACAACCGCGAGAACCGGCCAGCAATACTTTAATTCGCGGGGTTTGGAAGACATATTCCCATCCTTTCTTACGTAACGGCGTGTCCTACTCCCTTGTCATCGGGCACCACTGCTACTCGCCATGACAATATGTACATCCCCTACCCTGTAAGACTTTTCAGGCAATCACACCACCTACAAAGGGGCAGATCCCTATTATTCGCCCATGTTTGCAATATGACACAACCACCACATCACACAAGAGGATACATTACAATTCAATATACAATACAAATAGCCAACAGGCACTCCGGCTACCAGGTAGTGAAGTTTTAATCAACACCAAACCGACAGCATAATTCTTATCTGTAATAAATAACAATCAAAAATAGCTTCAATTGAAGCAGGCTAAATAAATTAAGTATATGTAGGTTTTTAAAAAACGCTAATGAAAGCTCTGTCATTCGTAAGAATTTGGTATAGTTAAAAAACTTCACGGAAGGTGGAAAAAAATGTAACCAGAGTAGTTCTATAAAACGTTAATTCAATTCAATTCAAAATTCAAAATATTTATTTCAGATAGCATACATTTTGACACATATACATCCATAGGTAGATATTATTTTATCTTTATAAAAAAGTTTAAAATTAAACTAAATACATCATCCATCATAATAAATACAAGTGCCAAGTAGATTAACGCAATACTACTAAGTGTTACCTGTGTAACTTAATTTTACAGAAATTTAGAACACAAAGGAAGGGAAATAAACTAATCCGTCAGTTTGATTATTACAGGATGAGCTAACTGACAAAGAACTCAACTGTAATTTTAGTTCAGGATATAAGGATGGGGAATGCCTACCTAAGCGGCTAGCCGACGACAGATCTACCTTAATCAGTTTTGAAAACCCAGTCACACACATCTCATGTCGACGCAGCTATTTAAATAGGCGAACGACAGTGCTACGCATTATAGATTATCATTACACGCTTTGTACCTACATAAAATTTTCCGTTTGTTATTCAGATAAGTATAATGAGGAGCCCGAGTCGAGATAATTAACTCATAGTTCCAGTAACAATTATATACGCCCCTACTAAAACCGAATCCTCTACTATATTGACACTGCCTTGTGGTGTACAGTTCAAAAGGACAAGCAACGACAATATTGACAATACACGGTACCGGTATTTAAAGTGAAGAGCAATCAATAAATTAGGTTAAGTAAACTGTGCATCAAACCAGACAGGAGTTCCCGGCGCGCTGAGATGCCGCGCGAAAGCAGCTCAAAGCTCACCCGATCAGCCGACTGATGGTCAGGTACCGCCGCGCGTTGCTAAGCCAACAAGCGCGGGCGCAGCCCCTGGAAATGTGTGCCCGATACGAAATGAGCGATACGTAATAGCAAATAGTTTTAAGCAAGTTCACGTCGCGAGCCCGAATCTTCCAAATTACGCGTAACATAAAGATAGATATATAAAAAACAGTAAAATATAAATCACAGCAAGTACAAACAAGATTAGGCACACGTCACCGGATTGCAATAAATACTTGACAAAGTGGGCTTGGGCCTATTCCTCTGTCAACCACGAGAGCTTGTTAAATCTAATAAACTTTATCATTCTAGAGCTGAATCAGATCAATAAATATGATTCAAAACGGCAAAGCAATGCGTCTTGCATTTCTTAAAATAAATTTAAAAGCGTTGATCAATGTATTAACTAAAACTGTTGAATTATACTCAGTGATCTGGATTCGAACCAGATTAATTATATTTCTCCGTGGTCTAATGGGCCTCACGCTTGCCTCTCAAATAGAAGATGCAAGTTCGACTCCGATGTACGACATACTAGCCACTTAATGATAAATTTATTAACTATAACTACTGGATGATAATCAGTTCTCTGGATTCGAATCAGATTAATTATAAAGAGCTCCGCCCACGCTTGCCTCTCACGCAGAAGTTGCAGGTTCGACTCCCGACCATGTACCAATGCGACAATCAATCCATTTAAAGGACACTATACTGACGTTCTAACGGTGATGGAAAACATCGTGAGGAAACCTTTACTACTCCATAGCTGCGGCGATGGGCCAATTGTCAGCCAAGGCGCATGAAATAACCGGCTCAAAGTGGGCACAGTTGCGCCCCTACCACCCTGCATGGGAAAAGGCGTGACGCTATGCAATTATAATTCTCCACATCTCTGAAATGTAACAAAATAAAATAGACTCACCACTTTGTGCTATCCTTCACTCGACAGCCGACGCCTACCACGTGTACCTTTACTCACCACGCGGCGATGGCCCCCTGACGCCGCAGTCTCGCCTCTTGCGCCCGGCACCAGAAAACTCCCGCACTTCCTGTTATTCCGCTTGATGAAGTCCTCCTCGCTGTCGACTGCCCTGTTCCGCGTCTAAACCCGGTCTCCTACTCTGTCAAATTCCCGGCTTTTCGGCGTAGGCACAGCCCTACCTACTCTACTACCTACCCTTCCAGTCTCGACCAATCACATCACCAAATCTCATTCAAGACTACGCCCCTAGGTCATCTCATTGGCCCTTGTACTCATGGTGCTATCAGGATTATTATTTTAACAAGCATAATAGTTAGCCTATTTAGTTCTTTCCATGCCTAGATCCACCCCAAGAAATAGAACGATGCTGACGATACTGATACATGAAACTTTTTGCCACCGCCTATAAGATGTTGTTAATATTAGGTTTTCGCTATATACTTTATTTGGTTCTTTACGTCACAAACTTGCCCAAAATGGATGATAAAATAATTAGCAACCAAGATTAAATATATCAGGATCTCATTTTAGTATGTTACCTAAAATCAATGATTCAGTGAATGATTATGCCTAATCTAACCTATCAGAGCTCAATTAATTTCAACGACCCGAATGGCCGAGTCGGCAGTGCCACACCCACGAAGCCAAGGGTCCCAGGTTCGAGTCTCAGTGGGGGCAAACATTTGTCTGACGAAAACCGATGCTTGCACCCCAGTGACGGCCGCTTATCTATCTCAGTATAATATTTATAAGTATGTGTATCGCCTTCTAGTAAGCAAGATACAGGGAATCCCAGTTTGGGCCAGATCAATGTGTGCAAATAGTGCCCAATGTATTATTATTATTATTAATTAATTTCAAAGATGTCATACGGCATTCATTCAGTGGGGTGCCAACAATGGCATCGATCCCTGGCTTTATTTAGACAACAACGTCTTAAAATAATAAAACATCCGCGCCGTACTCGCCTTTTTACACCATCATCATTGAATTATTGCAGGACAGAGTATTGTAAAAAATAACCAATTACAAGTATTGACTTGCTTACCCAGAACTTCGTATTTCTTGCCATGATGCAAGTAATTGGCCAGAAGATAAATGACCTTAATTTTATTATCTCGAATGATCATAAGAGTGACCTTGTGATAGACTAAATTACTTACTTCCTAACGAGCCATACATAGAACTGAGTTTTGGCTAAATAGTTCTGGTCAATGTTTCTTTTAAGTCTAAAAAAAATTAATCGGTGTGCACATTTGTTAACAGTCAGCTTTTATGACTTTATTACTTAAGTTATTCCCAAAACTCCAACAAACCGATATGAACTACCTTTCTTGATTTTATGATCATTTTGTATGATTTAGTTAAACAGTGCATGGGGATCGTTACAAGAGGCGTTCCTCAGGGGTCCATATTGGGGCCTCTTTTATTTATTATATATACTGCCGATATAGTCAAGGCAATCTCCAGTTGCAAATACCATATATACGCTGACGATCTACAGCTGGACGTTGGTAATTTCCAAGCTACTATGGACAAAATAAATTACGATCTTGACTGTATCTCAAAGTGGTCATCGAGAAACTCACTTGCCCTGAATCCACTGAAATCTAAATATATGATCATAGGTACGCGATTACAAATCCAGAAGGTGTTACTTCTAGATCCTGTTTTGTTAATTGATGGAGTGCCTATAGAACGCGTAACTGAAGCACGCAATCTAGGAGTGACGATGGACGATAGTTTAAGATTTGAGAAACATGTAGCTGAGCTAGTTCGTAACTATTTTTATAGGCTAAAAGTAATCTATGGTATTAGAAATAACGTAAGTGTAGAAATGCGTGTCACGCTATGTGAAACATTAATCCTGTCGAAACTTAACTACTGCTTAACAGTTTATGGCCCCTGTCTATACAGGAAAACATTACGTCTTCTGCAGCGAGTACAGAACGCATGTGCTCGCTACTGCTATCCTATACCTCCGCGGTCCCATATAACACCGTATCTGAATAGGGGAGATTTTCTGAAAACAGAAATTCGTATGAAATTACACTTGGCGTCTCTCTTGTTCGGCGTACTCAAGTCCGGTATACTAGAGTATTTGAGTGCAAAGATCACTTGGCGACAAATAACCGATGGTGTCAGGAGTTGCACGGCCCCTTTATCTATCCCACACCACAGAACAACAGCATTTCGTGGCAGCTTTCGCTATATGGCCACAAAATGTTGGAATAATATACCACCCCCTTTAAGGAATTTGAATACTAAAATCACTTTTTAAAAACATTTCAGACTACATTTATAAAATTTACAGAAATCTGATGGTGGGCTTATGTGAAGGGTTTCGCAATACCTAGCATGCCATAGTATCAATACGTCTGTCTACATTCTGATTTTACTCATATTAATCTTGTGGTTCATAAACAAATCCTTTATGTTACTGTGGACTTTCCATAAATTAAATAATATTTGTCCTGAATCAAAATTTGTTTTTACTTGTAAAGGTGTATAATATTTCTACTTGCATATTTATCATCCTATACTTATATTATAACTATGTATAACTTAAGTGTTTTCAATCTAAATAACATGGGTACCATATTAATATATTCATATGCACATACACAGTCAGGTCATAAGTTCTGTCACACAATAAAAACTTTTGAATTTAGAACGCTGGCCACAAAAAAGTTTATTGAATTCGAATTTCGAATTTTTCATGAAAATAAAAATGTGTACTTTTTAGAATTTTCCTCATTTTTAAATATGGAGTGGATACTTAAAGAAGACCGTGTCGCAGTTATTGCGTTGCATCGTTGCGGTTACGCGCCAATTCAGATTTTCGACTAACTGAAAAATTTGAATATAACCAAAAGATTCGTTTATCGTACCATAAAACGATACAATGAATACTCTAGTGTAGATGACAGGTCAAGAAGTGGTCGCCCTCGCTCTGTTAGGACTCCAGCAGTGATAAAAGCTGTGAAGGCGCGAATTCAAAGAAATCCCATACGTAAGCAGAAACTGTTGGCCCTTCAGATGGGGTTAAGCAGGACCACGGTGAAAAGGGTGTTAAATGAAGACTTAGGGCTTAGGGCATATCGAAGAAAAACAGGACATCGTTTGGAAGCTCTTTTAATGGACTTGAGACTGAAGAGATGCCGCGCTTTGTTGAAGCGGTACGCGGGAAAAAAGCATCGGGAAATTCTTTTTTCGGATGAAAAAATTTTCACCGTGGAAGAGAGCTACAACAAACAAAATGATACGCACACAGCAGTGAAGAAGCGAGCAACCGTATTCCACGTGTCCAACGAGGTCATTTTCCATCCTCGCTCATGGTTTGGTTGGGAGTCTCTTATTGGGGCTTAACTGAGGTACATTTTTGTGAGAAAGGCGTAAAAACGAATGCAGTTGTGTATCAAAATACAGTCCTCAAGAACCTTGTGGAACCTGTTTCTCATACAATGTTTAATAACAGGCTCTGGGTATTCCAACCAGATTCTGCGCCAGCTCATAGAGCGAAAAGCACACAAGACTGGCTGGCGGCGCGTGAAATCGACTTCATTCCGCACAAAGACTGGCCCTCCTCCAGTCCAGATTTGAGTCCGTTAGATTATAAGATATGGCAACACTTGGAGGAAAAGGCCTGCTCAAAGCCTCATCCTGATTTGGAGTCACTCAAGGCATCCTTGATTAAGGCAGCCGCCGATATTGACATGGACCTCGTTCGTGCTGCGATAGACGACTGGCCGCGCAGAATAAAGGCCTGTATTCAAAATCGCGGTGGTCATTTTGAATAAACTTTATCACCATAAGAATCTATGTTTTATTAAGTTCATTTTGCTATATAAATGTTTACATAAATAATAAACATGTCTAAATTATTTCATATTGCACATGTGACATACATACTATATATATATATATATATATATATATATATTCTAATGTAAATATTTATATACTGATAATTATTTGTTACTCATAATAATAATAAATATTATTATTCCTCATGATTAAAAATATTTATCGTCCATTATTGTGTTAGTGTTAGTTTATAGCTTTAGTATAATTTTGTGGGGCGGTCAGAAAACCAGCGCTGTGAGGTCGCACTTGTGCTATTCACAGCACATGCTGAGACCGTTTCTTTTTTGCCTGTTTTTATGTATCCTGTTTGTTTTGTTTGTATGTCTAATAAGGCAAATAAATTATTTCATTTCATTTCATTATTTCATTTCATTTCAACTAGGTTAAACCAACTATAGCTGCGTCGCATATAATATTATAAATTAACAATGTAACTACTAATTTTCTATATTTATTAGACAGGTACAATGTATCCTGTGTCAGAGTAAAGTTATGCGGTATAATATGTACCTAAATTATTGCGCGAGTACAGATAGAGAAGTAGAAGGAAGAATAAATAATCAATGTCAAGTTCTTACTTAATGAATTTCTGGTTTTCTGTCTTCTTTCTCTTTCTGTTTTGCAGATTTGCTTCTGTATTGTAAAGCTGGGCATTCACGGTCAGTTTGATCGACAAAAGAACTAATTCGATCTTTCGACGATCAGAGACGTACGAAAGATCGCATGAATCCGTTCGATTTCCCCACTAATTGGTATAAAACTGGCTTTCGGAGCTCGATCGACGGGTTCTGTTGATAAGCTGCTTAGCAAACAATCTTTCCCATGTTAAGGTGATAAAAAAAAAATATGGAAGGAATCCGAACTATTTATGAAAAGTGACAACGATATGAAAAGTGACAGCAATAATTACTTCCACATAAGAAAGAAAATATATAGCGTAAACAATGCGCTCGACACAAACTGAAATAAATTAGCGCCAAACCACATAGCAATTGTTTAAAAATAAACTTTAGTCAAAAGTATTTTCAAAGAGAGTTTACGAATACATAATATCCACATTTTGAATGCAATTCCACAATGAAATTAGTTAGGAATTCAGAATTACGGGAAAAAGTAAATAATTTAGATATATTTTCTTAATTAAATTCCATCGAGAAAATTTCATCCAAGCGCATTTTCCTTCAGTGAGAATCTAAATAAAATACACAATAAACGTTTACCAAAAAAAAAAAACTGTAGATGACTTTATAGAGGAGTAAATGGATTCGAAAAATACCCCTTTTTAGGGTTCCGTACCCAACGGGTAAAAACTGAACCCTATTACTAAGACTTCGCTGTCCGTCCGTCCGTCCGTCCGTCCGTCCGTCCGTCCCTCCGTCTGTCACCAGGCTGTATCTCAAGAACCTAGCTAGCTAGAGAGTTGAAATTTTCACAGATTATGTATTTCTGTTGCCGCTATAACAGCAAATACTAAAAAACAGGATAAAATAAATATTTAAAGGGGCTCCCATACAACAATACCACATACAAACTTATGGATGCACCTGGTTACGTACATGGAGTGTGAAAGTAACCGCACTAATAACTTTGTAAACAATATTTTGCTGTGTAAAATCCAAACTATTCACTCCACACCATCGCTTCCATTGAACGGTGGTACGGAACCCTTCGTACGCGATTTAGACTTGCACTTGACCGGTTTTTTCGTATCACCTTAACCTGGTTTGCTGGAAGAGATCTCTTATTAGAGATAAGGTGGTCGCATTTGTACACTATTTTTATGTAACTTGTTTTTTTATTATAATTTGTGCAATAAAAACTATGGTGATATATCTATCACCCAACACTTTTTTTTTGCTTTGATGTCCTCTACCCGTATTTACAACATTCATCATGCGCTAAAGCAAAAAAATGTTAGGGGCGTCTGCAGGGCCCTCTGTTGGATTTTGAAAAACCTCTGCGCCAAAATAATCCTATTCTTAATTATCTACTATCTTATATTTACTATCTATTATCTTTCTATCTTGTTTTATTTTATTTACTACTAAACGAATATTTTTCGTTTCAGGCGAGTTAATTTTGCACCTGGATCGCTACGTCATTATGGCGCTTGTAGTCATAAGGAAATGTGGCAGGTGCCAAATCAATTCCCCCGGTTAGTAGGTGGGGAACTGGGTACAATAATACAACGTGAAATTAAATGCGCGTCCAGCCTCATAGTTCGCGTCGAAGCTACGACTGATGAAAAAAACGATGGAACGCGCACTCACGGTCAGTTTGAACGACAATCGCCCGGAAATCCGAGGTTGGCGTCCGTTAAGCTGGACATTCACGGTCAGTTTAATCGACGATTGAACTGATTCGATCTATCGACGATCAGAGAAGTACGATAGATCGGATGAAGCCGTTCGATTTCCCCACTCACTGGCATAAAACTGGCTTTCAGTTCTAGATCGACGAGCTCGCGCACTGACGCACTCTGTTAACATACTGCCCAGCAAACTACCTTTGTCATGTCAATGTGATACAAATATATATATATATATATATATATATATATATGATTTAAAATAAAATTAGTTTGATTTAGTCGTCCTGGATTTGCATCGATTTTTACTCCTAGAGAAGGAATTGTTCATGAATGAATTACATCAGATCGTATTCCTTATATATATATATATATATTTCAGGTCATAATTTCTGTCACATGTGCAATATGAAATAATTTAGACATGTTTATTATTTATGTAAACATTTATATAGCAAAATGAACTTAATAAAACATAAATTCTTATGGTAATAAAGTTTATTCAAAATGACCCCCTCGATTTTGAATACAGGCATTTATTCTGCGCGGCCAGTCGTCTATCGCAGCACGAACGAGTTCCATGTCAATATCGGCGGCTGCCTTAATCAAGGACTCAAATCTGGACTAGAGGAGGGCCAGTCTTCGTGCCGGATGAAGTCGATTTCACGCGCCGCCAGCCAGTCTTGTGTGCTTTTCGCTCTATGAGCTGGCGCAGAATCTTGTTGGAATACCCAGTGCCTGTTATTAAACATGGTATGAGAAACAGGTTCCACAAGGTTCTTGAGGACTGTATTTTGACTGCATTCGTTTTTACGCCTTTCTCACAAAAATGTACCTCAGTTAAGCCCCAACAAGAGACTCCCAACCAAACCATGAGCGAGGATGGAAAATGACCTCGTTGGACACGCGGAATACGGTTGCTCGCTTCTTCACTGCTGTGTGCGTACACCTTATCATTTTGTTTGTTGTAGCTCTCTTCCACGGTGAAAATTTTTTCATCCGAAAAAAGAATTTCCCGATGCTTTTTTCCCGCGTACCGCTTCAACAAAGCGCGGCATCTCTTCAGTCTCAGGTCCATTAAACGAGCGTCCAAACGATGTCCTGTTTTTCTTCGATATGCCCTAAGCCCTAAGTCATCATTTAACATCCTTTTCACCGTGGTCCTGCTTAACCCCATCTGAAGGGCCAACAGTTTCTGCTTACGTATGGGATTTCTTTGAATTCGCGCCTTCACAGCTTTTATCACTGCTGGAGTCCTAACAAAGCGAGGGCGACCACTTCTTGACCTGTCATCTACACTAGAGTCTTCATTGTATCGTTTTATGGTACGATAAACGAATCTTTTGTTTATATTCAAATTTTTCAGTAAGTCGAAAATCTGAATTGGCGCGTAACCGCAACGATGCAACGCAATAACTGCGACACGGTCTTCTTTAAGTGTCCACTCCATATATAAAAATGAGGAAAATTCTAAAAAGTACACATTTTTATTTTCATGAAAAATTCGAAATTCGAATTCAATAAACTTTTTTGTGGCCAGCGTTCTAAATTCAAAAGTTTTTATTGTGTGACAGAACTTATGGCCTGAATGTGTATATATATAAGGAATACGAATGTGACAGTGTTAATTAATTCCACATAAAAAAGCAAAGAAAGCGCAAACAATGCGCTCGACTCAAACTGAAATAACGTAACGCCAATTCATCATCATTCATTCATCATCAGCGTCTCAGGGGACCCACTGTTGGGTATAGGCCTGCTCATGGTACTCTTTTGGGGTCCGTGCTTTAGGTCTTTTTAAAAAAAACATTTAATTATACACAGGAGTTTATTAGTCTTGACTTTACCGGCTGTGGTAATATTCCAGGTGGCTGTGTTTGCTCACCAAAACATAGACGCCTATCACGCCCATAAAGATCTCCATAGGTACGCAACACGCAACGCCAATAATTTGGTCACAATCTCCCGCCGTCTGACGAAAACATGTAAATCGACACATGCGATGGGTCCGTCGATTTACAACAAATTGCCGGGGCACATCACATCCGCTCCAAGTACCGGGGCATTTAAAGCCAGACTAAAGCGGTGGCTTATTGAGCTGACGCCCTACAGCCATGAGGAATTCGTAACGCACTCACGATCTAGGTAAAATTTATTTATAATTAGGTACAGCCCCCTCTACAGGTTGTAGCCCTACTTGACATTTGAACTACATATTTTTTATATTTTTGATGACCATGACATATTGTACAAGATTACTTAAGACTTATTTTTGCTATTTTTGTATTGATATTAATACCAAATGACATGTAATACTAACCTTTACTTGTTTTTACAAATTAAAATACAAGTTCACAGTATCGCGGCTATTGATTGACTAACGATTTTAGGTATAGAACATTATATAAATGAGGTATAAATTGTATAATGTTCTATACCTGCTTGTGCTTTTGCACTATTCACGTAATAAAGTAGTTCATAACAGCTCCCCCAATAAGACGAAGGTTATAACCAAAATAAACGAAGGGTAGAAACTGAAAATAGTATATAATGCAAAGAAGGGATGGCTTTGTGAAAATTGCTATAAGTATACAAAATAAGAAAACTTAGTATTACACTGACGAGCAATGAAAAAGTTCCACTCACAAAATGCCGACAACAAATGGCGCCAATTTTTTAAAACATTTAATAAAAAAAATTAAGACAATATTTACGTTTTTAATTGGTAATATTCTGATGGGCTGTTAAATGTACTTTAATATTGCAGACGGCGTCATTAAGCTAGCCTTTCCCTTTTAGGAGTAAGTTGGTGCTATATCACTGGAACTTTTTCATTGCTCGTCAGTGTATTACCCAAATACCCAAAACTTAAAATTTACTAAGATTTCTAGAGGAAGATCTCTGAAATGATGTTCTCTTATCACTAATTGGCAAAACCTCTGGAAGGCTCTTGATAGACTTCTTGTCACATTCTTTATCATCAGTGAACTCAGTTAGTTCAATAGAATTATTAATTTTATTTTGATCCCTTTTAATCTTCTTATTATAACATTGTAAGTACAACAGTAATAACGCATTTTCTATAAACTTTATAAGTTACATATGCAAAAATAACAGCAAGAATAATATAAGTAGCAGTAGAGTAATAAGAAGCATATTTAACAATATGGGATTGGCTTTGTGCCTGATTTATCTGATTTTCTAAATAATCCAATTTGTGGGAGACCACATTTAAATATTCTAAATTAATATGAGATAAATGTAAAGGAGATAACTTATCAATAGTGTTATTAATAATCTTGCGATTACAGCATTCATCTTCTGTTAAATTAAAGTCAATAGAGAGTTGATGAGGAAGGGTTGAAGTAAACACATGGGAGGGTGAAAGCTGTGAAGTCTGAAAGTATGCAACACGATTATTTTAAGTGATATTATTCCGGTACCTGATAAGGTATAATCATTTATTTGTTCTTTACATTTAACAGTAAGTTTATTAGGTTTAGATTAAACATAGATCCATTTTCCATCATGAAGCTTTTGCCACAAATTAATACTACCATATAACAACTTAGAATTACATATTCCAGGAAGTGACAAAGTGACTTCAGTCAACAGTTTGGTTTCACAAGACGGGTCATTAATAGTTGATAAAACGGACACAGAAGGACATATTATATAATCATAATTTTACATTCATTGACATCATCAAGTAGTGCGTAACTCAACCTATCATCCGTTACTGCCATATATGGCTTAGTGGGGTAAATGGGGGCATAAGTCTCAAAGCTTGTATCATGAGGAGTAGGCAAAGCTATCATTTTGTAAACTTTAAATTTCTGAAGCTTTATTAAATTAATTAAATTAATAATAATTAAATTAATTAATTCTATCTTCGTTATCATTAAGTTTACGGATAGACACATTAAAATTATTAATCGTAGATTGAACAACATGTATGTTGTCTTTCATCAAGGAAAACATTTAGTTTTCATTCTGTTGACAAGCTGAAATAGCAGCCTCATACTTGCGAGCATCATCAGCATCTAATGTTCCAAAGAAAAACTTTAATATTTCACCACCGAACTCTAAAGACCTTTTAAAACGAGTCGGAGGCTCTTGAGAGATAATATGAAATAAAGAATCGAATTTCAGTAAATCAGCATTAAGTAATATTTCTAAAGGACTAAATGTATCCTTACAATCAACGTTATAAGCTAAGTTCTGAGCCTGCTTACAAAGATAAGAAATACTGTTCATAGATTGTTCAATTTTGTCTAGATATGGCTTGATATGTGAGACCTCGACGTGAGTGACCACATTACAGTAATCATCGTAAAAGTATGCAACCGAAGTCGGGTCGAAATAGATTCCAGGACTATGGGCTATTTCTTGTATTACGGGTTCTGATATAGAACCTTGAATATGGAGAAACCTGAAACAAGTGAGAAGGGCTTTCAACCAGGTTTCAGTTCATTAACGTGATACTTCACGTGTTTTGCGATTGACGCAAATAGTAACATTGTTTTTGTCATGGACCTTTAAAACTTTGAAGGGTCCTTTTCAGATAGGAGATAAGACTTTTCGGAGTCTGTGATGCTGTTTGAGATATACTAAATCTCCAGTTTTGTATTTAATGTCCTTGGTAAACATATTATGATGGTTCCCATCATAATATGTTTTTGAAGACTCTTTACTTTTCTGTATATTTTCGAGAGCTCATTGTCTAATATATTTCATCCTATATTGTAGAGTCCTAATGTACTCTTGATAAGTAGTACCATTATTAGAGTCTTAGACTTCCTTGCGATGGACGGTTGGTAAACGTAAAGTAACTCGAAAGGAGTGAACTGCGTTGTGCAGTGAGGAGTAGTATTATAGGCTAATATTGCCGTAACTACATAACAATGGCAATCATTGTGGTTCTCGTTAACAAAATATTTTAAGTACTCTTTGAGAGTAGCATGGCTGCGTTTTAGTGCACAATTAGTATGAGGATGATACGGAATTGAATAAAGTGATTTCACTTTGAGAATTTGTCAGAAATTGTCAGTTGTTTAAACAACTCAGAGGTAAAACATGTACCTCTGTCGGATAAGATCATCTTTGGAAATCCAAAAAGAGAAAAGAAGTGAATCAGATCACGCGCAACTTCGTCTGTAGTAGACCCAGTCATAGGGTAAGCACAGGAGAATTTGGTCAAATTATATTGATGTGTCAAGATAAATTTAAACTTTTGAAGTCCAGCCTCAGGCAAAGAACCGACGATGTCCAGAGCGAATCGCTCAAAAGGCTTGGTACTAGATGAGGTTATAATCATAGGAGCCTTGTTACATTTCCGTAAGGGTTTGGTTATTTTACATAGACTACAGTCTTTTACAAATCGCTCAATGTCAGAGCGCATTCCTTTCCAATAATAAGTGGCTCTAATTCTGTTAAACATTCTCTGAATGCCTGGGTGACCAGCAATAGTGGTACCATGATTTTCTTTCAAAATGTTGGGAACCTCAACGGTTGAAGGGTAATTAGTTTGATTTTTGTAGATGTGAATTTTGATATTTGTGCCATGAAACACAAAAGAAATGATGTTGTACACCTTTGTATAGTCTAATTTTGTGAAAGGTTCGGAAAAATCAGGAATTGCTAAGTCTGTTTGGTCTTCAGCAATAACAACATCACGTTATTTGATTAATAGGTAATGAATATATGAAGTTTCATCGTAGAGATGAACTTTGGCAAATAAAAAATAATACTTTTTATTAGTAGAATGAGCGGCCAGCACAGTCTCGGGCTCGCGCTCTGCTGCGCTCGTGCTTATAGCAAGTCAGCAGAATTGTCTTCGGTGGACAATAATTGTTCGCAACTCGGCATAGAGTAGTCGAAATCTAGAGAGGTCGGGCAAGCGACTAATTTGTGTATAGACAGATCTAATGGCTCATTGTAATTTGAGTATCATTTGATACTGATTTTGTAAATTGTTTTTGAAGTAGATCTCTTATGAGCATTTGTTTGAACAGCAATTACTTGAAGCTAACCAAATCATCCAGCAGCTAAAAGACCAAAAGACAGAGGAAGACACAGAAACAACCTTCTCTCTGTATCATGAATCTCGGACAAAATCAGAACTCGGCAGTCCAACAGCCAAACCCGATCATCATCGACTTAACCTCTGATCAGAAATCGACACCACTACTAAAAACAAGAAAATACATTAAAAAATCGAGGAAAATAAATAAAGCTATCATTAAGACACAGCAACAGATCCAGAAGCTTAACATTTGCCCTACACCGGAAAATAAGAAATTTGAAGATTCAGCAAGACTGCTACAGGAAATGACAGAGGAATATCAGAATACAGTAACTGATTTAGAATTGAAAATATTGCGACTGGAGATAGAACTTCAAGATGTAGTTACCAAGTATACATGGACAGAAAAAAAACAAATCGTGGAACTTAACAAAATAATACTGGACAGCAATACTAATCTACGGAGAGTACTCGAGTTGTCGCAACAGACACAGCAATGCATCCATGAAAACTGCCAGATATGTGAGTCTCAGCAAAAGACCAACGCGCCCACCGAAGAGCTCACCATCGTCGCACTGGACACCGAGGATACGCCGCCAGCGGACTCCGAAGTTGATCCTTTACATTAGCCGCGGGCCTGCCTCAGCGCACCACCACAACCGGCGAGCCCTCGCATCAAGTATACTGCGAGCGATCAGCAGCTCGCACCCAGTGACGACACCGACGCCGCCGCAGAGCCCGAGACTGACCCTTTACATCAGCCGCGGGTCTGTCCTCTCACTGCGCACATGGTGACGAGCGAACAGCAGCTCGCCCCGAGTGACGTCACCGCCGAGCTCAAACGTGCGCCGCCGCCACTGACGCCGCAGCCTGCCGCTGCAAACCAGCGCCAGTGCCAGGAGCCAGAGAGCCCTGCAACGACGTGCACAGCGACGCCGCCGGCCGGGACCTCACACGTGACACCTCGTAGGACTGTTATGTTCTCGGACAGGCTAGGTGTAGGTATGGGACCAGCTCTTCGTGCTTGTCGCGTAGGTACGGTTATTAACTATTGCATGCCTGATGTCCCCTTCAAAATTATGGCCAAAAACGTTTTAAACTACAAATATGAGGAGGGTTCAACCGTAATATTATATATGGAGAATAGTTTAGGTGTAGGGAAACAAATTATGATAAAGTTTGTTGATGCTCTCTCTAATCTAGAAGTGGGCAAGATTGTTCTATGTGCCTTTCCTTACCAAAATACAATGAATGGAAAGCAACAGCACGCTACTCATAGGTTAAATATGTATATGTATAATATGACTGTACGCAATGCAAAAATTGTATTCTTTGACACAAATCTATTAATTTGTAAATACATCACTGACGGAAAAAGTGAGGACATCAAAGTTATTATTGTTAAAATTGACACTGACGTAATAGCTAAGTCTTTAGCTTCATTTATTTTAGAATCTGTTATAAACAGTATAACAGAAGTAAGTAATTGTATAACGGTCACCACAACGATTAGTACACGTACTAAGAAGCATGTAACTACTGACAAGGCAATATGTACAAACGATACTATTGTATCTTTAAACTGCCAAAACCGACAACAGAAAAGCACGGCTTAAAGGTAATGCACCAAAATATACAAGGCTTTTCTGGCAAGCAACTAGAATTAGAAATGGTTTTAGAAAGCGAAAGAATAGATATACTTTGTATGACAGAACACTGGCTGCAAGAGTGTGCAATGCAGTTCAGCATACCAAATTATAAAGTGATCAGCTGTTTCAATAGAAAGACTAAAACTAGAGGTGGTTCCTTAATTTTAGTAAAAGATGGTTTTAAGTGTAAAGAACGAAAGGATATTGTTAGTCTTTCTAGCGAAATGAATGCTGAAGTCTCGTGTGTTGAGATGGAAAAATATACTATTGTTAGTGTGTACAGGCGGGGTGAAGGAGATTTTGAAGTCTTTGAATCAGTGATGGAACAAGTTCTTCAACTTGCATCCAGAAACAAGTCCAAACGCGTCATAGTTTGCGGCGACTTTAACGTAGATTTACTAGACACCGCAAACAGCTCTATTCGCACTAGGATCCTAGCAGTATTTAAGTCTTACAATACGTGCAATGTCTTTCTGGAGCCTACACGAATAACGGCTACCTCCGCTACTTGTCTAGTTAACGTATTCTTTGAATGTAGTATTCACGATAAACAAATAGTTAAGGCATTAAGTTCAGACCACACTGGTCAGATTGTAGTATTTGAAGAAAGTAATGCTATAAAGCCCGTAAAAGTATTGTGTAGACCAGTAACTTTGAAGAAAATGGAAAAATTTCGTAGTGGACTAGTGTCAAGTCTACCGTTAACACCTTACTGTGAAGATCCGAACACATTATGTTCCAGCTTCTTCAAATCTGTATCTGCGGAATTTGAAAAGGTTTTCAATCTGACAAAAATGAGACCGGACAATAAATCAAAATTCTCTGAATGGGCAACAGAGGATTTAAGACAGAGCAGGTCCAGACTATATGAATTGTATGAGCAAAAATCCTATGA
Organism: Argyresthia goedartella; assembly: GCA_949825045.1. Classification (NCBI taxonomy): domain Eukaryota; kingdom Metazoa; phylum Arthropoda; class Insecta; order Lepidoptera; family Argyresthiidae; genus Argyresthia; species Argyresthia goedartella. The sequence goes on from OX463830.1 coordinate 27,917,990, forward strand.
TCACAGTCCTGAGTTTAACGTCTTTGTCAAAAATTATTCTTAAAATTTTAGAAAAGACTGCCACAAAGCCAAGTGCCTACATCTTAACAATAAAATCAAAGCTTCTGGCGACAAAATTAAAACTACATGGAACATTATTAAAAAAGAGACAGGCAAGGTTAGTTCTAGTGAATCTAGTTAAATTTAGTTAAAGTTAACGACCAATTACTCTCATCAAACGAGGACGTTGCTAACGCATTTGAAAAGTTCTTCATCACCATACCAATAATAACAACAGAAGCACTACCATCCTCTTCTGAAAAGTCTTTAGATTACTTGGTTGAAGATATGCCCAAAAACAAGGATGGTAATAACTTCAAGCCAATAGGCTCTATAACTATAGTTAAAACATTTAAACTTCTAAGCATGAAAAAGACTGAAAATTTAGGGGGCATGTCCGTTAACGTGGTTAAATCAGTAATCGATGTGATTGTGAAAATGAGCAGATTAATACCACTTTTCAAATCCGGTAGTAAACAAGACCCTGCCAACTTCAGACCTGTATCTGTATTGCCAGTGTTGAGCAAGGTGTTTGAAAAGGTCATATTGAGTCAACTACTCTCTCACTTCAATGCATCTGGGCTACTCCACAAAAAACAGTTCGGATTCACTAAAGGCAGATCAACAACAGACGCCGGAGTAGCGCTAGTAGAACACATTTATAGTGCGTGGGAAGGATCACAGGATGCGGTTGGTATTTTCTGTGATCTTTCCAAGGCCTTTGACTGTGTCGACCATCAAACTCTTTTGCTCAAACTTCAACACTATGGTATCAAAGATAATGCGTTAAAATTAATGGAATCTTATTTAATGGAAAGATTACTAAAAGTAGATATAAACAGATGCAAGTCCACTGGAACCCATATGAATATTGTTGTACCCCGGGGTTCTATCTTAGGTCCGTTCCTTTTCTTAGTGTACATGAATGACTTGCCTTATATGGTGGTAAAAATGACTCAGATTGTTCTATTTGCTGATGACACATCTATTATTTTCAAGGTGAAAAGACAAGAAGAAATTCTAGACGACGCAAATAGTACACTCTCTCATGTGTTAAGTTGGTTCAATGTAAACAACCTGTTATTAAACTCAAAGAAGACTAAATGTATCAAATTTTGTTTGCCTAATATACGACAGGTTGAAAGCAGTGTTAGAATAGGATCTGAAAGATTGGACCTCGTTGAAGACACAATCTTTCTCGGAATCACTATAGATTCGAAACTTCAATGGGGTCCTCACATAACTAATCTCGCACGAAGACTTAGCTTAGCCGCTTTTGCGGTCAGACAAATCAGATATCTTACAGGTGTTGAAACTGCCAGATTGGTTTACTTTAGTTATTTTCACAGTATTATGTCTTATGGAATATTGCTCTGGGGGAGAGCAGCAGATATAAATACGATATTTTTCTTACAAAAAAGGGCGATCAGGGCGATATATCAATTAGATGCTAGAGAATCATTAAGAGAAAAATTCAAAGAAATTAATATACTTACGGTTACCTGTCAATATATATACGAGAATATCATGCATGTAAGAAAAAACATAGCTTTATTTAAAATTGTAGGTGATAGCCATACAATTAACACTAGAAATAAGAATAGGTTAGCACTACCATTATTTAGACTAAGTAAAGTAGGCACATCATTCATGGGGCACTGTATTCGCTTCTATAATAAAATACCACAGGAATCATTGATCCTTCCTGAAAAGAGGTTCAAAAACTATGTTAAAAATGAGCTGATAAGAAAGTCCTATTATAGTATTAAGGAATACTTAGATGACAAAACTGCATGGTCCATACCATCTCAGCGCGCAGAAATTCGACGAGGGGCGATGGATCAAGTCTATCACTCGCCGGCGAATTTCCTTAGACCGAAACCAGTACCTGTTGTAAAGTCACTTTTTAAAAAAAAAGGTATGGGGGAGTTTCTTTCCGTTTCTTCTTAACCCCGAGGCCCACCTTCCGAAACGGTGTAGTCTTTTTTTTATATAAAAAAAAAATTGACTTATAGTTATAAGTAAGTATAATTTTGACGTTGAATAAGATAATTTATTTATTTATATTCAATAAAAAAATGACTCTGACTCTCTGACTCAACACAGACCTTGCTTTTCATAGTTTTTTAATTATTTATTCCTGCTTATTAATCATAACAATTATTTTTTTCATATTTGTATTAGTTAAGCACAACCTATTTTTAAAAGAAATCTAAAAATCAATCTGTGGGAGTTTCTACGCCCTTCTTCTTCCACAGTGGTCCAATGTAGAGAAGAGGCAGAAAATGACGTTTGCTAAGTATATGTAAATATCTACAGTAATAAAGTACTTTGACTTTGACTTTAAGGAAACTTCATGAGAAGTAGAGAAGACATTCTGAGAAGAACTCTGAGAAAAGCCGACAGGTAAATCCATAGGAGTAAGTTGAACTGAGAAATCTTTGATTTTGATTGCTTTTTCCAATGTATTAACCTCTGCGCATCCGGGCCGCCCCGGCGCGAAACAACTAGGATCCGCGGCATATTTTGAGCCCACCCGCGCGCGGCACTTGACTGACGTATCAAGTGATTCTGTTGGTATGGAACTCTTAGAACTTTACGAATTGTAGATCTGATTAGCTAATGAAACCCTCTCTTAGTTTATGCGAAAAAAATGTCACTGTGACCTTAGTTTATTTTTGTACCGACATGAGAATCACCGACTTCTATGAAAATATTCCCTCTCGACACAAATCTAGTCGACATGAGAAAAACATCAACAAATATACATGTTGTTTGATAGGTATCAATAGGTACGTAGGTACGTAATCTACACACGAAAAAGTGATTTTGTTTTTCCAGTCTGAATATTTTTTTCAACGAAAGACCACAGACAAGTATGTTCATGGTAGAGTTTGACTAATGCTGCATTTAAACTTGCCAAGCATGCCAACATTATGTACTAAAATTGTACCAAAATACCGGTTTGTAAACACAGCGTCACCCGCGCATCAATAGCTGCGCGTGGTAGCCAACGTTATTTTGACTTTGCAGCTATTGATGCGTTCGGATACTGAGAGGTTAAAATAGAGACATTAACTCTATAGTTCGGCTTAACTGTAACAATACAATTTGCAACAATAACTTCGCAGAATGTGTGATCGAGTATCAACGCGTCGCGCAAAGAGTCTTATTCTGAAATGTCGTTAGACACAAGACATTCAATAATTCAGATCGCCTCAGATCGAGCAGGTATAACAAAGCAAGGGTTGCTAAGCGAAAATGGAATGGAAAACTTTTGCATTTGCAAAGTTTTAGTTGAGTATTTGATATCCATTTTATAGTTGTCAAGGAAATCGCTACCAAGAATGCCATCGAATGGCAAGTGCACTGAGTCGCTAATCGCGTGTTCATTGAAGTTCAGCGAAGAAGTTCATTGAAGAGTATAGTAGCTCTGTTGAGAAAACCGGTAGGATAAGTCAAGTTCAAGGGACCCGAGAGATTCTACAAGGGAGTCGTCATCATTTTGACCTTTAATTTTAATGGTTCGAGGTCCCAAATCGGAATGCTTTTGTAAACTTGAAAATTTCACAATGGAAATTGAAGCACCCGAATCGATTAAAAAACAGAGAGGTTTCTGTGAATAGCTCGTCTGCAAAAACACGTGAGGAAGCGAAACCCTAGGGTTGAGATTAAAAACAGTATAAACTGTGCTTTCTTCACATGTAGAATCTCTAGGGGTAGAACCCGAAAAACTCAAGTTATCTTGAGGGGAGAGATTCGTAGACTCATTGAGAGTATTAGAACTAGCCTGAGGGGTAAACACTTTTTTGAGTGGAGGCTTAGCAGAACTGGCCTTGGGTAGAAACTCAGGGAGTAAAGGCGCAGATTTTTGTTTACGTGTCTATCACAATAGGAATACTAGGCTCCGGCAGACACGGGACCGGAACCGATTTTAGTTTAAATCAGTTTCGATTTCAACTGAGTGTTCAAGCGCAGTGTAGACACTGGCTTAAGGAGACGGTGATGACTCATCGTTTTTGCGTTTCAGTTTAAAACACTCGGTTATACGATGCCCTACCTTTTTACAATAGGCACAACTTTGAGACGGAGGAGAATTCATCGCGATCGGAAGCGGAATGTCCGCTTTGCTGACAGAAAGAATGAATGAATGAATGAATACTTTATTGCACAAAACAAACGTACAGAGATATATAAAGAAAGATATATGTACAAGAGGCGCGCTTATCTCTATAAAAGAGATTTCTACCAGCAAACCCAGATAGGAAAGGAAAGTGGATTGTGAGAGTAAAACCTATTTGCACAACAAAATAATTCATACACAATAATAATATAAGTAGGTACATATACCTAATACTACTACTACACCTAATTTATATAATATAATATACATACATACATATCATACACATACAAGTTATATACATACATAACATACACATACAAATTATATATACATACTATGGAAGAGAGAGGTAATGATCTTTCAAGCGAATCTTAAAAACGTTAAGTGACGGACTGTCCCTGATGGCACTGGGGAGCTTGTTCCAGAGCCTGATAGCACTGATCCTGAATCCTTGCCCATATGCGACTGAGTTGTGTTGAGGAGTTGCAAGCAGCGACCGAGTGTTTGATCTCCGAGACCTATCCGAAGAAAGAAAATCAAACCGATCACGCAGGAAGCTGGGGTAGCGAGGGTTGTGCAGAATATTGAAGAGTAGAATGAGAACATGGGTATCCCGGCGAAGACGAATTGGAAGCCACTGCAGTTCCCTACGATACTGGGAGACATGGTCATACTTACGCAGTCCGAAGACAAACCGAATCCCGAGATTTTGAAGTCGCTCGAGTTTGTTCAGTTGCTCTTCGTTTGCGCTGATCCAGCTGACATCTGCGTTATCAATGAGAAGAAGGAGAAGAGACTGGGCCAGAGTAATTTTAGTATGACGAGGCAGAAAGTTTTGAAGGCGCCTGAGGGAGTGAAATGTGGCAAAGACTCGTCTACTAACTTCGCAGACGTGAGCAGACCATGAAAACTGATTGTCAAAGATAACTCCTAGATTTTTTGCCTTAGTACTGTACGGAATTATGGTTCCATCATAAGTTACAGGAACAAGAGGCAGATGCTGTAACACACTATGGGAGTGTCTGGAGCCGACAATCATGGCTTGCGACTTACTGGGATTGACAAGTAGTCCATGAGACAGAGCCCAGCCCCTGATGTTCTCGAGATTGGCATTTAATGCACCCACAGAAGAAATCATATGACTTGGAGAGAAATGGCGGTAGATTTGCAATCATCGGCATAAAGATGGTAAGAAGAAGAAATGGCATCCGAAATGGAATTGATGAAGACGTAGAAAAGAAGAGGGGAAAGAATACCACCCTGAGGAACTCCAGAAGAAAGGTCGCACCACTCCGTGGAAGTCTCCTCGGTCCTAATACGCTGCTGACGACCTCTCAGGTAGGAGCCGAACCAGCTGGCAGCGGCCGAGCAGACATTCAGGGACTTCAGTATCTCAACGAGGATGTCAAAATCAACACAGTTAAAGGCACTGCTAAAGTCTAGTAACGCTAACACAGTGATCTGCTTAATATCCATTGCCGATTCAATGTCATCGGTCACTCTAAGTAAGGCCGAGACGGTACTATGTCCCGGCCTGAATCCGCACTGGAATTGATTCAACAGCCTGTTAGAGGAAAGATAGGAAGAGAGTTGAGTGTGGACAATCGATTCAAGGACTTTGGAAAGGAAAGGCAGGATAGATATTGGACGATAATCTTTAAATGAAGATGGATTTGAGGTTTTGGGAAGAGGGATAACTAACGCCTTTTTCCACACATTAGGAAAAGAACACTGAGATAGAGAGAAGTTAACAATGTGTGTAATGGCAGGTAGGAGGAAATCAAGGATGCTGTTTATCATTCTCGAGCAGATACTGTCGTCACCCACAGCTTTTGAGGAGATGGCAAGCACTGCCTTCTTAACCGTGTCAATTTCGACAAGACTGAAGTCGAATGGGGTGGTAGTGGGAGATGGCTTGGAGCGCAGAGAATGCAGGAACACAGGAGGGTCGGAGAAGAAACTATTAAGACCATTGAGATCGACATCACCAACCAATTGATTCTGGGACTTGCCAACACCAAGGGTTCTAAGGAACTTCCACACTTGAGCCGGGGTATAATTTTCGATGCACTCATAGATATGGCGGCGCTTGGCAGAGTGACACATATGGTTGCACCGATTGCGGAGACATTTGAAGGCAGCAAAGTTTTCATCAGTGGGGTCCTTTTTGTAGAGGCTATTGGCTCTGTTCTTCTTTTCCATCAATCGCTTAATGGGATCAGAGAGCCAGGGCGCAGGGAGATGTTTTACTCGAACCTTTTTTACTGGTGCGTGCTTGTCGCAGAGTCCCAGAATAATTGTGTTGAAGTGGTGAATCTTGTCGTCAACGGTCTCACTAGTGATGACAGGCGACCAATCAATCGAGGCGGCATCAGACTTTAGGACAATAGGGTCTATACCCCTAAAACTACGAGCAAAAATGAATTTACCTCTGCTTTTAGGAGGCCTAACCTTGTACGATAGATACACTAGGTCATGGAAAGAGAAAGGAGAGTTAAATTGACCATGGGCAGCAACTTTGTCTACTCTTTGACCCAAGCCTATGGGCGACACCAACATCCAAAGCACACTGTGGTGGCAACTTCATTTGGTTGCGCAACACTGCCCGAACAGTTTCATCAGCCTCCTCATCAGCTACCTCCGGCACTCCATGCAAGAGAAGGATCTTGCGCCGTGATGCCTGCTCCAGACGGTCTTGTCCTACCAGCAACAACTTCATTTGGCCGCGCACCAAGTCCAAGGCACCCTACACAAAGGCCTTGAACTCCGTAAATTCCTGGGCAATGGTGCTGATCTCTTGTGGGTTACTTGACAGTGACATTGTGGCTTTCTCCTTGAGATCCTTCTCATATGCTGCCATCTGGGTATTAAAAGTGGCCTTGATCTGCTCCATCTTCTTTTCGAGCATTGTGTACAAATCCATGACTGTGTTCTAGTGATGAATTGAGGTGAGATGTTGAGATGTAAATTATTGACCCAGTGTAAGGGGGGGTTCAGGCCTAGTTTTTAATGAAAATTATTTCCATTAATTAAGGATTAAGATTTTTAAAGAGCATTGTAGAGTTGCTCGTTGAGACACCCGAGAAAGATTGAAGAATTTTTCTTCTTCGGTAGCGTGTGTGATAGCTTTGGACAGAGTCTTGGGGTTCCGGCACCTAACAATATGCGCAAATTTGGTGTTCATCCCTAACATAAAAGTGTTGAGGGCTAAATCCTCCGTCGCAGCTAGCCTTCCCACAAGCTCGCTCTCATCCATACAGCTATAATGAATGTCGGACTGAAGTCGAGTTAAACACGACCCTATTCGTAATGAATATTACGTCACGCTCTCGTCGGCTTTCTGGCGGCAATTTTGTAAGTCTACTAAGAGATGCGTGGAGTGTTTCTTTTCGCCGAAAGCAGTTTTCAGGAAAGTCTTTATATCACTCCAGCTCTCAAACTTTTTCAAACAACAGGCTAATTGAGCCTTGCCTTCGAGCTGTGAGTCAATATATTTTATAAGCATGTTCTGTTGTTCTGTTGTAGCTAAACTAATTGCATTTTCGCAATTAGTGAGAAAAGCCGGCAGGGTTTCTCTGTCACCATTATAGGGCCCAATGAATTTAGTGAGGACCGACAATGTAATGGAAGAAGCCATTTTTTTCTTAGGCGTCTTTACTTTTGGTTCTGGTTCTGCCTTACTTCCAAAGCTATCGGAAGTCACGAGGGCACATTCTTCGTCAACAAACTCCTCCTTTTTAGGTAGAACCATGAATACAAATTAAAATCCAGAACAACAGAATATGCGATACACAAAACTAAAATGTTGTAAATAAACTTGTAAAAGAAAACGTGTAAAATTGTATAAAATCAACCTGATGTAAAATGTAAAATGTTCACGTAAAAATAACAGTAAATTCACACAAAAAAAAACAATCCATAGAAAGGTTATAAGATGAGATAACTCACAGGAGAACCAGGAACATCTCAGAGAACCCGGGGATGTAGGAAGAAGTGACCCGAAGTACCAAAACTGGCGTAGTCACGGTGGAGTAGTGACGTCGGTACAGGCGAGTTAGGTAGCGTCGGTGACCGGCGACACAGAAGTGTCGTATTTCTACGGAATTCTTCGACAGCTGAGTTTGAAGTTGGAGTCACGACGTAGTGCTATAATTATTGGGAAACTGGTTTTGATGAATATAGCTAGAAGAAGAGTGTAACGAATATGAAATTTGAGTCAACCCGATGAACCGGTGATGATGATGATCTGTCTTCTTCTGATGCGGGTTCTCACAGCAGGATGTGTGGAGACTGACCGTCGATCAGGGGAAAGTTAGTACAGGCTCAAGCTCGAGAGCTGAGGCTTACTGTCGACCAACCGGTGACCGGTGATGCTGCGGGCTACACGCGGCTCAACGCGAGGGCGGAGACTTATCGTCGGGCAACACGACACTGAATTTACAGACCTTTCTTGATGCGACAGGGACCGCGAGTTCTTTTAGACGCCAGATCTTACGCGAAGCAAGGTTTTCCTTCTGACACCACTGGTTTTGGGCCCCGTGCCGCAGGTCTTTTTAAAAAAAAAACTAATTTATTTATACACAGGAGTTTATTAGATTCTACAAATTAAAAAATAAGTTCACAGTATCGCGGCTATTATAATAATAATAATAATACCATGGACACTACTTTCACACATTGGTCTAGCCCCAAACTAGGATGCCCTGTATCTTAGGTACTAGACAACGATACACATACTTATATAGATAAATATTATACTTAGATAGATAAACAACCATGACTAGGGTACAAACTTCCGTTCTCATCAAACAAATATTTGCCCCCACCGGGACTCGAACCCGGGACCCTTGGCTTCGTAGGCAGGGTCACTGCCGACTCGGCCATTCGGGTCGACAAATTTGATATTGATTGACTAACGAATTTAGGTATAGTACAGTATATAAATGAGGTATAAATTGTATGCGTCTGCACTATTCACCTAATAAATTAGTTCATAAAAGTACGTAGCGCCAAACCACATAAAAGTTGTTTAAAAATCTGCTCTATTTAAAAACAAGGAGAGTTTACGAATACATAATATCCACATTTAAAATGCCATTCCGCAATTAAATTAGTTAGGATTTCGGAATAACAGGAAAAAAATAAATAATTTAGAGATCTTTTCGTTGTTAAATTCTATCGAGACAATTTCATCCAATTGCTTTTTACTTCAGTGCCAATCTTAATAAAATACTCAATAAACGTTAAACTAAAATTAAAATCTGTAAATGACTTTATAGTGGAGTAAATGGTTTCGAAAAATACCCCATTTTTTTCGTATCACGAAGACGATATCTTTTATTAGAGATAAGCTCACATTTGTACACAATGTTCATGTAACTTGTTTTTTTAAATGATTTCGGTGCAATAAAAAAAATATGATTATATACTACTCAACACTTTTTGTTTGCTTAGGTGTGCTCTACCCGTATTTACAACATTTATCATGCGCTAAAGCTAAAAATGGAAAGGGTGTCCATAGGGCCTCCTGTTGGATTTTAAAAAACTGCTGCTCTGAAATAATCCTAATCTATATTACCTATTATCTTACATTTACTATCTATTATCTATCAATCTAACTATCTTGTTTTATTTTATTTACTATTTAACGTATATTTTTCCTCTCGGGCGAGTTAATTTGGCACCTGGATTGCTACGTCATTACGGCGCTCATAATCTTAAGGCAATGTGACAAGTGCCAACTTAATTCACCAGGGTAGTAGGTGGGGAACGGGTAAAAAACGGCGGAACGCGCACTCACGGTCAGTTTGATTGACGATCGCCAGGACAACCGTGGTTGGCGTCCGTTAAAAATTTCATCGTATGATTTCACACTCACGGTCCGATGGTCTCATCGTCGATAATCGAAACAGTTCTATCTGTTGTATTTGATTTTATTTAATGAAGTGACATTAAGACATCGCGTGGAATACAATATGTAGTAAAAGAAATATAAATTCAAAATTTTGATTAGCCAGTATTACAACACACTCCCCCGTTATCAAAATAAGATTATAAACATAAACTTATTCCTTTTACACAATTCTGATGCTTAATGCGAGCTAAAGGCTTAGTGAGCACATCAGCCCACATCTCTAAAGTAGGAGTATATACAACACTAATAACATTGTTGGTTAATAAATCGCGTATAAAATGAAATCTTGTGTCTATGTGCTTGGTTCTATTGTGGTGGACCGGATTCAGTGCCAATTTTAGGGCAGACTGCGAATCATTATAAATAGTGACAACAGTTGACTCACCTGTTAATTCAAACATCAACCGCTTAAGAAACACAGCATCCTTAGCCGCACTCGCCAAGCTCATATATTCGCTCTCACTGGAAGATAAGGCAGTGGTAGTTTGCTTTCTGCGTCCGCATAACCAACTAAACGTCCTCCGCCTTTCCTGTAAGTAATGCCCAAATCGATAGTTCCTTTTAAATACTGTAATACGCGCTTCGCTGCAATCCAATGACTTTTATCATATTTAGTGTTAAACTGGCTCAAATATGATACAGCAAAAGCGATATCAGGTCGCGTATTAACGGCGAGAAACATCAGGCAGCCGATAAACTTCTGATATGTGTATAATGAAGAATCATCATTACCTTTTTCACACGGCAACAACTTTTTAGTTTCCAGTGGCGTAGTCACAGCCTTACAATCGGACATTTGAAACTTTTCACATTTTAATCACATTAGGTTTCCAATTAATATTTAAACCTAAATAATAGTTTAACGGGCCGATGAGTTTCAGGCTAAAATAATTCTGTAAGTCAGATATGACAGTGTCAAGCGTTTTATTTTCCTTGTAAAATATGACAATGTCATCAACATGGAAGGCGAGTATTATTAACTCGGTACCAAACTTCTTAGTGCAAATACACGCTTCGGAAGGAGTTTGGTTAAAACCTATGCAGTGCAAAATTTCCGTTAACTTTTTATACCATGCCCTTGAAGCTTGCTTGAGGCCATAAAGCGAACGCTTTAGTAAGCATACTTTGTCTTCTTGGCCAGGTTTAGCAAATCCTTCTGGCTGACTCATGTAAACTTCTTCCTCCAAATTTCCATTTAAAAATGCTGTGTCCACATCTAAATGATGCATTTTCATTCCTGTTTCTGCAGCCAACGCAAACAGCATGCGCAGAGAAGAGTTCCGGACGACTGGAGAGAAAGTTTCCGAGTAATCAATGCCATACAATTGATTAAATCCTTTTGCGACAAGTCGCGCCTTATATTTCATAACGTCACCATGCGCATTTTTCTTCAATTTATATACCCATTTGCAAGGTATGACCTTTTTATCTGGTCTATTAACGAGAACCCAAGTTTTCTTCTCAAGCAGCGACTGATATTCATCTTGCATAGCTTGATACCACTTATCTCCATCTTCTGTGAATATCTTGTAGGTTCATCCATATGCTGAGGGGATGAAGTCTGCATGCATACACAATTGGCAGAAGAATTAGGTTTTCTCAGTCTCCAATTGTAACTTGATTCTGCAACCTCAATATTAGAATTTATTTCTTCTGATGAATGTGAAATAGCAGGTTGAACTGACTCATATTCAGTCACAGTATTATGCCATTGCTCTGCATTACTAGTTCCCGTCTCGATCTGTTCCGATATGGGTGCAATATCAGGTTGAATCTGCACGTCTTTGATGACAGTGCTCGTCCGTTTTGAACTACTCGACGAGTTCTCTTGTGAACTTAACAGAAGAGGTATAAATGCTGGTTCAGGTAAATTTTCACCAGACTTACATGTGTTACCTTTACCTTTCAAATTTTGAAAATTACTTTCAAAGAAGGTAATATATCTGCTTTTCACAAATCTTCTTGGATACGTAGCGTCCCTAAAGTAATAACTTCTCGGATCTTCTGAATATCCGACGAAAATGTGTTCAGATGCTTTCATGTCCAATTTCTTCCGATTACAGTCGGGGACGTGGATCAAAGCTCTACATCCAAAAACAGGTAGATGCGATAAATTCGGTATCTTACCATACCATTTCTCGTACGCTGTCTTGCCTTCAAGAGCACGATGAGGAGATCTGTTCTTGAGATATACAGCCATTTCTGCTGCATCTTGCCAATAGGCTGGAGACAGAAAACTGCCAGACAGCCTTGACCTCACTTTCTCCATAATAGACTTATTGGTCCGTTCAGCGACACCGTTCTGATTTGGACTATAGGGAACCGTAGTTTGGTGTTGAATGCCTTCACTTTGTGAATACCTCAAAAGTTCAGCAATAACGTACTCCTTCCCATTGTCGCTCTTCAGTGTCTTAATCTTGGCTCCCGTTTCCTGTTCTACTGAGGACTGGAAAACACAAAATGTATTCTTTACTTCAGCTTTTGAAGAAATAAAGAAAACAAAAGTCATACGAGAAAAATCATCTATAAAGAATAAAAGATATCTATTGCCTTGAAATGACGTTTCAGGCAGGGGACCACAAACATCTGAATAAATAAGTTCCAGAACTGAAGTTGATCTCTTATGCGAAACTTTCTTAAATTGTTTCCTATTCTGTTTACCTTCAATGCATGGAATGCATGGTTCCTTATCGACATCTGAGTAGTCAACGCCTACCACGTGTCCTTTCTTTAGTTGATCCATTCCAATGCGGCATAAGTGACCTAATCGTCGATGCCAAAGCTTGAAGCTAGAAACATCGGAGTGTGTCTCAAAAGCGGATAATTGACGCGTGTTTGGGTCAACTGTACAGTCTAATGAATACAGTCCACCACAATTAGAACCATGTAAAAGGACATCACCTTTACAAGAAAAAACATCAAAATCATAAAAGTTACAACCAGTTTTATCAAAAACTACACTAAAACCTTTATCTACTGCCTTCTTCACTGAAATAAGATTAGAATTCAAGTTCGGTACGTGAACAACATCGGTAATTTTCTTAACATCAGTATTGTGACCGCAACTGGTAATAGGGATATCTCCAACACCTTGTCTCGGCAATAAATCACCATTGGCAATGGTCACAGTCACTGTATGTGAACCTCTCACGTTTTCCATCCAATCAGCTCGTGACGTCATATGAGCCGACGCACCAGAATCAATATAAAACTTATCACGCTCTAGTCTGTCACCGACATTTAATGCGCATAAAGACTCAAACCTCCTAGAAGAATTGCAGCTATTGAAGCATCTTCCATAATCTTGCCTATATCGGCTAAATCTTGCACAGTTGACATGATAGCGTTTATATACGTCTCTATGTTGGAGTCAAAATCATCAAGGCAGTACCTGTACATTTTCCGTTCGAGGCTTATACGTCGTCCTAAGCCTTTGTCCTCGTAAGCGGACGAAAGAGCATCCCAAGCCTCCTTGGCTGTCTTGCAGGACCTTACATGGGTGATCGCCATACCATCTACCGTAAGACATATTTTTGATAACGCCTTTATATCGTTACGCAATTTCTTTTCAGCAGATATATCGTTACCTTCAGGATATCCGATGATGGTCTCCCATAGTTCTTCATGCATGAGGTACATACGGATTTTGAATTTCCAAACGGAATAACCGTCTCTATTAACAAGCGGTTTTATACCAGAAATAGTATTATTTGACATGTTTACATACGCTCAGCTGTTCGATGTCACAACAAAAATATCTTATGAAAATAAATTTGTTCATGAACTATTAAACATTATCACGGATTTTCACAAATCATACACGTACACATTGGAAAAACTTGCCTATTCACCTTTTTATTTTTTTGCAGTTTTATTAGTGTATTCTCAGTTAAATAGAGAATTCGTGCTGATAACGAATGTTGTATTTGACTTTATTTAATGAAGTGACATTAAGACATCACGTGGAATACCATATGTAGTAAAAGAAATATAAATTAAATTTTTTGATTAGCCAGTATTACAACACTATAGTCGATCAAAGTGTTCATGAATGTCCAGCTTTAGAATTTCTTGACCAAATTCTAATGTAATTGGATGCAGCTTGTTTTTCATCAATCGTTGTCTGGTGCCTGAAGATTGTAGCAGGCTGTAGCAGACATACGTTGTAGGTTTTGTTTCTTGCAAATGTTCACGCCTGGGGTCTGGAGATGAAGCAGACTATAGCAGACATAAGCTGTTTCTTGCACTTGTTATTGTTTGGCGTCCTCCCGGCAACGGGAAAGTTACGATGACGATCAAAACAAATGGAGGAGTGCGTGCGCAGTATCGCAGGGAATTATTGCAAACTCAGCTTACTTTTGCGGTTACTTCGGGCGAATGGAACAATGTAAGGGCTGTTATGTAAGGCTAGGTAAAACTAGCCGGTTTCTGGTTTCCAATTTTATTTTACTGGGCACAACACACACTTTAGCTCAGAGATAGATATTGTTAGACTAGTAAGCGGAAACCAATCCACGTTTCTATATTTTTTTCAATATACATTTTGTGATGTGTTTCAAACACCCATAAACTAATTATAACTTAACAGCCACAGCATCGCGGCGACTCACAATACAGTACATGTGATTTTCATATAGGAACCCTGTATGTAACTCCACTCTCCTGTGATAAAAATGCACCATTATTACTTAGTGAGTTCATCAATTCGATGACGTGTGCAACCACAAAAACGCCATCCGATCTATTTTTATTGGCCGGTGATATAAATTCTCATATCGTGTCGTGGGATCGTACACCATATTCGTATACTATTCACAAAGAAATCAACTCAGACTTGATCGAGGCCACGACGAAGTTTCTGAATATGACCGAACTAATTTGACTTGCTTAGTAATATAACTTCACGCGTAATTCATGCGGCAACAAACTCGACCTTATTTTCTCAAAACTTATTCTTGATTGCCGTGAATATGACCAGCCGCTAAGGAAAGTGGACGTATTGCATACACCACTCGAATTACTAATTAAAGAGTTAATCTCTTGTCCATTACGCTCCCTACCTCGTGTTTTACGGAATTTGCACCAAGGCGACTATAATTTAATAAATGAAGAACTATCACAATATGGCATCAAATATGACACAGTGGCTCAGACAATGATGCAGTTGATTCCTTTTACGAGGTACTGGAAAATCTTATATCAAAATATATACCAACCATCAAAACATTATCCTTATATCATTGTCTTTGAAGACCCGAATAGCCGAGTCGGCTGTGACCCTGCCTACGAAGCCAAGGGTCCCGGGTTAGAGTCCCGGTGGGTAAATATTTGTTTGATGAGAACGGTTGTTTGTACCCTAGTCATGGTTGTTTATCTATCTAAGTATATTATTTATCTATATAATTATCTGTATCGTTGTCTAGTACCCAAGATACAGGGAATCCTAGTTTAAGGCTAGATCAATGTGTATAAATAGTGTCCAAGTTATTATTATCAATATCCTAAGTGGTACAAGCTAGCACTGATAAATAGCCTCAAAGAAAAATATATATAGACTTCACACTATCTGGAAAAAATACCTATATAAACACGCTAGACTACTCCGCATATTAGGGTTCCATACCCGAAGAGTGCCAAACGGGACCCTATTTGTAAGCCTCCGCTGTCGGTCCGTCCATCCATCCGTCCGTCCGTCACCAGGCTGTATCTCATGAACCGTGTGTAAAGAAGCCGTAGTAATAACATGGAGCAAGTATTAGAATTCTAATACTCGCTCCATGGTAATAATTAGAACGTTTGTAAAGAACTGCTCAAATGCGGCCGCGATGTCTTCGTTAGAAGTTATTAGTTTATCTTCAATCTTAAGTAAAAAGCTACGGTCTCCTGATTTTGTTTTAACCGCTTCTCTATTTATGCAAAACTGTGAAAGTTATCCTTTGCAGATCGAAAATTCACCGGACTTGCTATCGAAATTTGAAATATTCCCTTAGAGACGACATTGTGTCGTTTTTGTTAACAAGTCCGAGTATTTTCACAAACTCATTCGTCAGATGAAATGTGGCAAGAGAAACGACAAACTGCATCAATTATTAGTTTATTAATGGAGTGGAGGCGCAACGTACACTGTAGTAAGTAAAAGCTAGCTAGCTTATATACTATTGAGCATTCACTTAATTCAGGTTGCTTTGGTGTTGGTGCTCCATTTTCAGACCCCGAGACGACATCAGTACCCTCCGGAAGACCTTGAAGGCCTGACTATTTAGATCTTGTTTCGCTGTAACAAATAAAAATAGTCGTGAGAAAGAGTGACTTGTGAGATGAGCTTGTTTTCGAAAGCACATACTACTTCTCAAATAAAGTGCAGCGTTCACACATACTACGAGCGTTCATGTCATACTGGTGCTATCATTTCATTGCATGGACAGCATGACTTTGAGAGTTTTTGAGTTACCCTTTGTGTGTTGGAACAATAACTAAGTTTGTGCATTATTCATGCTGTCAATCTCTCGTTCGGGAAATGTAGCGCCATTATGATATCTTATTTCTACTTTTGATATTTTTCACTTACCCTGGTGGTACGTCGTAAGACGTGGAAACTATGAGATGGTTCCTGTGACAATCCCTGTGATTTGCCCTGAGACGCTCCCTCTGACGCTCCCGTAGACGTTCCCTATGATGCTCCCTGAGATGTTCCCGTTGACGTCTCCGTTGACGTTTCCTACGATGCTTCCTGAAATGTTCCCGTTGATATTTCCGTTGACGTTCCCTGTGATTGTTGCTGAGATGTTCCCATTGATGTCATGATTGACGTCTCCTACGATGTCAGTAGAGATGTCCTGTGCTGAGATGGGCCCTGTGAAATTGAAATTGAAATCGAAAATAGTTTCTTCAACAAAATCAGTACAATAACCATTGCACACATAATTACATCAATCAACATATAGGGATAATAAAACCGTAGAACTAATGTGACGGAACATTGAAGGTAAGAAATAAAATTTGGTTGAGAAAAAGAAAAAAAAGTTGGTTGCTAAAGAACTGCCATTGAACACAAATCAGCGATTTTTTGTATATTTTTCTGACTTTGTGTCTGCTTGTTTGAGGACAACGTCAAACTACAACCTAGTTTCTTGCGGCTTCCGCGCAAACTTAAATAGAAATAACATAGTATTAAAAAGAGATACGGCGGAGATTCTTGCCCTTCTTTAATAACACGTTGAAAAAGAAATCTGTAAATTTTTATCTATCTACTTATCTATTCCATGACTCAGGCACACACATTCATGCTCATCACATATATGTTTGGCCCTACCGGGACTCGAACCCGGGACCCTTAGCTTACGAGACAGGGTCCACCAGTCACTACCAATTTATGTAGGTACGGATGCAGTCAGAACGACACTAGTGGGTGAGAATAGCGTCGACGACAACGTGTGCGCGGCACGGGGTGCGTGGCGCGGGGCGCGGGGCGCGGGGCGCGGCTTGCTGGGGAGCTTCCTTTGCGAGTATTGCATTGCACGCTTGACCCGCCCGACTCGAACAGTAACGCTGTGCATATTTCACCGTAAGATAGTCAAAACCGTTAGTTGATAAACTAACGCGTCAGTTGATCAACTATCGACAGATTGTAATCCAGACCTACAGGGTTTAGAATTTACGTTTATTTTGTTCTTACATGTCAACGAAGAGCTGCGTTCGCCCCCTCTTGTCTTTCGCCACCTAAGCTACCGCAGTGTTTGCCATGGTATTTCGTTTGCAATTCAAGTTTAAACCAGTTTACTATTTAACGGTTTTAAGCGTTAGTTTATCAACTACGTACAGTACGCTACAGTTTACATTCGGTCGATAGTTGACCAACTAACGAGATAAAAAACGTTAGTTTAACAACTAACGTTTCTGACAATCTTACGGTGACACATATATACGTGAGGATAGACGTCGTCGATTCGTTGGCGATCGACACAATGTTGCTTTTTTGCGCTGATTATTATTATTTTATTTTATGAACTTTATTCATGCTACGTTTATAATAATTTCTTTATTTCGTTGATAATAATTTCATTATTTTGTTGATGATAATTTCAGTTATGAAAGTTTCTGTTTGTTTTCATAATATTTGTATATATCTGTTTATTTTACCTATCTATAACTTTACGGGATTAAGTTCCATCGAATACCTAACTTGAATTTTTTGAATAAAATAAAATTGATTGATAATTTGATTTCATAATAATTTTGTTGGTTTGTTGATTACTTATTTGGTCGTTTGTTTGGTTGGCCAGTCGGTTGGTTTGATGGTCAGTCGGTTGGTTGGTTGGTCCTTCGGTTGTTTGGTTGGGTTGGTTAGTCAGTCGGTTAGTTACTTGGTCAGTCGCATGGTTACTTAGTTGGTTTGGTTGATTGGTTATTGCAATTAAAATGGCTTTTGAAAAAAACAAAAAAATCGATCTAAGATAGCTAGATTAAAAGCTGAAAAAGCTATGTCTCGCCAGAAGTGTAAAGAAACTAAAAGAGACATCTCTCGTAAAGAGCTCACAAAAAGCATCAATCAACGTGTACGCCAGAAAACGTCACTCTCATCTCGTACACACAGATTAACTCAAATGCGAGAACATGCCGATAGTTGTTATTAGATTTACCATAGTAGTAAATACGAATCTTACCTATGAAAGCAGCCAAAGCTACCAAGCAGATAAAACGCATTTTAATCACAGTCATTTTAAGTACAATAGTTACACACAGTTACTTATTTCGTCCTAGCGTGATGAACTAAACTAAAATTATCTTATATATATATATAGAATTGGCCAAAATTTTCCTATAATTTTATCATTTGGATTATTATTTACGGACATAGACTTATCCGATAACAGTACCACAGTACTAACAATCGCTAGACGTGTGACCATTGTCAGAACCTGGTATTATTATTGCATAATGAAACTCCATGAAAGGCCTCCAAAAACCTTCTTCCATTAGACTGTCTCTGAAAATATGTCACTATATATGTAGCATATCCAATATATTTGCCTTTACTCGGTTTTACTTACGTGGGTAAAACTGTGCCTTTGGCACGCCGAAGGGCGGGATGCTATGTTATGTTATTTACTTTTACTATAGACTTATCGACAAGGGAAAATTAGTTTCTTGAATTAATTGAATGGCTTTTGATACCAAAGACGACGCCGAAATTGGTATTAGTAGACCTCCAATTTGGTCCCATTTTATGATGAAAATTAGAAATCGGTCTAGACACTAAAGCGACACTATTTACTATAGCAACCGTCACAAGTACCCCCGTTAATTTGCCGATGCTAACTATAGTATTCATCACGAATAAATGTTGCTGTGCTAGAAACTTCTGTAATTCTGTGCAGAATCAGTTCTGCTACTCGCCACAAGATGTTTTGGATTGAAATTGGCTTTCTTAGAATACAAACATTATAGATTTATAAAATGATTATAGATTCTGTTTTTTTTTTTTGCTGTGATCAATCGCGACGTAATTTTAAGCAGAAGGGGGTAATGAATTTGTGCTGTAACCGTAGGATAAACATTTTTACTATTATTTATATTATATATATGTCACCGTAAGATAGTCAAACCGTTAGCTCATAAACTAACGTTTTTTTCTCGTAAGTTGATCAACTATCGACAGATAGTAAACTGTAGCGTACGGCTTGCTATATGACGCGTTAGTTGATCAACTAACGTTTAAAACCGTTAAATAATAAACTGGTTTAAACTTGAATTACAAACGAAATACCAGGGAAAACACTGCGGTAGCTTAGACTAGAGTGGCGCAGTGAAGCCCCCGAATAGTCTTCGTGTTAGGTGGATATGTAAGAACAAAAGAAATGTAAATTCTAAACCGTAAATTTATCAACTAACGGTTTTGACTATCTTCCGGTGACACTTAGCCAGGGGTGTTCGTGTATTTGGTCACGTTAATATGTAATAAATTATAAATAAAATAATAAATTTAGCCCATTAATGTCCCCGCCTAGGTTCATAAGCCTGTACCCATATAAGAGTAAGATTAAACAATACTCCATCACGCTGGCTCAGTGCCGGTTGATGGAGTGTTTTTTTTTACGACTCCTAGTTGATTTCGTTATTATCTTTGGTACAGAAAATAGCATGGAAGATAAAACACTTAAAAATAACATGAAAACGGCTGAAAGGTAGTCTTCAGCACCAAAAATATAAATACAAGGCATGTTATAAAAAAGAGAACGTACTTAATTAAAATTATAAATACAAGAAATCAAAGAAAACTAAAGAAGAAATGAATGAATTTAAACAAATTAAATTAACAATTTCAAAATAATTTAGAAAATCTACAAAAATTAAACAATCTACAGAAAATCTTGTTTGATGACATCACGCATTTTAAACTTACAACAAGGCAACGAATCATGGTAGAAAAAAATGGTTAGAATATTAAAAACCAATAACGTTTTACTCACAGATAAAATTTGCAAATTTTGGCTAATTATTGAGAAAAAGCGAGAAAACGACGGAGTTGGTTGTGCCACCAGTTGAATTGTGCCACGCAACGTAAATGTTGCGCTTAGTGTTGCATGATATTAGGCAATATGCACTGCGGTCTCTATTTACCTCGATATAAGGGTTTGTGGCTTAAATGGTTCCAATTTCCGTATTCACTGATTCAAGTTTTTTTTTTACAATATTTTCAATTAGTTAAGGTTGGACAATTTGGAGGATTTGGATTGGTTGGGTTTGGGGGGTAGCCTAGTAAGAGCATCATCAAAAAAATAAAAATAACTCCCGATTTTAAATTAATTTTAATTATATTTAATAGTCTGATGTCAACAACTCTAACATAAAAATTTAACTGTACTTCAATATGGACCTCAACACTAAGTAAAACATCAACATGGAGAAGATTGTTACCACTTTTAATGCAAGGATGTCTTAAGATGAGAAAGAGTTTCAGGAAGCCGCCACCATGTCCTTTTCCAGCAGCCAACATCATATCAACACCATCGCGTGTGAATTTGTTAAGTTCAAGGTATTCACGTGGAACTGCCTTGACTTGCTGCGTTCTCAGATGGAGTTACTGCTTGCTGGCCAGGACCGCCTCGAGATGCGTCAAGGTGGAAGGTGCTCCTTCATCTTGGAGTCCCCGAAAAAGTGAAAGAGAAGGCTTATGACATTGTGCGTGTAGTATATTATCTGACAAAATGAAGTTGTCCCCCGAGTATGTTCAGCATCCATGTAGTGCATAGACAGGGATCTAATAAGAAAACTTCTAATCCCCGTCCGTTGCTAGTGAGATTCTCAAACTTGAGTACTAGATCAGAGGCCTGGAAAGGCAAGACAGCATTGAAGAGAATTGCCATCTCCGAGTTTCTGACAAAATCCAGGCACGAGGTATTCTTAATTGCTGGACATCCGAGGGCAGAATCGTTGTACAGCTTCCTGACAAATCCAGACAGAAGGGGGAGCTTATGAAGATACTCCAGGTTCACATCGCCAAGTTCCCTCCTTCTGCTCTTTCTATGCCTGGACCGGCCAATATGCCTGCTATAACATCGGCTGCGGTTGCTGCAGGTGCTGTAACGGCTTCTTTTGTGCCTGCTCCTGGCAAGCGTCTACCCAGCTCCAAGCGCGCTGGTCCAGTGGGAGCGAAGAAGTAACACCTCGTACTCAACTATTATTTGTTTTTCTTGTTCTCGCAAGTTGGACGGACTATAATTATCATTATTTTACACGGTAATATTACATAAATATTTCATAAACTTCTTTTCTTTGCGCAGATAGGTACTTATGTACCTATTTTTATTTGTTATCAAGATTTTCTCTCATGTCATTCTGTCAGTCTAATGGAGGCTGAAGTGAAAAAGATACACTACTCGATGCTACTCTTTAAATGATATGCTAATGTTCATATGCCTATTTGCTTGATGTAGGTATGCAACTTGATATAATGCTTATTAGGAAATGATTTGATGTTAGGTACAAACTGAGTTAATTCATGGGAATGTAAACAATAACAATTTAATATTAAGGCAATTAACCAATGCTGAATAGGTACTTATATCACTAATGTCTCATTGCTCATGCTCTGAACATTTCCCAACCTGCCGCCTCAGCCCGGCTCCCTGCCGCCTCAGTCCGACACCGTGCCGCTTCCGGCCAGCGCCCTTCCGCCCCCGCCCGGCACACGGCCACGGCATTTAGAGCGCAGAGTTGCTGGTTGGGCAGTCGACCGAAGACAGTGATCAGTTTTACCAAGAGACAATTTATTTTTAAATGTTACTTTTTATATAGATTTGATTTAGTTTAAGGATTTTACATGGAGGTAATAATGTATCATTTAATCTTATTTTACAATTTGTGTTTAGTTAATTAGTTCCAGATGCCCACTCTGTCACTGTGTCCTCATTGTCCCGGTTCCTCAAGGCAGTTTAATTTTCCCCGGGGCTTGAACGTGCATATAAGTAGGGTACACAGGGGTCTGCATTCGCAACAGTCTCAGGCTGTTCTTGGTGATGGTGAAGTGCTCACTCCAGTTTTTGGTCAGTTACCATTGTTGAAGGCGAATGTAAGGGTCCTTAAACATATTCCTAAGGGTGCAAGAAGTCTTGCCGCCGGGAAGTTGTCACAATTGATTGACCACTGCGTTCAGAACAACTCGACGGAGGACTGGTTTGCCCTTCTAACTTTTTCATTCAAATGCCTAAGAGTCCCTTCCTCCGACAATCGGAGTCAGTCGCTGACTTCCAATGTGAAAGAAAATATTAACAATATCAGCACACAGGGTACGCAAGGGTTGGTCACGTCAGATCCGCTGCCCACTATAAGGGCGTTTAGTCGCCGATCCTTTTATAGGGCCGTGGAAACGAAGGTTTATGATGGGGACCTAGGTGGAGCGGTTAGGATCTTAATGTCTGACTGCTCAGTAGCTAACAATAGTGAGGAGACATTGGAAGCCTTGCGCCTCAAACATCCCTCTCCGGGTCGTTCTTTAGATTTCCCACCAGAGCCGACCTCCTCAGACAAGTTCCTTTCTGTGGAAGTGTCGGACGTCTCCGAGGCTGTCGCATCATTTTCTAATGGTTCCGCGGCAGGCTTGGACGGGCTGCGCCCTGAACACCTTAAAGAGCTGACGTCGGCTGCTGCGGGCGACAACGGTGGAAAACTCTTGGTCTCAGTTTGTAGTTTGGCGAATTTCATGCTGAAAGGCGAGGTAAATAGGGAAGTTTGTCCTTTTTTATACGCCTCATTGTGTGCCCTACGAAAAAAGGAAGGAGGCTTACGGCCTATTGCCATAGGCAGTGTGATCCGTCGCTTAGTGGCTAAGCTAGGGTGTCGCGCCGTAAGAGAGGAGATGGCTTCATTTCTGCAGCCCCGCCAATTGGGTTTTGGCGTACCCTTGGGTTGCGAGGCGGCTATACATGCTACTCGGGCCTTTGCCCTGTATGAGGCCGATACAAATAATATTGTAGTAAAGGTCGATCTTCGCAACGCTTTTAATGCAGTCGAGCGCGACTCAATTTTGTCCATGATAAAGGAGAAAGTTCCTGCATTGTACCCGTTTCTACACCAATGTTATTACAGATCGAGTAACTTATTTTTAGGAGACAAGTTGGTAGAGTCTCAGGTGGGGGCGCAGCAAGGTGATCCTTTGGGACCTTTAATATTTAGCCTCGCAATTCAGAATGTAGTGTCCACCTTGCGGTCACCTCTAAACGTATGGTATTTGGATGACGGTACCATCGGAGGCAGCCCGGAAGTAGTGATCGAGGATCTGAGAGCACTTGTCGAGGGGTTAGCGAGGTTGGGGCTTGAAGTGAATCCACAGAAATGCGAATTATACCCCTGTTCCAGCCAGGTCTCCCCGGAAGTGCTATCAGAAGTCTATTCCGTAGCCCCAGGGTTAAGATTACTGGATAAATCCAACTTTACTTTATTGGGTGCACCAGTCTTCCCCGAGGGTATCCCGGGTGTCTTATCGACCAAAACAAGAGCTCTCTTGGCATCCAAGGATCACTTACAACAACTCCCAGCCCACGTCGCACTAACAATCCTGAGGAGTTGTCTGTCAATTCCCAGGCTTGCATACACGTTGCGTACGGCTCCGACGTGGCTTTGTAGGGAGGAATCCACTGAGTATGATAACGTACTGAAGACCTCATTAGAATCGATTATCAATATCGAAATGACTTCCTCTCAGTGGTGCCAAGCAGCTTTGCCCATCAGGCACGGTGGTTTAGGCATTCGACGGTTGCGCGACACCGAGCTGCCGGCCTTCTTGTCTTCGTCGCATGGGGTGCGAGACCTTGTCACTCTTATTTTAAATATCCATGGTGATGGTTTTCGTATCCCCTTCGCGGAGGAGGCATTAGGGTTATGGCATGATTGGTGTCCTGGTAGCACTCCGCCCCAGCACCCGCACTTACAACGTAATTGGGATGAGTTATCGTGTGGAGTCACACTTAACGAGTTATTGGACCGGAGTTCGGGGGTCGAGCTGGCACGACTGCGCGCAGTTTCACAGCCAGAGTCAGGGCTCTGGCTCCACGCCTTGCCTTCTCCACAACTAGGAACATTTCTGGACAATGACACGTTGCGCGTTGCTGTGGCCTTGCGCCTTGGCTGTGACATCTGCCAGTCTCATACCTGTGTGTGTGGTGCGGATGTGGACCTCATGGTCGGCACGGCCTTCACTGCGTTCGAAGCGCGGGCAGGCTTTCCCGGCACTCCTCTATCAATGACATCGTCAAGCGGGCTCTTGTAACAGCCAATATACCTTGTGTATTGGAGCCCGCGGGGCTGTGCCGTACCGATGGGAAACGCCCGGATGGCCTGACCATGATCCCGTGGGAGAGGGGATGGTCATTGCTTTGGGATGCGACGTGTGTCTGCACATTCGCTCTGTCCCACCTGGCATCGACCGTGACCACCCTGGGGGCCGCAGCCGAAGAGGCAGCGAGGATGGAGACCCAAAAGTACTCTGTGCTTTTGGGCCAGTATATATTCGTCCCGCTTGCCATAGAAACCACCGGGGTCTGGGGAGTGCAGGGCAAGGCATTCATTAGGGAAATAGGGCACCGCCTGAGGGACCGTGGCTATGACCGCCGCTCCGGGTCCTATCTTATGCAGAGGATCTCCCTCGCAGTGCAGCGCGGAAACGCCGCCAGCGTGATGGGGACCTTGGCATCTGATATGGTCCGGGGCGCTTTATTTTCTTAGTGTGTTTGTGTGCGTGTGTGTGTGTGTGTGTGTGTGTGTGTGTTTTTGCATATTTAAGTTTTGTACAAAGTATTTTAAAATGTATTACAAGTAACATAATAACTATTATTAAATGTCTCATTGATAACGATTATCTGTAAGATCTAGTAAAAGTCGGTGAGGACGTTTTGTCCGTTTTACTTGCATTAATTGTTTCTTTTACACCACTTTTCACCTCAAGTTGCTCACTGACTTGGTTTTTAATATGGTTCTCGCACTCATAAACACTGACATTCGCGCACTTTCCACACACACTGCTAGGCCCCGGGACGGGGCGGGCGGCGGGGGCAGCGGACTGAGCACCGAGTCGAGACTCGGGCACCGCCTCCTCCTCTGCAGCAGCGACGTCGGCTCCGGCAGAGACCTCGTGCAGGCGCAGGTCAAACAAACTCAGGTCGCAGGACCAACTGTCTACAAACTGCCGGAGAACATCACCTCCGCCCCAAACATCAATATTTTAAAATCGAGACTAAAACGTTGGCTTGTCGAGCAACCGTTGTACAGCTATAATGACTTCATTACGCCGCAAAGCGTATAATTTGCTAGATACCTGTAGGTACTTGTTTTGAAATAGAGCCATTCAATAAAATCTATGATTTCGATATTATAATTTGACATTTGAACTTCATTATTTGACATCATTATTTTATTTTTAATTTTAACATTGTATAGTTGTATTAATGTGACATTCCACTTTGTTGTTGCTATTTTATTATTAATACAATTGTATTGTACCTGGTCTTGACATGTAATGAAATTTATGAATTAACATCTTATATCTTATCTTATTGAGTAAAATATTTGAGAAGATTATATTGGGTCAGTTGCTGGCGCACTTCAATGCGCATCAAATTCTCCATAGCTAGGAGTATGGATTTACAAAAGGGCGGTCGATAACAGACGCTGGAGTCATGTTAGTTAATCATATTTTATTGCGTGGGAAGATCGTACTGACGCTATAGGTGTTTTTTATGACCTGTCCAAGGTATTTGACTATGTAGACCACGAAATTTTGCTCTTTAAGCTAAAACACTACGGCATAAAAGGCAATAGCTCTAAGCTTATGAGGTAGTATTTTGAAGGGAGGGTTCAAAAAGCTGACATTAATAGGACAAAATCGTCGGGTTTTCAGGTGAAGATGGGAGTCCCACAGGGATCTATTCTGGGTCCGTTCCTTTTCTTCGTGTACGTAAATTATTTGCCATTCATGGTACAAAAAATTCAAAGATAGTATTATTTGCAGATGACACGTCACTATTTTTTTAAATTAGGAGACAGTAAAATGACTTATAGGAAACAAATAATGCTCTCTTGCAAGTACTAGACAGGTTTACTACCAATAACTCGCTTGTGAATTTAAAAAAGACAAAGTGCATAAAATTCACTTTACGTAATTTAATGCAAGTTGAGAGTAACATTGTATTGGGAAAAGACAAACTAAAACTATTAGATGAAACTGTATTTCTCGGCATCACTATTGATGCCAAACTACAGTGGGGTCCCCATATTGTAAAATTAGCACAAAGACTTAGCTCCGCAGCATACGCAGTTAAAAGAATCAGGGAATTGACTGACGTTGCAACTGCTAGGCTTGTATATTTTAGTTATTTCCATAGCATTATGTCCTACGGCATACTACTATGGGGACGGGCTGCTGACATTGAGAACATCTTCATTTTGCAGAAGAGAGCGATCCGATTTATTTATAAGCTATTTATATGAATCCAACATACTAACAGTTGCAATTCAATATATCTATGAAAACATTATGTATGTGAGAAAAAATAACAGTAGCTTTAAAACTATTGATAGCCGCCATAATGTGCAAACTATCTATAAGCTAAAAGTATAACTAGAATTACTAAATCAATGACTTTGACTGATATACCCCACGGGTCTTCAGTATTTTTTAAGTTAAATAATCTGAACGTTTTGACAATATCCTGGTATACATGATGAAATTTAAAATCTACATTACTGATGCTAGTGCTGTTTTTTAACTAAGTCTCTGCGTAATATGGAGATGAATTTAGACGCTCTGTTGTTAGTAAGGGCACATTGGTTATGTTCATGCGAATACTTGGCCATTTTACATATTAAGATTCATTTAAACTGATCGTAACCAAGTAAATGCGTTAATTCAGTCTCAATAGGTGTTTCATGTCGTGTCTATAAATCCACAGCTCTTTCATGTGATAAGGAGACTAATTTATCTTTATCTAATTAGCCTACTAATTTTGCTTTTTAGGGATATTGCTAATTTTAGCAATGCCGTGCCACTGCCATGTCACTACCACGCAGCCCGTGCGTGATCGTCGTAAGTGTGACGTCATCGATGCCCCACACCACACCTTACACCGCGGACCCGCACGCAACCTCTCCCGCTAACGCTCCCGGTCCGGATAGTGGGCGAGGTTCAAAGTCAATATTGATATAAAACCGCAAAATTATGAACGGGATAGCCGTTTTGTACACGATAAATCTTTAGGGTACTTTAGGTTTAAAACAATCAAATAAATAAAAATAAAAAATAAAAATAAAAAATTGGCCGTCGGGGGACGCCCTGGAGATGTGAAATATCTACCTATATTACTATAGGAATTTACAATTAACAAATTCCTGTAGCAAAATATGGAGTGAAGTAAAGGAAAAATAAAGTTTCATTAATAAAATCAATTAATTTTTCTAATTATTTCAATAAATTTCATTAATATATAAAATAAATAAGTGTAAGTACCTATTTGTAATAGAGACTGTTTTGCAATTGATCTACGGGATATTATTTGACGAGTCTTTTATGAGTTTTGTAATGGTAGCTGCTGAATGTGTATTGAACCGTAATAAAGCGGGAAAATCAACATCGCTATGTCGTAGTGTAAGTTAACACTCACACAACGGCGTGCGTGCGCGTGGCCTCCGTCTGCTTCGGCCACGCTATCGGCACTTCTATCAAACCCGCAGCGCTGGTCTCTGCTCCTGCCGTCGTCGTCTGCTCCCTGTCTGCTTCTCCTATACCTTTACCAGAGCTTCGTCACTCGCTCAAGGTCGCGAGTTATTTGCCCATTCGCTCCCTTGCTCCCGGGAGCACAATATCACAGAGCCTTCGGCCGCTTGCCTGATCGCATGACGAAGAGGGTACAATTAGTTAAATGCTATAGATTTTTCTCCGCTTCACCCTTGTTTTCCGTTTGAATACTTACTAAAATGATTTACAATATTCGGACTATTTTCAAACCTTAAATTGAATATCAGAGATTTTCGGTCAGGGCAAAAGCAATTGAACATTTTATTAAATTAAAACATATTTGTTCAGCAAAAATTATAACTTAATTACTTTAGATCTCTTATTTCACTTTATCATCTTTGTACAACCCTAGCGCGTATAATATTTATAATAATAATAGTAATAATAATCTTTATTTCAGGTTTCAATAACCCATATCTAAACATACCTTAAGACTAAAGATATTTAATTTATTAAATAAACACAAAATATTATCTTGCCTAGCTAGGGATTCTTAGGTTTCGCTTCCCTGTAGCATCGGAAAAGGATGCCCTCCGGCCAGTAAGCTTTGGCCAGGAACATCTTCTTCAGGTCAGCTGGCACCCAAAGTTTGAAGGACAGGAAGTCCTTTGGTATTTCTGCCTCCAAAACTTCAATCTGTACATTTAACTCCTTGAGACCAGACAGCGGATTTTTTTTCAGCCTTTCCAGGATGTGACGCTCAACGTTCTCGCAGGTCATTTTCATGTCAATCGTGGAAAGGTATATATGTGCAGTGGGAGCGGCAGCTTTAAGGCTGCACTCACCGGCAGGGGCGGTGCCACGCTGATTCCGGCTGCGCCTGGAGCTGCTCTTCCTATTTTGGGCTAGGATAAAGCCTTCCCCATCAACAGTTGCGTTCGACGCGCCAGCGGCGGCGGGCACGGCGGGACACAGCAGCATAGGTGTCCTTCTGGGGTTCCAGTTTTTTTGGTGTACCAGAAGAAACCGCATCCGGTGCTGGTCGATTGGGCTTCGAGACATCACGAGGCGGTGCGATATTTGTCAACGCAGGCTTAGCGACTCGCTTAACTAGGTTAGTTGCTGTTTTGGCATTATTGATATAAAATGATGTAAACAGACGAATGTCGTGCGGTTGGTATAGCGTTCTCACCTCTCGGTGTGTGTGCAATAGATGTATTTTTGCTTGCAGTTTACTCCCTTAGTATTATTATAAAAAATATTTAGGCTAGTACGAAGTAACTTTTATCTACCTATATTAACTAATCTGTGCCTCTACCAATACAACAAAGACATCTACGATTTACACTTTGAGTTTCTTTTCTCTGGGGATAGATTTTGGAGATCTCACACGGCGTCACTTTTGTCAATTCCTCAGCACAACTCTTGCTTACGAGCACTCGTTTAGGTTAATACTTTGTGGAATGCACTGCCTTGCGCTGTTAGGGATTGCACATCCTTGTTTACTTTTAAGAAAAAAATTAAACAGCATCTCCTCTCTTCCGCATAGTGGGTATCTTATAGTATGTATGTGTATCTATGTATTTATTTATTTTATAGTAAGTGTGTAGGATGTATTGTGATTTATCTGATAGTATATTGACTTTATTTCTTTCTTTTATTTTTTTTTGTCTTTCTTTTAACTTTTAATTGTACACTAGGACTACCTCTCTATAAATATTTTTTCGTTTCCTTACAGGTTAGCTGTAAGAAATATATTTTTAGAAATAAGCTCACCTTAGCATATTGTTCTTTATATTATTTTCCATTGTGTTTTCTGTGCTATAAAGAATAATTAGGATTTCTACTACACTGCAGTTCCTGGTTGAATCATTGATATCAGACTAACCTACTTATTTACCAGTTGAAGTCATAGATAGCGTATTCCTACTAGTCGAGTTACCTATCTCTAGTTGAGTTCCAACCTACCTACTAGATATCCAATAAGCGCAATCGCAAATAGGCACGGGTAGGGAAAAGTCCAGAAATGATAACTGGATCAGGTCGTAACTGTTCAGTTATTTGAGCAGGGTTACTGATACATGTAGGCAGGTAGATGCAAATTAAAAAGCCCTATCTAGGAAGGTACGTCGGTAACTAATTATTCTCCTGTTATAATCCTAACACATAATTTGGTACCCACCTACCTAGGTACCTACTGACGAAGGTATGAAACAAAAAAAAATACTACACTACCTACACACCCTTACCTACCATACAAATTATGATTTGATTCAAACTTAAACAAGCAATGCTCATTTTTTGCACTTTTTTGATCATAACTTCTGAAGTTATTAAAACTTAAACAAAAAAAATATAATTTGAAAATTATATAAATATCACTTTTCAACTATATCCTAAAAGTCAAAGTCAAAGTCAAAGTACTTTATTACTGTAGATATTTACATATACTTAGCAAACGTCTTTTTTTGCCTCTTCTCTACATTGGACCACTGTGGGAGAAGAAGGGCGTAGAAACTACCACAGATTGATTTTTAGATCTCTTTTAAAAATAGGTTGCGCTTGACTAATACAAATATGAAAAATTTAATTGTTATGATTGATAAGCAGGAATAAATAATTACAAAACTATTAACAGCAAGGTCTGTGTTGAGCCAGATCAACCCCATACAGTCCTGTCATTTAAGTAATCTTGAACATTGTAATATCCCTTTTTCGACAAAGTCGCTTTAACATGCTTTTTAAATTACTCAAATGGCAATTTCAAAATCTATTGTAGTAGAGAATGCACTGACCCTTGAAAGAATTGCTAACCTTCGCGAGTCTAAAAAGGGGCTCACATAGTCTGTGATTATTTCTTAGGTTAACAGCTATCGCTAAGTTTGGAAAATGTTGTAAGGTTCTTGCGTACATACATTATATTTTCGAAAATAAATTGACTAGCTACTGTTAGTATGTCAATTTCATAAAAAATATCTCTTAAGGAGTCTGTTCGTTTTAAATTATAAATTGCTCAAATAGCTCTTTTCTGTAAAATAAAAATAGATTGAATATCCGCTGCTTTCCCCCACAACAAGATACCATAGGACATCACACTATGAAAGTAACTAAAATATACTAGCCTAGATGTAGCCACATCCGTGCTTTGTCTGATGTTCCTAACAGCGTTAGCCGCAGAACTTAATTTACCAGCCAATTTATCTATGTGGGGTCCCCACTGCAATTTGATATCAATGGTTATTCCAAGAAACTTCGTAACATTTACTAATTCTAACGTGTTGTTGTCTAACACTAAACTGGTCTCAACTTGCCTGACATTTGGAAGTGAGACTGTTTAATATTTATGATTCGGAACGCACCGGTTTTTTCGTTGCGCGGATCGACCGCGAGTGATCGGGACATCACTAGCTGTCACTTGTATAGAAACGAAATGACGAGTTAGAGGTTACTTTTTTGCACATGGAAAATGTCGGCGTCAAGCATTCGGGCCTTGGCTGTCTGTTATTTGTAATAATTGTCTAACACAGGTATCGGGGCCTGGTCGGAATGTTAATTGTTATAATCATCACGGAACAATCGTCGGGAAATAAGTAGATTTCACGTCATCGGAGTGAGTGCTTCTTGCTTTGAAAGGTTGAAGTGATTCGGTGATCAATTCGTCGCGTTCGGACAGCGACCCTTTGTGTCGGCAAGCATCACGACGGCGACAGCAGCGGGTTGCGACGAGAGTAAGATTCGACTCCCCTCACCCCCTCCCCCCTCCCCCCTGGTGTTCCTCATCCCGTATTCCTGCCTCGAATTGAGCTTTCGAATTCCGGTCCACGGCGTCAAGGTCAGTACTGCTTTGTGACATTCCACTGAAATACAACCCTGCCAAGATTCCACGCCCTGTCGGTTAAGGCGTGGAATTTAACATTTTGGTAGCAGAGCGTGGTTTCTTAGTAGGAAATCGATTCACGGACGTTTGTAGGGTTGTTTTTTGCCACATTGTAGCTGGGAGAGGGTGGATACCTCAGATTGGTCGGCAATCATTTTGTGAGTGAGTCGTGTCGGTCGGTATACCACAATTTAGGTTCATTTTCGGTTAGTGAACGTATAATTGACGATTTAGTTAACAATTATTATAAGTTTGTAGTCGGAAACTACTCGGTGTGCATAAGAAACAGTCATTCGGTCGGACTATAGTATTGCAGTCGGGTTCCATAGCATTGCAGTGTTATTTCGGATTACAGAGCAGGGTCAGGCTATTTAAGGGGTATTAAGCTGATTTTGCTGACCTCAGTAGAAGTGTGGGTCATATCGGAGGGGCCACTTCTAGAAGGTTCACGGCTACCTACATTATATTAAAAATAGCCTTTTTTCTTATAATAAATTTTTGTGTGTTATTTTTTATTGTGCTTTATGGTGGCATTCTCTAATTGATTTAGAGTGTATAGTTATAAGGTGTATGTCCACAGGGCGACCATATTAATTATTTTTTAGGATTTAATTGTTTTAGTGGTTGCCTTAGTTTTGACAACTTAGTTTTAATTTCTGTGCCCAGCGCTGACGGGCAAGTGCTGGTCTCTGGCTATACTTAGTTCGGTAGTGAAGTATAAGACCAAAATCTATTAAATCGGTCAACATGGCACCTTCGCCCTTGACGGTACTGCGGCATGGTGTCCGGGAGGAAATGAGATGGCTCGCCCATACTCATAAGTATGTGGAGCGACCGGACATGGACGATGTCCTGCTCAAGCGTGTGGAGGACGCAATGACACGCGTCGGGAAGGTGTGTCGGCTGGCTGCGGAGGCTGAAGCTCTCGGGCTTACGGATGAAGCCTCGGTGGCTGCAATGAAACAGCTCTGCGCGGATGCTGACCAAGCGATGGAATGCTTGGGTGACATCGAGCGTCGCGCGGAGAAAATTAAGCGGTCGCGAAGGAATGACCGTGGGGAGGGTAACGGTTCATAATTGATTGCGCGGAACGGACAGGTTACATACAGTATTCCACATTTAATTTCTTTCAACCCGTTCAAGTTATCGCTAACTACAAGGAAACGCGAAATAAACAGACCTTACTATCGGCGCTACATTATTAACTTTTGACTAAAGTGAAAATGGTGTTTTTAATGCTTCAATCTGTGAATTTTGTGTAACAAAATTGCATTCACAACTTGATACCGCGGGTGTGTTAACAACAAATATCGCAAACTTATTCACAATTACCTACCGCATTACCGTCGATCAAGTACTAGTGGCTGTAAGTGTCACGATTATTCACACAGCTGACATCAGGCAGCCGTAGCGTAGAGCGGTTAAGTCTCTGTCCGTGACGCTTCGTAGCAAATTAACCCCCGGTTCGATCCCAGCCCATGTCAACTTTTTGATTATTTGTAAACACTTCATCGCTGATAGAGGGCGCGAAGAGCGACATTCGCAGTTTTATTCACTGAACACTGACTGCACACCACTACAACATATCCGCTCTCGGTGTAAGAACAGCTACACTACTACCAGATGATAGAGGGCGCTGTTATCTCCAACCAAGCAGAAATGGCAAACAAGTGTGCTGGATGTGGGAAATTCATGTCCCTGGCAGATGGCGCTGCATGCAGCCGATGTACAGAAAAGTTCCATAAAGGCTGTGTCTGCCTACCGAACGATATGGAGGTACCACAAAATTGGCTTTGCCCGATATGCAAGGCAAAAATGCCCAGGGACAATGGCAATTTGACACCTGTGAGACAACATGCCGGTGTAGCCCGCCCAAAACTGGACGTATCTATAGACCCAAATGATACCGCACTGAACATCAACCTGGAGCTTGACCTCGCCACTGAGCTTCGACTATGCCGCGAGGAGGTTAGGTGCATGCGTGACGAGATGGCAGGTTTCCGTGCGGAGATGACAAATATCTACCTATCCCTAGCGGACTGTAATAAGAAGGTGGATAATATTGAGTCCAGACTAGCGGCTTTAGAGAAACAACATGGAGACAGAGCTGACATCAGCCATCTGGAAGCCACCGTGGAGGAGCTGCGGGCCAACAACAAAGAGCTGACTAAGAGCAACCAGGAGCTGAAGACGAGCAACAATGAGCGTGACCAGGAGCTGCTCCTCAACGATATCGAGCTCACCGGGATCCCGGAGGCCAGCGGTGAGAGCCCATCGCACGTGGTAACTGTGGCCGCGAGAAAACTGGGAGTGGAGCTGCAGGAGCGGGACATCGTGTGGGCGGCGCGAGTGGGCCCCGTGCACGGCGCCGTGGATGGCAAGCCTACACAGCCGCGGCCCCTCGTCGCGAGACTCGCGCGCCGCGTCACCCGCGATCAGCTGCTGACCGCCGCCCCCATCCGCCGTGGTGCCACTACCGAAGGGATGGACCTACCACTGCCCGGCCCGCCACACAAGTTTAGCATTGAAGAACGGCTTACCAAAACAAATAGGCAGCTGTTTGGCCGAGCTCGAGAGATAGGGCTAAAAAAACTCGACTGGAAGTTCGTGTGGACTCGCGAGGGCAAGGTGTTTGCCCGCCAGGCCGAGGGTAAGGCCTGCCATAGGCTGCGGGAGGAGGCGGATATAGCTCGTGTTTTTGGATCTACTAGAACAGTTAGCCAAAAATTTTAATTCTGCCCTGTATTGCGTCACTATTTCAAATTGTGAAATGTTAGTAATGTTATATATCTTCCTTTTGTTTATTAGTCACTGCTTGATTAACATGTTAAACTCAAACTTACACACAACCCTCTCTCACATTATCTCATACATAATTACCTATACATATACTAAAACACAATACGTATCCTATACCTTACAATTACCACACAAACAGACGTTGTATCACTTGACCACGACTCACAAGATTTTAACTATTATTATCAATGGATGATCAAATAATTCAAAAGGCACTTGACTCACTTTCTGTATCGGAGGTTGTTACCTGTAGCCCCGAAGACTGCGTGAAACTTTTGCCAAAAAACTCAAATGAATTAACATTCTTAAATCAAAACATACGCAGTATAAATCACAACTTCAATAGTTTCATGATAAACCTGCAGAGAATAAAACACGAATGTGATATTTTGGTTTTGACGGAGTGCTGGCTGTCATCAAATCACATTATTCCTCCAATAAATGGCTATAACATATATAGAACTCAAACTAACCCACTGCAAAACGATGGAGTCGTAACTTACGTTAGGGAAGACGTCAAGGTTAATGTTGAGGAACCAGATTTCCGAGATGGTAATTGCTTAGTGCTACGATTAGGCAGCGAAACCGCTGTTGTAGCTATATACCGATCTCCATCTTATTCTAATCTAGACAACTTTCATGACTCTCTTAACTCAGTTCTAACCAATCTAAAATCTTTTAAAAACGTGGCCATCATAGGAGATATAAATATTGACATTTTCCCTGAAAACAGATCAGTGAAAGCGCATGACTATATTAACTTATGTGCAAGTCATGGGCTACTTCCTGCGCACTCACTCCCGACTAGAATGAATAAAACCTGTCTCGATCACATCATACTTAAAACGAAATATAATGCCCTTACTCTCATTTTTAATACCACTGCAACGGATATCGAAACTGTAATGCTTTCTTTGAATCTTAAAATTCAACGAATATACTCCCAAATCAACAGCACTCAGATAAACAACGAGGGTCTCCAAAATGATCTAGCAAATATCGACTTACAACCTATTTACGGTAACAATGATCCTCACTTTGCGATGGAATATTTAATAAACTCCATACATACAGCGCTTGATAAAACCCCAATAGTCAAAAAACTGTCAAGACGTAATAAAGTTATCAAGCCGTGGATAACTCCAGGCTTATTAAAATGCACGCGAAACCGAGATCGGATGCATAAAAATGCAAAAAAACAACCTAACAACCAAATACTAAATATAAACTACAAGCGATACAGGAATTTCTGTAACAAATTATTAAAGAAAATAAAACGTGATTATGACAAAAAAAATATAGAAAAAGCAGGTAATAGTAACAAAAAAATATGGGAAGCCATTAAAACAATTACAAATACAACGAAGTCGAAAACATCAGCTTACGAATTACTCATTCAAAATGATATTCAAAACTCTATTGATAACGTTAACCAATATTTTGCTAATATTGGGGATGTTCTAGCTAGCAAAATCCTCCAATCTAATTTAGATACCCCAAACTTAAATTCAAATAATCCTCCAACTAACTCTTTTGTTCTCCTAGACACTGATGAAGATGAGGTTAATAACTGGTCTCAAAAATACCAGCGCTACTGGCTGGGACAAGATTCCAAACAAACTCCTTAAGAACTATCGAAAAATATTGATACCTCATATAACCTACATTTTTAACAACTGCCTTGCTGCTGGAACATTCCCAATTTATTTAAAAAAGTCTGTAATACACCATATTTATAAGACAGGTGATAGAGACCGTGTCAATAACTACAGGCCTATCTCCATCCTACTATCAATATCTAAAATTCTAGAAAAGATAATTAATATAAGACTTATCAACTACCTTGAAAATAACAACCTACTCTCCAACTGTCAATTTGGATTTAGGCCTGGAAAGTCTACGGATGACGCAGAACATGAATAACCAATTATGTGGTCGGTGGTCTTGACAATAACAACAAGATTGTAGGTATATTCCTGGATTTGGCTAAAGCCTTTGACACGGTTTCTATCCCCATATTACTAAATAAACTAGAACTCTTGGGAATACGTGGCAACCAACTGAAATTATTTGAAGACTACCTTTGCAGACGTCAACAATGTGTAATGATTGATAAATATACAAGCTCTGACCTGCCTGTGCAGATGGGAGTTCCACAGGGCAGTATTTTGGGACCAATCCTATTTCTTATTTACATTGACGATCTGCTCAAATTAAATCTGGTCCACGGCAAGATTATATCATATGCTGATGATACAGCGTTATTAATTTCACACAAGACATGGCATAAAGCTTTTAATGCAGCACAAACTGGTTTTAACTCTGTTTCACATTGGTTACGTACAAATTATCTTACTCTTAATAATGATAAGACAAATTACATTGCTTTTACTATAACAAATGCAACACAACCATCTACTGATCATAAAATAGTGTCACACTCCTGCACTGACCCCCAGGTCTGTAACTTAAATTGTCCATATTTAACCAGAATATCGCATACCAAATACCTTGGTGTAATCCTCGATCAGAATTTAAATTTTCACCAACATATTGACAATACTGCAAAAAGAGTACGTAAACTTATCTACGTCTTCAAAAATCTTAGACACGTAGCGGACCCAATATTGGTAAAGCGGGTTTACCTAGCCCTCTGTCAGTCGATAATTACGTACTGTATTACGTCCTGGGGTGGCGCTGCTAAAACTTTATTGATGCCCCTAGAAATAGCACAACGAGCTGTACTGAAGGTGTGCACTTTCAAACCAAGACTGTACCCTATAAATTTAGTTTATGAATTTTGTGAGGTGTACACTGTTAGGCAACTGTTTATATACTCGGTACTGCTAAGGCAGCATTTCCTTCTAAAGTTCGAACCACAGACCCTGGTCAAGAGACGTAGTGACAGAATATGTCTACTTGTAAAATACAAACATGCCTTTATGAACAGATTTTTCTGCTGCCTCG
Source organism: Argyresthia goedartella (assembly GCA_949825045.1). Taxonomy (NCBI): domain Eukaryota; kingdom Metazoa; phylum Arthropoda; class Insecta; order Lepidoptera; family Argyresthiidae; genus Argyresthia; species Argyresthia goedartella. The sequence continues at coordinate 27,955,938 of OX463830.1, forward strand.
CCCCTACCCTATACAATAAGGTTAACAGAATTCTAAATATATATATTTTACCCAAACATATACTCAAAATAAAATTATTCAAATGGCTTCAAAAACTCAACGACGACGACACCGAATGTTTACTTAGTACTTTTGCTTAAGATAAACCAGATACAATATAATAAAAACCATAAATACAATATCTTCAAGATACACTCACCCTCAAACGCACACACGCTCATACCATCACACACCCAAACACACACACACACACACACACCCTCACACACATACACATACACACCTTTCACTCATTTCATTACTCACAATTTGAGGACCTACTTACTCTACATAATTCATGTTGCCTCCCCGACAACTATCTATCTTTTAAACTTATTTATAATTTGTACTAAATTAGCCACATGTCTAGTTTTATAATGTGTACCTACAAAAAAAGAGAGCCCCAACTCCTAAGATACAGGTAACACTAGTTTAGGAGTTGGATGTTCAATGCTTCAATGATTCATGCCTATCACTAGACGTAATACCGCAATGAGATGTACATGAGTTTAACTACATAGGTTTTAAGTTGGAGAATAAACAATTTCATTTCATTTCATTTCAACGGAGACCCACCCCCGAAGGGTGTTGTTGGACGGCTGCCACACCTGGAGATTCCGGCCTTCAATGGGGCAATTGATGAGTGGTCGGCCTTCATTAATTTATTTGATAATTTGGTCCACGGTCGGGACGACCTGGACAACGCCTACAAGTTGGCCCAACTATTGATGGCTCTGCGGGGTGAACCGAAGGAGTTGGTCGGTCACCTAACGGTCACGGCGGGCAATTATGAGATAGCCAGGTCCATATTGTTTGACCGCTACCAACACAAACGGCGGTTGGTTGATGCGCAGCTGGGGAAGCTGTTTAGCATCCCTAGAGTAACCCGGGATGTTGACATCCGAGTACAGGTGCTCAACCCTGTGCTGGTGGCCACGAAGGCCCTTCAGAACCTTGGTCTTCCAGTAGACCAATGGTCATAAATTGATTTGTATATGGTTTTGTCACGGTTGCCTGCAGCTGTTCAAAGTCGGTTTGAACAGCTGCATGGGGGCAGTAGCACGGAACTGCCCACGCTCGTCCAATTGACGGATTTTTTGGAGGGTGAATGCATGCGATGTGACACACTGGACACGAAGGCCAGTGTGCAGCGCCAACCCGCGCGGATGCGGGAGGGGCCGCGCACCCCGCCCCCACGGGGGGGAGGGAGGTCGAAACAATTTGGCGTTTTGAATGCTGCGCCGTCGGGTGACGGCTGTGTGCACTGCGACAGTGCCGGTCATAACGTGACCAGTTGCGCCAAATTTAAGGCGCTCGGGGTAGCTGCCCGCAGGAAGATAGTCTTCCGTCACCGATTGTGTTTCGGTTGTTTGGGGCCGCACACGCTGAGCGAGTGCTCGCGCGCGTTCCCCTGTGAGTGCTGTGGTGCCAAGCACCACATAGTGTTGTGCCTGAATCGGTCAGGCCCTTCAACGGTCACCAGGGCCGGACTCAGGTTGGTCGGCCACAGGGCCCAACCAGGGCCGGACCCAGTCCCCCTCCGGGCAACGGGAGTCACCAACGGGGTGACGGGGGTACCCGCGGACGGTTCCCCCCCCCCCCCCGAGGGGAAGGGGGCAGCGCGGGGGGTAACATGCGGGATAGCCGGGGTTCGGTCGCCGCTGTCCACGGTCAGCGAGGACTTCGGGCCGCTGGCTCACCGCGTGTTACGGGCGGGTGTCAGATGGTACCTATGAGTAGCGCGAAGGCTGGGAGTCCACCACCTTCTGCGCCACCCTCCCGTCGCTCTAGGAGGCGAACAGGGAGGCGAACAGTCGGATGTCGCCCCCATTCCTAGAGCGCCCCAGGTTGGATCCGCTCTCCCCCATTCATCCACGGTGCGCACCGGGCACACCGTACACCGTCCGGTATGATCGGATACCGGGACAGCGAGGGGCCTACTATACGGGTTGGGACCCCTTGATGCACATACGTTCTGATATGCCGGTTGCATATCAGCAGCCGAGTTACTCCAAGGCCGACGGAGGTCTCAGCGGGTTCGGATCCCGCGCAGGTTCCCGCTAGGGACACGCCGCCCACTTACAGGGTGCCGCCACTCCACAGACGGTCATGCTCCCCACCGCCTCTGTGATAGCGTGGAGTTCGGACGGCAAATCTTGTGTAGCACGAGCACTATTGGACTCGGGGGCCCAGGGGTGCTTAGTCTCGTGCAACCTTGTAAGACGGTTGGGCATTTCGGTAAGGGAGTATCCACATTCCATTCGGGGAATTGGGAACACGGAAGTCGGTTCCGTTAAGGGAGTATGTCGGAATACTCTCTCGTCACGGGTGGATTCATCGGTAAATCTGACGGCCACGGCATAAGTCATGCCTAATGTGATGGGCTCACACCCTCACCTACGGTTTTCGCCCTCGGTGCGACAGTTGGTTGCTGGGTTGTCACTGGCTGACCCGGAGTTCGATATTCCGGGCCCAGTAGACATTTTATTGGGTGTCGATGCCTTGGGATACCTGTTAGTGCCAGGTGTCCACGTGTTGCAGGCGACTGGTCTGGTTTCGGTCAACACCAGACTGGGCCATGCGATAATGGGTCCGGTCATGCTGGCTGCCCCAAGCCTAGCGACTAGTACTCCCTTATTCGGTTCTATACTCTCGGAGGTGATACAGAAGTTTTGGGAGGTGGAGGAACCACCTACGGTCCGCCGGTTGGACCCGGTTGAAGAAGAGTGTGAACAGTTTTATCGAAAGAATACTGGTCGCCTTCGGTCAGGTCGATTCCTCACACGTCTTCCATTCCAGAGTGATCGCCCACCGCTGGGCAGTTCACACCATGCAGCCGAGACGCGGCTTCTGTCGATGGAACGACGCATGAAGCGTGACGGGATTTTCCGGCAGAAGTACGTTGACTTCATGCGGGAATACGAGTCGCTCGGCCACATGTCGGTTTCGGGTATTGACTAGAAGCGAGAAGACCACTGCCTCCTGCCTCATCACGCGGTCTTGAGGACCCCGGAGGACAAAATACGGGTAGTGTTCGATGGATCGGCATCAACATCTAACGGCATGAACCTGAACCCGTGTTTGCATTCAGGGCCGAAGTTGAACCATGACATTGCGGATGTTATCACACGGTTCCGTCGACACAATGTTGTATTTGTAGCTGACATCCGGATGATGTTTAGGCTGACGGTCACTCACCCTGACGATAGACGGTATCAGCTGATACTGTGGCGAGAGAGCCCAGATCAGCCCATTAGGGTGTATGAGCTGAACACCAACACGTACGGGCTATGGTCTAGTCCTTATTTGGCGATTCGCACTCTGCGGGAGTTAGCGGATCGAGAACAGTTAAATTTCCCTAGAGGAGCAGCGATCCTGGAGCAAGATCTCTACGTGGACGATATCTGTACCGGTGCAGATTCCGTAGAGGAGGCGCTCGTTGGACGGGACGAGCTAGTTGAGCTCTTACGGGGTGGAGGTTACGAGCTCCGGAAATGGATGTCGAACTCTCCAGAGTTACTGTTTGGTCTTCCGGATGACTACCAGCAGGATCCCCACATTTTCAAAAATCTGGAAAATCCGAATATGTTGTCGGTATTAGGCGTCCAGTACCAGCCGGTGTCAGACATGTTTTCGTATCGGGACGAGTTGGACTCCCCAAAGGTCTGGACGAAACGGAATGTCCTTTCAACGGTGGCTAGGACATTTGATCCAAACGGGTGGATCACCCCGGTAACATTTCAGCTCAAGTGTTTTATGCAGCAATTGTGGTCTGCTGAGCTGAAATGGGACGACCTGATCGGCGGGTCATTGAGCTCAGAGTGGGACTCGTTCTTTTCGACCCTCCCTGGCATCAATCGGATTTAACTGCCACGGAGGTTGGTCCCCACCAAACGATACACTGCCACCCTGCATGGGTTTTGCGATGCCTCGGAGAAGGGCTACGGAGCTGCGGTGTATCTGCGAACGGTCATTTCCTCGGGGGAGGTTGATGTGCGGTTGGTCATGGCCAAGAGCAAGGTTGCGCCGTTGCGCACTCGCCTGACCATTCCCAAATTAGAGCTTTCAGGAGCAGCTCTCCTGACTCGTCTGGTCAACCACACGATGACGGTTCTGTGTGGGTCAATAGCGTCAGAAGATACGGTCTACGCTTGGACGGACAGCCAGATCGTGTTATGCTGGCTGAAGGCTTTAGTTCACAAGCTGGAGATTTTTGTGGCGAATCGGGTTTCGCAGATTTTGATTTCGGTGGTTCCCTTAATCTGGAGACATGTCCCAGGGGAAATGAACCCAGCAGACTGTGCGTCTCGTGGGTATCACGCTCCGGAGTTAGTTGGACAGCCCTTGTGGTGGGGTCCAAAATGGTTGACTCAAGCCGAATCGGATTGGCCAATGAGTCCACGCGTTACCTCGGCGAACGGCGTTTTGACAGTCGGTGTCTGTACGACGCAACCAGAGTCGGAAGAGGAGTTCAGCCTGCTGGAACGGTACAGCTCGCTCGACAAGCTTGTCAATGTGACCGCCTGGATCTTCCGATTTGCGCGGAATTGTCGCAATTCTGAGGCGCAGCGGGTGCGGACACAGGTCCTGACACCACGGGAACGGAACCATGCGTTGTTCGCATTGGTACGGAACGTGCAGACGGTGCACTTTAAGTCCGAACTGGACATTCTGAGACGCGGACGCGTCCAACTGAAGGGTGTGCTGTGGCTCGATTCAACCCGTTTATTGACCCTCAAGGATTGCTGAGGGTAGGAGGTCGGCTGCGGAATGCCAACCTGCCTTATGCGGCTCGCCACCCGTTGTTACTCCCTAGAAAGGGAAGTTGGTCGAACTGTTGATACAGGATCGACACATTCGGAATGGGCATCTCGGATGCCACGCCGTGATGGCGTTTTACCAGCGCGAGTTCTGGATTCTATCGGGAAGACGCTTAGTGCGTAGCGTCGTATTTCGGTGACTGCCTTGTTATCGGGCCAAGGCGGCTACGATGCAGCCCCAGATGGGCGATTTGCCCTCGGATAGGGTTAACGAAATCCGGCCCTTTGCGGGTGTCGGAACGGATTTCGCGGGACCATTCATGGTCAAGTCTTCACAGCTACGGAACGCCAAATTGGTGAAGGCATACCTGTGCGTCTTTGTGTGCTTGGTCACGAAGGCAGTCCACTTGGAGGTGGTCAGTGACCTCACTACAGAGGCATCGCATGTCTGGATCGGTTCGTCTCACGAAGGGGCCTCCCGACATTAATTCGTTCGAACAACGGCACAAATTTTGTCGGAGCCAGGCAATATCTGCAGGAGGTCACTCAATTCCTGAACGGTAACCAGGACGCCATCGGTACGGCTTGCTCCCTACGAGGGATTGAATGGGTTTTCAGTCCGCCGGGAGGTCCTCATTGGGGAGGAATTTTTGAGGCTGCGGTTAAATCGGCTATGTCGCACCTGACGAGGATCATCGGTGAGACCTCTCTACGCTTTGAAGAGCTTGCGACGCTGTTCTGTAAAATTGAAATGACACTGAACTCACGTCCGTTGTGCCCGCTCAGTTCGGATCCAAATGATTTGGAAGCGTTGACGCCGGGTCACTTCCTGATAGGTCAGCCCCTTAACGCCCTGCCAGAATACCCATTCGGTGATGTTAAGTTAAGTCGGTTAACTAGGTGGCAGATGTTGCAGCAGATGGAAGAATTGCTCAAGATTTTTGGAAACGGTGATCCCTTGAGTACTTGCACATCTTGCAGCAGTGCCTTAAGTGGACTGACCGGACGAGCCCCCCTCAAGTCGGTGATTTGGTGCTGATTAAGGATGCGAACCTGCCATCATTGAGATGGAGACAAGGACGGATCGTCAATTTATACACGGGTCGGGATGGCACGCCTCGATCAGCAGAAGTCAAGGTGGGGGACTCGGTCCTCAAAAGCGGTCGCAACACTTTCTCGCCTTCCTATTGATTAGGGACAGGTTTGGGCCTGTCCGGGCGGGTGACTGTTTAATATTTATGCTTCGGAACGCACTGGTTTTTTCGTTGCGCGGATCGACCGCGAGTGATTGGGACATCACTAGCTGTCACTTGTATAGAAACGAAATGACGAGTTACAGGTTACTTTTTTGCACATGGAAAATGTCGGCGTCAAGCATTCGGGCCTTGGCTGTATGTTATTTGTAATAATTGTCTAACACAGGTATCGGGGCCTGTTCGGAATGTTAATTGTAATAATCATCACGGAACAATCATCGGGAAATAAGTAGATTTCACCTCATCGGAGTGAGTGCTTCGTGCTTTGAAAGGTTGAAGTGATTCGGTGATCGATTCATCGCGTTCGGACAGCGACCCTCTGTGTCGGCAAGCATCACGACGGCGACAGCAGCGGGCTGCGACGAGAGTAAGATTCAACTTCCCTCACCCCCCCCCCCCCCCCCTGGTGTTCCTCATCCCGTATTCCTGCCTCGAATTGAGCTTTCGAATTCCGGTCCACGGCGTCAAGGTCAGTACTGCTTTGTGACATTCCACTGAAAAACAACCCTACCAAGATTCCACGCCCTATCGGTTAAGGCGTGGAATTTAACAGAGAATTTGATACACTTAGTTTTACCAGCGTTTAACAATAAATTATTAACTGTGAACCAATTCAAGGTTAAAGACAATACACCATTAACATCATCAAAATCTCCTTTTTGTCTTTCAATTTTGAAGACCATTGAAGTATCATCAGCAAACAACACTATGTCAGTTAATTTTTCCACCATGAAAGGCAGATCATTAATATATACCAGGAATAAGAAAGGGCCTAATATAGAACCTTGTGGAACGCCAATTTTACCAACCGATCCATCAGATTTTACGCCGTTAACTTCTGCCTTTTGAATTCTATTGCTTAGGTATGATCTTAGAAGATCCAACGCTTTATTCCTAACTCCGTAATGATTTAATTTAATTAATAGCGTATTATGATCAACACAATCAAACGCCTTCGACAGGTCTCAAAAAACTCCGATAGCATATAGCCATGCAGAATAAATATCGACAATGGAAAGGCAAAATTGACTAAGCGCCATTTTTGGCAATATGAGTTATATGCATCATTGGAATTATCTTTTTTTCTGAGTCGAATGGTCGCACTCCCGTGTCTCTAGGATGATTTTTATTGCTCTTTATTTTCGGCGTCAGAACTAGTCCAAACGACTATAAAATATATAAATCTGTAAAATTTGTCACTTAGGACAACCATTCTATCCGTATTTTTTACTTAGTAAATATTTGCTGCATTTTTTTGCAATATTTGCATTTAGTCATTATTGCCGTGACCTTAAAAAAACTAAATGGCGGCTCGATAGTTTTGCCTGTTTTGACTTTAATACTATTTTGCGTTACGATATTTTACGCAGGCGTTAAAAGATTTAAACTGGTCGCTTGGTAACTATTTGCATTTCTTGAATTAAAAAAAACAATGTCGTTTGGTAATTTTTTACCCGCCGAGTTTGGTAGTAGTGTCGGCGCATAGATACCTACTGCATCTTGGATTAAAAAAACAATGTCGGTTGGTCAATTTTTACCGATGCACAACCATCACCACCTCAGGAAACTCCAAATTCAGCTACGATTTCTGCTCCCTCTGAAAGTACAAAATCCACCAACAAACGAAAACGATCCCGCTTCACCTACGCGGCTCCGGCATGGTACGCCCTGTGCTCGGAGACGAACAAACGGAGACTCCGAGCCCAAGAGAACCTCTCTCTGCGTACCATCGTCGGTGCACCCCGCTACGTGAGGAACGCGACAATCCAGAGGGACCTAAGATGGGAAACCGTGGACCAGTTTGTCCAGAGGCTGGCGAAGGGCATGTTTGCGCGTGCGGACGCGTCACAACTCCCGCACATCGCCAAACTGGCGCCGCATCACGCACGCCCACCCGATTGCCACCGCCTGCCACGCGACCTGGTTGCCTAGCCGGCGATCACGCAGGGGCCATCCGATGACCTGTGTACAGGAGTGGGCAGAAGCGATTCTTCGGGAAGAGGTCCGTCGACATGACCCCGACTCCCCACGCCCCAGAAGGGGTGCGTGAGATGACTTCGATGATGGCACCTCATCCCACATTATTGGACTAGCCAGTCCCCGTGTCTAGTGTGGTTATTATGTATCTAGTACTCCCCGTGTTTAGTGTGACTGTAACTAGTGCTCCCAGTGTCAAGTGTCATTATTCTGTGTCTAGTACATGATTCGTGCCCTAAAGTTAATAAACTGTGTTATAACAAAACTGTTGCCTCCATTGCTCGACACCCATCCTCGGGACGCCCTCAGCCATCGGTCCTGACCCTTTTTCGACATTAGAAGGGATCACCTCGAGCACAGGAGAAATATGCCACAGAAAAACTTCAAACACCAGATGATGATGCACCTTATCAATGCTGTCAAGAAATCATCAGCTGATGAGAAACAATTGCTGCCACTATCACGGAATTGAGAGTGCAGTGACAAGATAGCTCTTGGACTCGAATATGGAGGAAGAAGCAGCCGGCCATGAGCCGAGCAATCTTCTGCTTCGGTTTTGGTGAACCTGTCGACGTCGTGACGTTGCTGTTCAGCTCTGCCCAAGATCCCAGGGTCTTGTCGATCCAAAGTCGAGACCCCATTCGAGAAACTGGATCATTTTGTGAGCAATTTTTTTTTTATTGTGACTCAAGTACCACGTGTTCGCTGATGAAATGAAAGATTACGAATAAAATAGTGGAAAGCTCACAAAAAAAGACTCATGGGCTTTGATAATTATTTATTTTATTTTATTTTATTTTATTTTATTTTATTTATTTATTTGCATAAGCGCACACCCACACACAAAACATTGCAGATACTTAACAAAAAATAACATAGGTACCACTTAACAAAAATAACATCGCACAAAACAAAAATACTTATAAACATTCAGAAACAACTAGAAACTATAGTTAAAGTAATTACACCTTGAGACAGGTAGGACATAGGTACCAAAGTACCTATATCGCATTAGAACTGAGGGTGGTGTGGCATCTGCAAAAAAGTTCTGACTCAGCTTGTGCCTAAGAAGTAGACTCCTCAGGCGCTGATTTTCCGTCAGTACCGGAACAAGGGAGACGGCGTGCTCAACTGAAAGCATTAACAGAAGGTACCTGACTTATTTGTTAGTGTATACTTTTAGTTTAAAATGTATAAGTTTATACTATACAAATTGATAATATTAGTAGATGATGATGATAATGTAGATAATAAAGAATATAGAATATAATAATAATAGAGTATAGCTGAATTTATTTTATAATTAGTTGATTACAATTTATTTATGTATTAATAATGCAGGCGGGACTAGGGGAGAATCTTTTGTGCCCAAAAGAGTTTTTTTTAATGAATTCTTAAAGGCTACTTTACTTTCAAGCTGTCTAAGTGGCGGAGGTAGGTTGTTACAGCACTTAGTAGCCTGGAACCGGAAGCTACCACGAAACGCAGAAGTCCGATGCCGCGGCATACTAAGCGGCTTTGTGCATAGTCTGAAACAGTTGCGATCTCCCTTTAATGTCCAGCGCCAAACAAGTTTCTTATATAAATACTCTGGCTTATGATGTTTCATGACTCCAAACATAAGTGTTGCCATAAATAGCTTAAGTCGGTTTTTCATTATTAGTAAGTTTGCATTATTTATTAAAGGAGTAACGTGAGTGCGAGCAGGAATATTAAAACAAAAGCGGGCACAGGCATTCTGAACGCGTTGAAGCAGTTTATGGGATTTAGCATTTAAGCAAGGGCCATAAGCAATAAAGGCGTAGTTAATTTTGGACATCACCAAAGAATCACAGAGAAGTATTCGTGTGTTTACATTGAGATATCTTCGGAGCTTGTATAAGACTCTAAGCCGGAATAAACAGTTTCTTGCTACCTCCACCACATGCTTTTCGAATCTTAAGTGACAGTCCATAACCACACCCAAACTACGCGCTTCGCTTACAAAGCTCAGCGGCTCCCCCCCCCCCCCCCAATCATAATCGCGGGATGTAGTACCATTATTTTATCGGTTTGTGTTTTTGTACCCAAAATCATTGCTTTAGACTTGCTTTTATTTAGTAATCAGCCATTTTGTACACACCATCTGTAGATACGATCTAAGTCCTCATTCAAAGCGTGTACTGCATTATCGATGTTACTAGTGTTTGCAGAGACAAATATTTGTAGGTCATCTGCATAGAGATGGTAACTACAGGATTTTATGCATTTAACTATGTCAGCTGTGTAAATGCTGAAAAGGAGCGGACCCAAAATTGACCCTTGAGGAATTCCCCTTCTTACTTGTTGCAAATCCGACTTAACTAAAGATCCATCTGCCTTGCCAATGACCACTTGCTGCACTCTATTGGATAAATAGCTTTGGAACCACCTGATCGTTTCATTATTGAACCCATAATAAACCAACTTAGAGATCAGCCATTCTAAGTTTAAAGGAGTCAAACGCTTTAGAAAAATCTAGAAGAGCCAGATTCGTACAATTTTTGTTATCTTGATTTCCCAAAATAATGTCGATAACGTCAAGCAAGGCGGAGGACGTGCTATGATGCTTACGAAACCCAGATTGGCGTTCCGGCAGGACATCGTTTTCCTCACAGTAGGCGATCACTTGCTTATACACAACCGTTTCCAAAATCTTCGAAAAATAAGGTAATATGCTTATTGGCCTAAGGTCGGTATAATCTGAGGGGTTGTTATTTTTGGGAAGTGGGTTGATTGTCCCTATCTTCCATTAATCGGGAAAACTACACGATAGAATGGACCCATTTACCACAGTAGTAATATGACTCAGGGTGAATGAAAGGGACAAAATGATCATGTCTCTATTTATTTTGTCGCAGCCCATGGCATTTGATGGTAAATCCAAAATTATTTTCAAGATTTCCGATTCGTCAATGGTATTTAATTTGAGATAAATATTATTGCGATGTCTATTAGATTCAAGATATGTCAAATAAGTTAAGTTAAAATTATAATTATTGGGAATATTCAAAAAATGATTGTTTATAATGTCTGGATTGTTTGTAATATTGGAGATGTTCTGGAAGCGGTGTATATTTCTGATCCGGTAACACAGATTTTTTTAAGATTTTTCCAAAGCGCCTTACCATTAGTCACATTGCGATTTATGTGCTGTTCATAATAGGCCTTTTTCTCAAAAAACATGCTGGAGTTGACCAGATGTTTATGATTTTTGTAGTATAATTTATGTGCATCTGATTTTGTTCTGGACCAATTGACATGCGCTTTATCACGTAGGTACATCATGTGGACAATGTTAGATGTGAGCCATGGCTTATTTTCCTCCCTAATTGTTTTTGTTTTTTCGGGCGCATGACGATCAAACAAGGCTATCAAAGAAGAGGTAATAAACGATACAGCGGCATTTACATCGATATTAGAATCCGCTTTGACATCTAGACAGGGTAATTTCGAAATGTACTCATTAAATTGGGCTACGTCTAAAATTTTTAAAGCTCTAAAAGTAACTTTTTTGGGCGGTATCCTTTCCCTTCTTATCTTAAGGCTGCACGTTATCAATGCGTGACCACCAAGCTCTGGGATACTTAGCACTGAGACATTGCCTACGGGCGCATCCGTACAAATCAGATCAATCAAAGTTTGGCTGTGAGAGGTGTAGGGTGTTGGCTCTGTAACACAGTTTTTAAGATTTAAAGAGTCGAGAAATTGGTTGACTTTGCTCGTAGTATTGTTGTTACAAAGCAGATTTATGTTAAAGTCCCCCATCAAAATAATGTAGTCATAATTTGTAAAAGACGAGATGGATTCGGTAATCGCATCAAGAAAAACATCTGTATTAACCCATTGATTCCGATATGCTGTTCCTACAATAAGTTTACGCGTATTTAAAGTCATTCTAAGCCAAAACTGTTCAATGGAATCTGGAGCAGGAGGATGAGTACATATTCGTGCAGAAATCCCCATTTTGACATAAAAACCTACTCCTCCCCCTCCCGAGCGGACTTTACGATTACGTGGGACATGACGTAACCTGTATCCCGGAATAGTAGGCGCGTGCGCTTCCTCCCCTGCGCGCAGCCATGTTTCATTTATCGCAAGGATATCAGGCAATTCGCGCATGACTGCGACCTCGAGCTCGTCGTGCTTTGTGCCCAGCGAGCCGGCATTGAAAAGACCCAACTTGAAGCTTAGACTTGGTAGTCATTGCGCAAAATTGATAATGGAGAAATTGCTTGTTCAACGTGGCATTCCGGGTACGGGGAAACTAAATTAAGCAAGCATTATGCAATCCAGGAATAATATGTATTATTTAGAAATAAATATACACAGTTGTCAAAAGAAATATAATTGATTATAATATAAATAATCAGTAACACATGTCTAATGTCAAATGAGCAGTCACATTGATAAATTAAAATGTGAATTATAGCGGCTAGTATAATTATTTCTCTATAAGATTGTTCATGGAGATTTACGATTTTATAACGCCATACCTCAATTACAGATACCCACACCAACCTCGCGAGTTCACACAATAATAATGCGGAAGGAATTGCCAAAAACAAACAAAGAAGTAAAAATAAATACAGCAGCGGGGAACAAAAATAGAAATGCAAAATTTGCCAGAGGCGATTATAAGGAGAGCGACATCTTCGGGAGTAAAGTAAAAGGCTTGAGATGCGCACAAATACTATACTAACTTATTATAGGAAATGCTAGCTTATATACTAGGTTGGTACATGTTATTAATGACGTGCATAAGACATAGTACGTGATGAGATATTTCCGCATATCTGTGGCGGGCGTACGGGCCGGCACAGATGCTCCCCCCTTTAGGAAAAAAAAAAAAAATATTAATGTACTTATAACAATGAACAAAAATCTAAGTTAGTCAAACAATAACCTTAAATGAATCGAAATAACTTTAAAAATGTTTATACCATAACAAACTTATATCAACTGCAATAATAACTAGTAGGATTTTAATAAACATAAATTAGATCTTAATTGAGCATACTTCAACTTAATCTAAAGATAAATCTTACACGAATTAGAAAAATAAAGGAACTACGGTTATGCGAATTCTACATAAGTTTAAAGAATTACTACTGACTAATCAAACCCAATAAATTAAAAGAACATAGGTTAGTCCTACTACATATCAGAAAAGTAACATAATAATTCAGCGTTAACAGTAAATTACTTAATATTTACCTACAGGCAAGTCTTGTATCTGGCCGCACACTACATAAAATAAACTAAAAACTGGAAAAACAGAAAAATACTAGGAAAATGGGGCTTCGCGGTTAGTAAACTAACCTAACCTATAACCTGGAAAAGATCCGTAGGAAAGTCGTCTGATGCTGCAGCCGCTCATGTTTTTCAGGAATCGATGAGTCAATTTACATCGCACGTCGTTGAAGTTGTAATCACTGTTTGTTTATAATTGCGACCGTACCTATACAAGGATGATTGTGCTGAATCAGCGTCAGCATTAAATCTGTAACCTTGGCTGTAGGCAGTCAATGATCTCGTACGTCATATGTACGTGCGTGCTGCTCTTCACTCTTGAGTGAATATTAAGTTGTCGATTGATGAAATTTGTGTGCCTAAAAACCTTGGGATTTGGCAAAATAGGGCACATCTTGTACACCAATCGTTCATATATAAATATATATATCTCTCTCTCTTCAGTGATTTGATTATTCTTCGTGCGATGTTCTTCCTGGATGATTTCAATATTCGATTGGGTATATCGATGATGTTTCAATACTCTTCTGGGGGCTGGAACGGCTTCCTATGTCTTGAACATGAAAAGCTGCTTGCTGTGAATGAATTTGCCGACGCGTTCGTTTCTTCTGGTGCGAGCTCCATTTTGATAAATCAGCAGTCGGCTGACTATCGGTTCATTGTTCTTGCGGTATCTTGAGTTCGATGCGGGAAATCTTCAGTTGAAATTATTTATCTTTTGGCTTCTGGTCCGTTTTCAAATCTGGTCCAGTCATGGCTTGCTTGATGTCGTCTTGGTTTGGGTGGGGTCTTGATTATGGAGTTCTGCAGCGTGGTATGAAATAGGTATGCAAACCGAAGTCGGGGCTCGGCGATTTTGGACGAAGTGCTTCTTGCTTGCACTTCTAAGGTGGCAGCACACGGACTTTTCTTCGCGGCTGGGTCCATGCTGCTATTACCGAAGCTTGCTGATGTTCAGAAGTCGGGTCACCACTTTGCCAGAGGCGATTATAAGGAGAGCGACATCTTCGGGAGTAAAGTAAAAGGCTTGAGATGCGCACTAATACTATACTAACTTATTATAGGAAATGCTAGCTTATATACTAGGTTGGTACATGTTATTAATTACGTGCATAAGACATAGAGGTATTTAGATTTAGACGTGCATAAGGTATAGAGATATTTCCGCATATCTGTGGCGGGCGTACGGGCCGGCACACAAAATATAATAGTCCGAAAGCATACAAAATCCGGTTGAAAGCCTGGTTAGTAGCAAGTTCGGTGGGGGCAAATATTTGTTTGATGAGAACGGATGTTTGTACCCTAGTCATGGTTGTTTATCTATCTATGTATAGTATTTAACTATATAAGTATGTGTGTCGTTGTCTAGTACCCAAGATACAGGGAATCCTAGTTTGGGGCTAGATCAATGTGTGTCAATAGTGTCCAAGGTATTATTATTATTATGATTTGTTTTAGTCATTCTCTCATTTACATATATACGGCGTATGTCATGCTGCGGAAGGCCGAGATCTGCCGTGGTGACCGTGCCTCTGCGCACCCTGGAGCTCCGAATGAAGTCGTCTTTCAGCGCTCGTCTGGCCAGGGATACGATGATGGGTCGCGGACGGGGTATTGATACGCCCGGCAGCGCAGTTGAGCGGCGCGGCCCGACGCGAGCCGCATTTACCACTTCCCGCTGATCCAGAGAGATCCCCAACTTAGAGGCCACCGCGGAGACGATGTGGACGCAAGACACGGCTTCGTACTCGGGTATTCCTGATATCTCCACATCGTTGAGGAGGGTGACTTGCTCTTGATCATTTAGGTCAGAGCGCAGCTGCTCAATCACCTCCTGGAGCCCAGATGTATTAGTTTCCCGCTGTACCCGAGAAACGGCTTTGAGCTCATTTTTTAGGCGCTCGTTCTCCTGCTCGAGGTGGGCCACTCGGCCGGTGACCGCCTGGACAGTCTTCGTCAGATCGACTATCTGCTCGCTGAGAAAGTCAGTGGTCCGCGTAAACTCAGCCTTCACTGCGTGAATTTCCTTGAAGAAGTCATCAACTTTGGCTACAAGATGGGACTCCAGTTTGGAAATTAACTCTTCAAGTCCGATATGGTGCGCGACGTCATCGGGTTTGTGCAGAGATACGTCACAGACAGATATATCAGCCTGTGACTGCACATCCCGGGGCGGAGGCGGCGCAGCAGCGGCTCGCACAGGTTTGTCATCTTTGTATACCTTCCGCGCCGTAACGTTCGAGCAAACGGAACAAAGCCAAGATTTCTCCAACTTTAGTTTATTGGCCATAAATCGAGCGGATGTCATATTTATGCAGCCAAAGTGGTAGTAATCCCTACAGGCTACACAGCGAAGATGCTCTCCCAGCATTATAGAGGATTTACATGCCTTGCAGTTCATTTTGTGCGACGCGCCCCGCTCCAGTGTGAAGTGAAGAAACGGTGATCTGTGGTGCTAGGTGCAAAGCGCAGCGTTGTGAGGAAGTGTGTCCGTATGTGTGTAAGGACCAGTTTCACCGAGCTAGCCTGCAGGCGAGGCGGGTGGGGCGCGCGCGGCACGCGCCGTATAAACACACACACACA
This sequence comes from Argyresthia goedartella, assembly GCA_949825045.1. Taxonomy (NCBI): domain Eukaryota; kingdom Metazoa; phylum Arthropoda; class Insecta; order Lepidoptera; family Argyresthiidae; genus Argyresthia; species Argyresthia goedartella. Next base: position 27,971,824 of record OX463830.1, read on the forward strand.
CACAAGCAAATGATGAATCACAGTAGCAAATCCAAGGTTAACAGCTGTCGCAGTCGACGACCCGGTCAGTTACGTAATCTTCGATTTGCACATGAAATACGTGTTTTACACCGAATTAGGCACTGCACACTTTATTTATAATTTCCACTCAGACGCACAGACATTTAGCGATAATTTTAGAATAACTTTCGAAGGAAATCGAGCTAATTTACTGCAATTTTAGCAATTTAGTAACAGAACAGACACGGGGCACTGTTCACTCTCTGAGCGCGGCACGCCAAACTCCTCCTCCAATTACAATGTAGTCGATACTTTCCAAACTGAGATTGATTGATTAATTGGAAAGCTTATTGCGCTCGAAATCCGTGGTTCCGGCGTTTCAGTACGGAACGACGACGGATATGTGTGTGGCAGGCCTTAGCAGGAAGAAAAGTACTCTGTGGTGATTGTGGTTGTCAAAGTGTCAAAGAAGTTTCATTGATTTGAGGTCAAAGTGTGTTTTTGTGTGCTCTCTATTATTTTCTACTGGCCAGGATTTGTTTATCATGTCAAGACGAGGAAAAACGCTATATAGTCATGCTCGTTAATAAATGGTGAAATTGTACGACTATTTTGTACGTGAGTCTTGTTACGGTGGGCCAATTTTACACACAATAATACCGAGCCACCCTTCAGCACCAGTAAAATGATAGCTCTGCTCAAAATGGGGAAAAGTTGTACGTAAAACAAAGGTTTTTTTTACAAGATTTGCAAAGAGACATTAGAATAGACAATATAGTTGAAAATGAACTAATTATATCCCTAAGTGCGGATAGCAGTGATGACGATGAAAACTCTTCTGTTCAACTGTTTAAACAATTTCGATTCTTTCCGATAGTTTTGGTAACATCCCTAGTGTTTGAAAAATGGATTTTATGAAGTTTTAGGTTAGCTGTCCAGTTGCTTCCTATTATGGATAGATTATAGGTAATGACATTTTGAACAAGTGTCATATCAATCAATGAATAACTAACGATTAATGATAAATGGTGCACGTTGGCTGCATACTACGTGTGGCAGTGCTCTTTGAGTGATAATCACGCGACTGAGATGGTTATCTACTGCATACGGATAGGGCTGATAAAACTGGCAATCGGAGCAATCGTTAAGACTTTGTTGAATTTACAAGTTCATAGATTGTAGTTGGGCCTTTGGTTTGATTTTATCTTTTGGCGTAAAGCAGCTCTCTTGTTCTTGATCTGTGATATTCTTTGAGTTGTTATTATTCTAGATAGTTTGTTTTGATTCTATGGCAGGTTGTCCGAGCAAATTTCTGACGCTATTCTTTGTTTCGTTGTTATCGCCAATTATTTTGGTACAGTTCGCTTACTATTTGTGTTTTCATAAATTTCTGCAATTGAAGCGGTTGAATGATCCAGCCTACGTTTGGGTAATGCCCTAGTCTTTCTACGAACATGGATTACTTGGTGTAGCCTTGTACAGTGCAGCCTTTTTGCAGGAGAGGGATGTGGAGTTATTCTGTTCAAGTCGTAATGATGTGGCAAATATCAGCAAAAACCATCAGTCTTCTACGTTGCATTCATGCCAATGGGAGGCGTTCGCTGTTGCAGATACCATGAAGCATTTTTTGAAAATACCTGCAAAAATCGTGTTAGTTACTACTTGAAACGAGATTGAATTGATACTGAGATTACACAGCTGGTGATGATTTTTTCTTTTGATTGCACTGTAAATAGAGTGACTGGAGCCAACCCTCTAGAACTCATAATGGCTGATGGATGATGTAGGACAGACACTAGATCTCAATACTTTAAAGTGCGCTCCTATTGTTCAAGCTTAGTTGTATTCGAATATTGTTGACCGAGCAAGCGAAGCGAGCGAAGGGCTCCATTTCGACAAGATAGGAGGCCGATTTTGCTTTCGTCTGTCTCTATGTCTGTCAGTTCCGGTCTAGGGGCCACAGTTTTCAAGCGATCCTCACAAAACGTGGCACACGTGTTCCTTGAATAAAAAGTTATTTTTTTGTTTTGTCGAGACCTTTTCTCGATTTTCCCCGTGGGGGGGGGAGTTAAGTCGTGTGGGGTATCAAATTTAAGTTTTTCATGAGCCGGTTCTAAAAATTTACTACACAATTACTGTTCGGCCGCCTGTTTTCTAAAAATCCTAGAAATCTTTTCAAAACATACCAAGTTTGGACTCCTCGAAGTAGGAGACGGATTAGTAAAGAAAGAGGATTAATACAGACCATGAGAGTGAGTGAAATAACTATAACTATTTTCGTGAAAAGTCAATAGATTGTATATTAAATCGCAAAATGTAGTTTACAAAGTATTGGTGCGGCTACTTTACTACTTGATTTTGATTGAATCTAAAATTACTTATTACTTACCTAAAAAATAGTTGCACAGTCGCCCCTGTTAGCGAGGTCTACTGCCCACAGGCAGGATTTTTATTTAGAATAGGATTTTGTTTGTTGTCGTTAAGACATTGGGTTTAAAATTTGATGTAAATTAAGATACTCTTACCGCCTCGTGTCCTTCAGACACGGATTTGGGCCGATGCAAGACTGGAAGGAGAGTGTTGAGCTTTATTGGGAAAGGCTGCAAGATAGTTTGCGGAAAATGCAAGAGTTTCGGGTATTAAGTCAATATTTCTATGATGCTGTGATGATTGAGTAAGGTGTGCGCGGTTCAGTTGGTTGGGTTTTGCCAAAGGCCAGAGAGGGTTATGGTTTTACTTTGTAAAGTGATTCTTGAAGAGCACTGTTGTGATTGTGATCTTTGGAGAGGATGAACATGTTGGTGTGCTTAGAGTGCGAATGTGTTACTATCGTCTGAATTTCTATTCTTGTGGTTATCTTGGTTGACCGGGGGTGCGAGACGTCCAGTTTCAAGATTTGTAAAAGTGTCTTTGTCTGACTGTCTGTTCTTGCCTTCATGTCGCATTTTTCAGCCGATTTTGTTTTTTTGTTTTTTTTTATTGTGGAAAATAGGGCAATGTTTGCTTTGGCGTCGTTTGTCAACGGATTTCAAACTGACTTGAGAGGCGCACTGGAGACTTCATTCTGCACAGGATATTGTAAGAAAAATGCAAGAGGGGAGAGGAATGGAAGTTGTTTCGGGATAGATAAAGCTAGATACCTGAATTACGTGTGATCGAAAGGCTATAATTTGAATAGGAAAATTTTCAAAATTCAGTCAATTTGAACCAATGAATAGAATGGTAACGACAAACGTTTACAGTTCCGTCATTTTGTCAATGGCTGACTCATCATCGGTCAAACAAAATTCTAATGTAAATCTAGCAGAGCCACAAGCTTGATGTTTTAATCAAACGAGGTCTACTGTTCTCGCGGAGCCACTGGTTGATGTTGCTGGAGATGACAAACAGGCTTTGTTTGTTTGGTGGTATTGGATACTCTGCTCATTGGCTATAATATTTTGGTTAATTTGGCTATGAGAATATGAGTTTTATACGGTGAATGAATGATGGTTTGAATTTGAAACTGAAATGAATTTGTATTTTGGAGTCTGAATGGATCTCTATCAATGATTGGTGATCAATTTCCTGGGGTTCGGTGAGACATAGCCGAGCGGATTTTGTGCTGTTTCTTTTATTGTTGCAGGATAATGCACGAGAAGGGCGTGATGGCTGTATTGCAGTTTCACCAGAAGCCTTTGCCGGGAAAACCTAATCGTAACCTTATTTATTCATGGTTTACTTAGTAATTTGTTAGTTAACTCAAAAAGTCATTTGATTTTCAATGTGATATTTGATGTGATATTAAGACAATAAGATTCAATCTAATATTAAGACAAATAGCATTCATCCTAGTCGAGTGTCAGTTTCGACTAGGCACACACAATATAGTATTTTGAAATGTTTGAATACCTAAGATCTTGTGGTAAGGAGATGAGATTGGTATCCGTTGGTACGGACATGTTGAGATTAGAATCCGTTGGTACGGAGATGTTGGGGTTGGATTCCCTTGGTACGGACATGTTGGGGTTGGCCACGGGTTGGCACCGTTGCGACGAAGGCGTTGCATCTGTGGTCACAGATGGCGCAAAAGATTCCGTAGGTATGGACACGGTAGGGTTGGGCTACACTAGTAAAATATTCTGTGGGGACGGACACCTTAGGCTAGGCTTCGGGGATGAAAAGAATCCGTGGGCACGGACAAGACCAAAAGATTCCGTAGGTACGGACACGGTAGGGTGGGGCTACACTAGTAAAAGATTCCGTAGGCACGGACACCTTAGGCTGGGCTTCGGGGATGAAAAGAATCCGTGAAAATATTTTAGTGAGAGAAATTGATTATTTGAATACTTTTCTAAATTGTGTGTGCTTGGTAGACAGTCCTAAAACAATTGTAAAAAATCGAGATACTACTTAAGAGTCAGTCAGGATGATCGAGCAAAATGTAGTTGTTGTTTAACAGATGATACAGTCGTGGAAGACTGTAGTGTCAGGTTGGCCGTGTCGTAGTGTACGAATTGAGCTATAGCTATAGTGTAAGGTAGTAGAGATAAGTACGGTGACACAAGCGATTCATGCATTCGCTTAGGTTGGGCCAACAATTTAGAGGTTAGGTGTGCATGCATGCTTAAAAAGGGCATGCGTTCTCATATAAATACTATATATAAATACAATATATAAATAAAATATAATCTACTACAGAAGAGAAAGGTAATGTTCCTTCAAGCGACTTTTGAAGATGTTAAGAGATGGACTATCCCTAACGGTGCTGGAGAGTTTGTTCCAGAGCTTGATAGCCCGGAGTTGGATCCTATGTTCATATGCGACAGTTTTGTGTTGCAAAGTTGTGAGCAACGACTTAATGTGAGGTCTCCGAGGCCTATCTGAAGAAAGAAAAGATAACGAATCACGTAAGAAGCTGGCTTCTTACGTGATTCGTTATGGGTAATGAGAATTATGTAAAATCATAAAGAGTGTGAAGAGGATGTGGGAATCCTGGTGAAAACGGATTGGAAGCCACTTCAGATCTGAGAGCGATACTGAGAAACATGGTAAAATTTACGCAAACCAAAAATAAACTGATTCCCGAGATTTTGAAGTCGCTCGAGTTTGTCCAGTTGCTCTTCGTTTGTGCTGATCCAGCAGACATCTGCGCGGGCCATGTTTATTTATTTTACTTTTATATAACATCTATATTTACCATTATTGTTACCTATTTTTTATATAATCTTTATAATTATGTATTTATGGATTGTACCACACCGCGGTCTGGGACGCTCGTGAGGTAACACTTGGCGCTGACTGAAAATCAGCGTTGAAGGCCTGGCCTTCAAAATAATGCTGTGTCAGACGCCATTTATAATGACAGTGGCACACCACGACTGTCATTTCATTTTATATCATGTGTCATTGCTATTTTTCATCTCTGTGTTTTGGTTCTTTGTTGTAATTGTAGTGTGTTCACGGTCTTTATTATTAATGCTTCTTTCTTTCTTTCTTTCTTTCAAAGAAATTAAATAAAATTATGAAAATAATTATAATTAACACAGCAAAAATATGGAAAGTAAGGATCACTATGTGTCACTGTGACTGTACCGCGACAATAAAGTGGCCCTGAAACCGACACGCCTACTAACCTCGCCGACATGCGCTGACCAAGACAGCAGGCTATCAAAGATGACTCCGAGATTTTTGGCCTTGGAGCTGTAGGGAATTACGGTTCCATCGTACATTATGGGTGCAGTGGAAAAAATCCTGTAACACTTCGAGAGAGTGCCTGGACCCAATAATCATCAAATGCGACTTACAAGGATTGACGAGTAGCTCGTGTGACAGAGTCCAATCCCTGATACTCTCAAGATCAGCATTCAGAAAGGCCACAACAGAATTAACATCACAGGGAGAAAAATGACGGTAATTTGGAGATCATCGGCATAGAGATGATAAGAGAAAGAGAGAGGATCTGAGATAGAATTTATGAAGTCAGAAAAGAGAAGCGGGGAGAGTATATCAGACTGAGGGACCCTGCAAAAAGGTCGCATCATTCTTTTGAAGTCTCTTCAGACCTATTACGCTGTTGATGATCTCTCAGGTAGGAGTCGAACCAGCTTGTTGAGGCCGGGGAGACATTCAGAGACTTCAGTATCTCAACGAGGATGTCAAAAACAACACAATTGGAGGCGCTGCTGAAGCGCTAGTACGGTGAGCTGTTTATCGTCCATAGCCAACTGAATGTCGTCAGTGACTTTGAGTTAGGCCGTAACGGTACTATGACCCGGCCTGAATCCCGACTGGAATTGATTCAGCAGACAATGAGAAGTAAGGTAGGGGAAAAGCTGCGAGTGGACAATGCATTCTAGGACTTTGGAATGGATAGGCAGGATAGAAATAGGACGATAATCTTTGAAAGAGGATGGGGTTGAAGATTTCGGTAAAGGTATGACTAATGCTTTTTATCACACATAGTGGAAAGAACAGGTAGAGAGAGAGTGATTTATAATATGTGTGATAGCGGGAAAAATATAATTAAGCACGTTGCTTATCATATTAGAGCAGATGAAATCATCACCTACAGCTTTCGATGAGATAGCGAGCACCGCCTTCTTAACTGTGTCAATTCCGACTGAACTGAAGTTGAAAGAAGTGGAGGTCAGCACTGGCCTGAAGCGGAGCCCATGCAGAGTGGCATACTTAACGATGGGATCCATAACGACTGGGAGAGCCGAGAAAAATCTGTTAAGACCGTTGAAATTGACGTCACCATCATTTGATTCTGAGGCTTACCGCCACCTAGAGATCTCAGGAATTTCCACACTTCAGAAGGGGTGTAGTTTTGAATACAGTGAAAGATGTGGTGGCGCTTGGCATCACGGCACATGCGGTTACAACGGTTCCGGAGGCATTTGTAGGCAGCAAAATTATCTTCGGTGGGCTCCTTTTTATGCTGATATTTAGCTCGGTTCCGTTTAGCCATCAACAGTTTGATGGGGTCCGTGAGCCAAGGCGCAGGAAGGTGTTTTACTTTGATCTTTTTGGTGGGTGCGTGTTTGTCAAATAGTCCCAGAATAATTGTGTTGAAATGGTGGATCTTGTCGTCAATGGCGTCACTAGAAATTACAGGTGACCAATCGATTGATGATGCATCAGATTGGAGTAACGATGGATCAATGCCCTTAAAGCTACGGAGAAAGATAAATTTGATACTATTCTTGGGAGACTTGACCTAATGGACAGATAAACCTGGTCATGATAATAAAAAGGAGAATTAAATTGACCGTGGGTCTATCTCTTCGAGTTCCTGATAAAAGTGGCTGTGACAGACGGACGGATGTACAGACATGTGAGTGATCCTATAAATGATCCTTCTGTTGAGCTACGGATCGCTAAAAAGAACATTTTGCGGGATGTTCGAAGAAAATTATATGTAGAATGTTTACATATGTATTAATATTATTAGATTTGTCAATCTAAGAACCTCAAATGTAATAAATACGTGTTTCATATTTATAAAGTTTGTCATTAATTCTATGAACCCGCGAATAAAATACTTAAAACATAATCTTAAGTACATATAAAATATAAAAAGTGTTTTTGTTGATCCTTTTTTGCTGTGCAAATCAGTATTTTTGATGTGCAATTAAATACTAGCCTAATACGAATAACATCGTTATAAGAATTATAAAGAAATAATTCAAAACTAAGTCAACAATATCTTACAAATCCTTTCCCCCGCTTTTGAAAGCAATTTTTGATAAAACCTTTAATGTTAATAATTATTTGTTCCTGCTTATTAAATATAATAATTAATATCGCAATATTTGTATTAGAAGAACAACAATTTTTCAAAGAGATCTAAAAACTTCTTGTCCCGCGGTGGTCCAATTTAGAGGAGAGGAAAAGTATATGTAAATATCTACAGTAATAAAGAAATTTGACTTTGACTTTGACTGAACTGAGGTCTCACATCAAAATTTCCTATCTATCAAATTTCCGCTTTGTAGGGCTCATTTTTATTTTATTTTCAAATCAAGTTTAAATGGAGGTATAAAAATTATCTAAGCAGGCGACTATATAAATAATATAAATCGACTTAACCAAATACTAATTTTGAATAATTGCTAGAAACTTATACTTTCTCACTAAGACTAAACGAGCCTACTAGAATAACTCCCAAAACTAAAACCTGCACCTATAACTTCGCGACAAACTTTATTGATGGTCAAACAAACGTTATTGAATTAGGACACTCAGATCACTAAACTCTGTTATAAAAAAACGACTTACAAAAACCCCTAAACCTAAATTCGCGAATAAAAGAGACTTCTGCAAAAAAAATATAGCTAAATTCCCAAATGCGTTGAGTAATCTATCGCTTAGTGAAGTCTATGAATGCACCGACTCACTTTAGAAAATCTAATGAATACAATCACCTTGTTCTTCGCACGATGCTTTCCGATATGCACAATTAGACTATCAGCTGCATCATAACCACCTTGTCTTACAAAAGGTAATACAACATGCTATTAGAAGAAACGCCAACTACTCTGGGAGTATCGTAAAACACCAGCGGAAACAAATAAAAATGTGTTTAAAACATTTACTTTGTAACGTACTACCTCCTTGACCATATTGGCTACTGGCGGATTAGCCAGTTAAAAACTAAAACTATAAAAATTCGGAAATTCGGGTCTGGAATCTCGTCTGGCAGCTGATTGTTTTTTTGAGGCAGACATTGTTTGAGCTCTGAAACGTGAGGTTGTATCTTCTGCATCAATAATTTTTAAGTCACGCCTTTAGTTGCGGCGATGGGCTAGTCCCTTTAGTACTGTAATGGAGCTGAATGTTTAGTTGCTGTAAAGTGCAGTAGTTGATACGAAACTTCCCTACTATCCCCAATCCATGGGGTTCCACGCTGAGGAGTAATATCCTCCTGGCGCTAACGGAGCTCTGAATCGGTTCCACGCCGAGGAGTAATATCCTCCTGGCGCTAACCGCATGATCACTTGTTGACGTCTGGAGAAGTGGACCAGTCGGATTGAGTCTACCAAGGAGCTGAAATCTACAAATTCCCGGCGAGTCCCTATCCAGCGTTTCAACTATATCACCAATATTCGACTCACGACCCTGTGATTAATAAATGTATCTTGAGCCTGCCAACAATCTTTTGGTCAGGTTAGAGTCCACTGTTTCAATGGCGCCCGGATTAAGGGAATATTGGTGATAGAGTTTTATGTCTGGTCAGAGTAGTTAGGCCATAAGAGCGCCGTAGAACGCTAGATTTCTTTCGTAGCGTGTTTATTTTTGTCTGACAGGAGTATATTTGATCGTTTATCTGGGTACCTACCTCATTTCTACATTATTTATGGTCGCAGTCTGACGGCTGTTGTCATATTATAATTGTTGATAAATATTTTCCTCCAAATTCTCAGTACGAAAAATAAATTAATAAATTGTGAAGATTTTAGTAGGGAAACTTTTCGGACTATTAAATAATAAATAAGGTTAGTGTTTAACGGCCGATTTCTCGTACATTTAATCTGTTGTTGACAGTCCTTTATCAATTTCAGCTGTCAAAACGGTAGATCAATGGCTTGATTTTGTACCAGAAACCGGGCGTTAGTCGTGTACTCTGCTTACTTTCATGTAAATTTGTACAGTTTACTAGATAGGTAGTAAACATGACGTTTCCTATAAAATATCTGTCGCTAAATAAGGCTGAATTGGAGTATGAGGTTGAGCTTCGAGGAGGTACACCGGGTACTGTTCTGGACCTCAGGAAACAAATAGTTCCCCTGGCAGAAAAATTACCAGCTGATAACGGCGTAAAATCTGATGGATCGGGTGTTAAAATTGGCGTTCCACAAGGTTCCATATTAGGCCCTTTCTTATTCCTGGTATATATTAATGATCTGCCTTTCATGGTGGAGAAATTAACTGACATAGTGTTGTTTGCTGATGATACTTCAATGGTCTTCAAAATTGAAAGACAAAAAGGAGATTTTGATGATGTTAATGGTGTATTGTCTTTAACCTTGAATTGGTTCACAGTTAATAATTTATTGTTAAACGCTGGTAAAACCAAGTGTATCAAATTCTCACTTCCAAATGTCAGGCAAGTTGAGACCAGTTTGGTGTTAGACAACAGCACGTTAGAATTGGTAAATGATACGAAGTTTCTTGGAATAACCATTGATAGTAAATTGCAGTGGGGACCCCACATAGATAAATTGGCTGGTAAATTAAGTTCTGCGGCTTACGCTGTTAGGAACATCAGACAAAGCACGGATGTGGCTACATCTAGGCTAGTATATTTTAGTTACTTTCATAGTGTGATGTCCTATGGTATCTTGTTGTGGGGGAAAGCAGCGGATATTCAAACTATTTTTATTTTACAGAAAAGAGCTATTCGAGCAATTTATAATTTAAAACGAACAGACTCCTTAAGAGAGCTTTTTAAAGAAATTGACATACTAACAGTAGCTAGTCAATTTATTTTCGAAAATATAATGTATGTACGCAAGAACCTTACAACATTTTCCAAACTTAGCGACAGCTGTAATGTTAACCTAAGAAATAATCACAGACTATGTGCGCCCCGTTTTAGACTCGCGAAGGTTAGCAATTCTTTCAAGGGTCAGTGCATTCTCTACTACAATAAGATACCTCTGGAGATTTTGAAATTGCCATTTGAGCAATTTAAAAAGCATGTTAAAGCGACTTGTCGAAAAAGGGATATTACAATGTTCAAGATTACTTAAATGACAGGACTGTATGGGGTTAATCTGGCTCAACACAGACCTTGCTGTTAATAATTTTGTAATTATTTATTCCTGCTTATTAATCATAACAATTAAATTTTTCATATTTGTATTAGTTAAGCACAACCTATTTTTAAAAGAGATCTAAAAATAAATCTGTGGGAGTTTCTACGCCCTTCTTCTCCCACAGTGGTCCAATGTAGAGAAGAGGCAAAAAATGACGTTTGCTAAGTATATGTAAATATCTACAGTAATAAAGTACTTTGACTATTGACTATTGACTATTGACTATTGATGATATCTCGGTATCGCATTTGAGTGCGGAAGTAGATATTCTGGGAGCCAAGGAGAGCTTACTCAAAGCCCTTGCTAATATTACCTCGCTGAACTCAGAATATGACCGCGGTCTATATTACAGAACTGAGGCGATACTGCATCACGTATCCCATAGGTTGGATCGAATATGTCCTGAGGAAGCTCAATCTGACGTCCTCCAAGTCTGCCGTAGCAACCTTGCGATTTCTCTAGATAGTTTAAAAAAACTGTCTCATCAAACTAGATCTCACACTGTTGCTGAGAAAGCCATTGCGATTCCTAACATCACAGTGAAATGTGAAAAAAGCCTCACGTCCGATCTAGCTAAGCTGAAATACGCTGGCAAGACGTGCGTGCGTGCTTTTATTCAGAGAGTGGATGAGTATGTGATTGCTAGAGGTGTCTCGTCTGATATGTTGGTCAATTTAGCGTACGAGATTTTCTCTGATGATGCTCTGCACTGGTACAGGCGTATTAAGGACTCTGTTAGCTCGTGGTCTGACATTGTAGAGGCGTTAAAACGAGATTTTAGCGTATCGGACTATGATTATAGATTATTAGATGAAATTAGGGCGCGTACACAGGGTGTGACTGAAAACATTACTGTTTACGTGTCAATTATGGAAGGAATATTTTCGAGATTGTCAAAGGCTCTCTCGGAGGATGATAAGCTGGAGATACTGCTGCACAACATTCGTCCATTCTATGCAACATCGTTAGCTGCATCGCCTGCTGTCAAGTCGATTGAATCCTTGATAACTATTTGTAGAAATAGTGAGATTTTCAAAGCGCGTGTTTCGCATTTTCATGAGCCACTCTGTGCGACTGCTAGTACGTTAGCACCAGACTTAGCTTTTAAAAAAGCTCAGCCCACCGCTAAATCAGGTTACGCGACGTATAATAGGCCTGCGAATAACGTCAACGTTGGTTACGAAAATAATTACCAAAATAATAGGAACTTTGTCAACAGTAGGCAATGTCCAGTCTCAGCCGTAGACTCTAACTACCAACGTCATGCATACTGTCCTAGATGCAGGACTGATAAACATTCATTGGGTGAATGTAGAGCACCACATTTTCCTATCTGTTTTAAATGTGGTAAGGGAGGTATTCGTACACCTGACTGTCCGGACTGTCGTTCTAGATATCAGCAAAAAAACTAAGTGGCTCGGATTGTGGTGACATTAAGGGTGAAAAGATATCTCATTTTAACATCGCTGACTGGAAGAGCTGGCTTGATACTATTTCTAAGTTTTTTTCATGCTATAATGTCGCTTCAATCCGCGATCATTCTTCTACCACGGAATACGCTCGTCCTTATGTAAATATAAAGGTAGCTGATAAAACTGTCACGGGATTACTGGATTCTGGATCTTGTGTCACTATTCTTGGTAATGGTGCGCACAAAAGTTTTTTCGACAACGGCTTGAAGCTGCAAGTTTGTGATAGGGTGAACTTTGTAGCTGCAGGTGGTCATAAACTATCATCGATAGGTGTGATCTATCTTCCTATTACATTTGAGAGTCAACTTCACATAATTACTGCTTATGTGGTTCCCCAAATTCAAAATAACCTTATACTCGGTATGGATTTTTGGCGTAGTTTTGGTTTATTTCCTAAACACCTAAGTTCCGTGTTATTCTTTAGCGAATCTGACGCTAGGTTAGCTGAGGTTGCTTTTCATGAATCGAAACATCTCCATGCTTATGAACACTTGTCCGATACACAACGGATTACTGCCGATAATATTATGTCACAGTTTCAAGACATTTCCTATGAGAAGTGCGGTTTAGGTCGAACTTCCGTGATTTCTCACGCTATTGACACTGGGGATGCTGCCCCCATTCGTCAAAGATATTACAGAATGTCTCCTGAGAAACAGAATGTGTTGGTCAAACAGCTGGACGAGATGCTGGAGGAAGACGTCGTTGAAAAGTGCGAAAGCCCCTGGTCCTCTCCTGTTTTACTAACCCCGAAAAAGAACGGAGAACTCAGATTCTGTCTGGACAGCAGAAAACTGAATTCCGTTACCCGAAAAGATGCTTACAATCTACCTTATATTTCTGAGATTCTGGATAACCTTCGAGACGCCAAGTATCTATCTAGTCTTGATTTATCTAAAAGTTTTTGGCAGATTTTGATTAAAGAAGAAGATAGGTGTAAGACGGCTTTCTATATTCCCTCGCGCGGAACCTATCAATTTAAGTCCATGGCCTTCGGTTTAACCAACGCTCCAGCTACGCAACAGCGATTGGTCGATTTTTTGTTCTATGACCCTGAATTTGAGCATATGGTCTTTGTCTTCATCGATGATATTATTATTGTCTCTCCTACCTTCGAGAAACACATCTCTCTATTGCTACGTGTATTAGAAAAATTAAAGTCGGCAAACCTTACGGTAAACTACAAGAAATGTCAATTTTTCAGGCAAAAATTGAAGTACCTTGGCTACGTTGTGGATTATTCTGGCCTGCATGCAGATCCGGAGAAGGTCGAGGCGATAGTAAATTATCCTACCCCTACTAACCGCAAGGAGGTCCGTCGTTTTTTAGGAACAGCATCTTGGTATCGTCGATTTATTCCTAATTTCAGCTCTTTAGCCACTCCACTGAGTAAGCTGACTTCACAAGGCAAGAATGCACCGGCGTTCTTTTGGTCGAACGAAGCTAACGAAGCGTTTACTAAATTGAAGGATTGTTTGGTCTCTACGCCGATTCTTTCGTGTCCTGACTACACTAAGTCGTTTGAAGTCCATGCAGATGCTAGTAATGTGGGTGTAGGCGCTGTTTTAACCCAGAACATTGATGGCGAAGAAAAGGTGATAGCCTACATGAGCAGGTCTTTGAATAACCAGGAACGTAATTATAGCGCGACTGAGCGTGAGGCTCTCGCTGTTCTATCTGCGATCGAGCACTGGCGTTGTTATCTAGAGAATGGTCAAAAATTTGTTGTCTATACTGATCATTCTGCTTTGAAGTGGTTCCTAAATCTTAATAACCCTACAGGTCGTCTCGCTCGCTGGGGAGTAAGACTTTCTGCTTATAACTTCGAAATTAAACACCGTCGTGGTGTTGATAACGTCGTGCCTGATTCTCTATCTAGGTCGATTCCTGTCGGCGCGATCAACGACGTTGTTCCCATCACGAGTCCGAATTCTTCACCAAGCACTACTGATGGGTGGTATCTAAACATCTATAACGGTTGTCAGAATTCTCCTACTTCATATTCCAACTATATAGTTTCTAACAATAAACTATATCGCTTTGTAAAAAGTCTCAATCCCTTAACTCGTGAGTTCGAATGGAAAGAGGTTGTTCCCGCTGAGCTACGTTCAGAAGTTATAGGTAGCAATCATTCGGAACCCACTTCTGCACATTTAGGTATTTTCAAGACATATAAACGTCTTTGTCTAAAGTTTTATTGGCCTAAAATGCTGAGCGATGTTGCCAATTTTGTCACCAGCTGTCATACTTGTAAAGCTTACAAACATCCAACGCATGCACCACTAGGTCTTATGGGTCGTCCAAAACATTGCTCTAGGCCTTTTCAGATGATTAGTATGGATTTAGTCGGTCCACTACCACCGTCTAAAAAACAAAACACTTTTCTCCTCGTCATTACGTGTTGCTTTTCCAAATACTGTCTTTTATTTCCGATTCGTCGAGCTATTGCAGAAATTATTACTAGGATAGTTGAAGAACAGGTGTTTCTTGTACATGGTGTTCCGAGCTGCGTTTTGATGGATAATGGAAAACAATTTTGTAGCAATACTCTGCGTAAACTGTTTAGCGATTATAATATACCTAAAGTTCGTTTTACGCCGAGGTATACTCCACAGGTGAATAGCGTAGAGCGTTATAATAAGACGATTATGATTGCAGTTTCGACCTTCATCGAAGATGATCACAGATCGTGGGATACTAATATTTGTAAAATACAGTTCGCGTTAAACAGTTCTGTTAGCGAGGTTACTGGATATTCGCCGTCATTCCTAGTCTATGGTCGAGAGCTTGTTCCATGCGGTACTCATTACGTCGAAATTGATAATAACGATGATGTTCTTTTCGCTCCTAGAGATGTGTATGCAGAGAATCTTGGTCCTCTACGAAAAATCTTTGACAAGGTTCAATCTTGTATACTACGGGCCTACGAGAGGAATTGTGGACCGTATAACTTGCGTCGTAAGCATGCAGAGTTCAACGTAGGCGATTTTGTTTGGAAGAGAACTTATTATCTCAGCGATAAGGCTAATCGGTTCTCTAAGAAGTTAGCTCCTAAGTTTTTAAAATGTAAGATAATTAACAAGAAGTCGTCATTAGTTTATGAACTTGAAGACATCTTCGGTAATTTTTTGGGCTCTTGGCACATAAAAGATTTAAAGTTAGGTTGATTTTTTTTTTCTTTTTATTTAATTACATAACTACTCTATATTGTCAGACTTACTAGTTGATCTTGTGAGCGTTATTCTATTTATTTTATTCTAAATAATAACATTGCTATTTTTAATCTTTAAGGGTCGGTCTGTTTGTTAGTTTTTAACTAAATACTAACTCTTTAGCGCTTGTACTTGTGCCGAGCGATCTGTGTCTGTCTGAGAGCACTTTCTGTCTGAAGATAGGCTGCGACAGCGTTCTGTCTTATTCAATAGTAGTTAACGATTCCTTTATGTATGTAATAAGTATTTTGACCATTGTATTCTAAAAACCATCTATATCTATAGCTATGTAAAAGTTCTTTATTGTGTAACGTTACTCTGCAATGTCTGTTACTTTAGCTTATGGCCTCTTGAACTATAATTCTCTACTTTTTTACTCTTTGTTGTAGAATAGATATTCTACTCTATTATTATTTTCTGTACCCACTAACGGTGCAGGAAGTCTTGAACACTTGAGGGAGCTGCCCCTCATGGTGTTATTCTGCGTTACGATAGTAGCTAAGCTATCGGTGCGTTTATGTACTAAGGTTCTTATTTTAGTTCAAGGGATCTTGCTTATTTTTCAACTTCTGACAGTTAGTCTGGGTGTGCATTTGGCTATAATAATGGCACCCTGTGTGTAAGGCTGTGTTTACACGATGTTAGTGTGAACTCTTGTATGGACTTAGTATGAATTCTGATGTCTGATTGTTGGTACGAATGTGTGATGTTTGTATGTAGTTGAGCTAGACTGTTAGTTATATATTTCTCTGACATTGTAGATGGCGAGCTTTAGAGAATTTTATCTTAAGTAGTTAATTTGGTAAGTTAGTTTAGTTTAGTTAGTATCTTAAGAGGATTTTATCAGGTAAAATCCTACCCAAACAAGACGGGTATGTAACGTACTACCTCCTTGACCATATTGGCTACTGGCGGATTAGCCAGTTAAAAACTAAAACTATAAAAATTCGGAAATTCGGGTCTGGAATCTCGTCTGGCAGCTGATTGTTTTTTTGAGGCAGACATTGTTTGAGCTCTGAAACGTGAGGTTGTATCTTCTGCATCAATAATTTTTAAGTCACGCCTTTAGTTGCGGCGATGGGCTAGTCCCTTTAGTACTGTAATGGAGCTGAATGTTTAGTTGCTGTAAAGTGCAGTAGTTGATACGAAACTTCCCTACTATCCCCAATCCATGGGGTTCCACGCTGAGGAGTAATATCCTCCTGGCGCTAACGGAGCTCTGAATCGGTTCCACGCCGAGGAGTAATATCCTCCTGGCGCTAACCGCATGATCACTTGTTGACGTCTGGAGAAGTGGACCAGTCGGATTGAGTCTACCAAGGAGCTGAAATCTACAAATTCCCGGCGAGTCCCTATCCAGCGTTTCAACTATATCACCAATATTCGACTCACGACCCTGTGATTAATAAATGTATCTTGAGCCTGCCAACAATCTTTTGGTCAGGTTAGAGTCCACTGTTTCAACTTAACAATACACAAAAATCCTCACTCTAACATAAATATCTCAAAATTCTAATATAAATAATAAATATATCGATAAATATAATAATATCGATCAAATTCTGGTTCACTCTTGGATCACTGATCTCTGAAATGGTACTGATCCAGCCTACATCTATTTAGACCGCCGCCGCCACGGCACCCTGCCAAGGCAGGCGGCGTCGGCGGCTTCTCACAGCGCGAAGAAAATATAGAGCGACATGATGGACAGTTTTTGTTTGTTTATTTATATATACATATTTTTTCTATTCTTCAGTGTAAGTAGTACCATAATATATTTGTAGCTTTCTTACGCCCGAGCTTAATAACGTATCCCTAATCCAAGATTGAAATCAATCTGAGATTGTTCTCTATCCATAGATCGATCTCCTATCCGTGTCCCAATACCGAAAAAGACAGATGCAATCCGTTTTTGTATTTGGATTGCTCGCCAATCTGTCCCTCTTGACCGTTCCGTTCTTCGAAAACTAGTAATGTTTTTTAACATGTTACGGGATAAAATATGACACAAAACTATATTGTTTTGTATTAAAACAAATATAAATTATCTTAATAAGATAAAAGATGTTTTTGCATTCTATAAAATCGAATTATTTCAATATTTTTATATTCTTATTTTGAAAGTCCAACAGTTTGTCTCGAGTAAAATGGAACGTTGACATTGGAATGTTGATGGAACACAACACAGATGTTGACAGCGCAACGGGGAACAATAGACAGACCGCTAAACAACAGTTTCAAAACTTTTGTAGTGCTTTCGTTACATTATTCAGCTTTCTCTCAGCTTCATAAATTGAAATTACCAGGACGTTTGATTGTAGAGGACTTTAGTTAGAGGTTATTAGTACAAAATACCTATTCTACCTATCTTTACACCACTGCAATGGAGCCAGAATTGGTAAGTTTTGCAAGTTTTTTTTTGTGCAATGATATTGATAACTTGAGAGAACGCGTCTCTTTTTTCTATCTTTCCCTCCGTTTGCAACAATGCTAATTAACATTTTGATTTTAGGTCAAAGGAAAACCACTGTCAAAGGAAGAGACGAAGGCTTTACTAGAGTTGGTGCAGCAAAGCAAAATAATTACCAACAAAACCACTAATGCTACAAACAATAAATTAAAAAATGAGGAGTGGAGCCGAATAACAGCGGTTTTCAATGCTACAGTCACCACTAGTCGTCGGACCCCTCAGCAGCTGCGTCTGAAATGGGAGAATTTAAAGAAGAACGCCCGAAAACGCTGTACCAAAATACGGATGAATAACTTACAGGTTAGTCGTAAATTCCATTGAAACATTCATAGGTACATCACATCTTCAATATTTTTTCTCAAGTAATATCTACTGTATCATTCAACATTACTTTTGTTTTTCAGACTGGAGGTGGTCGGGGCGACTATATTCCCCCAGATGATATCTTAGACCGTGTATCGAGTCTGCTGGGGAGTACAGCCAGTGGCTTTGATGTGCCTTTTGGGGGTGACAATGTACCACTACCAGTGGATTCAGTGGAATACATTGATTTTGGTGATGGTGATGATGGTGGTGGTAGTGGTGATGGAATTAACATTGAGTTTGAGGTTGACCAAATGTCAGGCCCAGATATGCCTAAGGGTTCGGGGCCTTGTAGTGATGTGAGGGAAATCAACCCTCCCCGGGTGAACCCACCCTCAACACCAATTAGGTCAAAAGCTGTCCCGTTCAGAACCCCTGGAACTGGTAATAGTTATTTTATTTTTTTCTAGACAGAGTGGCCACAGCCAGGCTCCTGTGCGCTGTGCTGTGAAAACTTCATCACTTTATTAAAGTATTTTATTAATTCTCAACTTTCCCTTTCACAGGTAAGAAACAATTCAAAGACTCTAGCAAGGCTGCCAGAGACAATGCAATAGCAGAGTATTATAAACTAAAAAAAGAATTATTAAAAAGCAAGTTTGACTCCATTCAATTAGAAAATGAAAGGCTAAAATTATTAATAGAAAAACTTAATTTAGAATTAAAAAAATTAAAAGAAGATAGAGAGGAGAGTAATAAATGAAGGAATAATATTTTTTTAACTTGATTTAATGAACATTGCTGCATTACTCTTTACCGATTCTTTCTTTATTTTTAATACATAGATACTTAGTTTTACAGGAATCTTAAGTTCTCATAGGTTTTACTCTTATTTTTCTAACTATTGCACTGACTGCCGCTACTGTACTGTAATACTTTTAATTATAATATATTGTGATAATATGTAGTGTAATAAATAATAAAATAAAACCTTTGTGCTCAAAATTGCGTTTATTATAATATTTTTTGCTAATATGAAAATGACAATCTTTGTTATATGCAACACTTATTCTAGATTAAACACATTATTTGATCCAATAGGAATAACCTAATCAACTAAAGTAGTTATTGATGAGGTCATCTCTATTTGCAACATTTTGAATACCTATAGGTACATTTTGAGCCCCGAGATTGACATCATCCTCATCTGCTGGCAGCTCAACCTCTGGGGGGACTTCAGGGAGGTTTCCATTTCTACAGATGTTGTGTAGCACTGCTGTGGCTATTATCACTGTGAAGATGTTCGGCAGTGACAGGCGCAGAGTAAGTCCAATTACAGGAAAGCGACGTTTCCATACTCCTATTGTACTGAAATGAAACAAAAATGTAAGTATGTTTTGATAAAATAAAATTGGTACAGGTTACAGCAAGCCAGGAAATCTTAAATAAAAATATTGTACCGTTCAATAGTATTTCTAGTTTTTATATGAGCTTCATTGTATCTCTGATCTGCTTCCGTAACAGGATTTAAAAGTGGCGTCAGCAAATATGGTCTGTTTGGATATGCACTGTCCCCAAGCAACCAGCGGTTTCCAAATTGTCCTGCTTCACCTTGAGCTGCAAAAGAAAATTATTAAATTATTTTTTTCATCTTTCACTATTTTAAATGAAAATATTATACCTAGTAAGATCAAAATAAAATTCAGTCAAACCTCTTAAAATGGAGTTGTTAAAGATTGTTGCATCATGGGCAGAACCTGGCCAACGAGCCACAACATTCATGAGCTTTAGTTCTGCATCACAAACACACTGCACATTCACAGAAAAATAGCCTTTTCTGTTCCTGAATTCCTCGCCAATTAACTGACCTGAAAATAAATAAAACATGGCTTAGTGCCGTTCTCTCATTCTTCAGATAGTGTTTATCAGTTGAGAGTTTTTGAAATTTCACATGTACAAAATGTGTCAAAAAAAAGTTATCTGACTGTTTAGCTGTCTCTTGAGAGACCCATGCTTAGTATAATAATAATTAATATTGAGCAGTGTTAGCCCAGTGGGTGAAATAGCCCAGTAAATAGTTACTCATACCTGAGGAAGTTACTGTATAATTGTGAACAGTCCCAGTTTATCATGAACCACATTAATGTAAAATCAAACAAAAGAGGAGTCTCCGAGTGCAGTCTAAAGATTGATGTTACTTACATGGACACTGTATACGAATATGTGTGCCATCAACAGCTCCAAGTACACGAGGGAATCCTGCGATAGTATAAAATGTTTCTGCGGATCTCTGATGCACATAAACATATTTATCATAAAGGCGTGCAATGGCATCTGACACATCTCGCACGATTCTGCTTGCTGTAGATTTTGATACTCCAACAAAGTCAGCTACAGATATTAGCATTGTGCCGAGTGCATAGAAGCGCAGCGCCAATAAAAGTTGCTGCAGCGGTGGTACTCCATGATTTCTGTAAAGAAAATTAGGTACTTAGGTAATAAAAAAACAAGCAAAAATAATGATTTTATCACAGATTTTATGACAGCCAACGATATGCCCCACGTAATTGCCTTACCTTGACGATGTTACCCGCAACATTGGCATGATTTCAGTCAATAGCGACTCAACAGCAGGCTTGTTTAACCTAAACCTAAAAGAGAAGTCTGCATCATCGAGACTCTGCATGAAGTTGACTCTTCGCGTCCTCCGTGAGGGTCTTCGGCTTACATTTTCTTCATCACTCCAATCTGAAAGATCAGCTAGATTGTCCAATTCACTATCACTATCACTTGAAAGCATTAATAATGCCATTATCTTGTAGTAATCACTCACAATCTTTGAAACAACAAACGGTAATCCACCGAATTCCTAGGATTAATAATTCGGATTGCTTACGCCAATCGATAGAACTGTCAAACTACAAAGATAGGTTATTGGGACGCACAAACTGTCATTTGCGAACGGAGGGCAATCTTTAATCTGTGATCCTTCCTCCCGCAGATAGATCGCGTTCACAGATTGCAAATTCAATCCATAGATCGCTTATTGGCACGGGCCAACTACAAAATGGATTGATTCGCCTATCTTAGATAGACCAAAATGGATCGGGATTGGTTATTGGGCTCGGGCGTTATTCGCTCGTGCTACGTCGATGTCGCAGGCAACCGGGCCGTTAGCAGGTGCCGTCTGCAGCCAGACCTTCGACGCATCACTTTCAGATCTCGTGCGGTGCCCGAAATGCATACAGCAGCGGCTGTTCAAAGGACAAAGAGGTCTAAAAATACATAATTACAAAACACATAAAAAAAAATACCTCGCACCAGAGGGCAACCAAGGCGCTCAGGATGTGCCCAATGATAGCAGCAGAACACAGCCGTGAACGGGTGCATTCTGGGCAACCTTATGACGCCGTAAACAAAGGTGCCCAATAATTAAAAAAATCCCTCGTGGTGCGAGGACATGCGTGGCGACCCCTCTGTCCCTATCCATACGACAGGTCATCTTAAACAATGATGGCCCCTGTTGGGAACAGCTGCTTACTTTCGCATACCGGACTTTGCACGTAGATAAGGATGGAAGCAAGAGCAGCTCCCTTACACAATCAATTAAAAACAACTGCAAGAACCAATCATCAACCTTTTTGGGCTAAATTCTCAACAATAGATCTCGATCCAAATATAACATGACGAAAACAATAAAAAATGAAATAAGTGACGGGGATTTAAAGGGAGCTGCTCAACTTCTTTTCTCAAGCGGTGCTGTCGCCCCTGACTCCCCGGACATTCTGCACGCGCTGGAGTCAAAGCTCCCAGCACCTTCACCAACACTGTGATAGTACTCGGATCAAAGAGAAGATTAATAGTCGAAGGACTATTGATTGATTAATCAATTAAACCAAAATAACTAATGGGAATAAGATTCATTTACTTCCGAAAATCAAGAAAATCAACGCCATCGATGCAGTCTTGTGATCAAGAAACATGGACGTCTATGCGACGACCAGATGTTGATGTCATTTCAAGAAGATGGCGCTAGTGGTTATGAATTAGACTGTAGATTTGAATTTTGTATAAATATTTTGTCCAACAAGAAACATTAAACCCAGCAAGATAAATAGTAAATAATCTCAAATATTTGATTGTACCAATGTTATGAAAAATCTAGCTTTATTTCTGTTGAGTTTCCTTTTGCATTGAATTAAAATTTACGTCATGTCCGGTATGGGTAAAACGGATAGAAAAGTGTAATTAATACAATTAAGAAAGTTTTATGTACAAAAACACATGTAGAATTTAACTGAAGTAATTGATACATTTCCGGCGGATAAAATGTACGAAGTAACAGGAGGGGTTGGCGCGAAACATCTTTGGAGGAAACAGTTAGCATTGTATAAAAGGGGATTGTACGAGTTACGAGGACCTTTTTCCTGGACTGGATTTTGTAGTGATAACTCTGCCGGATTGCTTTATTGTTTGGTTAAATTATGTTGGTTTAAATAAAAGTGTGCAGGAGTATCGGAAAGTCACAAGATGAGTATTGATTGTATTGTTTTATAATCTCTCTCTTAAATGATGTTGGTTTAAATATAATCCAAGTTGTGTTTTTAATAAAAGTGTGTAGAAGTATCGGATTTCTTGTAGTTTCCATGTCGAGGGATTACCTTATCAGTGCATCTATTAGGAACACATATAATTATATGGTCTTTGGCTTGAAACAACTTCCCATAGATGATTTCAGTTAAAACTATAGATATCGCCATGGCTACACCATGTTATACTTGATACTTATGGATACGCTAAATACTCCACTTATTTACTTATAGGCAGGCTAGTTAAATAAAACAGGGTTAAGCAGGCATCAGAAAGTAAGCCCATTGTAAATATACGCGGAGTTTGGAAACCTAAAGGCTTCGACGTGGTAAACGTTTAGTTTCTATTATTTCTAGATGGTTAGGTTGCGGCGAAGGGCTAGCCTCGGTCAAGCAAAATTGAGTAATGAATATCCGGCTTAACTTTGGCACAACTGTGCCTCTGCGAGCCCTTATGTGAAAAGGCGTGACCCTATATATTGTATTCGGTAAATTCTAGACTCGTATGCCCAGTTACTCAATTTAACTAAAAGGTTTCCTTACATTGTAACCTATCAAATACTGAGCGGGTTAGACTCTCACTCGTTTATTTTCCTCACATTCATTTCCTTGTTGTTGAATGTCTGCTAATTGTGTAACAACTGCACCTCCCTGATCCCTTCTGAACGTTCTCCTCAGGCTACAGCCGAGGACGTCGCATCTGCGGTGATGTCCTTCAGAAGTGGCTCCGCAGGCGACCTCGATGGCATGAGCCCATAACACTACAAAGACCTGATCTGTGGAGCCGTCGGGGATGTCGGGCAGACTCTCCTGGCGGATATCGCTGAACTGGTGAGCCTCATGTTGTCTGGAATGGTACACGAGGGCATAACAGACTTGCTCTACGGAGCTAATTTGTGTGCCCTCATAAAGAAGGACGGGGGTATCAGACCCATTGCTGTAGGCAATACCATCCGGCGCATAGTATCAAAGGTATATCCTACCAGATCTTTTACACTACCTTACAACCGGTACAGATGGGTTTCGGTAGCAGGGGAGGTTGCGAGGCCGCTGTGCACGCGACTCGCACCTTCCTAGCTAATGGAGGAGGTAACGTGCTGCTGAAGGTAGACGTGAAAAACGCCTTCAATTTGGTAGACAGAGGAGCCCTGCTATCCCAAATTAAAGAGCACACACCATCTATCTACAATTACATGTGGCAATGTTACAGTAAACATTCTAAATTAATCTTCAGGGACCATCTTATACATTCTGCCGTCGGCTGTCAGCAGGGCGACCCACTCGGACCGGCACTATTCACTTTGGCTATCCATCCGATCATGACCAGCCTAAATTCCAAATTCAACATTTGGTACCTAGACGACGGGACCATAGGAGACAAAGTCGAAAATGTATTACAAGATTTAGAACACCTAACATCAAAATTAAAAAAAATAGGCCTAGACTTCAATTTCTCGAAATGCAAATTGTTCATATCCGAAAGATTACCCTCTCGGAAAAGACTGAGCTCATCTGTAAATTTAACTCAGCTGCCCCTAACATTAAAATTCTAGACAAAGACTCACTTAGCCTCCTAGGGCCTCCATGATAGAGGACGGGATCCCTAGCTTCGTGGATGAACAAATCTCTAAATTCAATCAAAATTCTATCAAACTGATTGACCTAAATCCCCACATGGCCCTGTCTATCATAGGGTTTTGCCATTTTGTACCCAAATTTACCTACCTCCTTCGATGCTCTCCTCTTTGGAAATACCCTCCCATTCTCAACCTTTTAGACGATATTAACAAAAGTACATTAACCAAAATTTTAAAACTTAATCTCGATGAACGAAGCTGGACCCAATCCGCCATTCCAATCAGACACGGTGGCTTGGGAATCCGGAAAATCTCAGATGTGGCGCTCCCGGCCTTCCTGTCTTCAGCCCATAGCACACGTGATCTCTATGGTAAAATCATAAACCCATCACTCGGTGATGTGGAGGTCACGTGTCTGGTCGAGGCCAGGAATGCCTGGACGCAAGCCTGTCGGAGGCAAAATTTTCCAACAAACTTAAACTCTCAACGGCTATGGGACGAGCCGCTATGCCTTAAAACCTGCGAAGATCTGGTAAAAACGGCTAAAGGTCCAGCAGTGCGCGCTCGTCTCCTAGCTACCAGGGAGAAGAAGTCAGGACACAAGCTGCGCGCAATCCCATCAAAGCACATTGGCACCCTGCTTGACCGTGCTACCCTTACCCTCGCCGTTTGCCTGCGACTCGGTGTAAAAACAAACGAAATCCATCGGTGCTGCTGCGGTACTAGGGTGGACCAACTAGGTCACCACGGCCTCTCCTGCCAACGCAGCGCCGGTCGGTGGTCCCGTCATGCCAATCTTATTGACGTCATCCATCGGGCCCTTGCCAGCTGTGGCGTGCCAGCAATTCTTGAACCCAATGGTCTGGCACGCGACGATGGCAGGAGGCCGGACGGAATGACGCTCATTCCCTGGCAGACCGGAAGGTCTCTAGTATGGGACGCGACCTGCGTAGATACGCTGGCACCGTGTCACCTATCGGCAACCTCAGCCACAGCCGGCGGCAGCAGCAGAGTGTCTCAAAAGCCGCAAATACGCCGCACTCGGCGACGACTATTTGTTTATGCCGTTCAGCTTTGAGACTCTTGGGCCGTGGGGCCCTGACGCTCGAAGAGGGCTCAAAGATATCTCTAAGAGGCTCGTCGAAGCGTCAGGGGACCGCAGAGCTGGCGCCTACCTCGCTCAACGCATCAGTATTGCGATACAGCGAGGTAACAGTGCCAGCGTCTTTGGCACCCTCCCGCCCGGCACCGAACTCAGAGAATTTTTTAATTTAGTTTAGTGTAGTTATAGTTTAGTTTTAGTTTATAATATATAATATATAATAATTATATACTAAGTGTTAATAATTTATGACAATATTATAACATCGTTACAAATAAATAAAATATTACAATATTAATTATTACAATTAATAAGCACAAATAAAATAATAAATACCTAAAACAAAATATGGAGTGAAGTAAAGGAAAAATAGAGTTTCATTAATAAAATCAATTTATTTCTTATTTTTTCAATTATAATAATAATTACAGAACATACATTCATTAATAGAAAAGAACATATGCTCATACCTATTTTTAATAGAAACTGTTTTGCAGTTGATCTACGTGATATTATTTAACGAGTCTTCTATGAGTTTTGTAATGGTAGCTGCTGAATGTGTATTAAAGCGGGCAATCAACATCACTATGTCGTAGTGTACGTTTACACGCATATAATGGCGACTTATAAACAGATGGTCAGCTGTCACGTCAAATAGACATATTTTTCACAAAAATACTTCATTTTAATATTATTTCCTTTAGACCCATTTATTTATCAACAAAATCCCTTGTTTTTATTAATCTTACCCTTATCCGAGAGCTAAACAACAAAATTATAGTGCAAATAGCTCAAGTAAGTAAATACCCACCCATATGTCACAAGCTGACACCGAATGCCCGCTATGCCCCAGGAAATTCAAGAAAAATGGGCTCCAGCGTCACATGAGATCAGCACACAACGATGTACTAAACAAATCAGCATCCGCTACTCTTAAAACAACCACCGATGGGCAAACACCAATGTCACCTTTGGAAGAAGCCTTCGGATCCCCATTCCTGAATGCCATCCAACCCAAGTCTGGCATCTGGCAAAGGCATTGGGACAACGTCTGTAACCTTCATGGCAAGCTATACGACCTCCCATGCGGTACTGCCAGTAGAAAATTCGTACACACTCTGGCCGACGAAATTGAGCATCTAACCAAATCAACCTACCCCTCTGAACGCGTATTAACCTTTGCTGCGGTCATACTGCAAAGAGACAAAAACGTTAGAAAAATGAAAGATATACTGAGACTACTCGATCGGCGCCGAAAACTCTGGGCAGACAAACGTTTCGAGGAACTCATCACGGAATCCACCAAAGCAGATAAATCGATATGGAATACAAGAAACCGGAAACAAAACAACAATGACCAAGAAACAAAATTATTCACACGACTGATACTACATGGAAAAACGCGGGAAGCGCTCAACTGGCTCCTCACAAAAGACACGAGCAAAGTTTTAAACCCAGATACTGAAGTTGATCCATCCGGTAAAACCGTCAGTGATGTGCTGAGAGAAAAGCACCCCCCGCCTAATACTCCAGATCCCGCTTTATTCACTCTCCCCAAAGACGTCACAAAACTCCCACCACTCCTTGAAATCGAAATAACTTGTGACCATGTCGAAACAGTTGCGAGAAAACTACACGGCGGCGGAGGCCCCACTGGATGCACAGCCGAAAACTGGAGAGATTTCCTACTCCGCTTCGGCCAAGCAAGCGCCCATTTAAGAGAAGCCGTAGCGCAGCTCACAACGAAACTTAGCAACGAAACCATACCCTGGACCCAAATACAAGCATTAATGTCAAGCCGACTTGTTGCTTTAGACAAATGCCCAGGCGTAAGACCTATCGGCATCGGCGAATGCCTACGAAGAATATTATCCAAATGCATGATCTTAGCAACAGGCTCTGAAGTCACTGAAGCATGCGGCCAGTCACAGCTCTGCAGTGGACTGGGCAGTGGCATCGAAGGCGCCATTCATGCCATGACCGATGTCTTCCAAAGAGATTGCCAACCTGGTTCAAACTGGGGAATGCTCCTCGTTGACGCGAACAATGCTTTTAACGCCGTGAATAGACAACTAGCCCTCTGGCAAGCAAGAATATACTGGCCACACTGCGCCCGCTTTCTTTATAATACTTACAATGGCCACGCTGAATTAGTATTTCGCGATTCTGATACAAGACTATATAGCAGAGAAGGCGTAACCCAAGGAGACCCACTCGCAATACCACTGTACGCGCTTGCAACACTACCAATAATTAACAAACTTAAAACCGAAAACACAGTCACACAATGCTGGTACGCCGATGACTCCTCCGCGCAAGGCACTTTCCAAAGCCTACGACAATGGTGGGACAACTTAAACAAAACAGGCCCAGCATACGGATACTTACCACAAGGTAAAAAATCATTTCTAATAGTGTCAGAAACTGACAAGCCTACCGCAGAAAAGACGTTCTCCGGTACCAACGTCTCCATAGTTACCGGCTCCCGCTTCCTAGGAGGCTACATAGGGACAGGAGGGGACGACTTCGTAAAAAAGAATGTAACCGAATGGATATCTATCATCGAGAAACTCACAACAATCTGCAAAAACTCACCTCAAGCCGCTTACACTGCCCTAACTAAAGCAGCTCAGTTTGAATGGTCCTTCCTACTACGTGTCTTATAAAATTCAGAAGAACTTTTTGAACCCTTAACTAACACATTACACGACAAATTCATACCAACACTAATTGGAGGCGAAATCACAAAACTTGAAACCCAGCTATTTACCCTCCCAGTCCACAAAGGTGGACTTGCCCTTTCTGACCCCTTCAACACACCAAACCGTGCATACCAAATCTCAAAACAGGGATCTACAATACTTTCAACAGCCCTAACCGAGATAAAAGACATAAACCTTGCTGAACACTACAATTCTTTGCGTGACGCAAGAAAGGAAGGAAACAAGGAACAAGGAAAAAGAAACATACGAGAACGGAACTCTAGAAAGCATTCTAACAAAATTACCATCCAAAAAGAAAAGAGCAATAGAAAGATCAATAGCGACAAAAATGAAAACAAAAACATCAACATGGCTTTCAGTAATACCGACAAGAAAAGACAACTTCGACTTATCACCCCACGAATTTAGAGATGCCCTGGCCATAAGATACCACCGCACACCAATCTCCATGCCTGCGACTTGCGACGGCTGCGGCAATGACAACTTCAACGTGGACCACGCCTTGTGCTGCAAAACAGGTGGCCTTATCACACGCAGACATAACGAAATAAGGGATCTTTTCTGTGAACTGTGCCAGCAAGCCTGGGGAAACGTCACGAAAGAGCCAGTCATCTCCGAAGGCGATACTGGGCTGCGCAGAGACTTGGCTTGTCGGGGGGTATGGATTGCCCAGAGGGAGGCGTTATTTGATATCCGTGTCATAGACACCGACGCTCCCTCCCACGCATCACGCCCCGTAGCGGCTGTCCTTCGTTCAGCTGAAGAAGAAAAGAAAAGGAAGTACTGCGACCCATGCGAGACGCGCCACACCACCTTCACCCCTTTAGTAACCTCTGTCGACGGAGTTTTTGCTCCACAAATGATATCATTCACTAAACACCTCGCCGAAACGCTGGCGGACCGCTGGAACCGGACCCCTGCCACAATAATGGGTTGGCTACGAGCAAGAATTCAAACCGCCATCATCAGAGCTAGCAGCATGTGCATCCGCGGCACCCGCCATAGGTGGAATCGCACAGGCCTATATGAGGATGGAGCGGCAGTCCCACACGTCTTGAACTAGAATGCATATCTTACTTATATTCTCTGTACTTATTTTCATATATACAAATAAATAAGTGTTAACCGGCTTATAAACAGATATTTCATTAATTTTATGAAACGATTTCTTCCATTCTAGACTTCTGTACGGCTTAGCACTGTGGGGTAGAGTGGCGTTGAGATCCAAAAAAAAATATGTTACAAAAGAGATGCGTTCGCATTTTGAGTGGTG
Source organism: Argyresthia goedartella (assembly GCA_949825045.1). Classification (NCBI taxonomy): domain Eukaryota; kingdom Metazoa; phylum Arthropoda; class Insecta; order Lepidoptera; family Argyresthiidae; genus Argyresthia; species Argyresthia goedartella. The sequence goes on from OX463830.1 coordinate 28,001,347, forward strand.
TTAAATCAAACAGAGTAACTTGTCGCGGCCTATTTTTTAATTAAAAATCCATACTGTCACGGCGCTCTACATTATCGAGCTGTGTAAATTAATCATGCATTTTGATAAATAAAAGTCCTAAACTTTTGTATAAATAGGATATTACTGTCGCGGTCTGTAATGACTGCGTAACTGGTCGCACTGTTGGTAGCCAAAAGCGCAGCACATCGCAGCTCAAGGCCTACATAGCGCGATCAGCTTTGCAGCCTTTGATGGTCAATGCCTGCACCTGCATCCGTAGTCGATTTACCCCTGTAACGGCATAAATAGCTAAGGTCGAGCCACCGCTATCAGAAAGCTATGATCGTCTATTCTATCTACCCCCAACTTAGATGTCCCGATTCAGCTGTCAAAAATGTCAATTCAAGATTGATATAAGTCTAAATTTCTCGTTCGTTGAGAAGTTCGTTAGGCGTACAATAGTCGAACGGAAGATTTGTTCAGGAAGTTAGAGTTTCAAGTTAAATAGAGAAAGCATGTATGCCCGCAAGCCGGTATTTCGAGTCAGTTAGCGGTGTTTTGCGCCAGATCGATCTTTGTTATATTTTGTGTAATGGTACTGTAGTGCTCTTGGTGCTAATGTAGGGTCCTATCACTATATGATGAAGTGCTTAATTGATAATTATAAATCATAACACTGGACTGGTTTGTTGTTGTTGTTTTTATTTGATTTATCATGAATAGTTTATTTACACTTTGTATAAAAGGGATCCACAACTGGCTCGATAGCCATTACTCTAATCCTCACTATAATTTAGCTCAGTCACTGGCCAAAGCCTACGGTGAAGTGTGTCACAATGACTTCTCACAAACAATCCGCTTTCTTTTTAAAATTACAAAATAAGTAACAGTGTCAAAGTGACACCCACTCTAAAGAGGCCCGTATACAATATAATCGCATAAAGAAATATCGAACCTTACAATAATTCCAGCTCCCTTCAAAAAAAAAATCCAACGGTTTTTTTTTTCAAAGTGGCAAACCTAACTCACAGTCTAAAATCTAAAATGACAACCCTATCTCAAAGTCTAAAATCTAAAAAACATTAAATGTTAACTTTAAGTTAGTTTGCTATGCATGAAATCTAAAAAACAATAAATATGCCGCAAGCATAATTTTAAATAACATCAAGTACCCTAATCCTTATCTGTCCAACCATTCCATTTAACCTACTCAATTAAACATTAAATAACAAAACCAAACTACATTTAAGGTGTAGGCCATGCACCTTAAAAAACTTAACTTATAACACCCTATGATCCCATCATACAATTATTCGCGGCTTAACACTAACCTACCTAACGCTAGAAAACTCTCAATTACAATACGAAGGCAAACAGCTGAATCTAGCTAAGATTTAGCTTCTCGAATGGTCATCATTCGACAAACTTTCTGACAATAAAAACTAGCGAAAAACTTATCAGACAACTATAATACCTCCGTTCCTAAAATTACCATAACTCGATCTTTGCATAGACAATTGTGAACACATTGTAAACTCTTTCCACCAAATGGAAATATTTCAAAAATTAACGCAGGCAAAGATCAATGAAAAAAAAATATCATTTTCAAATATAGGAAACGTCAACCATATTAACAGGATTATTCTGTAGAACCGTATTACTAAGCCACAGCCTAAGAATGAGTTCATTAAAATTCGTTCCAATAATACGATGAAATCAACTAGCTTTAAAACCGACACTACATTTTACAATCCTCCTAAATAATCCATTGGAATTCAGTAAACTATCTTTTACTATTAACAGTTTAAGATAATCGCCGTGAGTTGCAACCAATTACCCAAGTAAAGACACTACAAAGAATCTCGAATGTGTATCGAATACCCGAGTTATCCCACATCAGAAATTACTTTCATTGAGAAACCTTCGTTACCAACTTTATGAACAACCCTTACTCTCCCCTTACCAAATCATCCCAACTCTATACTTTAAGAACGCAGGAACCAAAACAGAACCCTATGACGAATAGCTATTGCCTCGTCATACTGCTCTCAAAGATAAAACCAGGCGATCGGTTCAAACAATTATTCGAACTGTCGTTTATAAAAGTTTCTCATATAAAGGTAATCTACCACGGAAATCTAGTATGTTACAGATATTTCTTGGGTCTTTTTTGTACGGTCCTCATCAGACATCATAGTTCAGCAACAACATGAAAAGAAACACCGGTTAAAAAACAATTCATAACACTACCGCATACATAAACCACAAACCATCAACCGGGATAAAATTGTATTATACTCCTAATGTATAATTATTTAATATCCTAATGTTCCTATCCTAATCCTATAATTATTTAATGTCCTAATGTATAATTATTTAATATCAGACGAACCCCTCAACGCAGCACAAAGCGTTACCAATAACGCCCCGTGACCGTGAGTTTAGACGACGAATCAGCACATCAGACCTCCCAACGATCTTAATGACCTTGTATGGTCCTTGATACAGACGTGCCAACTTCATACATCTTCCCGTTATCCGCCTTGGATTACTACCTAAATATTTTGATAACATCGCAGTTAACGTTCTAGTCATTCGTTCTACCAAACCGTTATTCTGTTTAGTGTTTCCCATATATTAAATGACGCGCTCGAGTAACACGCGCTCAAGTAACTCGCAAAATAACCGAGTGGCCTCCCGGACTATTGAAAAAATTTATTTCATCCGCAGGTCCGTCTTATAATTTTTAAAATATTACCTACCTAACTTCCTTTCTTGACACGGCACGCACGAGGTTATGTAACGCTCTATCTCCTTATCGGCTTTCGGCATAAAATATTTCGACCGAAACCTCTTCAAAGTCTTTGCGAAACCCATATGACCTCCTGTCCACGCCTCATCTTGTAATTCGTTCATTACATTTTGAAACAAAGACCTAGGCAATACTAATACCTCCCTAATTTCTCCATCTCTACGTACGCTTTTATATAATAAACTATTTCCCAAACAAAAACCGCTACGCCACGCTTCCGGACGTTCGCTCAACCGCGTTAACCATCTACTACAAAATGAATCGTTCTGTTGATCCGTCTGTCACGACTCTACATTAATACTAAAAACTTCCAAACCATCATCATCAGGTTCAGAACGAGAAGAAGACTGAGGTCCTTCTGTTTCCCGTTTCCCTTCTTCCATTAGCGGATTCCTACTCAAAAAATCTCCCACTACATTGCTTTTCCCCGAGCAATAAACTATCTCGAAATCCCATTCTTGTATCGCTAATGCCCATCGCGCTAACCAACCAGTCATATCTTTTTTCGACTGTAACCAACATAACGCGCTATGGTCTGTAACCACCTGAAAATACGATCCCCGAAGATAATGCATATAGTGCCTTAGCGCCCATACTAACCCCAGACACTCTTTCTCCGTCGTACTATATTTTTTCTCCGCATTCGTTAACTTCCTAGACGCATAGGCAACCGGATTCATTTTTTCAACGCCCTGCATCAATACTGCACCTAACGTCTCGTTGGACGCATCCACATAAACTCTCGTAGTAACCGACTTATCCCCCGAATGCATAGCCTTCAGCTTTTTCTCACTAGGTTTTACTTCTTCATTCAAGATTAGATAACCTAGCATCTCAATCTCGCAAAAACCGAATTTACATTTGAATGGCTTGAAGGTCAAGTTCGCTTCTCTAAACCGCCCAAAAACTTTCTGCAACGTATCGGTAAACTCCTCGAACGTTCTACCGTACACAATTACATTGTCTATGAAAAACCATAACCCCTTTAAATCTTAAATCCGCTAAAACTTTATCCATCATCCGTTGGAAAACCGCTTGACTCGTTGCCAAACCGAACGGAACAACATTAAATTCATAAAGACCCGTGGTCGTGACGAAAGCCGTTTTATGCCTGCCTTCCGTAATAACCGTGTGCCAAAAACTTGAATTGAGATCTAACTCCGCAAAATTCTTGGCCGCGGCCAAACTATCGACTATGTATTCTATCCGCGGAATAGGATAATTATCCCTACAAAATTTCTTATTTAATTTCCGATAATCTACACAAAACCTCCATGAATCATCGGACTTTTTAATTAACACAACGGGCGCAGCATAAGAACTAGTGGATTCCCTAATAACACCTAGTTTCAACATCTCCGCGACCTGCTCCTCAATAATTTCCCGTTGCACCGGCGAAACGCGATACGGGTGACAATGAACCGGCTCTTCATCATAAGTCTTAATATCGACCGACACTATCTCCGACCTACCTTACTGGTCAGTTTTAAACGCATTCCTATCCAACAACGCCAATAATACCCGCTTATCATTCTCACATAAATCCTCATTTACGATAAACCGTTTATCTTCTACCCCAAACGCAAATTCGCACGAATCCGATAACCCCGAGAAATAAACATAATCGCCCTTTCTTAGCTCCTGAAAGTCGATAGAATTTATCACGTCACGATCCTCGATAACCGTGGTTTTCCCGAAGTTCACTTGTTTCCTTCTAGAACTGTCTAGAAAGTCCGACCCTATCTTTTGTTTTGAAAGAATCCCTACGCACATGACATTTCGTTTTACCGGCGTCGTGTTTTGTTTCGTATGGAAACTATTTTAAAACGGTATTTTTCCCTGGAAAAAACACATACGCGAATGAACAAAATCAATATTCATACCGTTCTTTATTAAAAAATCCACCCCTAAAATAATGCTACAATTTAAATCAGTTACTACTAAAAATTCCTGTGAAAAGCTAAACTTGTCCAAATTAAAATCTATAACACATTTCCCTACAATTTGCAGCAAACTTCCATTTACCGCCTTAACCCGTCTCTCGTCTTCTTGCATACATCTCGCACCCACTTGACCTGCCACGGCTTGGCTGATGCATGAAGTTGTAGCGCCTGTATCTAAAAGAGCTACCACATTCACTCCAGAAGTATTTAATAAAACTAATGGTCTGACTTGCTGATCCACCTCGACTGCGACGAATTTCCATTTCCCCATTGGTCGTTCCGCTTCTGTGCTACGCTGCTGAGCTCGTCTGAGGCCCTCATTCCACAGGTCAGCCTGGTCACCGCTATCTATTATATATATAAAATTCTAAAATTATAATTATTTGTACTAAAAACATTCGGCCTGTCCCCCCCCCCCCCCCCTATTGCTATGGGCCAAATTCGGTCCAAAAGTTGCCGGGTTCCTAAACACATTCACTTTATCATAATTTCCCGGACTTAACTTCTCCATCTGTACCAGTACTGCCCTTAGCGCCTTCTTATCTACAAAATGGCTCAACATTAATTTATTTCTAAGATGGTTTTGCAATCCTCTTAAAAATTGCGTTATAAAAATGTCATCTTTAGTAACTCTAGCCTTCCTCGCTAGGTCCCCTAAATAATGGAAGTAGTCCAACAAACTTCTTTTCTCTTGCTTGGCATTGTAGAACTTCTCTGCAAAGTCTGTGCCTCCAAATTCCTCATTAAACTTATTTAACACCTCGTCAATTTTTTTTTAATTTTTATTTTATTTATTGCAAAACACAACAGATGTAATACAAAGCAATTCTTAATATAGACATCTTAATTTAAAACATGTAAAATATCCTACTAGGTGTTTTGACAGCTTTTCATTTGTGGACAGTGTATTTAAGTAAGGTAAAAACTAAAAACTAAATTAAAAGAAAAGAAAATAACTATATGTAGGTGCTCAAACTAAGTACTTAAAGACTGTTATTCATCAGGTAAATTAGCTAAAGATTTTCGAACGTTATTTTTGAAGGTAGACAGTTTCGTAAATATGTCCAAGGTGTCGTGTTCATTAGATGTATTGTTGTAGAGACGACACATACACAGGAAGTGGTTCATGATAGGCTCTTTGCGTTCTATACACAGGTAATTCGAATGTAGTTTTCTTTCTGGTGGACCTCTGAAGAATTGGTGGAATACTTATTTTAATTTCTCTCAAAAGAGATGTGTGTAAGTTTCCATGCAATATTTTATGTAGGGTGGTTAGACTGCTAATAGATCTGCGAGTTTCCAAAAAATTCAATCCGTAGTGTTTAAGTCGCGTTTCGTAACAGCAAAGTTTGTATTTTAGGTTATTACGGTATGTCATTATTCTAAGGAACCTTGCTTGTATTTTTTCTATGGTATCAATGTGTACTTTATAAAAGGGACTCCAGACCACAGAACAGTATTCCAATTTGCTTCGGATAAAGCTGTTAAACAGTGTTATCAAGGAGCGAGGGTTACGGAGGTCTTTACTTATTCTAGAGAGGAAACCTAGCAATTTGTTACACGAGGATTTTAGATGTACATAATGCGCCCTGAAGTTTAATTCCGTGTCCAGTATCACTCCCAGGTCTCGCACCGTGCTAACGTTGTTCTGCTGCTGATTATCTATTTTATATTGGTATAAATTAAAATCATTTTTCGTTGTAGAAAATTTCATGACAAAACACTTTTCAATACTGAGCTTCATGCAATTTCTCTCACACCAGGTGGATAGGGATAGCAGGTCATTTTGTATGCTTTGACAGTCTTCAACAGTTTTTATAGAACTGAATATTTTCAAGTCATCGGCGTATAAGACGCAATTAGATTTTATGTCGCGTGTCAGGTCATTTATGAATAAGACAAACAGTAAGGGCCCAAGGTGACTACCTTGGGGCACACCAGACGTGATTTCGAGTGAGGTAGAGTAAAAGCCCTTTACTGCCACTATTTGAGACCTATGTGTTAAGTAGGAGGTGACCCACCTAAGGAGATTACCGTGAATGCCGAATTGGGTTTCAAGTTTTACTATTAAAGTATTATGATTAACTTTGTCGAATGCCTTTTTAAAATCCGTGTAAATACTGTGGACTGGTAATTTATTGTTAAATGAGTTGTGAATGTAATGAATAGAATAGAATAGAATAATAATTTATTTGCGAGACAGGCACTTACACTAATATATATTACAAAATTTCTACAACAAGCTTGTGTGTCGCAAAACGGACCCTGACTCAGCATAATGCTGGCTGGTTTGCAACCAACGCTGGTCTTCCGTCAGAGCCAGTCGGTGATGCCACGGACAATCTAACCACTAAAACAGGATTGTAGTGAGTAAGGTACGTATAGAAGAGAAAGAGAAAGAAAAAAAAAATTGAAAAGAAAACGGCTTAAAGATTATAAAAAACTAGGTACTTAATACTAGCAAGGAGATAATTAATTAATTTGAATACAAATTTTTTGTGCGCTCAATTCCAGTGCAATTTAAAAATTGAAATAAATGATACCTACAAAATAATACTAAATAATACTCGTATCGTGTTTATGACCCTCCTGCTCTTTTTGGCTTTCAAATAAGAAACGTTTAAGTTGTATTCTAAAACTATGTGAATTTTGCAGGTTCCTAATCGGCGGTGGGATATTATTCCAGCATTAAATACTCGTAATAATGCAAGTATTCTAATAAGTTTGTGGTTGTAGATTTTGATTTCACGAATCCGTGCTGAACAGAGGTTATTGTAGGTTTGGCATGAGCATATATGTAGTCATACACTAAGGTTTCAAAAAGCTTAGCTAAACATGACAGTATGCTAATTGGCCTGTAGTTACTACAATTGTGGGCCTCACCGGACTTAAGAATCGGCACGATGTACGCCTTTTTCCAAATATCGGGAAATATGCCAGAAACGAGTGACTTGTTATAAATTATAAATAAGGGAGTGACTAGCTCTTCCGAACACAGCTTCACGAAACGTGCGGGTAAACCATCCGGTCCTGCTCCCTTATTCGCATCCAGAGACTTGAGTTTCGTCAGTATTTCTTCCTGAGATAGCTGTACATTGTGCAATGCGTCACTGTGGGGATTACAATCTTCAGGGTTGGGTACATTATCAGTCCTACTTTCAAAAACTGATCCGAAGAATCTGGAAAAGAGCTGACATATCTCGGTAGGTTCAGATGTAGAGTTATTCTCATAGTACATTTTCTGAGGGATGGTATTTGTATAACGCTTATTTTTAACGAATGACCAAAAGAGCTTAGTATTACCCGACAACAAGGAGTCTTCAACGCTTACAATAAAATTCTTGTAGCAGGTATTAAGCATCACCTTGACTCGATCTCTCAGTAATGCGTAAGTATCATAATCGCGTGGGTTATTATACTTTTTGTATTTCTTATGATATTTGTGCTTTTCAGCCAAGGTGTGCTTTAAACTATCTGTAAACCATATGGGGTATTTATGAGAGTCGTTTTTCTTGTAGGGTGTGTGTTTAGTTATAATTGTATTTAATGTTTCGTAAAATAACTTGACGCATTCATTTGTTCCTAATTTCAATAACTCCTTATCCCATGGAAAAGCTTTTATTTCGGATCTACATTTGTCATAGTCGCATTTATTAAAATTCAATATTTTGTTATTTTTATTGTGTAAAATTGAAGGATTTGTGCCGTGAGGAATATCTGCAATAAATGGTGGGTGAAACCTATCTTGCTTGCTTATGGGATCACAAGGGGAAAGCTTAATATCAGGTAGATTAGTGACAAAAATATCCAGAATATTGCCGTCAGCCTTAGCAAATGAGCTACGTTGATTAAAGCTACCAAGTGAGATTAGGTCAAAAAAGAAATCACTTCGTCTATCGTTTCTAGTTACAGAGGCCGATAAGTTTCTAGTGTCAGGTATGGTTTCCCATGCGACATTTGGCATGTTGAAGTCACCTAAAATAATAAATTTCTCATTTGCGTTCATAACAATATCATAACAACGCTCAAAAAATGATTCCATCGTTTCGAAAATTATACTGCCAGGCAAGTAAACGAGACAAATATGAATGATTGTGGACTTCAAGTATACCGTCAGCCACAAATCGTCGGCGTCAGATTCCCAGTCCGACCTTCGCTCTAGGCGAATAGAGTTCTTAACCGCAACTAAGACTCCTCCGCCATCGCCCTTGTGACTACGGCTGCTCTCTCTGTCCCGCCTAAATACGTTGTAGCGTTTATCAACCACTTCACTACTATGAACGCCGCTGTAGAAGTTAGTCTCGGTAAAACAAATTATGTCATAATCTTAAGCCAAAATGCCCTTGAATACGTCTTGTCCCTTCGACCTTATTCTATTAACATTTTGATAATAAATTTGTAACATATCGAAGAGGAATCCTAAATCTGATTATATGTACTTCTAATTAAAAACAAAAAACAAATAGGTAAGTAACCACTAACAACTAATACAGAAAACTTTTACACTATTAGTTTCAATGACTGTACGTTTTTCACCATTATTGCTTTGGCATTTTCGCATTTTCTCACGAACACTTTCCCGTACTTTACCCAAACGAACGTGTAGTTTTTCTCCTTGGCAATCTTTCTTGCCTCAGCCTGCAGCGACTTGGTCTCTGGCGGCAGGTGCTCCACTACGTAGACCGGCGACTTCTCTCCAGCGATGTCGATCGAGTGCGAGTTCAATTTGTTGGTTTGGTTAGCCTTGTTGTAGCGGTGAACTGCGGACAGCAAGTGATCCCGGTGACGCGGCGACGGGAGAGTTAGAAGGATGTAGCGTGGTCTAGCAGTAGTCGGGTCCAGCTTTGCCACTCTGCGGCATGACATGATTGACTCGTCGGATATCATCTCACCAGTTGCGACTTCGTATTTTGACGATGCCTACAACGTTCTCGTTCTTCTTCTCAGGTACTCCTTGAAATTCGATATTGTTGCTTCTCAATAATTGCTCAATGGTTTGCAATCTGCCGGAAATTTGGTCGAGTTTCTGAGATAGCGCGGTGTTCTCCTTTTTTAACGAACATATAACTTGTTTTTGTTCGTGATGATCTTTCTTCAAATCGTCGTATTCGTTGCATAGAAATTTGAGCGACTGATGCAAGCTCGTAAGCTCGTCCCTTAGTGTTTTCAGAGAATCCTCGAGTACAGAAACAATGCAAGACTTCATCGATGTGAGTTTATTGTCTAATATAGAATCCACGGCTTTAATTCTACTTTGATTCTCAACTTCTACAAGTCTGGTCTCGAGGTGGGCAGTCGAAGATGAGACTTGCTTTTTAATTTCAGACTCAATAATTAGCCTGATCTCCTTCTTCAGTGCTTCGTTACCCTTATGATTAAGGGCTTCGAGACGAGTCTCTAAGGAGGTGATATCAAAAGTCCTGTTGTCCGAGGACACAGGTTTATTGCCAGCTGTAACATTGGGCCGAGGTGTGAGATTCGCAGTAGTGTCGACAACAACGGTGGCGACGGTGGAGGCGACGGTGGATGTATGAAGTCGTGGCGCGGGATCCTTAAGGTTGACATGGCTAGTAGACGAAGTACGCAGTGGCGTCTGAGACCGTTGCTCTGATTTGCAACTGTCGCATTTATGTACTTTACGATTGTCTGCAGGAAGCCTTTTGTAGTCCTTTACCGATATATCCAGGCACAGGTGATGATAGGTGCGAGTGCAGGATAAGCAACCCATAAGTTCGGTTATGCCAACGAATTTCCCGCAGGCTTCACATTTAGGGGTTTTGGGTGGCATCTTAGTTGTGTGTTTTTTATTTAAATAAAAACAACTAAAAAACAAGAAACAAAAAGTTCAAATAATAACAGTTTCCTCAACACTAACACGGTGGATCAGGAACTCGAACTATGTTACACTGTCTTGCAAGCCCAACGTCAGCGCGACCGCGCCACGAAACCTTTCAAAACAGTCGCGAAATTCAAGATCTTGTTTGAGAGATGTGCCGGAACAGTGAAGGAGCCAGACGGGTGAAATTTGGCTGGCAGGATCACAGAACACAATTACTCGGCAGGATCGCTTACGCAACTCGCAGAGACGGTGGAGTCGTGATGAGCGGGACCAAAACACAGCTGTCTCTTTTCCTCGAGGGTCGCGGGGGGCCGCTGATGCCTCGCAGCGCGGATGAGTGTACACTGGTCCCACGGAGAATTAGGCCGTATGCAAATTGGAGGACGGGATAAGATTGTAATGACTAATGAAGTTGACTTATTATAACTTTATGAGAGCAACCGATTACACGTCTTGATAGTTAACTTTTTGGGCGCGAACGTCTGTCTGGGCACTGCCCCTAATTTCCCTAAAAAAATATAAGGCTCCACCTTTCAAATACGAAGGAAATAATAATTTTAATTCCTCCGACGATATAAATTTCTTCCTCGATGCAGCATCTCTGAAGTCTTCTAGAAAGTCTTCAAAGGACTCCTGAGGACTCCCCGAAAAACAAGTTGACAACTCCTCCATCATGAAATAATATCATAAAATTTTTCACAAAATGTCCGCCGCTATAAAACAATCTTCCCACAACATTTTTCTATTTGATTCTTCTCTCGCTTGGCAGGTCGAGGTAATTCCTAAATAAAAAACTTAAGTATAGAAATATACTTCCTAATGCATATTCGATCCTTCCTCGATTCAGCAAGGTCTGGATCGACGATCACTATCCTCTTCTATTACGCCACTTTTTATGACGTCACCTTCCATCTGAAGCAATCTTCTTATTTCTCCGGCTCGTTTGGCGCCTCCGCCAATGTAGCACTCCTAGTGCTTTCAGCACTATTAATTGATAACGATGAAGGTAAAGACGTTGGTTTGCGTTTGTGGTTATTTTTATTTGGTTTATTATGAATAGTTTATTTACACTTTGTATAAAAGGGATCCACAACTGGCTCGATAGCCATTACTCTAAATTTAGCTCAGTCACTGGCCGAAGCCTACGGTGAAGTGTGTCACAATGACTTCTCACAACCAATCCTCTTTCTTTTTAAAATTACAAAATAAGTAACAGTGTCAAAGTGACATCCACTCTAAAGAGGCTCGTACACAATATAATCGCATAAAGAAATATCGAACCTTACAGTACCATTTATTTTTTGTATATATGGGTGCTTGGAGCTTCCTTTATGTGGTCGACCACAATTTATAATATTTGTTTGGGATATCGTATGGTTATTCGTCGTAGTATTACGACGTGAGTACTCAATGATATTTCATGTGCTCGCTAGTAGCGGCTATTTATTTTTTAATTAGTTCACGGCAATAACGATCCAAACAGACCGGGTTTACACAATTGCGATTTGATTTTCCGACATGGGTCTGAACTAGCGGTTTCCTCAAAAGGTCCGTAACGTTTTGAAACCTTCAACTCTGCGCAATTCGAGCTGGATGTTATCGAAACGTTTTCTTTAGTGTGTTCAATACAGAACAAAACAGTTTTTTATTAATTTTATTTGTTATAATTTGCTTGTAGCATTTAGTAGTTTTTTTATAGATTTAAAATAGCAATACTAAATTGTTGCTGATATTTTTGTGTATGGCAACATTACTTTTTCTCTTCCATTTTGATTTCGGTACCTATGTGCATTTTGAATTTCAATAAATTCATTTTCTATTAAATCTTACTGAGCCTTTTCTTTTACATAGGCTCTTTTTGGTCCTTCAAACGTTTAGAATTAGTGTGATTGTGGTTTTGTCGGTTGTTCGTCGATAACAGGATTTTTTCGCGACTTGCTATATCGAGTCGTCCTGTTTCGTCATCACCACTTAGCAACGTGTTGCGGCGGGAACCTGCTTTTTTCGCATATTCGCAGATTTGTGGGAGGCCCCTGACAAGTAGGGGCCACCCAAGACCGGGGGGGACGTTACCCCCCGTGTTGACGCCGCGGGCATGAGGCAACCATAAGTCCTCGACCCCGCAACCGTAGTGGTTCTCGCGCTCCGCGCGAGAACACACTCCGCAGACCACACGGCTCGCAGATTTGTGATTGCGGGAAAATCATCATTTCGACGCTATATCGTCGGATCATCAGTTATTTTGTTAGAAATTCTATAATTTCGAAAACGAAAATCATCATTTTTCATCTTTGTAAAAGATGGTGGATTTGAAAAATTGTCTACGCCGGGAATCGAAGGAGTGAACTTCGTGGAGAAACGTCAAACGTCGTAAACAAACATTGCGTATCGGTTTTGGTACGGTTTTCTGTTATTGCGGCTATATCTGCAATATTACATCGAAGTAAAAGTGTTAGATTTAAGAAGTGCGTGTGGCATTATCGTTGCGTTATACGGAACAAGTGCGGTATTCGATTTCGTGCTGTGCGGCGTACTAGAAAGCGTAATTTGTAGTGTACTGCGTCTGTCGTTTTGTGTTTCATGATGCCTGGTTCAGATACGGAACTGAAGCGTCTGCGAGCCCAGCGGGGCCAGTTTAAGGCAACTATCACACGTCTCGACAATTACATTAGCGATCCAGTCAACATTGCGGCGTCTACGATAGACACGCTCGAGGCACGGAAGGAGAAGCTGATGAACACTCTTTTTTTATTAAAATCATCATATTTTACGTTGTTAAATGTGTACTTGAGCAGACCGTTATCTCGTCCGTACTGGCTCTGGCAGAATATCAGCGTCACAGATTCGTCTGTGACATTGCTGAGTCAGGGCCATTTCATTGTCGCGGTACAGTGACAATACCACACAGTTATCCTTACCGTACCTTAATGTTTTGCTTGTATAATTTTATTATTTATTGTTTGTTTTATTTAACTACTGTGTTTTGTTTTCTTTTGCAGATTTTTGTTCTTAAAGTTTGAGTTAAAACTATGTATTTGTGTGTGTACCATGTTGCAATGAATAAATTAATTTATCTATCCATCTATCTATCTATGAGAGATTATGAGAGTGTGCACCTAGACATTCTAAGTCTATACAGCAGTGAAACAGAGGATGCTGGTAAAATCAAGGAGACTTACTTCAAAGTACTGGGAAAAATCAACGCAGCTATACGTGAGTTATCAGTCAAAGTTAATACTATAGAAATAGATCTATGATCTATAGTAGAAACTTGCAAATTGCCCAGCATAGAATTATCATCCTATGATGGTGAGGACTTTACACAATTTAAGCCATTTATGGATCTCTTCAATGCTGTAATTGATAATAATCAATCCCTATCAAATGTCCAAAAATTATTCTATTTAAGAAAATACCTTTTAGGTGATGCACTGTCTGTTATAATCAATTTACCACTGGTAAATGAATCCTATACCGAAGCTATTAAGTTATTAGATAAACGTTTCAACAATCAAACAAGACTTGTGTCTAATCATGTTAATTTTCTTTTGGATTTACCACAAATGCAGAAGGGTACAGCATCAAGCATTAGATCTTTTATTTCAGAAGTGAGACAGCAACTACATGCATTAAAAAATATTAAACAGCCGACTGATCAGTGGGACATGTTGTTGATAGGTGTGCTAGCTAGAAAGCTTGATAGTTACACTAATCGTGTTTACCATCTTAATAGGTCATGTGTAAATTTGCCCACGATGGATGAGTTTTTAAACTTTTTAGAAAAAAGAGCCATTGCTCTGGAAGACAGTTCTTCTCATAATAATGTCTCCTATGAAGGCAAGAGTAAGAACTTTAACAAGGTTTCCAATGTTGTTACCAATTTAAATACTTTCATAATATATGTTCATTTTGTAACAATGATCATCTTATTTTTTCATGCCCTAAATTCAAAATGGCACCTTCTTCTCAGAGAATTAAATTTGTGGCTGACAATAAATTATGTACCACTTGTCTGAGGAGTCATGTTAATAAATGTAAATATTCTTTCAAGTGTAAAGTTTGTAAAGCTTCTCACAACACACTTCTGCATGAGGAAGAGCCAAAAGAAAATGAGGTACTAACTTTGCATTCCAATTTAACGTCAAATCAAACTAACATTTTATTGCCTACAATAAAAGTAAAACTTATTGACAGATTTGGTCAATAAGTTTATGCTAAAGCTTTGCTTGATTTAGGGAGCCAAGTGGGTATTATAAAGCGCTCACTTATCAACCAACTGAACTTGACCCCTATGGCTTAAGATTCTAATATTATTGGTTTGGGTAATAATAATAAATAATAAATAATACTACCTTGGACACTATTTACACACATTGATCTAGCCCCAAACTAGGATTCCCTGTATCTTGGGTACTAGACAACGATACACATACTTATATAGATAAATATTATACTTAGATAGATAAACAACCATGACTAGGGTACAAACATCCGTTCTCATCAAACAAATATTTGACCCCACCGGGACTCGAACCCGGGACCCTTAGCTTCGTAGGCAGGGTCACTGCCGACTCGGCCATTCGGCTCGTCAATAATATAATACTCCCAACAAAGTTGATGAATGTGCAATCTTCTATAAACAATTTAAAATATTCAGTGAAATGTCATATTTTAGACTCGGTAACATCATTTTTGCCACAAAATTTTATTGATATTACAAAATGTAATTTTCCTAAGAATATTCAGTTGGCTGATGATGAGTTTAATAAACCATCTGAAATTTCCTTATTATTAGGAGTAAACTTTTATTCAAAAATAATAGATATTTAATAGATAATTAGATAATGGCCTTGTGTTACAAAATACTTTGTTTGGCCATGTAGTTACTGGCACTATTGAAAACCAAACTCCTATTTACAGTTCCAATGTTAATTTGGTCTCAAATTTTGTTGTTCAGGATATGACTGAAAATAGTCTTGAAGATATTATGAGCAAATTCTGGTTGTCAGAAAAGATGCCAGAAGAGTCAAAAAATTAAAATATTGAGTTTCAGATGGCTGAAGAATGCTTTAAAAATTCAGTTAAATTAGAAAATAACCGTTTTTCAGTTGATTATCCATTAAAATGCTCTTTAGAAGAATTAGATATTGGTGACTCATTCTCACATGCTTTACAAAGATTTCATGTCCAGGAAAGAAGATCCTGTGTATTTTCTTGCTCATCATGCGGTTCTAAATGATAGTAGCAAAACAACAAAATTTCGGGTTGTCTTTGGTGGGAACGTAAAATCTAAAAAGGGACTTTCCGTCAACGATGTGATGTTGAATGGACCTACAGTTCAGAATGACCTATTCAGCATACTTACACTCTTTCGTACCTACCACTATACAATAATGTGTGACATCGAAAAAATGTTTAGGATGTGCTCTATCAATGAAAATTTCAAGCCGTTGCAAAACATTTTATGGAGAGATCATCCCAGCAAACCCATTGTATGTTTACAATTGCAAACAATTACCTATGGCTTAAAGCCCTCCACATTTTTAAGCACTAGATGCCTCATTGAGCTTGCTAATTTGTATCAAAACAAATAATCTTTGGCTGCAAATTCACTAAAATCAAATACTTACATCGATGATGTAATTTTTGGTGCAGATAGTTTAGAACAGTTACAAGAATTGAAAAAGCAACTTATAGAATTAATGAGCTTAGGAAGCTTTAAACTACATAAATGGTGTTCTAACTCTCCTGGGTCTCTA
This sequence comes from Argyresthia goedartella, assembly GCA_949825045.1. Taxonomy (NCBI): domain Eukaryota; kingdom Metazoa; phylum Arthropoda; class Insecta; order Lepidoptera; family Argyresthiidae; genus Argyresthia; species Argyresthia goedartella. Next base: position 28,017,700 of record OX463830.1, read on the forward strand.
AATGACATACCTGATAATGTCAAATATTTTGATCTTATTGATCTCAATAAAGATCACATTATCAAAAGTTTAGGTTTGAAGTATAATATACTTTCAGATGATTTTTTATTTTCATGTCCTATGACTGAATCTCTTAAAACTAAAAGAGAGATACTTAACTTTATTGGTAAAATTATTGACCCTCTTGGCCTAATAGGTCCAGTAGTGGTTAAAGCCAAGTTGTTGATGCAAGAGGTATGGAAGTCAAAGGTTGATTGGGACTCTCCTATACCTGGTGACCTACTCCAAAAATTGAAAACATTTTTAAATAGTTTATGTGACATGGGTACTATAAAAATACCTAGAGCCATTTAAAATGTTGATAATATACAGTCAGTAGAACTTGTGGGTTACTGTGATGCATCCCTCCATGCTGCCGGCTGTTGTCTCTACCTTAGAGTTTTATCAAATGATGATCATATTAAGGTGAGCTTATTGTGCTCCAAATCACGTGTCGCTCCTCTGAGTAGGAAACCTACCATTCCAAATCTAGAGCTCAGTGGTGCTCTCCTATTATCAAAGCTTTCTTCAAGTGTCTACAACACTATTCTCAGGTAGTTTTAGCCTGGCTTAACTCACAAAATATAAAGGTTGTTTCTATTTCAAAAAGTGTTAAGGAAATTAAAACTTTAACTAAAAATTTTCAATGGGCTCATGTTAGAGGAACAGAAAATCCCGCTGATGTTATATCTAGGAGTTGTAGTCCAAGCAAACTTCAGGACAACCAGCTATGGTGGTATGGTCCAGCTTCAATATCTAATAAAGACTTTCAACATGATATATCTGCTATACATTCAGATAAAAATGAATCTATAAATAATCCTCATCCTGATTGTGTATGTAACTTGCAACAAAATATTCCTCAAGTTCCAAATAACATTTTTAATAGATTTTCAGATTATAACAAGCTTCAGAGAGTAATTGCTCTACTATTGCGTTTTAAACATAACTGTTTATATCCCAATAATAAAATAATTGGTCCTTTCTCTCCTCAAGAGCTAAAGTCTTCAAATTTAATCATTATAAGATATATTCAGCACGAAGCATTTTCAGTTGAGATAGAGTCTTTGAAGAAAGGAATTAAAATTAAATCTAACTTGAGTAGTTTGCACCCCTTCTTAGATAATAATTTAATTTTAAGAGTTGGTGGTCGCCTTTCAAATGCTCTTCATTTATCATATGATAATAAGCATTCAATTATCATTCCAAAACATAATAATATAACACACATAATAATAATAATAATATAATAATACCTTGGACACTATTTACACACATTGATCTAGCCCCAAACTAGGATTCCCTGTATCTTGGGTACTAGACAACGATACACATACTTATATAGATAAATATTATACTTAGATAGATAAACAACCATGACTAGGGTACAAACATCCGTTCTCATCAAACAAATATTTGCCCCCACCGGGACTAGAACCCGGGACCCTTGGCTTCGTAGGCAGGGTCACTGCCGACTCGGCCATTCGGGTCGTCGAACATGATTATAATCAGGGAACATTTAAGACTTTTACATGCCGGAGCCAGGCAAGTTCTAAGTTCTCTTTCTCAAAAATTCTGGCTCATCAATAGGATAAGAGAAGTTAAGAAGGTGGTACACAAAGGCATCAAGTGTTTTCGCATTAAAGCAGTAGCTGCTCAGCAGTTTATGGGGTCATTGCCCTCACAAAGAATTTCAATGTCAAGGCCATTTCAGATTACAGGTGTAGATTTCTGTGGTCCATTCGACATTAAAATAGCACGTATTAGAAATCCTATTGTAAAAAAGAGTTATGTAGCACTCTTTGTCTGTTTTGCTACTAAGGCGATACATGTAGAGTTGGTCAGTGATATGACTACTGTAGCGTTCTTGGCGTATCTTCAGCGCTTCATAGCTAGGAGAGGCTTACCATCCCAAATATATTGTGATAATGCAAAGACTTTTAAGGGAGCCTCTAATAAATTAAAAGAATTATATGAATTACATTCATCAGAATCTCATGTTAATGATGTGCACAGTTTTTGCTCCACAAACCAAATTAAATTCCAGGATATTCCCCAGAATTTGGTGGCTTATGGGAAGCTGGAGTAAAGAGTGTGAAATATCATATTAAAAGAGTAATGGGAAATATTAGTCTTACCTTTGAATAATTTTACACAGTTCTAGTACAGATAGAGTCCATATTAAATTCCAGACCTCTCTTACCAATGAGTAGTGATATTTCAGATATTAATTATTTAACTCCCGGACACTTTCTTATAGGTGCTCCTTTGACTAGTTACCCTGAGTTGGATTTGAGTAACAAAAACATTAATAGACTTAGATTTTGGGATTTATGTTCTAGATTAAAACAAGATTTCTGGAAAATATGGTCTAAAGACTACTTAACTTCCCTTCAAAATAGACCTAAGTGTAAATATGAAAATGTAAACATTAAAGAGGGTGATTTAGTAATTGTAAATCAGAAAGACATTTCACCTCTATGTTGGCCAATGGGTCGTATTATAAAAACCTTTCCTGGCACAAATGATAAGGTCAGAGTGGCAGAGGTCAAAATGGGACCTAAAGGTAAAACTTATGTAAGGTCTTATACCAAGTTGTGCCCCCTACCATTTAATGACAGTAAAGTAATTTTAATAATAAGTCTAGTTTCTTATTTTAGCCTGAATAAAAAATTAAAATAAAATTACAGTTTGAGAGATTTCAATTTTATTAAAAAAAAATGTACTTACCTATCACAGTCACTTGTATACCTAAATTTAAAAAAAGAGTAAAAATATGAAGTTGTAAAATTAAAAGTTGTATAAGTAAATAGTTCATTGAAGTTAATGTAAATTACAAAGATGAAAATATGCAAAATAAAATGTAAAGTTTGTATAAAAAAACATTGTGTAAAATTTATTAAAAATATAAGCTTGTAAACACTTTGTAAAGTAAAATAAAATAAATATGTAGGAATACATTAAAAAACATATTATTTAGAATAAGAGTTTATTTAGATATACTAAGAATTATTGTGTTGGTGTTATACACGAGGCTGAACGCAACTTTTCACTTCTTTTTGAAACATATATTTTTGTAATTTCATATGCATATATAGATTATAATAAATTAAAATGTTACTTGTAATATACAGAAAATATAGACATGAGCTAAAAGATGTATAGAAATAAATATTTGATAAATAATTTGCTATATCCTCAACAGTGTACCTACATAGAGATAGTCTAGTTTTTAATTCATAAAGTCTAGGTATCATGTTCATATTTTGTAAACATGTAGGTTTGTGCTTGTGCCATATGTTCTTGTATTAAACATTGTTAGTTCACAGTTTAACTTGTACTTGTTTCTAGTTGGTGGACTTTCTCCCCCCCCCCCAACTTATGTTCAATACAGAACATAACAGTTTTTTATTAATTTTATTTGTTATAATTTGCTTGTAGCATTTAGTAGTTTTTTATAGATTTAAAATAGCAATACTAAATTGTTGCTGATATTTTTGTGTATGACAACATCACTTTTTCTCTTCCATTGTGATTTCTGTACCTATGTGCATTTTGACTTTCAATAAATTCATTTTCTATTAAATCTTACTGAGCCTTTTCTTTTACATAGTGCTTTTAGAGATCTAACCCTCTCCACAACGAGTTACGTACTTCAGAAAATACCGATTTGAGTATCTCGTTTACCTCAGCTCGCCTCGACTGAGCCCAGCAAAATAAATGCGTGACACAATCTACACGTTAGATCTCCCAGCGAAATTGACATTTAATTTAAAGATGCAACTTGAATCAAAACGATCCAAGGCAAGGTAAAATATCTACCCGTCCCTAAACAATGAACTTTAGACTGTAATTTGATCTCTTCGCGAGTCTCCGACAACACTCAAATGTCAAAGATATCAACAGGATAGGTTATCTGAGTTGACAACGTTTATACTTTGTTCTGAATTTGTTATTTTCATCCGCGGAACCCCATCGAACAAACAGTCTCCCTATGCCTTGACAACCTAGGTTTAGCCTCAACTAAACTCCTGTCTAGCCTAGTCTAAAATCCTAGTGTTATACCACGTCCATCATCGACACCACTCGAAAATGGTTGTGTGTGAATTGAATGTGTTTGTATGTTTAACGACTTGTGTGTGTGGGAATTTCAAAACTCGCTACACGAAGGGAATGAGGAAAGGATTAGCCCGCGAATATCTTAAGAGCTAATCCAGGAATCCTATGGTGAAGGAAAAAGGAAATTAGGGTCGCTCCAAGCCCAGACTCAGACTCAGATCAAATTACCTACAAGTTCTTATCTAATGACCCAAGGATAGTTTTGTAATTTGGGTAGGTTGATTTAAAGGATAGGAACCGAGGTATATCTCGGCGCTTCAGACACACACGAAAATCCACTGTAGCACGCAATCACAAATCTTCTAGTTCCAGACGCATAAAACAGCAGACCGAACTGTACAGATTACCGAAAGACACGTGTACCACAGTAGTTTGACGTACGGACTGAATGCCTTCCCCACCCACGTGCTCGTATTTATAGGTGGTCCACGTCTGAGATAGCGTCCCCGCAAATACTGCCCAAGCGCAAGCTTCTTATCATTAACTACACAGGGTCTAATTTCAATCAAACATGCCATGCACGCCCGCTGTTCTACAATTTTGTGTATGCATAGTTTCTATAATCAATCATCGGTTATCACTCAAGTCATTTGGTATTGCCGATACACAAAATTTGTCGATCGCTGGCTGTAAAGCGGTTGCAATTAATTAATCCTAACTGCCCGACCGCTAGCGTCTAAGACAAAGATCACTGGAAAGATATGCAATCCCGTGATGTCAGACTCACCACAACGTAATAATCAATCGCAATTGTATATTTGCAGTCAACACATTAGCTTTTTCCGCATAGTTCCATATTCCTCCCATTATTTAGTTATCAATAATTTATTCAGCGCGCAGCCAAATCGGCTCTGATCCCTACACATTTCGCAGGAATTAGACAAAAAACCTGACCCGACCTCTCTTCTCCGAATTAACCACGTTCTCTGGCCCATTTCTTGCCAACTTACTTCGATTCATTCAATAACCCAAGCGTTAAATGAACTGACTCTTTTATTCAATGTGTGTAACTTTACAGCCCCCTCCCAGACCTTGAGACACCTTTCATCTCAATTAAACATGGCGCAAGGATCTCATGACCACAATGCTAACCCATGCTTTGTCCATATCTACTATATATGCACGAACATCTCAAATCATGTACACAGACCGATGAATCTGTCAATTATATATATATATATATATATATATATATATATATATATATATATATATATATATATATATATATATATATAAATTTCCTTTCTTAACCATGCAAGACCCTTCAATCTACAAGGTAGTTACCCAAGTTTTATACACTATCTTATTTGTCTACGCCCTTATTCGTCCTCACATAATACCTGGCTAATATTTATAGTATTTTAGTTACCCAATATCATATAATATAATATATACAACAATGAAAATTTCCGCATGATTTTATGTTCTTTATTTGAACGCACGAAAGTCTTAATGTTCACATAATCACCTATATGATAGATTTCTAACTTTCGCCATTTGTTTGCCTGTCGCTTACGTCGTTCACTAAAAATTTAAGAGTTCTCTATCGCTACATTCCGCACCTGTTCCGTATCTCGCACACTATGACCTAATAACCATTCATCGCCTAATTCTTTGTCAATGGTTAACGGTTCCCGCCTACCAAACGCCAACTCATTAGGAGCGAATCCGGTGCACGTGTGTTCGATATTATTGTAGCAATTTTCAATGTCCGGTAACGCGTCGATCCAACTTCGATTACTTCCGCCGCAATAGGTTCTAGTTAGCCGACTTAGTTCGCGATTTACTCTTTCCACGCTATTAGAATTTGGAAAATACACCAACGTATGAGTGACCCGAATCCCTAGCTGTTTGAGACCAAATTCCCAAACTTTCGATATGAACTGTGGTCCATTGTCTGTAATTATAGATTCGATAGGTATAGATTCCCTATGAAATCTCTTTGTACAAGCGAGCACGCTCCTACCTGTCGCTTTCCGCATTGGATACAATTTTATTACCTTACTGTACACGTCTTGAATCACGTATATATATTGATATCCGAATTTACCTACGGGCAATGGCCCATAAAGGTCCGAGAAAACTTTCTCATCCAACTTTTCCGCCAACACCGGTGTACAAGGACCAACGGTATTGTTAGTACTTGGTTTGACCTTTTGACATATGTCACAACTTCTTATCACCGTGTTAATCACCCTACTCATATGAAGAAAGTAATATCTGTCCTTCATCAGTGCTAATATTTTATATCTGCTATAGTGACCTATTTTTTCATGTATGTGTAATATTAGTTCCTCCTGTAATGATTTTGGAATCACTAACAACCGTACGTTCCGCTTCGGCACGTGAAAATATAACGTATCACCTACTAGCTTGTAATTATCAAACCCTCTCGTCTCCGCATCTACCACCTCACGTCTGATACAATTGCTAATTCGATTTAACCGCCAATCTTCGCTTTGTAATCTCGCAATGTCCCGTAAACTCGAAATAACACTTGCGGTATTCGATGCCTGAAACCAGAATATTCCCGGCTGAACATTTATACTGACATTCATACATCCATGACCCGCTATGTTTCTGCTTATCGTGTCAGCGATTTGATTGTCAACTCCACGCACATATTCCTTGTTGTAATCGAATTGCTCCAAAAACATAATCCACCTAGTTACGCGTGCCCCCAATAAAGTCCACGACTTAATGAACGTCAAACTCTTATGATCTGTTCTAATAACAACCTTTTATCCTCGCAAATATATCTCAAATCGCTCTAAAGTATATATGACCGTGTAAGAAAAAGGGGTATCATATGGATAGGTATAACTAAACAAAGCTGCTATTACTACTATAATTCTTGTCCTATAACTTAAACATCTACTAAATTAAGGGGTAAGCTAGTTGTCTAGTATAATAGTAAGGAGATTGTGAAATAAGAGAGTTAATTGAACAACAAGTTAAGATTTTATTTGGATATCGTACAACGTTAAACACACTGGAATATATTTAGTAAAGATAAGTTTATTGCCAACATCTACACTTAATTCAATATAAACGTTCAGAAGAAACTAACATCAAACACAATAGAAAATACTCATCTTTGGAAAATAGGCCGATAGGGGTGGAGATGCTTCTCAACCGAGATCACCAGCAAAAGAACGGGCCCGCGCCCAATCATCTAGTATTTAACAACTCTGCCTCGCATCAATGCTGAAATACCAACGTTGTTCGCGCCGTGAACGCTGATTGGTTGCTTTTGCATTCCACCCTTATTTGACTACCAATTTACTAATTTTTAAATGACTTTACAATTATCTAATGATCTCTAAATTCTTATTGTTAATTATAGTAATTACTATGATACAATAATACTCCTAATTACGTATATTAATGATTTAAAACAAAACTAATAGAATTTGACTTCACATCAATGATTATGTATGACAACTTTATTTTTCAATTATAGCTTAAAATCAATACAATGACTAATAAATAAATTACACCTTCCCATATTAATAATTACCATTTGTTTTGAATATCATATACATTTAAAATCACTATTTTGAAACAAACATAACACGGCCATTCTGCAAATTACTGCGCTCTCGCAGTAACAAACTTGATCGATATTGTATATACAATTATTAAAGTTACTATTTAATTTTATAAGTGAATAAATTTAACCTTAATGAGTATTTACAATTATAATTAATTGTACCACTTCGGTACCTAGCCACATTCATTTATATTTTATACAATATTATGAATTTGTCCCCAACTATTAATTAACTAATTACTTTATAATTGCCTATCTAAACTTAACTATTCGTCGTCGGAGGTCTCATTTGCTAGATCTGGAACAAAAGTAAATGTTAAAATAGGCTCTTCATTTCTAATTATAGACCGTCATTAATTCAGTTTCCAATAGTTACTTTAACGGCCACACTCACAAATTATAGCTTACTCAGGGGTAAAACACATTATAATTGCTCTTGTCGGCTTTAGTCATACCCAGACTAAAGGCTAGACAGGAATTCAACAAAAAGCTCGTATTACACAACAAACGATAACAATGTTATCCTGTCGCCGTAAGTCACACCATTGCTGCCCATGGTGTCCAGACTTACTACCAGTTACAACATTCGCAGCACCAATAGCTATTGTGTCCTGTCGCCGTAAGTCACGCCATTGCTGCCCATGGCGTCCAGACTTACTACCAGGCACAACATTCGCAGCACCAAACACTATTGTCCTGTCGCCGTAAGTCACACCATTGCTGCCCATGGTGTCCAGACTTACTACCAGTTACAACATTCGCAGCACCAATAGCTATTGTGTCCTGTCGCCGTAAGTCACGCCATTGCTGCTCATGGCGTCCAGACTTACTACCAGGCACAACATTCGCAGCACCAAACACTATTGTCCTGTCGCCGTAAGTCACACCATTGCTGCCCATGGTGTCCAGACTTACTACCAGGTACAATATTTGCAGCACCTGTTAATTCACATAACTTGCTATCCAAAAATAACTCTCCCGAGTCAGCCAAACGGCAATCACTCAAAAGTTACTACTCATTCATCAAACCACACCTAAAACGATCTAATCGCATAATAGACATTACTTAAGATGATAATAATAAACAATATTTAAACCTTCTTCTATTTCAGTAGTTTGCTCAGTCCATTCACCAGGCCAACGCCGTATCTTGTCCTTTGCAATGACTACATCATGCAGCCTTCCTTTGCCATTTAGCCGGAATCGATCGCTTTCCATGATTTCTATAATTTCGTATGGTCCTTTATATTTATCACTAAGTTTATCGTGTCGTCGGTGACTTTGGCTGACATAAACAAGATCGCCAATTGCATATTGTAAGGTATCTCGTCTCGCTCTGTCGAATCTGGTTTTATATATATCAGCTGCCTTTTTCATCGTATCGTAGGCCTTGTTCCTCTCAGCCATAACATCAATAATTTGGGCTTCGCCATTGGAAACGCCAGATCGTTCAACGTCATCTAGCCTAGCTTGTATACAAGGGATGTTCGCGTTGCGACCTATAAGTAATCGTAATGGCGCAAAACCTGATGATTTTTGCAATGTTGTGTTTAAAGTTAATTGGACTTTATACAATGAGCTCGGCCATTGTGATTCATCAGAACAAGTCGTGGCTAACATGTTTATGATTGTACCTACATATCGTTCTACCTGACCGTTTCCGCGCGGTGTCCCTGTTGATATCATATGGTGTTCTACATTCCAATCCCTAAACAGACTAGCCACTGATTCGAATGAAAAATTTGTAGCCCGATCTGTAATAACTCGAGATGGATTACCAAACATAGCTAAATTATCGCGAATTACTGTTAACATTTTATGGCCACTCATTGTCTTCAAGGGCCTTAGTATACAATACTTTGTGAAAGCATCGACAATAACTACAACATGGCGATAACCGTCGCTGGTCTGGGGGAATGGGCCAGTACAGTCCAGATGAACGGTATGAAATGGAACAGGTATCTTATCTATAGGGTGTAGATATCCTTGATTGGGACCACTATGCGATTTACCTTTAACACATACTAGACAATGTGAAATGTACTTTTTCACAAATTTGCTCATGCCTGGAAACCAAAATGATTCTTTTGCTTTATGAAGAGTCTTGTCCGGTCCCACGTGACAATTTTCATCATGGTAGAGACGAACAATGCTAAGACGACTGCCCTTTGGAACATATAGTTTTAACTTTTTGTCTGCGTGGTCTCTATAGTAAAGTAGGTTGCTCTTCAGTACATATTGATTACCATCGACTTCCCCCGCCTGAACTCTATCAATTAATGATACCGTTTCGGGATCCTTCTGCTGAGCTACTTCCAGCCAAGACGACTGATCGGTAATAACATTTACTACGGGTGTTTTCCTGTGAACAATAGGCTCTGGATTCCTACTAAGGAAATCGACGTGACTAACATAAATCCCCTTTCTATAGACCACGTCGAAAGAAAAATCCTGTAAGTATGTCCATAATCGAGCAACTCGTGGAGACAAGTCCTTTTTGTTCATTGTTGATTTTATTGCGTTGCAGTCTGTAATTATACTGAATCGTAGACCTAGCAAATAAACTCTAAAATGCTTCAACGAGTTGTATATGGCCAGGGATTCTAATTCATACGATGTGTATCTTGACTCTGCACTTGTTGTGCGTCGACTGTAGTACCCAACAACCCTTCTATTTGCGCCATCTTTCTGAATTAGAATTCCTCCATATCCTATAGAGCTCGCATCCGTGTGAAGCTCTGTCTCAAGAGATGGGTCAAAAATAGACAAAAGCGGTTTCGTAGTCAATTTTTCGATAACGTAATTTCGTGCCGATTCTTGATCACTTCCCCATTCCCATTTGTGATCCTTTTTTGTCAGTTTTGTTATGGAGGCAGTCCTTGAAGCAAATTCGGGGATAAATTTCCTGAAATAGCTAGCCAGTCCCATGAACTGTCTAGCTTGTTTCACGGTTTGTGGCACTGGGGAGTTGAGCAAAGCAGACACTTTTCTATCACTAGGTCGTACACCGTCAGCTGATATTGACCAACCTAGGTATTCTATAGTCTTAACGAAAAATTGGCATTTCTTTAGGTTTATAGTGAAACCAGCCTTCGATAGAGCAGCTAAAGTGAGATCTAAGTACTCCAATCCTTGTTCTATTGATGTACACGGGATAAGAATGTCATCCATATAAACCTGAAGAAATTTGAGGTGTTGGAGGGCTTTAGAGATAGCGCGTTGAAATACAGAGGGACCGTTGCAAATTCCAAAGGGCATTTTAATAAACTCATAATGCCCATCCGGGGTTACAAAAGCAGTAAATTTAACACTATCCGCATGTACAGGTATTTGATGAAAACCGTTTTTCGCGTCAATAGCTATGAAATAGATTGCCTTTCCTAATTTATCAATTTCATCTTGAATCAGAGGCAGGGGGTATCTATCTCTTTCAATGATCGCATTGAGAGCTCGAAAGTCAACGCACATTCGGTCGCTACCGTCTCGCTTTTTGACTAATAGCACTGGGCTAGCGTAAGGAGAGTCACTCTCACGAATTATACCTGCTTGTAGGAGATTACTCACGATATTTTTGATTTTTTCACGTTCGAGTGGGGATAAGCGGTAAGGTCGGTAATAAACATTCTTGTCAGATTTTAGCTTTATAACAAGCTCACCAGTATTTACGTTACCGATGTAATTGGGAGTAGGTAAGATTTTTGGGTATTTGATAATTATTTCCTCGATTTTCTTCTGCATATTGGGGTCCAAATCTTTGATCGATTCAAAATAGGGAGCACTTTCAACTACATTCACAACATTATCTACAACATCTTTTCGAACTAACTTGGTACCAGATCCGTCCATAATTATAGCAACACCCGAATGTCTTACTGCATCCTGTCCAATTATACATTCGTACGGGAAGTCATTGTCGTGAACTACGTACATATTTAATTCGATACAGACATCTTCGAAACGCACAAGGACCTTACACTTTGCGAAAGTATACAAACTTCCCGAACCAATGCCATCAAGCTTCACCAAACATGTGGTAAGTTCTGTTCCTAAACGTGACGCAATCGACTCGCGAATAATCGAACAGTTCGCACCTGTATCGATCAAGCAATTTACGGTAACATCGTACATTTTAATTTTGGTTAGGTTCAGGTTCGATTTGGTCAAACAATTTACCTGCTCATGCTGAACTTTTGATTTACTACGATCACGTTCCTCACGTTGTTTAGACCAGCAAACTTCAACGCCATGCCCTTTTTTGGAACAAAAGCTACAAGTCTTATCCTTATTGTCGTCAGAATATGCGGGATTTTTAGCGGAGTAACTGATGTTGCGAGAGTTCACCATCGATCTATTTTTAACACAATTTGATATCACGTGACCAAATTCACCACAAGAAAAACAGGTTCTGGGAGTAAAAGATGTTTTACGGTTTTCCCTTGGTGTGTCTACGCGCGGCCGCTTAGCACTGCTTGGTCCAGAAATTTCTATTGTCTTTATTGGGTGCTCTAATATTTTACGAGGGTTTTTCGTGTACGCTGTAAATACAGTAATCAAGTCGTTTGTACATTTTATAGAACTATTGAAGGCTGCCATACGAATACTATCGTCACGAACACCCCCACACACAAGCTCGACCAACTGTGATTCATTGAATGTTATCTTTGTTTTCCTTAACAATAGAACTTTCTCACGGGCATATTCGGCGTAGGTATCAGCTAATTCGGAGGAATATAATACGGCTTTTGTTAGCCTCTCACTCAAATTTCGTTTGGGGGGAAATAGGTCTATCAACTTAGATTTAAACGAGTTCCAGTCACGTATTTCAGGTTCCCAGCACTCAAACCAAATAGAAGCAGAGCCCCGAAGGGCCTTACCGGCTACAGATACTTTATGCAAGCTGCTCCAGCGAAACTCTGAGCCCGTGTCTTCGACGAGTTTACACCAGGGTTCTGCCCCACTGTCCATCTTGTCAGGATCAAAGAGTGGCAAGGTAACGTCATCGCGCTTCCGGGATGTAGAAACGGCATCCTGGATTGACTGGAGCATCAATTTCACGAGGTCAGGATCCATGATTGGCTCTTATCACTCCAGTCTGTAATCGGAGATAAATGTCAGCACACAAAAATAAACGGGCTATTCTATCCCACTTCTGATGTAAGAAAAAGGGGTATCATATGGATAGGTATAACTAAACAAAGCTGCTATTACTACTATAATTCTTGTCCTATAACTTAAACATCTACTAAATTAAGGGGTAAGCTAGTTGTCTAGTATAATAGTAAGGAGATTGTGAAATAAGAGAGTTAATTGAACAACAAGTTAAGATTTTATTTGGATATCGTACAACGTTAAACACACTGGAATATATTTAGTAAAGATAAGTTTATTGCCAACATCTACACTTAATTCAATATAAACGTTCAGAAGAAACTAACATCAAACACAATAGAAAATACTCATCTTTGGAAAATAGGCCGATAGGGGTGGAGATGCTTCTCAACCGAGATCACCAGCAAAAGAACGGGCCCGCGCCCAATCATCTAGTATTTAACAACTCTGCCTCGCATCAATGCTGAAATACCAACGTTGTTCGCGCCGTGAACGCTGATTGGTTGCTTTTGCATTCCACCCTTATTTGACTACCAATTTACTAATTTTTAAATGACTTTACAATTATCTAATGATCTCTAAATTCTTATTGTTAATTATAGTAATTACTATGATACAATAATACTCCTAATTACGTATATTAATGATTTAAAACAAAACTAATAGAATTTGACTTCACATCAATGATTATGTATGACAACTTTATTTTTCAATTATAGCTTAAAATCAATACAATGACTAATAAATAAATTACACCTTCCCATATTAATAATTACCATTTGTTTTGAATATCATATACATTTAAAATCACTATTTTGAAACAAACATAACAACCGCATACATTTCCTGTTCGCTTACAGACCATCTCGTTTGAGCTCCCCGAAAAGCTTGCGAACAAAACTCTACAATTCATTCCTGGCCCAAATCATCTAATTGATAAACGTAACCCCCAATTCCCAAAGCGATGGCGTCCTATTCAACATAATACGTCTTTCTCGCCAATGGCTGACTCAATATTATACTTTCTGAAAAATGTTTTTTTATCTCGTCAAAAGCACTCTGCACGTGTGCACTCCAAACGAACTTGACTCCAGATCGTAATAAATTGTATAATGGTTGCGTTAGCGTTCCAAATTTTTTTATGAATCTCCGAAAGTAATTTATGAACCCCAAAAACGCTCTCAATTGCCTGACAGTTCTGGGTGATGGATATAATTTGAGTGTTTCTACTTTGTCCGGGTCCATCTGTAAACCTTGTGTAGACAAAATATACCCCAATAACTTGACCCTTTTTTGTGCGAACTCGCATTTTTTTAGTTTGCATGTGAAGCCCGCGTCTTTCAATTTACTCAGAACCGTGTCCACTTGATACAGATGCTGATCGATGTCACCCTCAGTTAAAATCGCCAAATCGTCAAAAAAATTTAAACAATATGACCTAACCTCTGGCCCTAGGATTAAGTCCATCGCCCTCGAAAATGAACCCACACTGGTTTTCAACCCCTGAAGTAAAACGTTGTAAACGTAACTTCTGCCTTGATATACAAACCCGTGTATCGTTTAGATTCGTCTGATAATGGTATAGAAAAGTACGCATCTTTAACATCGATGACCGCTATGTAATTTTACCTGTGACCCGACTGCAATATCTCACTCATTTAAGGTGTAGTTTCAACTTCCCCAACCATTCCCGTATTTAATTGTCGCGCATCGAGTAATATCCGAACCTCCCCTGACTTCTTTAGTGCACAAGTCAATGGACTGCTGAAATCCGTAGATTGCCTGCCAATAATACCTATCTGTTCCATTTCTTCCAATCGTTTTGTTACTTTATCGCGATACGCGAACGGTATAAGATAGCTTCGTTTTACGAAAGGCGTTTCATCTCTCATTTTTATCTCATTTATGTATTTATTTGTCCGACCTACCCTATCGCTAAACAACTCTGCATGTTTATTTAACACCGGCAATAACTTTGTTTTGTGTTCAACAGGTATTGATGAATTATTCACATATTCCTCTATCATATTACTACTGGTATCTTGGTCCTGTACTTCCATTGTACAACAACAAGCTTCCTGATCGGGCCCCGTAACTAATGGTATTTCACACATCCGCCCGGCGCTTCGTATAATTAGCCTCTTATTTCCCTCACACATTAAACTGGCTCGCGTCTGTTGTATAAAATCACCCTAAAATTAAATCTTTAGGCACCCTTGTTAATACTAGCATTGGAGTATCGATAACGCATTCACCTATTGTTAATGTTAACGTGACTAACTTATCCACCTTCTCTTTACTGACCCCAAACGCACCTGTGATTCTCAAACTTGGGATCGGTATTTCCGTTGGTTTTCCCAATTGCCTGCATACTTCATCATACACTCCCCGACTTATTACACTGACTTCGCTCCCCGAACCAATCAAACTCCTTACAACAATATTTCCAATACACACATCTATCTCAGGTAAAGTCAACGTACTACATAGATCGCGTCCACACTCAGTCGGATCGTCGTCTCTGAATATCGTATGTAAACGTCTGTCATTCCGATCTCTACAATCCAATCTCGTTTTTTTCATCTAAACACACGGCATATCCATGCGCTTTATTCGCTTGACAGAATATCCGTATTCGTATCGTAAGAGCATATAATAAAATATTGTAAATAACATATCAGTAAAGTAGTAATTAATTATAAATTAATGACAGGATATTCATTATGAAATACAAATTAAATTATTAACAACGTTTAAGAATTTATAAATAGTGTTCAAGTCAATATCCTGTCATTGTCACTTCCGCATTTCCGTAATAAATATGATTATTTTATAAGATAATTTTGTAATCATAAATAAGTAGCCTAAAATTCATCATAAAATGCGAAATGAATTATGGAAATCATATTAGAATTTACAAGTCCTTATTCAATCAATTTCGGGTATATTCGAAATAGTTGTTTCTATAACTATAATTTATAATAAATAATAAGATCATAATATCAGATAATTGTCATAATAATTAATAATATTTTACACGATTTAAATCACTAAGATTTTACATGTATTTCTGTCTTTCTACAATTATGTTTGTGTGGCGCCAAAGCGGCCAAGTGTGGCGGCAAATCTGTTATTTTCAGACAGGGTATAAAAACAACAGTGAACAACATGGCCGGTCACTTATGTCTGGGCGTCCGTTCCGAACTAATCTCGGTAAGTGAATTAATCCTGCCTTTCATTGTGCTCTTATGTTTCAGGCTCAGTGATTATTTTACATTGTGCTAAATCTGTTTTAATATTATTTTGTACTACTTGTATCCTATATAGAAAAAGAGGCGATATTCTATTGTAACAACTAGCTTTGTAGATATATCGACGATATAAAGGATATTGGGTGTTTTATGACCATGCGAATAAATATCCGACAGTAGATTAGTTTATTTTATATTCAGTGTAATATATATTCACATAAAATCGTACTTTCATTGTGTTTCCCTCAAGTTTCACTTTCAATAAATGAAATATAAGGTAATGTGTTATTTCATTTCTCAGATGTCATTATTAGAGAATGTGATGGTAAATATAATGAATAACCAGGGATCCTAATAGTAATCTGCTGAATCTAGGTTTACTTATCGAGATTATAGAGAATAATTTAACACGCTAGTAATTGAATAAATTCATTCACACCTACGTTCGAATCCAAATTACAACAAATCATACAGTCTATGCTCTCTTTCAATTTGATCTGCTGCCCATCCAAAGCGTAATAATTATCTGAGCGATAACGACCCGCGCGAGTCCACTAGTTTTTTGAATTCTGATTTATCGCATTATTCCTGTCACTTGAACTTTGCCCTGCCTCTGTATTACCTGAACTATCATTGCCCTTTTGGAACTCTATTGCCTTGAAACTAGCCTGAGGCTGTCTACCTCTACCGCAAAAATAACCGCGAGCGCGCGTCCCATATTCGTTTCGTGCCTTTGTTCCCGCGTTATAGTTATTCCTACGACTCACCGCGTTATATCGCATCGTATTTACTCGCAAAGCACGATATTGCCATATCGCCATATGAATATTGGTGTACCCCAGGGTTCTATCTTAGGTCCGTTCCTTTTCTTAGTGTATATGAATGACCTGCCTTATATGGTGGAAAAAATGACTCAGATTGTTCTATTTGCTGATGACACATCTATTATTTTCAAGGTGAAAATACCAGAAGAAATTCTAGACGACGCAAATAGTACACTCTCTCATGTGTTAAGTTGGTTCAATGTAAACAACCTGTTATTAAACTCAAAGAAGACTAAATGTATCAAATTTTGTTTGCCTAATGTACGACAGGTTGAAAGCAGTGTTAGAATAGGATCTGAAAGATTGGACATCGTTGAAGACACAATCTTTCTCGGAATCACTATAGAATCGAAACTTCAATGGGGTCCTCACATAACTAATCTCGCACGAAGACTTAGCTCAGCCGCTTTTGCGGTCAGACAAATCAGATATCTTACAGATGTTGAAACTGCCAGATTGGTTTACTTTAGTTATTTTCACAGTATAATGTCTTATGGAATATTGCTCTGGGGGAGTGCAGCAGATATAAATACGATATTTTTCTTACAAAAAAGGGCGATCAGGGCGATATATCAATTAGATGCTAGAGAATCATTAAGAGAAAAATTCAAGGGGATTGCGCTGGCAACACTGGCGAATAGGTTGTAAACAAAAGATTAGATACATTTTATTGATTTAAAAATACTTTAATACAATTTTCCAAGTTTATCGCCTTTGTTATACGTATTAATTAAGTGTATTTTGAGTTAACTGGTGCATAAATGTATAAAATTCTAATAGTTATCCTATTTTATGTATTTAAAAAACGTAACGTTGACGGTTGAGTATTTTATTTGAAATAATTTGCTACTGGGCTATAATTAACGATATTTTCAATATAACTTATTACTTAGGCACGTAAATTGATTTGGAATTACTTTGTTTTTTGTTGGATAACTTATTTTTTTTGCACATTTCGTTAATCATAACCTCAATTTAAGTGACTGCTTATCAGCTGTGCTACAGCCGTGCTTCAATCTTGCTTTTTACTGTTGTTTCATTTTGTTTAAAATGCCAACAACCAGAAGTGAGGCAGCCCGTCAACTAGAAGATAACTTAAAATTAGCTTTATATGAATTAAAACAGTGTAAGGTAACCAATGAGCAGTTGCTTACTGAAAGGGATGAAAGTGAGAAGGAGGTGTTGCTTATTGTTAATAAGAACTTAAAATTAAAAAGTGAGATGGCAGAGTTGCACAACAAGTTCCTTGATGTGACGGGAGATAGGGATCGGCTTCAGCACCTGGTAGATGGCTTCGACCGGAGTGGCAGTGCGTTCGAAGATGCCATGAGGCGTATTGCTGTCCTGGAGAATGCACGTAACGAAATTTCTGCACTACAAACTGCAAACGATAGCCTTAGGTCGGGGCAGACCCAGTCACTCTTTGAGGAGCTGATCACTCCACCTGTAGCTTCTGTCATCTCACCCATAGATCAAAATTCAACTGTGACAATTGATCTCACGTGTGATAGTCCTAATAGATCGCAATCAGTAACCACTATGAGCTGTAGTAAAAATAAATTAAAGAAATATGTCAAACTGAATAATTATATAAAAAAAAACACAAAAACTAGCTAATAGAAGTAAAATATTTTGTAAAAATGTAAATTGTAGCAAGGAACGTATCGAATTAATTAACGAAATCGATGATTGTAGATTATGTTTGGAAAAAACTACAGAAAAGTACGAATGTGACACACGGCGACTCCAGTCAGATATGCATATTTTAAACTCATCATTACAAAGTATTACACGTAAATATGAGTCAGCACAATACGAAATTAAGGAACATGTGTCGGCTATGAATAGTTTGTTGGAGACGTGTAAGTATAATTATGACACTTTCATATCTTTGACCGACAATCACATCTGTGATTGTAAACAAGCTCCAGCGGACTGTTCCGTGCCGACCGTGTGTCCCGCCGAGCAGCCGGACGAACAGCTGATACTGACCCAGCCGTCAGTCGACTTGAGTACTAATAGTGTTATCAATAACGCCTCCTTCTCTCGGACAAAGGATAGGTATATAATGGACAGCGATGAACTTGGAAAAAATATGGGTTTACAACTTAGTCAGCGCGTGGGCCAGGCAATATTAAATAACTGTATGCCTGGCGCCACATATTCACAAATATTAAACAAAGTGTTGTCATCGCAGTTTTTAGAACCAACCACCCTAATTATTTTAATTGGTAGAAGGGATAATGTATCTAAAAAACTAATTACTAAATACTTTTCCAAATTAAATTCTTTACAAAATGTAGATAGAATAATCTTGTTTGCGTTTTCCTTCAGCCAATCTTTGTCAAAACATGAAAATCATATAAGACATGATAATAATACATTTATACACACATTGACATGTCGTCATACTGAAAAATTTCATTTCATAGACACCAATATTTGTATTGGAAAATATTTTTATTTGACTAATGATAGGTATTACCTATCTAGGTTTTATACAAAACAGATAGCACAGTCACTATCTTATTTTATTTTGAACTCAGTCAAGTTTTTGACTAATGAAACGCCTGCTTCTATTGAGCAATGTAATAATAATGACATGTACTCCTTGGAATCTGTTCCAAGCTCTTTAAATTAACCCATAGGACAACAGAGAGTAACTCTGGCAGTAATATTAATATTTGTATAAATATACCTTCATCTTGCCCATCAAATCAAGTTACTAGTAATGAAAAATGTAAAAGTAAGAATATTTTAAACGTGGTTCATCAAAATATACAGGGCATGTTAAGTAAAGAACTGGAAATTGAGTTATTCATGAACTGTAATAATATTGATATTTTATGTATAACAGAGCACTTTTTAAAGAGTTATCAGTTCATGTTCAACTTTAATAAACACCACGTTACTAGTTCGTTCAACAGAAAAACAGCTGATCGCGGTGGCTCCTTAATACTTGTAAATAATAGTTTTAAATATAAGGAACGAGTTGACATAGTGAGCCTGTCTGTTGAGCGTACCATGGAAATAGCCTGTATTGAACTTGAACAACTTATTGTAATGAGCGTATACAGACCACCAGATTCATCCTTTGATTTATTCGAAAAGAAAATGGATGAAGTGTTGATTAAAATCAGCGATAAAAACTAATTTTTTATAATTTGTGGTGATTTTAATGTTAATCTGTTAGAGGATAATAATATTTGTACTAGATTAAAATCTTTATTTTTATGTCACAACATGAACTATCTGTTTTTGGAGCCTACTAGAATTACTGCAACATCTGCTACCTGCATTGACAATATATTTACTAACATTGCGCCCATTTTCAAATCGGTCATTAATAATTTAACCTCTGATCTCTCTGGTCAGATAGGTATATTCAAAATTAAAATAAAAAAGGACCAAAAAGAGGATATTACATGTGTGCCTGTTAGTGACACTCGGCTTGAACACTACAGGAATAATATTTTAGATAAACTATGGGAAATACCATACAGTGACGATCCAAATTTGTTGTACAACTCAGTATTTAAACTTGTCAAAAATGAATATGATACGGTATTTAAATCAAAAACTATAAAAGTTAATAACAAAGCTTTGTTTAGTGATTGGGCGACAGTTGGAATTCATAGGAGCAGACGAAGATTATATGAACTCTATGAAGAGAAATCATATAACAAAAATACGGCCTTTCTAGATTATGTTCGTAGTTATTCAAAAATGTTTAAACGCGTTTGTGCCGTAGCTAAATCTAATTTCATTAAAAACAAAATTGAATCTAGTAGCAATGTAATGAAAACGACTTGGCAAATTATAAACAGAGAGACTGGAAAGGCCAAAGCTACACATAATAACTTCAAGCTTAAGATAGATAATCAATTGCTAAGTACAGACCTAGAAGTAGCAAAAGCTTTCGAAAATTTCTTTACGGACATTCCAGTTTCAACAACCAAGTCTTTAAATTCATCTCCCGCTGCTGCTGAATCTATACTTAAACAAAACTTTGAGGAATGTAAAACAGATTTTAAATTTAGGCACGTAAATAATGAAGACATTGTAAAAGCGTTTAAATCTCTGGAAATGAAAAAGACAGCTGACGCCCATGGTCTATCAGTAAAAATTATTAGTTCCATTGTAGATTATATTGCACCTCACCTTTGTTGTATATTTAATCAATGTATAGATAATGGTGTGTTTCCTGACTTGATGAAACTAAGTAAAGTTATACCTTTATTCAAAGCTGGTAGTACATCAGACCCCACCAATTTTAGACCCATATCGATACTACCAACGCTTAGCAAAATATTTGAAAAACTCATACCTAATCAATTGCAAAGTCATTTTTATCTCAATAATTTAATTCATATTGCTCAGTTTGGTTTCACAAAGGGTCGATCAATTCGCAGTTAAAAAAATTAGAGCTCTTACTGACGTAGACACCGCTAGACTAGTCTACTTTGGTTACTTTCATAGTCTAATGACCTATGGTATTTTATTGTGGGGTCACGCTGCGAATGCTAATAGTATATTTATTCTGCAGAAACGGGCTGTTCGTGCAATTTATAGATTAGGGCCTAGAGTGTCACTGATGGAAAAGTTTAAAGAAATCAATATTCTGACATTTGTGTCTCAATATATCTATGACAATCTTGTGTATGTAAAAAGAAATATAACTAATTTTCAGAAGTAAAGTGATATACACAATTTTAATACAAGAAATAAAGACAAGTTGGTTGCTTATGTAAGCCGACTACATAAAATTAGTAATTCTTTTAAAGGCAATTGTATACGCTATTACAATAAGGTCCCTACTGATATTAAAAACTTACCTTTAGACAAGTTTAAAATAATAATAAAACAGAAATTGTATAAAAAAGGTTACTATAGGATATCTGATTACTTAGAGGACAGATGTCCATGGGAATAGATTGTTTGAGTAACAGGCTGTTTCGATATATAATTAGCATTCATTTTGTAATTTGACAATATTTTATTTAAAAACGCAAAAGATGCGACGACTGTGGAGTTTCTTCGGTGAGCTCTTCTCCACAGATTCCGCCATTGTGTTAGTGAACTCACCCAAAAAAATGTAATGACGGATCTAAGTGATGTAACAACATCCTATGGAAATAAATGATTTTTGATTTTGATTTCAAAGAAATTAATATACTTACGGTTACCTGTCAATATATATACCAGAATATCATGCATGTAAGAAAAAACATAGCTTTATTTAAAATTGTAGGTGATAGCCATACAATTAACACTAGAAATGAAAATAGGTTAGCACTACTATTATTTAGACTAAGTAAAGTAGGCACATCATTCATGGGGCACTGTATTCGCGTCTACAATAAAATACCACGGGAATCATTGATCCTTCCTGAAAAGAGGTTCAAAAACTATGTTAAAAATGAGCTGATAAGAAAGTCCTATTATAGTATTAAGGAATACTTAGATGACAAAACTGCATGGTCCATACCATCTCAGCGCACAGAAATTCGACGAGGGGCGATGGATCAAGTCTATCACTCGCCGGCGAATTTCCTTAGACCGAAACTAGTACCTGTTGTAAAGTCACTTTAAAAAAAAAAGGTATGGGGGAGTTTCTTGCCGTTTCTTCTTAACCCCGAGGCCCACCTTCCGAAACGGTGTAGTCTTTTTTTATATAAAAAAATTGACTTGAAGTTATAAGTAAGTATAATTTTGACGTTGAATAAGATAATTTATTTATTTATATTCAATAAAAAAAAATACTCTGAATGATGACTCTGCCCTCGCATGTAGCTATTCCGATTTATATTGTTCGTATTTATTGTCTCCGATCTATGCAACGCATTTAATCCTCCATCAATATTTTGTTCTAATTGTCGAAGAAACTCGACCGCGTCTCGTATCGTGGTTGGTGTGGGTAACCCAAACGAGCAACATTGGCTCCACGTTAATTTACTGATAATAAATCACAATGTCGATAAAATCCCTCGAAAGTTTAGTGCGCGAGTTAGTGACCACGGTAACAACGCTGTCAAGTAAGGTCGGTACACTGGAAGCCAAGATTGAGGCACAAAATAGCCTTATAATAAAACTAACAACTGGTGCTCCAGTAACAAGCAAAGCATCATTACCAACGGCCCGAAACAGTTTAACTCCTTTCGTGGCATCACAGGCAACTCCAACGACCGTTGCAGCAGCGATGCAGCGTACAGTAAGGACAGCCCGCACCAACGCTTCATTAAAAATCAACGGTGGATACAGCGGTGCAGCCAAGAAAAACACTGTTGCTAAAATCGCCACCGAGACAATGACTCAGCTAGCGCCAGCGGTTGCGGCCACAGAACCGGAGATTGACGCGCAGATACCACCAGCGTCCCTGCCTATACCTACTTAACCGCTAAAACCCCCTACCATGACTGACGATCTTACTAATCAGACTCAATTAAATAACGACGGAAACTGGACCGAAGTAGTTTCCAGACGCACCGCTTCGAAACGCCGAATCAACCGAGTTACAACAGGGACTGGGAGTGAAGATTCAGAGTTGCAGACCGTGGATCGCGTGAGGTACATACAGACGTGGGGACTGCGACCTGAAACGACTGAGGATGCCCTACGTTAATTCCTTAATAAAATAACAGTTTCAGACAAATACTCAGTAGAAAAACGGATCCTTGTAACAGACACTCATGCATCATTCGTCGTGGGTATACCGGAAAGCATCTTCGAGCATCATAACATCGCCAACTGCGTGGCCCCCGCGTGTGAAGTTTGCGAGCTGGTTTCCCGCAAATCTCCGCAGGCAGCGGGGAGGAGATCTCGTCGACATCAACACAGCAATGCAATGATTCTAGTGAACACTGTGACATTATTTGTCTCTGGCATCAAAACATTCAATGCTTACGGCACAAGACTACAGCGATTAAAAAGTATTACACAGTCAAACTGTAAATGTGACATTTTTCTTCTGTCTGAGCATTGGCTGAAAACGGATGAGCTCCAGCATGTAAACATTATGAACTATGAATTAGCATCATCATACTGTCGGCCCTGTCGTAACAACGGAGGGGTCTGTATATATGTAACCAAAAATATGACGACTTTCGAAAGAAAAGATTTAGTTGATTTATCAATAGAAATGCACTTTGAAGTAGCAGCAATTCAATGTATAAGTCTTAACCTAACGATAATATGTTTATATCGCTCTAGTAGTGAAGGGGATTATGACATATTTGTTAACCAGTTAGGCCGTCTCATAGACGTGTTACTAAACGAAAACTGTAATATTCTAATTGCAGGTGACATTAACGTCAATCTTCTTTGTAACTCAAAGGAAAAACGCAACTTACTTTGTCTACTATCATCTCTAAGTCTAAAGTCTGTGGCAAACTTCCCTACCAGGATCCAGGGAAGCTCAAAGACATGCCTGGATCATGTTTACACGGACCTATGTGCTGATGATATAACTATAAAGCCCGTGGACACACAGCTATCTGATCATCACGGTGTCAGCATATCATTACAAGTAAAAAAGGTAACAATAGTAATAGGACTACACATACTATCACTCGAATGACGAAAAAGCTGAACCTCGATCTGTTTATTGCTGATGTGATTAACAGAGAGTTGGATTCTGGGTCGGCCAGAGAAGATTTTGACAGTTTAATGAAAACACTCGTTGAATTACTACACAATCGTTGTCCACTCAAAAAAATTTCAGTGCACACTCACCACAAATCCTGGGTAAACAAACAGCATAAACAGAAAAAGGACTTCTTGGAGTTGCTGGGCTTCATTAGGTGCCAATTTCCGAATAACACTGAGATACACTTATTATATAATCACTATAAATCACTATACAACACACTTTTGATGCACTCTAGGAAGCTGTACATCAACAACTGTATAGGAACTAACAAGAATATGTCTAAATCCCTCTGGAATGTCATTAAAACTGAAACATGTAAAAATAGGGCAGCGAGTGATCCACTAGACATCATGCGAGGCAAAATACAATTACCTAATAAAAAGGCATGCGATGCGTTGCTCGCAAACCGGTTTAATGAGTACTATATCTCAATAGTCCGTGATACCCAACTCAGACCCAACCTAACACAGGCGATAACCCTACTCCGCGAAACAATTCCAATGTCAAAGTCATCTATGTTTGTTGCTCCATTTAGACCCACAGAGCTAATTAAATTGATCAAATTGATAAAAAGTAAACCCACAAAAGACATATACGGATTCCCATGCAGTCTATTATACCAAATACCTATAAACCTGATAAATATTCTTTGTAGTCAATTTAGTCACTGCATTGCAGAATCAACTTATCCTAAATCATTAAAACAAATTAAAGTAACACCTGTGTATAAAGGTAAGGGGTACAAAGGGGAGACTAACAAATATAGACCTATATCAATAGTACCAGCCATATCTAAGATATTAGAGATGGGGATCTGCAATAGACTCAATGATTTCCTATGTAGTGATAATTCTCTCTGCAAACATCAGTTTGCATATCAGATCGGCCGATCTACGATTGGTGCAGCGCGAAGTTTGGTGCAGGAGGTGATCCAGCAGTTAGATCAAAGGTCAGGTCGGCGGGTTGCAACTGTCTTTTGCGATCTTTTACGAGCATTTGACCTTGTGGATCACAACTTGATCCTAGCTAAACTAGAACACTACGGAGTACGGGGCCCGGCGCTAGGATTATTTCAATCATTTTTATCTGGACGTACACAAACAACTGTCGTCGGAACAGAAAACTCCAATCCTAGTTTAATCGAAGATAGGTCATTTCCCCAGGGATCAAATGTAGGCAACAGCCTGTTTTTGGTATTGATGAATGACTTACCTGGCATCACTCAACTGGCTAGTTTTGTTATGTGCGCGGATGACATATGTGCTACTGTAACTGGAGACACTCAGACTGAATTGACTGATAAACTGGAACAAGTTGTGCTAAAATTGGTTCACTGGTTTAGTAGCAATGGCATGTTACTAAACCTTGACAAAACGCAAGTTATGCAGTTCTCAATAGGTCCGCGCAAACCAGAACTGCTGTGTGTGAGTATCGCCGGGGTTAGCCTGCCCGCCGTCGATGCTTGTCGGTTCGTGGGGTTCACACTAGACTCAGGTCTACAGTGGCACGAACACATTGACGCACTTTGCAAAAAACTAAACAAGGCCTTCTATGCAATATGTAGGCTTACGCCCACCCTCACCAGGGACAACTTGTTGAAGGCTTATTATGGCTATTTCCACTCTCACATCAACTACGAAATAGACCTATGGGGCCTGTCGGTTGACAGGGACAGACCGTTTATACTGCAGAAGAAAGTGGTTCGCCGCATTCTTAGAGTACCATGTGATACTCCAGCGAAACCACTTTTTATTGAATTAGGAATACTTATTGTCCCTTTGCTGTACATATTTGAGGTAGCAAAGTATGTTAAGTTTCACAAAGAAGCATTCCCAGATCTAGCATCAAGTGGTTACCGGTACAGCTCAAGGAGGATGAATCACATTCCCTGTCCTGGGCACCGTCTGGCAAAAACAGGTCATACTATGCATGTAATGGGACCTAAAATATTCAACAAAATACCAGGTGTAATAATGGATATACAATCCAATCAATTATTCACGCACAAATTTAAACAATTCCTACTTAAGAAGGTGTACTACTCAGTAAGCGAACACCTTGCCGAAGCAAATGTGTCATAATCCCAAAAATAACAATAATTATAACTATTAATAAGTTAAATTAATTTATAGAATTTACAATGTTGTCATGAATGAAATATACTACTTATAAATTTTATATACATTGGGTATGTAGATTTAAATAATTAATTAACTACTATTATACTAGTTCTATAATTATAGTGTAATGAATGACCTGTAACTTATGTTATCAAATAAATAATATGATATGATGATATGATATGATCCTTTCTAGCAAAAAACGCTACCTGAATATCGCGCGGCAACTGTCTGAAAATAGTGTTAATCTTCTCCGTAACGGTATCGTTAGCTCATATATACTATTAAATTGAGAGGCAAAGAATTTTTCCATACTTTGAACATTCTTAGAATCGAACTTCGCGGTTAGGAATCTTTGTTTAATTAATTCCTGTTCATTATCTCCCCAGAATACCTCTCTGAAATCTTTTTCAAAATCCGAATAGGTTCGCCATGAGTCTCTCTATATGCTCATTCGAACTTTTGCAATTCCTACCAAACTATCCGTTGCCCATATCAAAGCCCTCGCACTATCTCCCGAGACTTTGATATAAGCCTTTAGATCTCTTAAGAAAATCATCGGATTTTCCGAACTCCGCCCATCGAATGTCGGTAACTTCTGTGTCATTTTTACTATGCATGTTTAACGTTTTTCTACCGATTATTCAAACGTCTCTAGTTCCTGCATGTCCGTCTGTCTGTCCGTAGTCCTACTAGCATTACTTGCACTTGAACCCCGCTCCAAACTGTCTAATCTGCTCACTATTTCAGAAAACAATTGAGTCACCTCTCCTGACGCAATTCCATTATTAAAAACACTTGTCTGCGAGAGTGAATCGTCTTGTACAACCCGACTAACGTTTTTTTTTGGTCGGCCCATTATTTCTCAATACTAAACCTTCGTCTTGTTCGATGAATTGTGAAAACAATGCCCCTTTTTTTTTTGTTGTTGCTTATTTATCTTACTTACAAAACTGAACTGTTTAAAATAGTTTCTACGTTTTGTTATTTTTTAAAAGTAACGCGTTAGACCTTGATTATTTTAGAATATCTAGGTATTGTACTCTAGAATATCCTTCGGTCTCGGCACCAAAAAAATGTAACGGCATAAATAGCTAAGGTCGAGCCACCGCTATCAGAAAGCTATGATCGTCCATTCTATCTACCCCCAACTTAGATGTCCCGAATCAGCTGCGAAAAATGTCAAGTCAAGAATGATAAGTCTGCATTTCTCGTTTGTTGAGAATTTCGTTAGGCGTACAATAGTCAAACGGAAGATTGGTTCAGGAAGTTAGAGTTTCAAGTTAAACAGAGAAAGCATGTATGCCCGCAAGCCGGTATTTCGAGTCAGTTAGCGGTGTTTTGCGCCAGATCGATCTTTGTCATATTTTGTGTAATGGTACCATTTATTTTTTGTATATATGGGCGCTTGGAGCTTCCTTTACGTGGTTGACCACAATTTATAATATTTGTTTGGGATATCGTATGGTTATTCGTCGTAGTGTTACGACGTGAGTACTCAATGATATTTCATGTGCTCGCTAGTAGCGGCTTTAGTGGCTCCAATTATATAATTAGTTTATAGCAATAACGATCCAAATAGACCGGGTTTACACAATTGCGATTTGATTTTCCGAAATGGGTCTGAACTAGTGGTTTCCTCAAAAGGTCCGTAACGTTTTGAAACCTTCAACTCTGCGCAATTCGAGCTGGATGTTATCGAAACGTTTTCTTTAGTGCTTTTAGAGATCTAACCCTCTCCACAACGAGTTACGTACTTCAGAAAATACCGATTTGAGTATCTCGTTTACCTCAGCTCGCCTCGACTGAGCCCAGCAAAATAAATGCGTGACACAATCTACACGTTAGATCTCCCAACGAAATTGACATTTAATTTAAAGATGCAACTTGAATCAAAACGATCCAAGGCAAGGCAAAATATCTACCCGT
This sequence comes from Argyresthia goedartella, assembly GCA_949825045.1. NCBI lineage: Eukaryota > Metazoa > Arthropoda > Insecta > Lepidoptera > Argyresthiidae > Argyresthia > Argyresthia goedartella. Next base: position 28,046,295 of record OX463830.1, read on the forward strand.
CCCTAAAAAATGAACTTTAGACTGTAATTTGATCTCTTCGCGCGTCCCCGACAACACTCAAATGTCAAATATATCAACAGGATAGGTTATGTGAGTTGACAACGTTTATACTTTGTTCTGAATTTATTATTTTCATCCGCGGAACCCCATCGATCAAACAGTCTCCCTATGCCTTGACAACCTAGTTTTAGCCTCAACTAAAATCCTGTCTAGCCTAGTCTAAAATCCTAGTGTTATACCACGTCCATCATCGACACCACTCGAAAATGGTTGTGTGTGAATTGAATGTGTTTGTATGTTTAACGACTTGTGTGTGTGGGAATTTCAAAACTCGCTACACGAAGGGAATGAGGAAAGGATTAGCCTGCGAATATCCTAAGAGCTAATCCAGGAACCCTTTGGTGAAGGAAAAAGGAAATTAGGGTCGCTCCAAGCCCAGACTCAGACTCAAATCAAATTACCTACAAGTTCTTATCTAACGACCCAAGGATAGTTTTGGAATTTGGGTAGGTTGATTTAAAGGATAGGAACCGAGGTATATCTCGGCGCTTCAGACACACACGAAAATCCACTGTAACACGCAATCACAAATCTTCCAGTTCCAGACGCGTAAAACAGCAGACCGAACTGTACAGATTACCGAAAGACACGTGTACCACAGTGGTTTGACGTACGGACTGAATGCCTTCCCCACCCACGCGCTCGTATTTATAGGTGGCCCACGTCTGAGATGGCGTCCCCGCAAATACTGCCTAAGCGCAAGCTTCTTATCATTAACTACACAGGGTCTTGTTTCAATCAAACATGCCATGCACGCCCGCTGTTCTACAATTTTGTGTATGCATAGTTTCTATAATCAATCATCGGTTATCACTCAAGTCATTTGGTATTGCCGATACACAAAATTTGTCGATCGCTGGCTATAAAGCGGTTGCAATTAATTAAGCCTGACTGCCCGACCACTAGCGTCTAAGACAAAGATCACTAGAAAGATATGCAAACCCGTGATGTCAGACTCACCACAACGTAATAATCAATCGCAATAGTATATTTGCAGTCAACACATTAGCTTTCTCCGTATAGTTCCATAAACCTTCCATTATTTAGTTATCAATAATTTATTCAGCGCGCAGCCAAATCGGCTCTGATCCCTACACATTTCGCAGGAATGCGACAAAAAAACCTGACCCGACCTCTCTTCTCCGAATTAACCACGTTCTCTGGCCTATTTCTTGCCAACTTACTTCGAATCACTCAATAACCCAAGCGTTAAATGAACTGACTCTTGTATTCAATGTGTGTACCATTACAGTGCGGCGATGGGCTAGCCCTCTGTCACGCAAAATGAAGTATTAAATGAACTGACTCTTGTATTCAATGTGTGTACCATTACACCCATAGTGATACCGTATTGCTTGGCGTGGAGTTGTTTTGTACGGTTGAAGTGTGAGAGCATTTTATTGAGTATGATCTTTTCAAAAAATTTACTTAGTGCTGGAAGAACAGATATTGGTTTGAAATTTGAAGGATCACCCTTATCCCCCGATTTTAACAGAGGTATCAGTTTACTGTGTTTCATGAGGTCTGGGAAAGCTCCATCATCAACACATTTATTAAATATGTACGCTAGATGTGGGGCTGTAAAAAGTATTTTTGAACCAATGACTTTGAATGATATACACCACAGGTCTTCAGTATTTTTAAGGTAAGTAATCTATACGTTTTGACATTATCCTGGGGATATACATGATACAATTTAAAATCTACATTACTGATGCTAGTGCTGTTTTTTAACAAAGTCTCAGCTTCATGTGGAGATGAATTTAGTTGCTCTGTTGTGAGTAAGGGTACATTGGTTAAGAATGTTTCAAAAGCTCGAGCTACCTCAGCGTTGGATTTAACAACATCATCACCTATCTTTAAGCAGAAATCATTGTCTCTTGGTATAACTTTGCCAGTTTCACGGTTTATGATTTGCCAAACCGTTTTCATTCTATTATTTAATTAATTAATTTATTAACGAATTTTGTATTTTTCTATTAGTGTGTAATGTTTTTGCAGTCCTACAACCAACTTGAAAGTTTTGGAATATTTTTTAACATAGTCATGAAATTTTATATCAAAGTTATAGGACCTTTGTTCATAAAGGTCATACAAGATAGCTCTACTTTTACAAATTCCAAATGTTGCCCAGTCATTAAATTTAGATTTACCATTGTTGGCCCTGACTTTCTTTTATTTAAAAACTGTGTTGAATTCTGTTGTGAACAATGTTGACGAAGTCAGAATAGATTTTGTTCGGGTTCTGTTCATCAAAATCCGCTACTGGCTTTATATCTAAGTTTTTCATATACGTCTCTTGTACGAGCTATGTCAGCAATCGCACATTAGGCAGTACATTATGCATAGTTTGTAGATATTTAACTAGGCCAACCGAGATAACTTTATTAGAATAAGTATACAATAAAAGGCATTCTCAAAACAGCAGTCGTTGAGTTTGGAATCAACCAACATTACCTGTATAAAGCTGTAGTGTGTTACATATACTGTACACACACTACAGCTTTTGGTCCTTCGAACTAAAATAAGGATCTCGCGCGCCGTGACAATTATCCGTCCTTAAGACGCGGGATTATCTACGTGAGCGTTTGGATAAATTGGACAAACTTTTTACCGAGTTCCAAGCCAACAATCAGAAACTACAAGTCTAAGAAAACGAAATCGAGCCATACTTCGCGGAGAAAAAATATGTTGACTCCGTTCGCAACAAGATTGAAACGTTCCCGCCGGCACCAGAGAAGGATTTCCTACCTCTTCAGCCGCTGGCGCAGAAATCTGACGTTTCTGCGATCAAGCTATCCATACCCTCAGGACCGACGCCATCCTCCGGAACTTCGAAGTCGTCGAATGAAGTCTCAGACCTGCTGTCATTGCAGCAAACCATTTTCAGGGCATTCAGTAGAGTTGTAAGGAGTTTGAAGGTGGAAGACATTCGCGACAAATGGGAATTGGAAGATGAGCTCAAGAACCAAGAAGACTATAGACTCCCTACACCTACAGATCGACAACATTTTGCAAGGATCGAACGATGAATACGATCAGCAGTTCTACTCGTTCTCAAAGACTCATACAAAAACATCAAGAGATCTTTGAATTTAAAACTAGCGTCAACGGCCCATTTGGAGCATGCAACGCCTAAGCTGGACAAACCAGTTTTCACAGGCAGCTTCACGCTGTGGCCGACATTTTTTTGATTAAATTAGACGACACAAAACACAAACATGGCTGAGCGAGCCGAGAGATCTTTTGAGAAGAAAGTTTTAGACAGGTGACAGCTAACGTCATGCACGTCACTGTCAATAACAGAGTATCCGCTGTGCAGCATACATTATGAAAGAATTATATTTTTAATTATTTCCAACACCTCTGCATTGAAACAATTCACAATAACAATGGCCTAAGCAAGAGCCAGAAGATGCAACATTTAAAAGGAAAGCTGAAGGTAATAATAATAATAATAATAATAATAATAATTTTATTTCATCAGCAAAATAGTTACAAGAGTTACCAACTAAGTCCTTATAATAATGTCACAATAATAAATTGGGAACATCTGAAGCCTGAACTAGGTATAAATAACCTGTATTTCTGGCCCCAGTTCAACTTCTGGATTAAGGTTGGATGCTAAATTTATATAGAGTTGCGACTATCCGATGGAAAAATGATTATCAAGATTAATATAGAACCAAAAGTAATTAATTACAAAAATAAAATTTAAATTTAACTTTATTGAAGATGTGGAGATTTGGCCTTTCTTTGTGTTGCATGTGAGTGTGTATATGTGTGAGAGAGAGGGTGAGTATTTTTTGTTTCCACTGAGTTGAAACAGGTATTGTACACATATTAAAACAATTTAAAACAAATAACACAAGCTACTTAAATAAATAAATACTTACTTAAATAAAAATTGATCTATGTCTGTGATTGATACAATATATAAATGTTATTGATTTGATACAAACATACATACATGCTTTACATATACCTACATAAGTAATTTTACAATAAGTCTTCAATATGCTTTAATTTATCATATCAGCAAACTGAAGATATCTTCAGTTAGCTGGTAAGACAGGGGTTTTATATATTTAGATACTGCAGCTTTGAGGTGATGGCTGTTAAGGGGATATAATACATCTATTTGTTGATTTATTCTATTATAAATAAAGGGACCCAAGGAACAGAACATTTTATGGGAAAACGAGGTTCTCAAAATGCGTGAGGGAATGAAAACTCTGTCTTTACGGCGTTTTTTACGACATCCGGGGTTAAATTTTGATATGGAATGTTGTTCTATAACTAATTGATAAATAAAAAGTTGGCAAACAGTGAGCACATCATAAAAATCATAAAGTTGCTGTTTGGGAAAGAGAAAGGGTTTAAAGGTACAAACCTTTTAGATGGCTCTTTGAGCCCTTTCTAATTTAAGGTGTAGGGTTTTTGATGCTCCACCCCAAGACGTTATACAGTAGGTCAAAATTGATTGACAGAGAGCTATATATATGCGTTTCATCAACCCTCCGTCAGCCACATGACGCAGAGATTTAAAAACATATATGAGTTTTCTAACTCTGCCGCATAAAAGAAGTATGTGTGGACCAAAGGTAAGGTGTGTCTATCAGTACACCCAAGTACTTAATGCTCTCAGTCTTAGAAAGGATCGGGCAACAGCATCGAACGTTTTTCGGGTCAGTGCAATTGTGAGCCTGTATCGTGCCGTTATGAGCCGTTCCAGAAGTTCTCATGGAGAAAGTCAAATATTTTGTCTTTTCCGCGTTAAGGGTTAACAAGTTTTTTGCGAGCCATTGGTTTACTGAATTAAAGCCCATATGCGCAACCTCAAAGGTAAGTTCCCAGGTTTTAGCGGAAAAAAGTAAAGCCGTGTCATCTGCATATATAAGGTAGAACCAGATCGACTCATTCAGCACTTGCATACGTCATCGGACAACTATGATACGGCATGGGAACTGCTGGTACATTGATACAATAACCCACAGCTTCTCTTCACCAAACATGTCGAGTGGTTCCTAAACCAGCCGAACATACAGAAATAAACATCATTCGAAAGCAAGCGCCTCTTCGATATATCTTCGGAGTGCATACACGTTATACAGAACCTGGGAATTGACACAGCTACCTGGGACCCTCTGTTGGTACATCTGATCGTTAAGAAGCTGGACAGCGAGACATACCTAGACTTCAAAGAGTCATGCAAATCGCCTCGCGACATACCAGAGCTTAAAGAGCTCATGGATTTCCTCGAATCAAAGTTTACCGCGTTGGAACCGATCCACATAAAGGAGAAGGAGCCCACGCCACCACATCTGAAGCAAACCACTCATCATCAAGGATTGAACAAATTCGGGAATTATGGGAAGTATCAAAAAAGGAATACCAGGCTCATACATCGCAGACAAACAATAAAGTCTGTCCATTATTTAATCAAAACCACACTCTGTTTCTATGCGACAAGTTCATATGGACAGTAACAAGGACGCATATGGAAAATTGTGGTTTACTAACCACCTTACTAGGCAACTGAACGTTTGCCAAAACTGCCTCTACAAGCACTCTTACGACCAGTGCACTTCGTTAAAAAGGTGCCGAGTCTGTCAGCAAAATCACAACACTGCATGATGTAAACTCCAAACGAGGTGTCGTGCAACCTACTGCCGCGCACCCCCGGGACAAACAACACAGCGTAAACTACGCAGCAACCGACGATGAAGAGATCTTACTGTAACAATCAAATTAATGGCTTCAGATGGATCCTAAGTGACTATGAGAGGACTGCTTGATCAAGGAGCTCAGACTTCACTGATCTCCGAAAATGCCACGCAGATGCTGGGATTACAACTACAATGTTTCCACGCATCGTTGTCGGGCATTGGAAATGGTTCGAAGCAAAGCAAGGGCATCGTTTCACTGAACATCGAATCAATCTACGGCAATCATCAATTAACAACTCAAGCATTAGTTATCAACCTAGTAACCAACAACTTGCCTAACACGTCATTCGGCAAACGATAATGGCCATACCTAGCTTACATACAGCTAACCGATCTAGACCATAATGTGTCGAATCCAGTCGACTTCCTCCTGGACGCTAGCATTTACTCGGACGTCATAATGAGTGGTCTCATCAAAGGACCAGACACAGCGCCCATAGCGCATCAGACAAAGCTCGGGTGGATCCTGTCAGGAAATGTAAAGAAATTTCATTGCCACGTCGTTATCAACTGCATAAAAGACTTATCGCAATATTGGGAGCTCGAAGATATTGGTGACACAACTGCAAACCTAACACAAGATGAACAGGCGAGACGTTTATCCGACGGAAGATATGAAGTCGCTATCCCGATGAAGCCCGACTTTGAAGGCAAGCTAGGAAACTCAAGACCAAAAGCCGTCGCAGAATTCCACAGTCTGGAGAGCAAGATGGCAAGGAACGAATAATTTTCAGTAAGCTACAAGCAGTTTATGAAAGATTACGAATCAGTGAAGCATATGAAGTATGTCACAAACACAACTAATACGGTATCCTGTTACCTACCACATCATGGCGTATTGAAATCGGACTCAACAACGACAAAGCTGAGGACGGTGTTTAATGCGTCATCAAAAACAACATCCGGATTTAGTCTCAACGATCTTATGGAGCAAGGCCCTAATCTACAAATGGACCTATACAGCCTCATCTTGGAATGGCGTCAACATAAGTATGTCATCACAGCCGATATCGAGAAGATGTTTCGACAAATCCTCATCAGAGAGTCAGATCAGCACCTTACAAAAATCCTCTGGAGAAGCTCCCCACAAATGCCTCTGAAAGAATATAATCTCCAAACAGTATCCTACCGAACCAAGTCCGCGCCCTGGCTAGCAATGCAAACTCTGAAGCAGATATCCATCGACGGTGCCGAGAAATATCCACGAGCTGCCGCGTCGCTTTCAATGTCATTCTACATGGACGATCTGCTTGAAGGTGGACAGACGATCGAAGACAACAGGCGCAATTCAGTAAGAGATTATAGACCTCCTGAAAGAAGCGGTAATGAACATTCTAAAATGGTCCAGCAACTCCCCGGAACTTACTGTTTAATATTTATGCTTCGGAACGCACCTCCTCTTGTTGCGCGACTCGGAACGGAAACGGAACCGCAGCTGTCACTCGTACCAACGAGATGAAAAATTGGAGGTTATCTTTTCTAGTCGGGAGAAAAAACATGTCTGCTCAGGCATCGGGCCATTGATTGTATTTCGGTGTAACAATTGTCTAATACAGGTGTCGAGCCTGGTCGGAGTGTTAATCTACCACATCGTCGGGAAATAAGTAGATTCGCGTCAGCGGTTGAGTGATCCGTGTTGTGATTGGACATCGTCGTATCGGACGGCGACTCCTCTGTCGGCAGGCAGCACGCCGGCGACAGCGTCGGGCAGCGAATAGTGAGATTCAGTCCCGATCCTACCCAAACTCCTGCTGCTCCTATCCCGTATTCCTGCCTCGAATCGAGCTTTCGATTTCCGGTCTACGACGACAAGGTAAAGTAACAATCGAGATTTTCTCTCCCGTGCTGGCAAAAACCCAGCCCCTCAAGATTCCACGCCGTTCGGTTGAGGCGTGGAATTAAACATTTTGGTAGCAGGCGCGGTTTCCTAGTGGGAAATCACCGATTCACGGACGGTTGTAGGGTTGTTGCCACATTGTAGTTGGGAGAAAAGAATATCTCAGATTGGCCGGCAAGTCGGCAATGAGTCTGTGGTCGGTATACCACAATTAAAGTTCATTTTCGGTTAGTGAAAGTATAATTGTCAATTTAGTTAACAATTATTATAAATTTGTAGTCGGAAACTACTGTTTGTGCGCATAAAAGATTGAACAGTCATTCTGCGAAGTAACTAGATTGTATTACTTGCGGTAGAACGTCGGGTTCTATAGTACTGCAGTGTTGTTTCGGTTTACAGAGCAGGGTCAGGCTATTTAAGGGGTATTAAGCTGATTTTGCTGACCTCAGTAGAAGTGTGGGTCATATCGGAGGGGCCACTTCTAGAAGGTCACAGTTACCTTCATTATATTAAAAATAGCTTGGATTTCGGAATCCAGTGTGGTTTAGGGTGCTTTATTGTTTAGGTTTATAGTCTCGGAGCCCACCACTTATTATTTTGTATTGTTTTCATAATCAAGTTTTGTGGGTTAATTTTGTATTGTGTTTTATGGTGGCATTATCTAATTGATTTAGAGTGTATATTTATAAGGTGTATGTCCACAGGGCGACCATATTAAATATTGTTTAGGATTTAATTGTTTTAGTGGTTGCCTTGGTTTTTACAACTTAGTATTAATTTCTGTGCCCAGCGCTGACGGGCAAGTGCTGGTCTCTGGGTGTGCTTAGTTCGGTAGTGAAGCATAGGACCAGAAACAATTGAATCGGTAACCATGGCACCTTCGCCCTTGACGGTACTGCGGTATGGTGTCCGTGAGGAGATGAGATGGCTCGCCCATACTCACAAGTATGTGGAGCGACCTGACATGGACGATGTCCTGCTCAAGCGTGTGGAGGACGCAATGACACGCGTCGGGAAGGTGTGTCGGCTGAAGCCCTCGGGCTTACGGATGAGGCCTCGGTGGCTGCAGTGAAGCAGCTCTGCGCGGATGCTGACCAAGCGATGGAGTGCTTGGGCGACATCGAGCGTCGCGCGGAAAAAATTAAGCGGTCGCGTCGGAATGACCGCGGGGAGGGTAGCGGAGACCCGCCCCCTAAGGGTGTTGTTGGACGGCTGCCACGCCTGGAGATTCCGGCCTTCGGTGGGGCAATTGATGAGTGGCCGGCATTCATCAATTTGTTCGATAGTTTGGTCCACGGTCGGTACGACCTGGACAATGCCTACAAGTTGGCCCAGCTATTGATGGCACTGCGGGGTGAACCGAAGGAGTTGGTCGGTCACCTAACGGTCACGGCAGGCAATTACGAGATAGCCCGGTCCATCAACACAAACGGCGGTTGATTGATGCGCAGCTGGGGAAGCTGTTTAGCATCCCAAGAGGAACCCGGGATGTTGACATCCGGGTACAGGTGCTCAACCCTGTGCTGGTGGCCACTAAGGCCCTTCAGAACCTTGGTCTGCCGGTAGACCAATGGTCATATATCGTGTTGTATATGGTTTTATCACGGTTGCCTGCAGCTGTTCAAAGTCGGTTTGAACAGCTGCATGGGGGCAGTAGCTCGGAACTGCCCACACTCGTCCAATTAACGGATTTTTTGGAGGGTGAATGCAGGCGATGCGACATATTGGATACGGAGGCCAGTGTGCAGTGCCAACCCGCGCGGATGCGGGAGGGGCCGCGCCCCCCACCCCCACGGGGGGGTGGGCGGTCAAAACAATATGGCGTTTTGAATGCCGCGCCGTCGGGTGACGGCTGTGTGTACTGCGACAGTGCCGGTCATGAGGTGACCAGTTGCGCCAACTTTAAGGCGCTCGGGGTAGCTGCCCGCAGGAAGGTAGTCTTCCGCCACCGATTGTGTTTCGGTTGTTTGGGGCCGCACCCGCTGAGCGAGTGCTCACGCGCGTTCCCCTGTGAGTGCTGCGGTGGCAAGCACCACATCGTGTTATGCCTGAACCGGTCAGGCCTTTCGGACGGTAACCAGGGCCGGACTCAGGTTGGTCGGTCACAGGGCCCAACCAGGGCCGGACCCAGTCCCCCTCCGGGCAACGGGAGTCACCAACGGGGTGACTGGGGTATCCGCGGACGGGACACCCCCCGAGGGGAAGGGGGCAGCGCGGGGGGTAACAGGCGGGATAGCCGGGGTTCGGTCGCCGCTGTCCAGGGTCAGCGAGGACTTCGGGCCGCTGGCTCACCGCGTGTTACGGGCGGATGTCAGATGGCACCTATGAGTGGCGCGAAGGCTGGGAGCCAACCACCTTCTGCGCCACCCTGCCCGTCGATCTGGGAGGCGAACAGGGAGGCGAACAGTCGGATGTCGCCCCCATTCCTAGAGCGCCCCAGGTTGGATCCGCTCTCCCCCCTCCATCCACAGTGGCCACCGGGCACACCGTACACAGTCCGGTATGGTCGGATACCGGGACAGCGAGGGGCCTATTATGCGGGTTGGGACCCCCTGATGTACATACGGTCTGATATGCCACTGTTATATCAGCAGCCGAGTTACCAGGGCGACGGGGGTCCCAGCGGGTTCGGATCCCGCGGAGGTTCCCGCTAGGGACACGCCGCCCACTTACAGGGTGCCGCCACTCCACAGACGGTCATGCTCCCCACCGCCTCGGTGATAGCGTGAAGTTCGGACGGCAAATCTTGTGTGGCACGAGCACTATTGGACTCGGGGGCCCAGGGGTGCTTAGTCTCGTGCAACCTTGTAAGACGGTTGGGCATTTCGGTAAGGGAGTATCCACATTCCGTTCGGGGAATTGGGAACATGGAAGTCGGTTCCGTTAAGGGAGTATGTCGGATTACTCTCTCGTCACGGGTGGATTCATCGGTGAATCTGACGGTCACGGCATTAGTCATGCCCAATGTGATGGGCTCACACCCTTACGTACGGTTGTCGCCCTCGGTGCGACAGTTGGTCGCTGGGTTGCCACTGGCTGACCCGGAGTTCGATATTCCGGGCCCAGTAGACATTTTATTGGGTGTCGATGCCTTGGGATACCTGTTAGTGCCAGGTGTCCACGTGTTGCAGGCGACTGGTCTGGTTTCGGTCAACACCAGACTGGGCCATGCGGTAATGGGTCCGGTCATGCCGGCTGCCCCACGCCTAGCGACTCGTAGTCCCTAATTCGGTTCTGTACTCTCGGAGGTGATACAGATGTTTTGGGAGGTGGAGGAACCACCTACGGTCCGCCGGTTGGACCCGGTTGAAGAAGAGTGTGAACAGTTTTATCGGAACAATATTGGTCGCCTTCGGTCAGGTCGATTTCTCACACGTCTTCCATTCGGGAGTGATCGCCCACCGTTGGGCAGTTCACACCATGCAGCCGAGTCGCGGCTTCTGCCGATGGAACGACGCATGAAGCGTGACGGGATTTTCCGGCGGAAGTACATCGACTTCATGCGGGAATACGAGTCGCTCGGCCACATGTCGGTTTCGGGTATCGACTGGAAGCGTGAAGACCACTGCTTCCTGCCTCATCACGCGGTCTTGAGGACCCCGGAGGGCAAAATACGGGTAGTGTTCGATGGATCGGCATCAACATCTAACGGCATGAACCTGAACCAGTGTTTGCATTCAGGGCCGAAGTTGAACCATGACATCGCGAATGTTATCACACGGTTCCGTCGACACAATGTTGTGTTTGTAGCTGACATCCGGATGATGTTTAGACAGACGGTCATTCACCCTAACGATAGACGGTATCAGCTGATACTGTGGCGAGAGGGCCCAGATCAGCCCATCAGGGTGTACGAGCTGAACACCAACACGTACGGGCTACGGTCTAGTCCTTATTTGGCGATTCGCACTCTGCGGGAGTTAGCGGATCGAGAGCGGTTAAATTTCCCTAGAGGAGCAGCGATCCTGGAGCAGGACCTCTACGTGGACGATATCTGTACCGGTGCAGATTCCGTAGAGAAGGCGCTCGCTCGACGGGACGAGCTAGTTGAGCTCTTACGGGGTGGAGGTTACGAGCTCCGGAAATGGATGTCGAACTCTCCAGAGTTACTGACTGGTCTTCCGGATGACTACCAGCAGGATCCCCACATTTTTGAAAATTTGGAAAATCCAAATATGTTGTCGGTATTAGGCGTCCAGTACCAGCCGTTGTCAGACATGTTTTCTTATCAGGTCGAGTTGGACTCCCCGAAGGTCTGGACGAAACGGAACGTCCTTTCAACGGTGGCTAGGACATTTGATCCAAACGGGTGGATCACCCCGGTAACATTTCAGCTCAAGTGTTTTATGCAGCAATTGTGGTCTGCTGAGCTGAAATGGGACGACCCGATCGGCGGGTCATTGAGCTCAGAGTGGGACTCGTTCTTTTCGACCCTCCCTGGCATCAATCGGATTTCACTGCCACAGAGGTTGGTCCCCACCAAACGATACACCGCCACCCTGCATGGGTTTTGCGATGCCACGGAGAAGGGCTACGGAGCTGCGGTATATCTGCGTACGGTCGACTCCTCGGGGGAGGTTGATTTGCGGTTGGTCATGGCCAAGAGCAAGGTTGCGCCGTTGCGCACTCGCCTGACCATTCCCAAATTAGAGCTTTCGGGAGCGGCTCTCCTGACTCGTCTGCTCAACCACACGATGACGGTTCTTCGTGGGTCAATAGCGTTAGAAGATACGGTCTACGCTTGGACGGACAGCCAGATCGTGTTATGCTGGCTGAAGGATTCAGTTCACAAGCTGGAGATTTTTGTGGCGAATCGGGTTTCGCAGATTTTGAATTCGGAGGTTCCCTTAATCTGTAGACATGTTCCAGGGGAAATGAACCCAGCAGACTGTGCGTCTCGTGGGTGTCACGCTCCGGAGTTGGTTGGACATCCCTTGTGGTGGGGTCCAAAATGGTTGACTCAAGCCGAATCGGATTGGCCAATGAGTCCACGCGTTACCACGGCGAACGGCGCCTTGACAGTCGGTGTCTGTACGACGCAACCAGAACCGGAAGAGGAGTTCAGCCTGCTGGAACGGTACAGCTCGCTTGACAAGCTGGTCAATGTGACCGCCTGGATCTGCCGATTTGCGCGGAATTGTCGGAATTCTGAGGCGCAACGAGTGCGGACACAGGTCCTGACACCACGGGAACGGAACCATGCGTTGTTCGCATTGGTACGGAACGTGCAGACGGTGCACTTTAAGTCCGAATTGGACATTCTGAGACGCGGACGCGTCCAACTGAAGGGAGCTGTGGCTCGGCTCAACCCGTTTATTGACCCTCAAGGATTGCTGAGGGTAGGAGGTCGGCTGCGGAATGCCAACTTGCCTTATGCGGCTCGCCACTCGTTGTTACTCCCTAGGAAAGGGAAGTTGGTCGAACTGTTGATACAGTATCGACACATTCGGAATGGGCATATCGGATGCCACGCCTTGATGGCGTTTCTCCAGCGCGAGTTCTGGATTCTATCGGGAAGACGCTTAGTGCGTAGCATCGTATTTCGGTGCCTACCTTGTTATCGGGCCAAGGCGGCTACGATGCCTCGGATAGGGTTAACGAAATCCGGCCCTTTGCGGGTGTCGGAACGGATTTCGCGGGACCATTCATGGTCAAGTCTTTACAGCTACGGAACGCCAGATTAGTGAAAGCATACCTGTGCGTCTTCGTGTGCTTGGCCACGAAGGCAGTCCACTTGGAGGTGGTCAGTGACCTCACTACAGAGGCATTTATCGCATGTCTAGATCGGTTCGTCTCACGAAGGGGCCTCCCGACATTAATCCGTTCGGACAACGGCACAAATTTTGTCGGAGCCAGGCGATATCTGCAGGAGGTCACTCAATTCCTGAACGGTAACCAGGATGCCATCGGTACGGCTTGCTCTCGACGAGGGATTGAATGGGTTTTCAGTCCGCCGGGATGTCCTCATTGGGGAGGAATATTTGAGGCTGCGGTTAAATCGGCTAAGTCGCACCTGACGAGGATCATCGGTGAGACCTCTCTACGCTTTGAAGAGCTTGCGACGCTGTTCTGTAAGATTGAAATGACACTGAACTCGCGTCCGTTGTGCCCGCTCAGTTCGGATCCAAATGATTTGGAAGCGTTGACTCCGGGTCACTTCCTGATAGGTCAGCCCCTTAACGCCCTGCCAGAATATCCATTCGGTGATGTTTAGTTAATTCGGTTAACTAGGTGGCAGATGTTGCAGCAGATGGCTCAAGATTTTTGGAAACGGTGGTCCCTTGAGTACTTGCACATCTTGCAGCAGCGCCTTAAGTGGACTGACCGGACGAGCCCCCCTCAAGTCGGTGATTTGGTGCTGATTAAGGATGCGAACCTGCCATCATTGAGATGGAGACGAGGACGGATCGTCAATTTGTACACGGGTCGGGATGGCACGCCTCGATCAGCAGAAGTCAAGGTGGGGGACTCGGTCCCCAAGAGAGCGGTCGCAACACTTTCTCGCCTTCCTATTGATTAGGGACAGGTTCGGGCCTGTCCGGGCGGGTGACTGTTTAATATTTATGCTTCGAAACGCACCTCCTCTTGTTGCGCGACTCGGAACGGAAACGGAACCGCAGCTGTCACTCGTACCAACGAGATGAAAAATTGGAGGTTATCTTTTCTCGTCGGGAGAAAAAACATGTCTGCTCAGGCATCGGGCCATTGATTGTATTTCGGTGTAACAATTGTCTAATACAGGCGTCGAGCCTGGTCAGAGTTTTAATCTACCACATCGTCGGGAAATAAGTAGATTCGCGTCAGCGGTTGGGTGATCCGTGTTGTGATTGGACATCGTCGTATCGGACGGCGACTCCTCGTGTCGGCAGGCAGCACGCCGGCGACAGCGCCGGGCAGCGAATAATGAGATTCAGTCCCGATCCTACCCAAACTCCTGCTGCTCCTATCCCGTATTCCTGCCTCGAATCGAGCTTTCGATTTTCGGTCTACGACGACAAGGTAAAGTTACAATCAAGATTTTCTCTCCTATGCTGGCAAAAACCCAGCCCCTCAAGATTCCACGCCGTTCGGTTGAGGCGTGGAATTAATCACTTACAAAACATCTATCAGCAGAACCACTTGACTACGTCACTCAACTTCAAATGCGCCGACACAAGAAAAACACTCGGACTGCGTTGGAATCCGAGTATGGATACATTTACGTATCAAAACTAGTTTGATGACACGGCAAACAACTCCGACACAATTCTTACAAGATATGTTTGACAACAACGCCCGATGTCAAACATATCAATTATCTTCGACCCCATAGATTGGCTCTCCCCGCTGACGGTCAGAGCTAAGCTATTTTTCCAGAGTACGTGGTCGGAGCAATCAGCAGAGTAGGATACTCAAATATCCCCCGAATTAAACAACGAATGGAAGCAATTGAGAAAAGACTTCCAACGCATAGAAAAAGCAAACGCGTGCTCAATTTATTTTCTATCGAAGAATTGAGGCCGGAGCGTCCACCATGTCTCGACTGTGCCGTGCGCGAGCTCATAAGGCGGCCGTCTCGGAGTGGGGGCCGTGGTGTTGCGACATCGTCGCTGCTCGGTGACGCGGCGGCCGGGTGGCGCGGTGGGTGGCGAGTTCATATCGAAGCTAATTACAGCAAAAACGAAATTGGCTCCAAGCAAGAACAAATTGACTCTGCCAAGAATGGAACTCTGCGGGGCGCTCCTTCTATCGAGACTCATTAAGAAGCTTACAGAGGGATTATCAGTTGATAACAAACATATCTTCGCATGGACTGACTCAATGGTCGTCCTATGCTGGATACATGGTTATTTAAGCAGATGGAAATCGTTTGTAGCCAACAGGATACAAACCATCATCAACATCCTTCCATCCACAAACTGGCATCATGTACGGTCCGAAGACAATGCAGCAGACTGTGTAACCAGAGGGCTCACAGTAGCACAGTTAAAGGATCACTCCTTGTGGTGGGAAGGGCCAAGATGGCTATCTAACATCGACGGCAACATTTTGAAGAACAATAAGTATGAGGCCCCCACAATGGAAGCTAAAAGGGCACAACATAATGTGCACGCAGCTTTACACCAAACAAATGATTTAGTAGTTAAATTACTAAATGAGCACAGTTAAGTGGGTTGCGTAATCAAATCAATAGGTTGGCTAAAACGTTAAATTTATTGGCACAACAAGCAATAAGTCAAGGTTACCTATCTTCAGCAGAAATCGACGACGCCTACAAGTTGGTAAATAAAACGGCAAAGTTGATGGAATTCGAAGAAGATTTCGATTGTCTAAGCGCCGCGAAAGATATCAAGAAAGGAAGCAAGCTGGCCTGTCTTAGCCCCTGCATCGACAAGAGTGACGGTCTTCTAAGAGTCGGCGGGTGACTGAACAACTTGCATCTCAGTCAATCAGCAAAACATCCAATCATCATTCCGAGTCACGGACGTCTCACCGAGCTTATAATATAGCAAGCTCATGCCATCACGAACCACGGTGGGCCGAGGTTAACGTTGTCTTATATCAGGGAGAAGTATTGGATACTTAGTGGCCTCCGGACAGTCAAAAGAGAGCTACGCAAGTGCATCAAGTGTCGTCGCTACAATTAGGAGAGGAACACACAGATAATGGCCACCCTGCCCAAGCCAAGAGTAACGCGTGAATTTCACTGGGTTTTACAATTTCAAGGCGAACAAAGCATCATTATCATACGGGCTGTTGGTAAACCATGCCATGCTTTTAGGATCCAGGCACACGCTTTCCTTGATACAAAAACATATTGTTCCTGTGTCATATAATGACATCACAATAGAGTATACAGATCAGGCGAAAAACCTTGGGGTTATTTTTGACAACCTGCTGTCTTGGTCTCCACATGTCAGCGAGGTCAGCAGACGGGTCTTTGCGTCTTTTCACTTCCTCAGGCGTTTGCAGTACTTCTTGCCACGGCAGACCAAAATCACCCTTGCTCAGTCCTTTCTTCTGCCGCTAATCGACTACGCCAATATCTGTAGGGCGAGCGCGAACGAAGATCTACTGAACAAACTCGAACGACTTCAGAATCTTGGGACCATGTTTCTCAATATTGCAAAGAGTTAGGGTGGCTTTAAATTCTCTAGAGAGATGTCTCTAGAGACACTCATATTATCTCTTATCTTTTTAATATATTGAAAAACCCGCGCTACCCCAGCTACCTTCGAGACCGCTTTGAGTATCTCTTTTCAGGAGATCGGCACCGGAGATCTCAGACGGTCTCACTCTTAGCTACTCCAAGGCATAGCACTTCGGCATATGAGCACTCATTCAGGCTGCAGGCGGTTCGACTGTGGAACGCACTACCTTGCACTATAAGAGACAGTCCCACTATTGTCTCTTTCAAAAACCGGGTAAAAGAGCACTTCCTCTCTCTTTCGTGAGAGTTATAGTATGTATATCATTAAAATATATAAACTATATTTGCAGGTATATGTATGTATTGTATTTAGTAGTCTGGTATTTAAGTATTTATTTTCCGTATTTTATATTATATGTATTTTAGTATAGATTAGATATTAGATATTGTACACTGCCTACCCTTTCATGATACATTGCCCTTTCATGCCTTGGTTTGCTGGAAGAAATCTCTTTTAGAGATAATCTCGCCTTTGTACATATGATTTCTCCTATTGTAACCTTTTAAATTTAATATTCATATATTCATATTCATATTCATATTCTTTATTGCACAGAAATCTTAACAGTAAGGTAACAAAACATTTTATAAGCAAAGGCGAGCTTATCTCTAAAGAGAGATTTCTACCAGCAAACCTAGGCAGGACAGGAAAAATTGTGCAACAGGAGAGTCCTAGTGCGCAATAAAACTGTACACATCT
The DNA here is from genome assembly GCA_949825045.1 of Argyresthia goedartella. Taxonomy (NCBI): domain Eukaryota; kingdom Metazoa; phylum Arthropoda; class Insecta; order Lepidoptera; family Argyresthiidae; genus Argyresthia; species Argyresthia goedartella. Next base: position 28,063,811 of record OX463830.1, read on the forward strand.
AATTGTTTACAACTAAAACATAATAATGTAATAAATGATATACACTAAATAAAATACAAAAGCAAAAAATTAAATATATATCAAACATATACTACTTATATATACATATATAAAAGTACCTATCACGAAAGAGATAGGAAATGCTCTTTCAATCTTGTCTTAAAAGTGAAAATTGAGGGACTATCTCTAATAGCGCAGGGAAGTGCGTTCCACAGTCGGATCGCCGTTAACCTAAACGAGTGTTTGTAAGCGGCAGTGTTATGCCGAGGAGTAGAAAGAAGAGACATCGTGTGGGATCTCCGGTTGCTATGCCTGGAGGAAATAAACTCGAAACGTTCTCGAAGATATGAGGGGTAGCGGGGATTTCACAAAATGTTTAACAGATAGGAGAGAACAGATACTTGCGCAGCCCGAAGACAAACCGAATCCCGAGGTTTTGAAGTCGTTCGAGTTTGTTCATTTGTTCTTCATTCGCACCGATCCAGCAAACATCCGCTTAGTCGATTAAAGGTAGTAGGAGGGACTGGGCAAGGGTGATTTTAGTCTGCTGCGGCAGGAAGTGCTGCAATCTCCGTAGGGAGTGAAATGACGCAAAGACTCGTCTGCTGACCTCACAAACATGGGGCGACCAGGGCAACAATTGATCAACTACAACCCCAAGATTCTTGGCCTTCTCGCTGTATGCATATAATATAATATGTGTGTGTGTGCAATAAAGAATTATAAAAAAGGACGTAGAGTAAATACACACAAGGGATAAGTGGCGGTATTTGTGTGTCTCGCTACGAAGGCCATCCACCTGGAGCTTGTATCCGACCTTTCGGATTTCTGGCTGCTTTTTGTCGCTTCTGTGCACGACGCGGTACCCCAAGCCACATGTATAGTGATAATGATAGCAAGAATCTCAAGAAATCATGGCAACAATCAACGAAAACCTATTTAGAAAAATAAGCGACCTTCAAATACAATGGCCGATCAATTGTCCAGCATTTTCTTCGTCTGGCGGATTAATGGAAGCTGCTGCGAAGAGCTTCAAGCATCACCTACGGAGAGTCATGGGAGAACAAAATCTCACATATGAGGAGTTCATCACTCTCCTTCAGCAGATAGAAGCCTGCCTCAACTCCAGATCCCTGGGGGCCGATGCTACTATTTGAAGAGCCTCGCAAATGTATCTCAAAGGCTTCCCAATACCACAAAATGGTGTGTTTGGGATTACCTTATTATAATCGTAACGCAGCCGCGGTCCGCTAGCGAGCGATCGTCCAACGCCGTAGTCCCCAGGGGCCTAAGTCGCGTATACGAATAGTATGTCATGTGCTCTTCGATTGTGCCCCAACTCCACAAAATGGCATATTTGGTAGTCTCCAAATAAAATGGACGACAATAGCCCTTATCGGCAAGCAATCGTACAATACCCTAGTCTGCTTACGTAAAGCTGCCAGTGGCAATACGATAGTATGATATTTCCATAGTCGACTAACATTTTGACGCATAAGCCGATTGCTATAATATAGCTCATCTGTCAAAAACTGCCACACTGAAGCAGTTTTGCAACAATACCTTTCTTGTTGCTTTTTCGGTTGGTGGAGTAGTGGAATGTTTTATTCTCGGAATGCCACGTATGAGTTATGTGAGATTATTACGCCCCTCAGCGGAGGTAGACGGGACGTAAGGGAACGCTGAAAATTACGCGCCGCGCTGACAGGCAGGCTGTGCATCCATTCATGATCCCAGACGCGGAATCAGTCAAGTCCGCTTAAGCAAGGTTGCCGTTATGGATTTGGTCAACAAGTTGCCGTCGGTCATGCCCCAGGTGCGGTGAAGTGACGGTATATATCTTTTGGCATAAAGGTAAATTAGGTGATCAATCTAACCTGACAAACATAAATCAAATCATTCTTTCATCGTTCGTTTTCATTAAACAAAGTCTATAGAATTTTTGTTTTTATTTTTTTTATTCATTCACGATTATTAAATCATATTTGAATCATACTTAAGATTAAAACACAAAAACAACAAAACCTAAAAAATAATGCAACAATACTATACTACAAAAGATAATTCCACAGAAAAATACAATTTCCAATAAATTTAATGTCAATAAGATTACTATATTATAAACTAAAATTTTCCAATACATTAATGCCGATCATATTGATTTATGAAATCGTCAAGAGTGTAGAAGCATTTTTTCAACAAGTAATTTTTCAACGCATTCTTGAATTTGGTCATGTTGTCAATTAATTTTAAGTCAATAGGCAATTTATTGTACAGGACAACGGCCTGGTACCTTGCACTGTGACTTGCAACTTGCAGTCTGGGAAATAGTATCTCGATTTTTACATCTTTGCGTCTTGAATCGTTACGCACTTGTTTTTCTTCTGACGACTCGTACTTTGGCAAATTTTTCGCCAGGTTCACAAGTAATACAAGAATATAGAGACACGGTACTGTAAGTAATCTAATTTTACAAAGTGCTCTTTGCACGTTTCCCACTGTGGTATTCTTACCATTATGCGTATCGCTCGCTTCTGACATATGAACGCCTTTTTAATATTATATTCATAGCTATGACCCCAAAACATGATGCTATACCGTAATTTAGATTCAACTAATGCATAGTAAACAGCTTTTAGTTGGTCTGAGCTTAGCTCATCTCTTAAACTTCTCAAGGCATAACACGATGAACTAATAGAGCTTTCAATTGCTACTAGCTCATTTTTCCAGTTAAGAAAACAGTCTACATGGACCCCTAGAAATTTGACTGTGTTTACTTGTTCGATTGTACTGTCATTAACTTTAATCTCGAGAGCATCATCATTTCTGGCGGTGCTTTTGAAAAGCATGACATTTGTTTTGCTAGGGTTTATGTGTAGATTATTTCCGCTGAACCACTCATTAAAAGCTGAAAGAGCTTTAACTACAATATTATTTAGTGTTTTCATGTCATCAGCATAAATAATCGCATTTGTGTCATCAGCAAATAAAACAAGTTTAATGTCCGGACTTTTATTAAGTATGTAGTCTATTATATCATTTGTGAATATGATGAAAAGAACAGGTCCCAAAATGGATTTTACAGACTCTGGCACTGGTTTTCTACATGACCGCCTCAAATCGAACTTCGCTTGAAAATAATGCTTGTCAGGCAAGTGGCAGGAAACTCATCATGCCTTCCATCTTTGGCCGGCATAATTAGAATAGCCAATGCAGCTGCATGTAGCCAGCCTGCTGGCTGTAACGACTGCGACATAAATATAAATAAAACATTTAACACAGACCCGACAAATTAATCAAACCCCAAAAGCTTCACACACATACCGACTAGAAACTTTTTCAGTGTGACCATTTTAATAAAAGATAGTTATCAACACCGCAGTGAATTCAGTCTATCTAATTCTAATCTAATAAAAAAGGACCACATTATAATCCAACCACCCATTTGAGCTTAAGGGTGCCACGGACACACATACACACAGACAGATGCTCCAAAATTACAACACTTGTCTTTTCCGTCAGGAATAAAAAACCTAAAAGAAAAACTAAGTAAGGTACATAGGTAATACATTTTCACTACTTATCGATTCTAATATTCTAGATAGAGTATTGGAAAATGAAGCAGTTTAAGAGTACTATAATTTTAATGATATATGAGGGTATTACAAAGAGATTTGAGACAGTATATTCTACAGTGTGTTTTATGTTTACATTTACCTATTTAACTACCAGTACTATTTATTCATCCTTCATGGTAAATGAGCGTTGATTAGCTAGCTAAATCTCAAATACAGCAAGGAATTTCTGAAAAATACTTAACATCCCATTGAAGAAAGCTTATGTATGAACTAGAGATTTTATAAGTTTGAAACCCATTAAAACTATTTATTATAGTAGTACCCATCATCTATCTAATGATAAAAAAACCTATAAACTGGACTAAACTGACAGGAATATATAATAAAACATAGTATGGCCTAAAAGTAACCTTTAATTATTTTCAGATTTCAAAGTAAGCAACCACAGTATGGGATATTTCTGCACTATTAAATACTTACTGTATTCCATAACCTTTAATTTTAATAAACCAATTATTCAAAGTAACTTCTGAATATTGAATCCATGTCAATATGTTGAATTAAACTTCTAGTAAGATCTGAATCTTTATTTGTAATGAGATTTACAATTTAGTACATATTTATTTAATAAAATGACAAAAAATTATGCCAGTATTTGTCTTATTTTGTAGAATATTTCCAGCTGTCATTCCATGTAGTATTTATTGCATGTTGATGGTCCCGTCATCATCACATCTATCATGGATTTAACTCCAGTGTATACCATGATCTACTTATGTATGCATAGGAGGTAATTTTCTTTCTAAGTGGTTGTATAGATTGTGCCAGAGAACATGTCCATATGCAATTATTCTTCTGTCGTCATTAGTAAAGAGATCATAGAAATTCCAGCTAGTCAAGATTCATGATACTTTGGACGCAGTTTAACTTTAGCGGCTCCCATAAACAACATATCTCAAGTTTTTGTGTTAGTCTCCATTATACAAGCCATAGTCAGGTGCTTGTTATGTTGATATCATTCACTATTTCTTTTTGGATACTGTACAATATACAAAAAGTTAATCTCCTCAATTTTTCTCTGTCAAGGGCCATAATTTTGGTTTCCGGCCGTATATTTCCGGTTTAACGGGCTTCTGCAACCATCGGTCAGAATTTAGATGAGGGGGCATCTTCTATATCTGCGTTGGTGGCCCACGACTCCGCGCAGGAAACTTTCGCTACTTCCGACAATCAAAAGACTCGGGAAACAGTATGTCCTATGCATCGCCGCTCGCGTTCCTTCACTTCATGCCCCATAGGTTTAACCTATGCCTATTTGACATAACTCTTTATTTGTGTGATGTTGAGCCAGCGTAGTTGGATGCTTCGAAACCAAATCAAACAGACTTGCAGTCTGCAGTCTTGCAGTGGGATTTGTAATAAGTGACCTCCCATAAAACAGCCACTGTATCTAAAATGTTCGTTCGATTGGTTTTAGGCTTGCGTAGCTCGCGAGTAACACAGATCTTTTGATCGATCCCACAGACGAACTGAGCGTTCTAGCTCACCAGGCAGGCAGTTCAAGATGGATCGATTTTTAGGACCGGCCGTGTCGAATGTCGCTCACTAGATGGCAGACTCGGATGGAACGGAAGCTGAGTTTAGCCAAGCGCTCGCGAGCGTAGACGGAGTGAGAGCGTAGACGTTGCTTATTGTATTGTTCGAGTTGGAGTTTTATTTTGTAGGTTTGGTTCGAATAGTAATATAATATGAATATGTCGACTTTATCTTTGACTGTCGTTTACGTTACCTATGTACATACTACATAATATGCAATATAAGTTTTATAACTTTAAAATCAAAGTATTATTAATAAGAAATAATTTGAATCCTTCAAGCTGTCTTAAATTCAAATTGTTTTATCATATACTTATTTCTTCCTTTATAATAACAAAAAATAGAAGAATTATTTCTATAGAAAATACATAATACGGGTACGTTATGACGTGTGCATCTATGCACAATTGCAATGTAAAGAGATTAACATCAAAATAGCCTTGCCTTGCCTAGCTTAGTAACTGACACGACAAGAGATCGTGTTTCGTGTGCGAGCTGCAATCAATATGCCTATATCTCTCTGGTTCAGGACGACACGGACTCAGGAGCGGAAAGAGCTAAAAGAGCATAAACACTGACCTGGTTCTTTGAGGAGCGGTGAGCTAAATCGACCGAATCCGATCGCGAGTGGTTATGCGGAAGCCTAATTGGTTTATTTAATATAATATACTCTTTGCACTTGTTTATTTATTTTGGTGAAAAAAATTCCTGTGTAAAATACTTTTTTTAGGTGTTCGAGCCTACGCTTGAACCACTGTGAGATTACCCTTTCGTTATTCGTGCTAGTACATCACTCTTTTCTTATCTGTGGTCATAAGTGTGAGGGAGAAACATCACGACTATCTCCCTCTCTTTCTGTCCTATCGTGGCAGTGCGCGGTGGCCATTTGCTTCCTCAGTACGCATTCGATGTTCGTTAGTACACCAACGCAGAAATTGTGTTATAACTTATATATGGAAAAACATCATAAACCAATCAAACATCATATTCATAAACGAAGTAAATAATTGTTAATCCTATGAGGGTAACCTTATGTCGTAACGATACCGCTTGGTCTCCGCACCAGCGACGATTACCGCTCGGCTCCGCTAGGACCAGCGAAGATTCAACGAATGCGCAATTGCATAACAATCTCGGGCGACAGCTTATAGCACTAGCCACGATGCCTGCGCATCACGAGAGCTTACCTTAGTGGTACAGTCTATCGACTCACACGTCGAGACAGCTCATGTCGACTCAAATGTCGACTCGTCCGTCGAATCAACTGTCGACTCGTTCGTCGAATCATACGTCGAGTCAAATGTCGACTCCGACGTCGAATCAAAAGTCGACTCGTGCGTCGAATCAATTGTCGACGCGAACGTCGAATGAAATGCCGACTCTTCGGTCGAATCAACTGTCGACTCAAATGTCGAATTAATTGACTGTCTATCTAGTTTTATTCTACGCGACTTTTATGTAGGGTTGTGTATAAAATATGGCAATTCATAGTGCTCACACATCAATCTGATTTCAGAATATGCCTACGCTGACGACATTGGGAAGTCTCGCGGCCTCGCCGCATCCAGATCAAGAAATATTGAAAAACATAATCGCGTCACTAGACCTCAACTACTCGGAGAACTGGCGTGATTGGAAAGTGTTAGATTTTACGCTAAAGGAGTTATTCGGTGATGAAGTAATACCGGAAGTGGTAGAAACGAAGCTTAGGTTCGCCATACCTACGGCAGATTTAGCTCGAGCCTTTGATCCACAAGCAAAATCCTTTTCTGAACGGCGGTTCAGGTATAAGAACACAGTTAATGAAATGGTCTTTAGGGCGCGCCCTGTTATATTCACCGCACGCAGTAATGGAAAAAAATCATGAACCCGAATACGATGTGTTTATGGACAATGTCAAGAGTATAAAGCACAAGCTGACAAATAGAAATACAGCAACGGCAGAGCTGACGAGCGACACATCGGCTAACACGCCACCACCATCAAGTGATACGCGCAGGACGAGGTCTAGATCTCCCCTGATGGCAAATCGACCTCGGCCGAACAACCCTGCACCTGCACAAGGTGGTAACGATCACCTATTGGTTACTATTTTGAATCAGCAGATGGACTTAATGGCGAAAATGTATAACATGCAAGAGCAGCAAAATGAAAACATAAAGTCATTGGTCCAAAACAGGAGCAATGAAATGTGCCTGGATACGAGCTTCGAGTCGCAGCCTGACTCTACAGGCGATCTCAACAAGCCTATACAGGAGGAACAGCCCATGATGAAAGACAACTTTGCTCCAGAAGACGAAGATAGTTCGGAAGAATATGACTTTATGCCCAAAACAATTGAGCAGGAGCCGAAAATAAGGCAGGCTGACCGGGTAACAGTAAAATTTGGAGTAGAATGCCAAAGGCTTGGCCAATCAGGGTGGTGCGTCAAGAGGCTCATAAGGGGTTACAGGATCCCTTTTGGGCGAAAGCCCACACTGAAAAGGTTGTCAAACTTTAAACAAACAAAGGTTCCAGACTCAAGTTTCTCAAGACATGGACAAGGGAATTCAGAAGCTAATAAAGGACAAAGCAATAAGCTCTCAATAACTCGGATTTCTGTCAACCATGTTCCTAAGGAAAAAGACAAACGGAGACAATCGGCCAATTTTCAACTTAAGGAATCTGAACGAATTTGTTTTGACACCGAAATCCCACTTAATAAATCATCAACAGATCCCACTACATCTGAGAACTGGAGACTTTGTGTGGAAAATAGACCTCTTAAAGGCCTATTTTCATATTCCTGAAGACGAAGGTCACCGCCGTTTTATTTCTCTCTCGTACCAAGGGATAGTTTACGAAATGACTTGTCTCCCATTTAGCTTAGCAAGCGCCCCGTTGGCTTTCGCAAAAGTCACAAACTGGATAGCGCACCAGCTAAGACAGAAAGGTCTAAGAGTTCTGGTATACTAAGATGACTTCTTGATAGTCCACGATGATCCGGACGTTCTGAGAGATCAGGCTCATATAGCTTTGACGTACCTCCGAAACCTGGGTTGGCAAATAAACGAAGAAAAAACCTCTGCAACCACCTCAACAAAACTAGAATACTTGGGAATAACATGGAACACACAGAAAAACACAAAAGGTTTATCGGAAATAAAGACCGAGCAACTGAGGCGAAATATAAACACTCTTCAAAGGAGAAAGTACTGGAGTTGGCAGGACGCGAAAGTATTCCTAGGCAAACTGAGCTTTGCATCCTTCGTGATACCCCTAGGACGATTGCACTCACGGCTGCTACAAAGAGGATTACGCCATCTGCCCAGAGACCACCCTCGCCAGAAATTTCCCTTGACAGAAGGTCTAATGTTAGAAGTAAAATGGTGGTCGGAGAACGCGCACATGCACTCCCCAATTCATTACGCGGAACCATCAATTTTCATTACAACAGATGCAGCAGACAGTGGCTGGGGCGCGATTGTAAACGGAAAACATTTTTGGGGTCTCTGGACTCACGCGCAAAAGAAATGGCACAGCAACCTAAAGGAGCAGTGGACGGTATTCGAAGTACTTCAACGCCTCGAGCCTATACCAGAAAAGAAAACTGTGATGCTGTAATCCGACAACCGCACTACATTGGCGTACATCAAAAAACAGGGAGGCACAAGATCGAAGAAGCTTCTGGAGGCGACAGAAGAAATTCTACAGTATTGCGAAGACAGGCATTGTCACTTAATTGCCCGATACATTCCAGGCGTTTACAACGGGATTGCCGATGGTTTATCGAGGCAAAAAGCCCTCCCCGAGTGGCATCTCAGTGCAGCAATATTATGGATTATTTTCAAGAGATTCGGGAAACCCTGCATAGACCTTTTTGCCTCAAAGAGGTCAGCGGTAGTCCCTCTTTACCCACCAGCACTGATCCCAGGTGTGCTGCGACACCTCCATCAATCGAGGGGACGTTACCTTCTTATAGCTCCGTGTTGGCACAGAACGTTCTGGGAACCAGAGCTCCGCAGTCGAGCGGAGGATCCACCTTATCGGATACCGAATCTACGCGACCACCTAGTAGACCTTCGAACGAAGTTACCACTTCCACAAGTAGATCACCTGGTATTGGCGGTTTGGGTGGTTCGGGCTGGTCCGAGCAATTGAGGGACTGGTCGGGTCCAGAAAAAGACCTCCTAGAATCGGCTTGGAGAAAATCTACACTTATAACGTACAAACCAATTTGGAGGAAATGGTGTGAATGGGCTAGTAGTCACAATGTTTACAATTAACAATCCCGATGCCCAGAATGTAGCTAAATATCTTTGCTATTTATTTATCAATTTAAAATTCAAACCCAGAACCATAACACTACACGAATCAGTTGTTATAAACTTTAGTAACCCGATTCAATCTGCTCAGCTCAGCTCAAACCCCCTGATTAGACAGACAATAAAGGGCATTTTTAGCAAAAATCCGCCGACCAAGAAGTGCATTACTTGGAAGATAGAGGATTTACTTAATTTCCTTACAGCCTATACAGTGGATGAGAACAGTTTGTTTGCTGTAGCCAGAAACACATGCATTCTCCTATTACTGGCTTCTGGCAGACGGGTCCATGACTTGACGTTATTAACAATCAATAAAGAAACTTTTGAGGACCGAGAAAACGAAATAATATTTTGGCCAAAGTTCGGGTCCAAAACGGATTCCTCGATTCACCAACAATCCGGATGGTCGTTAAAGACACCAGGCACACCTGGAGATCGATTAGATATAGTTAATTGGGTTAGAAAACTAATAAGTACTTCTGCAACTCGTCGATCGGCAGGGAACATCGATGGCTTATTAATCACCACCAGGGGAACAGTGAAAAATGCTTCAAGATCAGTGATCGCCGGCTGGATAAGAACCTTTTTCAAAGAGGCAAATATGTCCATCTCAGCGGGAAGTTTCAGAGCAGCAGCAGCAACGAACAAGTGGACTTGCAACCAGTTCAACATAGATGAAGTGTTAAAGAAGGGGAACTGGAAATCCAGCAATACTTTCTTTAGTACTAATTTTCAAGAAATAGTGGTGAAACCGAGTACCAACCGTAACGTGTTAAGCGATTGCTTCTCGACGCTGTAAAATGATCTGAATATGTGTGAAAACTTGTGTATCTAAGCCTTACTTTAAGACATGTTAATCTTATTATAAGTATACTATTATGGGTATTGTAGTGTCAAACTCGATCATAATCTTTCCAACTATAATTGCGGTACGACCGCAATATCATTCATAAATACGGTTCACATACCTACCTGCTAGTCTGATAATTTTATTTTGATAAGGTATGTAAGAATGCTATGAGCATTTTCAAGCTGATTACCAAATTCCTAATACTTGTGATATTCATTATATATAAAGAGTACTCTTGGGAGTTGTCGTGTAGCGATATTAACCTAACCAGAACCTAACAAGAAACAACCAGGATAAAATTTAGAAATGACAGTTTATTATGGGTATTTACAGTGACTATCTAGAAAAATGATAGGACGATGAGGGTGGATGAAATGAGACAGGTTTTATAAAAATACAGATGTCTAGATAAAAAAAAGGAAGCGGAGGACACGGAGAGTAGGAGGCCGATGAAGCAGTAGACGTCTGGTGAACCGGTCAGTGGAGGCACTGGTGGGCGATGTAGGAGTTGCAGTTGGAGAGTGTGGCCGGCGGCCTATCGGTCATCAGACCCCGACGGGCAGCAGGAGTAGGGGCCCTGGTAGCGAAACGCCTGCCAGGGTAGAGGCCCGCAGCGTGTCGGCCTGAAGTCACTGATGAACAGGTGCAGCCGAGAACGGGCAGGTGAAGTGGAGACCCAACGAAGCGCTGGCCAGGGTAGAGGCTCGCCAAGTCAGGAGGCGTTGCAGTAGCGGCTCGCAGGATCCCGGGGCAGTGCGACCCCGGGATAAGGCCTTTAGGTGATGCTTCTTTCTTGAGAGCTGAAGTGAGACTCCAGAATTTCAGAAATGTTCCGCTCTTATACCCTTTTTGGAGAGTTCTAACAATCATTTAAATTAAAAGCAATTTTTGTGAGTGGCCAAGAGAGAAAAAGTATTTTTGTAAAAGTATTGAAGCAAACATATCAGACCGCTAACGAGTTTGAATGGACATTGCCATGACAACCAGATAAAAAACAACATAATAAATGTCAGATTTTGGTTTCAGGCTCGTAATAGAAAAATTAACAAGTTCACATAGCCAAAATTACATAACAGCGAAAGATAAAAGGGTAGCGCACCAGCGCGCAGGAAGCCCGAGATTGCAGAGTTTCGGAGAAAGCCAAATACAAGGTCAGCAAAGGTAAACCCCTTAGCTATCGATTTAGAAGTGCTGATAGTGTGAAAATACAAAGTGAAAATGATTTGTTATTGTGTTCTTATGGTTTAAAACGTTACAGGGTCCTATGAAAATAAAGGTGATACCAAATATCAGACTGTACAGCTCACCAAGTATCCAGCTGAACAGACCGGAAAATAGCACGTAAGTAGCATAACACTACATTTTCCCCCCGACCCTGGAAAATTTTTTGACTCAGCAAAATTTTTGATATGTACAAAAATAAACCAGAAAAACACAGCTTTGCAGAAATAGACATCACCAGGCAAAATCAGATATACCATCTCTTACATTCATCATCTTCATTCATATAAGGGTGGAGTTTATTTATTTTTTTTATTTGGGACATCAACAGCACAATACACATACATTTATACAAAAAACAAAATACAGTAAACAAGGCCAATGACAGATGTCCACAGAAGAGCAGTTAAAATAATTAAAATAGGAGCTGACGACGTTATGCTTAAAATTTGTGTTTGTAGGGTGAGTGGTTGTGAGGGTGTATGTGAGGGTGTATATGTGTGTGTGAGGGTGTGTTTGTGCTTGAAAGGAAAATTAATTTAAGTTGGGGAGCAGTAGTAAAGGAATTATATGCTTAATTATTAAGTACCTTCATTATGCGGTTTTTGAATGCATTTCTAGTGCAATCAAATGGGTCAACACAGCTAAATCGTTTATTATATAAATTCATTATGCGGATAATAGGGGAGTTCTGGGCATAGTTGGTATGTACACGAGGTGTGTGAAATAGAAGATTTTCCGAATGGCGCGTGCGTGTGGTAGAAGTGCGGTAGCCGACCAGTTCAACAAAATTGGGACTATCGATACGGCCGCTCAGGATATCATGTAGGACAGACATATCAAGTGCTATTCGACGGTCTTCAAGATTCATTATATGGTGATGAGTGCACGATGAATAGTAGTCTTGTCCTCTACGTTTGGCACGATAATCTAAAAATCTTACAAAAGGCTTTTGAATGCGCTCTATTCGTTCCTTGTGCGTAATATATTGAGGACACCAGACAACGCTGGCGTATTCCAAAATACTGCGCACGTAGGCGAAGTAAAGTACCTTAAAGCATGTAATGTCACTAAACGCGGCACGTGTTCGATAGATAAATCCCAAGTTTCTGAAAGCGCGGTTAGTGATGTCGTCAATGTGTTGGTCAAATGATAATTTTGCGTCAAGAGTAACGCCCAAGTCACGAACAGTATTCACGCGTGCGATAATCTGATCCTTAAAAGCATACGAATGTACAATTGGTCTTGGACTACGAGTAAAAGAGATCTGAAGGCACTTGGAAATATTTACCTTAATTCGATTGGTTACATAGTACTCGGAAAGCCGGTTAAAATCTTCCTGCATTCCAATACAATCAATCACATTACGTATTCCAGTAAAGATCTTTTTGTCGTCTGCATACATTATGAATTTACAATTATGGAATGCTGTGTATATGTCGTAAAGGTATGCGTTGTAGAATAGAGGACCCAAATGTGATCCCTGGGGTACCCCAGAGGGGACGTTGACATAGTCAGATCTGAAGCCACCCAGTACTACCGCTTGGCATCTATTGGTTACATAGGATGTCACCCACCTATAAATGTCTCCACGCAGACACAATCTATGGAGCTTACGGAGCAGTATGACGTGGTCCACACTATCGAACGCCTTTTCAAAATCCGTGTAAACCACGTCAACCTGCACCCCTTTGTCCATTGAGCGGAGAACGTGATTGACAAACTATGCAAGATTCGACACGGTGGAACGGCCTTTCAGGAAGCCATGTTGTTGCGGTGGAATTCCCCTTGTAAATGTACCGTATATATTGTCATAAATAATTTTCTCAAAAATCTTTCCGAATATGTTCAAAATTGAGATTGGGCGATAGTTCGGAATTTGTAATTTAGAACCCTTTTTATGTATGGGTACCACAAGGGCTTCTTTCCATTTTGTCGGGAATGTACCGTTAGTAAGGGACATGTTAAATAAAATATTAAGCGGTGTGGACAGGCTCTTGGCGCATTCAAAAATAAAATATGGGGGAATCCCGTCACTCCCAGCTCCACCATTAGGATCCAAGGATGCCAAGTATTTTTCAACAGAATCTGCTGAGAGTTCCAATGTACTGACAACACTACCATAGTCACAGCAAGGTGGGTTCAACTCTAAATGATCGTATTCAGGTGCGGGTTCGACAAATACTGATGCAAAAAATTGGTTAAACCCAGCAGTGATATCTTCGCCCTTTTCAAAACTGCTATCCTTGTATTCAAATTTCTTCGGGTAGGCTGAACAACCACGACGTGCTCTGACATAGGACCAGAGTTGTTTAGGATCGGACTTAATATTTTCTTGCATTGATGTGATATACTTATTGTAACATTGATCAAGAATTAATTTATGGCGACTCCGGAGCAATGAAAAATCGTCGTAGTCGCGGGGATTTCCATACCGCTTCCATTTAGAATGAGCTCTACTTTTCTCTTGTATAATTTTGATCAGTGGTGTGCTATACCAAACTGGATAGCTACACTTTTTACGACGGGTGTCCAGAGGTATACATTTAATTATATTGTCATTAAGAATGTCGTAAAAAGTTAATATTGCATTGTCCAAGTCTGGTGCGCAAATGAGTTTATCCCAGTCAGTCCCCGAGAGTATCTTATTTAATTCCTCATAATTACCCTTACGAAACCTATATTTAGTTTGTTTTGATTCTTCCAATGGTGCTGCAAATATATCCTTTGTAGTGATTTCGAGTGGTGGGTGGAATTTGTCAATTTTGCTTAGTGGATGTAGTGACATTCTGACATCCGCTGCAAAATTTGATACAATGAGATCTAAAATGTTGTCACTAGAATTTTTGAAAAAGTTTAATTGTTGCAGATTCCATGCAGAAAAGGTTTCCAATATACTGGAACTTGCAGCCTGAATCTCCACTGACCCTTGGTGAAGTTGCGTGGTGTGGCCGTCGGGGCACCACGAAATATTAGGCATATTAAAGTCACCTGTTATTATGAAGTGTGCGTTGGGAGATTCTGAGAGAGCCCTAATTAAAACCGAGTCGATGTGACGTAAATCATTTGCTAATGTCTTAGAAGAACGTGTGTCGGGTGGAGCATATATAGTACACAGGTGTAGGTCATATTTTGTCGCTGAGGGATCAACATTACCGGAGTGCATTCGCAGTCCGTTGGCCGGAATAGTGACCCAGAGACATTCTATGCCAGCCTGCGACCACTCGGGGCGAGCTCTTGCCTCCAGCGTGCGACGGATCAAGACCATAACGCCACCACCGTCCCGCTTACCACGGAGACTGCGGTCTCTATCCAGTCTGAAAACGTCATATCTACTGTCGCATATCTCTGTGTCTAAAATGCTCTCGATCAGCCAGGTTTCAGTAATGGAAATGATATCATAGTCTTCGCTCAAAATGTTACGATAAAGGTGGTGTAATTTAGATCTTAGTCCACAAGTGTTCTGGTAATAAATAGTAAGTTTAGAATCGAATAGAAAGAAGGAAGGATAGAACAAAGACAATAGTAATAACGGAGTTTAGTAATAGTTGGTCGTACTTGTTGACTTGGTTGTATAAAAGGAAGGGAAATAAGGTGGTTATTTGTGTGTGTATATGTGTGTGTGTATGTATGAGGAGTAGTGATTGTGTGTGTATCAATGAACTAAGAGTGCAGTAGTAAGTTACAATGGAGTTATCATAAGCGATTTGGTAACCAACAGATAAATAACTAATCATACAATTTTGGCAAAATCCTTAGAGCTTCTAATATGTAACTGAGGACAATTTATAGCTTCACATTCAATGACTACCACTCTAAAAGTGTGTTTTTAAAAGGACATTCAGGCTTACTTAAGGAGTTGTCATCCGCTCCTGCGTGGAAAAAAAAATAAGAGGAGGTAAAGAGAAACAAATTAATCCTAAGGTAGCTTTAGTCGCTACGACTTAAGACAAGATTAAGAACGGCCAGAGCGGTAGAGCTCGAAGCCAGAGATCAGCCACATCGCCAACGAGATGTGTCTGAAATGAAGAATATACATATATACAAATTAACAGTTATTAGAAGTTAAGAAAATTTATGCTACTTACATGCAAAAAT
Source organism: Argyresthia goedartella (assembly GCA_949825045.1). Taxonomy (NCBI): domain Eukaryota; kingdom Metazoa; phylum Arthropoda; class Insecta; order Lepidoptera; family Argyresthiidae; genus Argyresthia; species Argyresthia goedartella. The sequence continues at coordinate 28,079,458 of OX463830.1, forward strand.
TTTATATCTTTAATGCTAAACTTTCGTATCACCTTCAGGACAGAAGTTTGAGAAACAAGAGGGGGTTCCATGACAGTCGGATCAGCAGGAAGGTCAAGTGATGGAGAGTCATTTGCAGTTGAAGGTGGAGTCAAGGATTCGAATTGTTTAGAAAATTTTACCTCTTTCCATTGTTATAGTTAAGTGTAGAGTCAAGTGTTATAGAAGTGAAGTGAAGTGAAGTAAAGTGAAGTAATGTAAGTTAAATGTAGGCCTAAATATAATCCAGATGAGTTGAAAAACTAGATGAAGTTTTGTTTTAGAATTTGGAAAAGTAAGTCAAAATAACCCTTTCCATTGTTATAGTTAAGTGTATAGTTAAGTGTTATAGAAGTGAAGTGAAGTGAAGTGAAGTAATGTAAGTTAAATGTAGGCCTAAATATAATCCAGATGAGTTGAAAAACTAGATGAAGTTTTGTTTTAGAATTTGGAAAAGGAATTCGTACTTAATAACCCTTTCCATTGTTATAGTTAAGTGTAGAGTCAAGTATTATAGAAGTGAAGTGAAGTGAAGTGAAGTAATGTAAGTTTAATGTAGGCCTAAATATAATCCAGATGAGTTGAAAAACTAGATGAAGTTTTGTTTTAGAATTTGGAAAATATGAAAAGGATGAATAGATAAAGATTAAAGAGCGAAAGAGAAAGCAAATCAAAGGGAAAGAGACAAGGCGCAGAAAAGGTGAAGGGTGGAGAAGAACTTTTACGTTCGGCGCCAAAATGTCGTGTAGCGATATTAACCTAACCAGAACCTAACAAGAAGCAACAAGGATAAAATTTAGAAATGACAGTTTATTATGGGTATTTACAGTGACCATCTCGAAAAATGATAGGACGATGAGGGTGGATGAAATGAGACAGGTTTTATAAAAATACAGATGTCTAGATAAAAAAAAGGAAGCGGAGGACACGGAGAGTAGGAGGCCGATGAAGCAGTAGACGTCTGGTGAACCGGTCAGTGGAGGCACTGGTGGGCGATGTAGGAGTTGCAGTTGGAGAGTGTGGCCGGCGGCCTATCGGTCATCAGACCCCGACGGGCAGCAGGAGTAGGGGCCCTGGTAGCGAAACGCCGGCCAGGGTAGAGGCCCGCAGCGTGTCGGCCTGAAGTCACTGATGAGCAGGTGTAGCCGAGAACGGGCAGGTGAAGTGGAGACCCAACGAAGCGCTGGCCAGGGTAGAGGCTCGCCAAGTCAGGAGGCGTTGCAGAAGCGGCTCGCAGGATCCCGGGGCAGTGCGACCCCGGGATAAGGCCTTTAGGTGATGCTTCTTGCTTGAGAGCTGAAGTGAGACTCCAGAATTTCAGAAATGTTCCGCTCTTATACCCTTTTTGGAGAGTTCTAACAATTATTTAAATTTAAAGCAATTTTTGTGAGTGGCCAAGAGAGAAAAAGTATTTTTGTAAAAGTATTGAAGCAAACATATCAGACCGCTAACGAGTTTGAATGGACATTGCCATGACAAACAGATAAACAACAACATAATAAATGTCAGATTTTGGTTTCAGGCTCGTAATAGAAAAATTAACAAGTTCACATAGCCAAAATTACATAACAGCGAAAGATAAAAGGGTAGCGCACCAGCGCGCACGAAGCCCGAGATTGCAGAGTTTCGGAGAAAGCCAAATACAAGGTCAGCAAAGGTAAACCCCTTCGCTATCGATTTAGAAGTGCTGATAGTGTGAAAATACAAAGTGAAAATGATTTGTTATTGTGTTCTTATGGTTTAAAACGTTACAGGGTCCTATGAAAATAAAGGTGATACCAAATATCAGACTGTACAGCTCACCAAGTATCCAGCTGAACAGACCGGAAAATAGCACGTAAGTAGCATAACACTACAGAGTTTCATTGCCTTAACACAAATCTCACATTATTTACCTACTCCCTATCTCACAATACGCTTAAGGCAGTGCCGGCAGATGATAAACAGGTCTCACAGTGGTTCAAGCGTAGGCTAGAACACCTAAATAGAACCGTTTCACTCCCGAAGGGCATAAAACGGATATTTAGGTTTCAGCCGTAGCTTGAACCACCCTTTCAGGGCCTTGCCGTCTGTGGAGCGTACTGAGGAAGCAAATGGCCACCGCGCGCTGCCACGATAGAACAGAAAGAGAGGGAGATAGTCGGGGTGTTTCTCCCGCACACTTATGACCACAGATAAGAAAAGAGTGATGTACTAGCACGAATAACGAAAGGGTAATCTCATAGTGGTTTAAGCTACGGCTGAAACCTAAATATCCGTTTTATGCCCTTCGGGGGTAAAACGGTTCTATTTTCTAAACATGACCATAAACTATGAACCAAAAATTTTAACCAGAGACAAAGTATTTTTTTTTCTGTACACGAGTTTTAACAACGATCGATCGTTCAAAGTGGTAAACTTATCTGTGGCGAATATGTGTTGAGGCGATAGCGGCTGATATACTACAGTGCGACCGCGTACAAAATAGTGGACTGCTCATTTTTATCACAATTGCGGTGGTTTAGCAATATAATTGCTGGGCTATAGCAATCGCTTGTATATTACCGGACTCAGCCCCCAGATGACAAGCTCCTCGATCGCGATCCAACCGTAGTTTGATAAATTTTGAATCGCACCATTATGGCCATTATGGCCATTATCGCCTCATCTGTCAAAATCGTCACTTCTAAATCGTTTCTGCAGCTTGTGGTTTTATGGTGGATATGCAAGGTGGAATTTGTGAATTTTAACGATGTCCCGACGTCTTAGATTGAGATTGTATATATTATGCCCCGCAGCCGAGGTAGATAGGAGAAGGAGGTAACAGAACCTCGGAAAATGCGATCCCATAGGCAGAGTTTATGACAAAGATCCACCTGTTGGAGTTCCGTAAGCTATCGTCTTCCGAGCCACAGGAACGTAGAAGTGTAGATTGAGATTGGAGATATTACGCCCCACAGCCGAGGAAGTTTGGAGAAGTGAGGTGACAGAGCCTCGGAAAATCTGAGACGAGGCTGTGGTTTCCTTCATGAGATCCCATATGCTGATAATGATAGTGATAATGTTTCGCCTGTTGGAGATAAGCTGACCGTCGTCCTTCAAGCCCCAGGAGCGCAGCACTGACGGCATTTCCGTCAAAATTATGGTAAGTTTGTGTGTACCAAACCTAACCTAACAATGTTCCTATCAGAACATCGTGTCTAGGGCTGTGGTTATCACAGAGTCCCACAACAATACCTAACATATTTGGTCGGCAGGCCAAAGTCAAATGTAGTAAAATCTTCCTGAGTAAAAATAAACTTTTCAAAGTGTTTGTAGGTGGAATAATCAATCTAATGTAATATTGTATGTTATCATTCAGATTTTACCAGGGATCAGCTAAGACTAGCATAACATGTGGGGTGAAATTTCATCGGTATACACCTAGTATCATTTCCTTAAAGATTGTGAGTACCAGAATGTTGACATTAAAATACCTGTCTATAAAGATGAAAACATTTTTAAAACAATGTTGAGATCTAATTATATGATAACAGATCCCATTTTTTGGAGTTTTCTTTTTGTTATCGTACATGAGTTGACACGACAAACATTGAAAAACAAAATCTTTGAAAATCTTGGCAAGTGATATTCTGGAAATTGTAACTGCCGAAAACAAGAAAGGTGAGCTCACTCTTATCCCCACCTGACCCGCCAAACGGATCAACCGCGCAGCTCTTGCAGTCTCTTCACATATAAATTCTTACTCAGTCCGTGCTGCGCAGATGTGGAACCTCCTGCCAGACACTATCCGTGATAGCTTATCGCCTAGCTCATTCAGATCAAGACTGAAAGAATACTTCCTATCTCAATTATCGCAGGTTTTATTTATTTAAGTATTGAGTGTTTATGTAGTATAATTATCTTCATGATATATATGTTATAAAGTATTTTTGTAATATTTGTGTGTATGTGTAATGTATTCTATTTTTAAATTTAGTTGCTGTTTTCTTGCTTGTATAAATATTTTGTTATTAGCTGAACCCGCATTGTTTCACTGAACATACTTACTGGGTTGGCTGGAAGATATTTCTTTTAGGAATAAGCCCGCTTTTGTAAATTTTATGACTCATTCTCTGTGTGGATTTCATATTATGGCAGAGCCAGTAACTTAGCTGCCATATGGAGGATAAGAAAAGGGTGTTTTTATTAGGTACCTGCTTAAGTGTTTTATAAAAATCAAGTAGGTATCTGTAAGTGTTTAAATGTATTTATTATATATAAGTTATTAGATATTGTGCTCTGCCTACCCTTTCGTGGCAAATTTTCCTAAAATGCCTTGGTTTGCCGGAAGAAATTTTCTTTTCAGAGATAAGCTCGCCTTTGTTTATATATTTTTTACAAATTGTAATTTTTATATATCTTTGTGCAATAAAGAATTATGAATATAGCCCATTCATATCTAGCCAAATCAATTCATACCTTAATACTTCACAATTCAGAAACTAACCAGCCGGTAGCCAATTAACATGTCAAGTTATAAATTTGGATGGTATAAAATCACATTTTATGTATGATCATCATCATAGTAATAATAATAATAATTTGGACACTATTTACACACATTGATCTAGCCCCAAACTAGGATTCCCTGTGTCTTGGGTACCAGACAACGATACACATACTTATATAGATAAATATTATGCTTAGATAGATAAACAACCATGATTAGTGTACAAACATCCGTTCTCATCAAACAAATACTTGCCCCCACTGAGACTTGAACCCGGGACCCTTGGCTTCGTAGGCAGGGTCATTGACGACTCGGCCTTTCGGGTCGTCAAAATAGTGTGTACTACCTAGAGAAATCTTATTACCTCTTTGTTAATAATATTATAAATAAATAATTGTTTCAGGTAAAGCAGGCTTTACCAGAGTTGACATACTTACCTGTGAACATCTCTCTGTGACCCATAGAATAGAAAGGAAAATTGTTACAATTTAATGCAATATATTAATTTGCTTACCTCTTTTTAGGTTAATTTTACCAGTATCAAGTGAATTTGAAAGAGATCCTGACCAAATTGTGATGTTCTTGAGAACAATTTGTTGCTTCTTAGCACTACGCGGGAGGGCGCGAAGAGCTGTAGCAACCAAGTATTTCCTTTCGGACGTGAGGAACTGCCTCCCTCAACATAGTAGGACTAGAATAAGTAGAATAAAATACAGAAGTAGGAACTCACATGTGTCTAGCCATCCGCGTCGCGCGTGGGACCGTCCAGCGTTAGGTAAGCCATTAAGAAGGAGAATTCTCGCCCCAAGTATTCGTTTGCGACTTCCCCTTTTTGGTTCTGTTTGGCGCCGCCCCAACGCCAACTCCCGTATATCCTCCATAAATGAAGTTAAGCCAGCTGCTCCAAAGTTGGGCCACTCATGGTGCTAAAAACGTTTTCATTCAGCAGTTTCAGAGACATTTAGTAAAGAATCCAAAGTTTCACAAACAAACAAAGGGAGAAACAACACGTACCAGAGACAAAACACGTTTCAAACCAGACACAAACTTCATGTTTCGAGCCGAGTTCAGTCGAGCACGAGTTTTCTAAACGATTTTTTGTCATTTGAATTGATAGGGAATATCATTTTCAAGAAGTATCCACACTGTCACTGCCTTTAAAGCAATTGTGTTCTGTGGTGGTTCGGTGGCCGTTGCACTGCGAGCGGGGTTCCACCGCCAGCGTACCCGAGTCGAGCGATCGAACAGTAGACTTGGAAATTAGGCTGGTACGTCTTCAGTATCGCTCGAGTGAGGAAATCGCTTCGTATTTAGTAGCATCGCCCTCCAGGGTCGAGCTAACGGAAAACCCGGAAGACGAATATCTGACGCCTGGAAATTTCTTAGTTGGAGGTTCATTATTAGCCAGGCCACAAACAAATCCTGACAACATGAACCTCAAAACGAGGTGGCAACTCGTTCAAAGCATGAACAAGCAATTTTGGAAGAAGAGGTCCACCGAATATTTGAACACTCTACAAACAAGAACATAGTGGAAAAGAGCAAGACATAATCTTCAAATAGATGATATCGTGCTTATACAAGAAGACAACATACCCCCCGGCAAGTGGCTTCTAGGAAGAATCATCGAGGTCCTCCCAGGAAAGATGGGCACGTCCGCATCGTCACACTCAAAATCAAGAATGGTATCATGAAGAGACCGGTCATCAAACTATCGGTCCTTCCAAGAAGAGAGGAGAATAGCAGTAGCCAACAACTATACACGTGGTAACTGTCGATGTATGTGATAACATAACAGAGGGTTGTTGCAGAATAGACTTAGTGCTAATTGTGAGCTCGTGTTTGATTGACATCCCGCGCTTCCATTACATGGCGCAGCCGTAAATTACGTATACAACGCATACAAGTAAATAAATAGACATAGGTACATTAAAGTTGAGTGAAAGATAATAAAAATAAACAAAGATAAAAGTGCATAAATGTAACGAACTAAAATTGCTAGAATTATACAAATATGGAAGCCATTTTGAAACCACCTCCGCCGACTCGATTTAGGAATAACTTGATCAACATAAACTCTGGTAACTTGTGCAAGGAGTGGGAAAAATGGAAAAAATCATTTGATGTGTATTACGAAACGTGTGAGCTAGCCAAAAAGCCGGTGAATGTCCAGAGAAACATTTTGCTGCATATAATAGGTGACAAGTGTCGTGAGGTCTACGACCTTTGTCCAAAGCACTACACTCAAGGATTTGTTGGAGAAGTTTGATGAGTTTTTCAACTAAAAAATAATCTAACCATCGAACGCCATCGATTATTCACTCGTCAACAACACGATATGGAGTCGGTGGATCATTATGTGTTCGAGTTAAACAAAATGGCGACAAACTGTGAATTCCAAGGATTAATGGATGATCTCATAAGAGACAGACTCATTTGTGGAATCACTGACGGTGGTCTGAGGGAAAGATTGTTGAGGGAGCAGAATTTAAGACTAAAAAAGGCCATTGAAATATGCAGATTAGCGGAGATGTCAAGAATGCAAGCTAGCTCGCTCGATGGAGAACAGCAGATTGAAGGTGCATTGGGTTGGTCGTGAATCAGCTGCTGGGCAAGGCTCGCGCGGCAAGCGGCGACGTCGTGGTTCCGGCAGTCAAGGTCGTGGCGGCGCTGGCTGCGGTTATGCGGCATTAGCTGACCATTCGCGTTGGCGTGACCAGACCCAACCTGCACCCGCCCCGGCGCCTGGACCATCCCCAGTCATGCGTCATTCCGGCGCAGGATTGCCAGCCGTCACTCCGCGGTACAGTGGTTGTTCAAAGTGTGGTACATTGCATACAAAATATCAGTGTCGAATGGTCAAAAGTGCCAAAGATGTAACAAATCTGCACGGGAATGCTGTACCGTGTACGGTACAGGAAGATCCATCTGACCAGGTAATTTGCAAAGTTAATAACTCCCGCAAGGATTGGCTAGTTAACATAGGAGTTAATGGTTGCATTATATCTTTTAAACTGGATACTGGAGCCGACGTAAATGTACTGCCGTGAAATATTTTAGCTAATATAAATACATCAGAAAATGAGTTAACACCGATATTACTTACATTAAGAGGTAAGTCGGGAGGCACAATTCCAATAATAGGAAAAGGTCATATGAAAGTACAGCACAACAGAAATGTTTATGTTCTGAAGTTTATTATAGCAGATGTAGACTCGCCTCCTATTTAAGGTAGAAATTCCTGTGAGCAACTAAATTTAGTCAGGAGGGTGATGTCTGTCGAACAAAACAAAAAACATCAAATTCTGGATGAGTTCGACGATGTGTTCGAGGGTATAGGGTGTTTTCCAGGTGAATACAAAATAAGTCTTATATTAAAAAGCGCGCCCCGTGGTACATGCTCCAAGAAAACTACCGTTAGCATTAAAAGATCAGATTAAATCTAAGCTTGTGGAAATGCAACAGCAAGGTATTACTGCGAAAGTAGAAGGACCTACAGATTGGGTAAATAGCATGACGGTAATAAAAAAGGCCGATGGAGACTTACGCATATGCTTGGACTCTCAGGATCAAAATAAAGTGATTAGAAGGGAACACTTCAAATTGCCAACATTGGACGAAATAACAGCCAATTTAGGTACATCAAATTATTTTCGCACATTGGATGCTAAAAAAAATTTCTGGCAGGTAAAATTAAGTTCGGACAGCACTTATTTGTGTATATTTAATACTGTGTTAGGCAGGCATACATTTTTACGTATGCCGTACGGAATTAGCTCAGCCTCAGAAATATTCCATAAAAGACGACAATACGAACAGTTTTTTGATATAAAAGGGGTCTCTATGTTTAATCTATGGAAATACCAAAGAATCACACGATCAGCGCTTACGACGAGTATTACAAAGATGTAGGGAAATCAATATTAAACTAAACAAGAAAAAAAATAAAATTGCCTTAACGGAAATAAAATACTTAGGACATAAATATCTAGACACGGAATAACTCCCGATGATTTCCATAGCCAGGCCATTAAGAACATGCCTCGACCAAACTGTGTCAAAGACCTAGAAAGATTTTTAGGGTTAATTACATATGTCGGTAGCTTCATACCAAACCTATCTTAAAAGAAATACACGTTGCGAGAACTTCTAAAGAAAGAAGTAGTGTGGCATTGGGAAAAACAGCACGAGAAATGTTTTAATGCTCTTAAAAACAGTCTCGTGAACCCGCCAGTGTTGCGGTATTATGATCTCGAGAAACCAGTAACATTGTCAGTTGATGCGAGCAAGAATAGTTTGGGTGCCTGTCTAATGCAAGATGGTTTACCAGTGTGCTATGCCTCCAAGTCATTAACAAAAACAGAGCAAGCTTATGCACAAATTGAAAAAGAACTATATGCATGTGTTTTCGCGTGTGAAAAGTTCTACATGTATATCTACAGTAGAACTGATATAACAATCGAAACTGATCATAAGCCATTGTTTTCAATAATAAATAAACCACTGGTTGATACACCTCCTCGATCACAAAGATTGTTGATGAGGTTACATCCCTATACATTTAAATTAGTATATAAGCCGGGTAAGTACCTATAGATCGCCGATACGTTGTCTCGTGCTGTCGACTCCACTACCGCAACCACTGAACCAAGTGACCTACTAGATGCCCAGGCGCAGGTTTGTGTCCTCGCAGAAACAAATCCACTGATAGATACATATTTTTGAGAAATGCAAGAACTAACTAAAATAATAAAGAAAGGTTGGCCCACAAATAAAAATCAAAACAAAGATGAACTGAAGCCGTATTAGAATTATAGAAGTGAGCTTTCTCTCGCTTTGACATTTTGTGGAGAGGAAATCGTGTAATAATACCAAAATGCATGCGACCCGAGATGTTAAAAAAATACATGTTGGTCATTTAGGTATAGAAAAATGCAAGCTTAGGGCTCGTGAAATTATGTTTTGGCCACATATGAATGCACAATTGCAAGACTAACTTTCGCATTGCCAGCTATGTCTTACATTTAAAAGGCAGAATTGCAAAGAGCCGTTACTTCAGCATGAAGTCCCTGAAAGAGCATGGTGCAAGGTAGGCGTTGATATGTTTCACTTTCGAGGTGAAAGTTACATGCTCATGGTGGATTATTACAGAAAATTTATCGAAGTAGTGAATGTGGGGTCTATGATATCGGAAATCATTGTAAAACAATAATTGGAAATCATATCAAATCATCGCGCGCTCATCACCGACCAGCATCTGTTTCATATAGCGCGACCAATTCCCTCACCTACGCATAACTGCACGTAATTTTGAACTATAGTAGCTTGTGTTAAGTGCATACTCATTCGGAATCGACAATGACCTGCAAAAAATGTAATGATCGGTTAAATGCGGATAATGTATTGTGTTCCCAGTGTAATGGCCGTTATCATTTGGGGTGTGCCGGTGTAGCATTTCTGCTACACAGCAGTCATCTTACGGTATGTGGTTTCCCACATACGGTAAGATGACTGCTGATAAGAAGGCATCGTGGCAATGCCCCCCCTGCCGCCATTCAGCTGACGATCCCTTGATGGAGCTCATAAAGGAGGTTAAAGGATTCAGGAACGACATGATTTACCTTCAAACTAACGTACAGGGAACTAATGATGGAATCGGCACTATTAAAACAAAGATAACGGCGCCTGAGACCCGTTTTGATAACGTGGATTCTCTAGTTACTGCCGTCGAAAACCAAACGAGTTGTTTAGTTTCGATCGAAAAGAAGCTGCGAGATTTTGAAATCGAAATAGCCTCATTGAAGAAAGAAAACGCTGTTCGAGACCAGTTTACAAGATTAAATAATATTGAAATAGCAGGGGTACCCCAAAAGGAAGGCGAAAATCTTATGTAATTGTTACGTTGTTTGTCGCAAAAAGTCGGCTTTGACCTGCACGATTCGGATGTTGACGCGATTCACCGCGTTCGAAGATTCTTGGAGCCTGACTCTGGGACTCGACTAAACGCCAATATGAGTAGCAGACCACCGGCTATCATAGTTCGGTTCCGCCAACGTCGCCGTAAAAATGAGTTAATGGCCACTGTGCGCGTGCGCCGCGGTGTCATAACAGCTGACTTAGGGCTGCCCGGACCGGCGAGTGACTTCTACGTAAAGGAACATCTTACTCCAAGCAAAAAACAACTACTTAGACAGGCTCGTGTACTGAAAACTGAACTCAATTACTTTCATTTATGGGTCAGAAATTGTAAAATTCTTATGAGGAAATCCGATCGATCCAGAATTGTGCAAATTTCTGAAGAATCTGACCCTAGGAAACTTGTATGACTATGTACTGTATTATTACCTATTTTTGCAGGCTGTTTCTTGTTGTTATTTTTTTTTTCAATCCTATTAAAGTTCGAGCATATACTATGAAACCTTTTTATCAATCGATATCACGTCTGAGAAAGTATTTTATACAAACGCTGACTGAGCATTACTTTCATTTTAACTTCATTTATGACTATTAATGTCTACTAAAACCCCGCTAAATATCTATTACCAGAACGTAAGGGGTCTGCGTACAAAATCACACTAGCGTAATAACTTCAAACTATGATATAATTTGTCTCACCGAGACTTGGTTGAATAACGAATTTTTCAGCAGTGAATTTTTCGATCGTAAGTAAACTGTGTTTAGATGTGACCGAGACGGCCGCATGGCTCAGAGGGGTGGGGGGGTGATTATAGCGGTGAGGAACGACATCTTCGCGGTACGTAGGGACGAATGGTGTTCATCGCAGGGGCACGAGGAGCTCTGGCTGTGCGTGTCGCTAGCGCCCGCGCCTGAGTCGTGGCAGCCTGCCCCGCCGGCGCCCTCTCCACCTGCCCCGCCATCGTCCTCACACGTTCACCGGCGACCCCGACGCGCAAACCCTGAACTAAATATTGTTTGTGCCTACTTCCCGCATTACTACGATCATAAAAATTCTTTACAGCTTTTCTTTGACAATACTTCGTCACATATACAAAACAATCCAAACGATATTTTTGTTTTGCTGGGCAACTTTAATATTACTTACGCATCCTGATCATTTAACAACAATTGTACACTCTTGCAAATCGATACTAATGATGATAATTTAGTTCGTTTGCTGTCTGATTTTATAGCAATTACAAGTTTCACCCAACACAACAGATGTCTAAATTTTAATGGTCGTATTCTAGACCTGGTACTGTCCAACGCGGTCTGTTCACTGAGTGAAGTCAACCATATGTTGGCTCAGGGAATAGTAGTAAATGAAGTGGACTATATTTTCAATAGGTTGAAGGAAGTTATATTAAAATCAATAATCAGCTCGTGTATGTATCGAACGCGTTGGTGGTACAAGGTGAAGTAAGAGTCGCGGGGCGAGAGGGGTACCTCCCGCAGTAGTATGGGCTCCAACATCCTCCCGGCCTTGAAGTCCTTGGTCTTCAATACATTGGTAGAGGGCATGAACCTTGGAAGGCCCGTTTGATGACGCCCTTCTTCGTCTTCAGCTTGAACACGCGCGCCACGCAGTCGCCGCCGGGGAAGGTCTTGATGACATGCCCAAGCAGCCATAACAAGGGAGGCTGAGTCCTGTCCTTGACCAGCACCAGGGTTCCCATGGCCATGTCAGAAGTGTTGCTTGATGTATTCCACCCTTTGGTATCTCTCTAGTCGGCCAAACTTGGCATCAAGCACCTGTGGATGTGGAACCGAAATTAGCGAGCGTCCAATCAGGAAATGGGAAGGAGTCAATGCGGAACAGTCTAGGGGATCAGTGGAAAGTGGAATTAGGGGACGTGAATTTAATATTGCCTCAATTTGATACAACAGAGTGTTCAGTTCTTCGTAAGTGAAATTAATTTGTTGAAGCAATCTTCGAAGGTGGTGCTTAGTGGAGCGGACAGCAGCTTCAGCTATGCCGTTAAAATTGGGAGAGTAAGGGGGCACAAAGGAAAATTATATGCCTTCTTGTGCCATAGATGAGGCTAAATTTCACTCTTGTAAAAAGCGATTTAACTCATTACAGGCACCGACTAGGTTGGTACCGTTATCCGAGAGAACACTCTGAGGTTTTCCTCGTCGCGCCACGAACCGATTGATGGCGGCCATGTAGGCCTCTTTGGTTAAGTCCGTGACGAGCTCGATGTGAACGGCCTTCACTGCAAGACAGACAAAAATGCATACATAGGATTTTATAAGTCTGCACCCTCTCCCCTTACGATCAGCGATGAGTACTGGGCCAGCATAGTCAACACTGCAATGTAAAAAGGGAAACTCGAGATTTGTTCTTGAAGTAGGCAATTGTCCCATAATGGGCTGTACAATTTTGCATCGGTACCTAAAACATTTGACGCAAGTCCTCACTACTGACTTGGATAGGTTTCTGCCTCCTAAAGGCCAATAATTTTGTCGTACAGTGGCTAAAAGTAATTGTGGCCCTGCATGTAATTTCGAAGATAAGTTTTGTTAAATGATGATGCCTGTTCATCACCGCTCACCCCCGAAGATCTTCATCATAAATCCTTAAATAACGATCTAGAATTAACACTATCTGCCAATATCCCCCAACTGAAAAGTAACCCTTCCACTAAACCAATTTTTCATGCCGGCAATTATGATGAGATCCGAAGAGGTTTTTCGAACGTTAATTGGAATATTCTTGATCGAATGAATACTGAACAATCTGTATTAAATTTCTACTCTATAGTCAATAAGCTGTAACGTTGTAAGTTACCGTTGTCTTCACTCTATCATTAACTGGTCTTATTTTAAATTTAAGTAGTAATTCTCTTAATAAAACTACCAAATGAGGCTAGTAATCACAGTATTAATTTTCACGCGCTGTACTAGCAACATTCCACTGTTGACAACTCACTCGCTCTGCTATGATTGGCCCGTTTTAAACTAACTAGCCGTGACCGCAACTTGACTTTGCGGCGCCGGCGTCATTCCGAAAACTCACTCAGCACTATACGCACGTCCGTCCTACTGGCGCTCTGTAACGGTCCCTTTTTACCGTACGCCGACGAACGACTCTAAACAGTAATTACTTACGTTTAATCATAACGTACTACTAGTAGTTACGTTTTAGTTTTGTCTGTGCTTCATATTAACCCCGATTGAGTTCGGGGTTCCTGGCACCTCTTCGGGATCACCGCTTGTCCTCGCTACCCTACGGTTTCCCGGTTCCTGGCACCTCTTCGGGACCACCGCTTTTCCTCGCTACCCTACGGTTTCCCGGTTCCTGACACCGCTTCGGGCTAACCTGCTTCCCTGCTCCGGCTGCATTCGGACCGTTACTTCTCCGACGTCAGCGGCACTCCGACTACGGCAAAACCCGCAGGGAAGATTCGTTGCTGCGTAACCAGGGTCAGACTACATTTGGAGAACCCACGTTAAATAAAATTTCTTGTTGGCTACCTATTTGGAATCTTTTTATTCCTCTCCAAGTAGGGACGTCACAGTGGCGCCCAACGTGGGGCGTCTGGCCTTGCTTACGCTGTAAGTAGTTAGTTGTTTGTGTGTGCGTGTTTTTGTAAACGTTTACCTGTGTTGTAATTTTGGTTTTGCTTAGCAACTTCTGTGTACGTGGTTATTATTCAAACTTTTAAATTGTAGTGTTTTTTTTCAAATTCCTACGTTGGTTTTAATTTCTCGTTCTCTTATAAAAAAATTAACCACCTACCCACTAGTTGCAATATTTTTATTTGCAGTTTTAACATATATATTTTTTTCTACATCGTCATTCACTTCATTCATACCGTCAAAACCTAACGTACATAAATCATTTTGTAACAGAACGGAGACTAATTAGTAGCGTCATTTTCAATTCCTTGATTTCTCTTCCTGTGCTGTCCCGGGAAATCAAAAAAGAATACGGCAGTTGCATTTCCTCCTGTGCATGTCGTAAGAGGCGACTAAAGGAATCAGTACACTTTCACTACTCATCTCTTTGGTATTTATTATTTGAGCTGCATCATGTCTTTTCAAATTAAGTTTCTCTCTCTAAACAAAGCAGAACTGGAGTACGAAGTTGCCATCAGAGGTGAAAACCCAGGCACTACCGTAGAAATTTTACGTAAACAAATAACTAAACTTGTGACAGAATACCCGTCAGAGGACGTTCTGTTATCTCACCTTGAACCTAAGGACGACTTACTTGCAGTCGTCAAAATCTTGGACAAAGTGCAATCTACTCTTGACGGACCTGCACCAGATAGATCCTCTCTTCTTAGGACACAAAATCTGATGCACCATGTCTATCACAGATTAAGTCGGGTACCTACGGATGAAAAGTTCGAAACGGGCCATGATCAACTGTCGGAGATTTACCGAAAATATTATTCGAAGATCCTAGCTCTCTTATCACAAGCAAAGGATCCCCTTTCAATATCTTCCTCGTCTAATACTGCGTGTAGGGAATCAACGCCATCTGTTAGTGGCGCGAACGTGATTTCTGTAACTTGCGAGCGTAGCAATACTTCCGAACTTAGTAAATTGAAGTACGACGGGAAATCATGTGTTCGGGCTTTTATCGAAAGGGTTTCGGAACTGTGTCAGGCCAGAAATATTTCGGACTCCAAACTTCTGTCCTATGCAACGGAAATTTTCACCGATCAAGCATTGCACTGGTTCCGAAGTATAAGAGATAGCGTTAACAACTGGTCGGATCTCAAATCTCTGTTGTTAGAGGATTTCAGCCAAACTGACTATGATTATCGTCTACTTTCTGAAATTAGGGCTCGCACTCAGGGCGAATCAGAAACGATAACCATTTATCTTTCCATAATGGCAGGAATGTTTTCGCGCTTATCGAAACAATTATCCGAAGAGGACAAATTAGAGATACTATTGCACAATATCCGGCCATGTTATGCGAGTACGTTGGCCTCGGCAACTCAGATTGTGGATATTGAGGTATTGAGAACGTTGTGCAAAAATTACGAAAATATACAAACCCGTATGTCACACTTTCGCGAGCCACCAACGATTACCACACACACACTAGCACCCGAATTTGCTTACAAGCCATGTAAGACGAAATCTGACAACCATGTCTCTGCGATCGCTCCTGCAACAACTGTAAAGTCAAATAACTTTTGTCTAAGATGCCGCTCTAACACTCACGATCTTCGTCAGTGTAAGGTTAGTCGTGACGTCATCGTCTGTTTTGGGTGCGGTAATAAAGGTGTAAAGAAACCTGAATGCCCTAAATGTACTCCTACCGTTCAAAAAAACTAATTAGCCAGAATTGGGACGGTTCTAAGGGTCATTTCGATAGAGTAGATTTTGAAAAATGGCTACAAACCCTTAGAAACTTCTTCTCTAGTTTCAGAGTCGCCTCAATTCTGGATAGTAAACCAACAAAGGACAGTAGACCCTATATTTCCGTTAGAATCGGGGACATCCCTGCTTCTGGTCTACTCGATTCTGGATCTGCTGTCACTATTCTCGGCAATGATTCTCATAAATTATTGTCGGACCATGGTCTAAAAGTATTTACCGATGATTGTATCTCCGTGACTGCTGCTGGAGGCCAGTCCCTTCAAAGTATTGGCTACATCAATCTTCCCATTCACTTTGAAGAACAATTCCACATTATTAAGGGTTACGTGTTACCAAATGTGGACAGCCCACTTATCCTAGGCATTGACTTTTGGCGGATTTTCAATATTTGTCCCAAATACTTAGGTAGCATCACCTTGTCCAACTCTTCTTTGGCAGAAATAAGTATCGACAAAAATGAGACTTTTATACAGTCTTACGATAATCTCTCTGATTCACAAAAGTCCACAGCCGATTCAATTGTCAGTCAATTCCAGGAAATCTCCACTGACAGTATGGGCCTTGGTAGAACTAGTCTTATAACTCACCATATCGATACTGGTGACTCTCAACCTATAAGACAACGTTACTATCGAATGTCACCTGAGAAGCAGCGAATTTTGGTAGAGCAAGTCGACGAAATGCTAGCGTTAGATGTAGTTGAACCTTGCGAGAGCGCTTGGTCGTCCCCTGTCCTCATTGTCTATAAAAAGAATGGACAACCTCGCTTTTGCCTCGACAGCCGTAAACTGAATTCGGTCACAAAAAAGGACGCATATAACCTACCCTATATAACTGAAATATTAGACAACCTACGCGATGCAAAATTCTTATCTAGCGTAGATTTGTCGAAAGCGTTCTGGCAAATTCCAATAGCTCCAGAAGATCAAGACAAAACTGCATTCTATGTTCCAGGCAGAGGAACTCTCCGTTTTAAGACCACTGCTTTCGGTCTCACCAATGCCCCTGCCACTCAACAAAGGCTTGTCGATCTTCTGTTCGGGAATTTTGATCTAAAGGCGTTCGCATATTTAGATGATATTATTATCATCAGCAGCAGCTTTGAGGAACACGTGTCCTTACTACTAGGCGTGCTGCATAAATTAAAACAAGCGAACTTATCCATCAACCTTGAAAAATGCAAGTTCTTCAGAAATGAGTTGAAGTACTTGGGTTATGTTGTGGATGCGCATGGCCTTCGCACTGATCCTGAAAAAGTCGAGGCTATCCTTAATTTCCCAACACCCACAAAAAAAAAAGATCTTAAACGCTTCCTTGGAACAGCCACGTGGTACCGCCGTTTCGTCCCCAACTTTAGCACTATTGCCGGACCACTCAACCAGCTGACTTCAAGTAAGAAGAACGCACCCAAGTTTCAGTGGACAACTGAAGCTGATGATGCTTTTAATAAGCTAAAAGAGTGTCTTGTATCAGCCCCGGTTCTCTCTTGTCCCAATTACGATTTACCGTTCGAAGTACACACTGATGCGAGCAATTTTGGGATTGGTGCCATGCTCACACAAACGATTGATGGTAAAGAACATCCGATTGCATACATGAGTAGGGCGTTGTCGGGATCTGAGAAGAACTACAGTATAACCGAGAGGGAGACGCTAGCAGTTTTAACCGCTCTAGAACACTGGCGGTGTTACTTGGAAAACGGAAAAACCTTTACCGTTTACACCGACCACTCCGCGCTCAAATGGTTCTTGTCACTGGACAACCCTACCGGAAGACTAGCACGCTGGTGTGTGAGGTTGTCTGCCTTTAATTTCGAACTTAAACATCGTCGTGGGGTCGATAATGTCATTCCAGATGCACTATCTCGTGCTTTCCCATGTGCTTCTATCAGTACGGTCAACTCTAATTTGACTACTACTGACACATGGTACAAAAACATTTATAACGGTTGTTTAGAAAAGCCGAACCTCTTTCCTAACTACTTGATCGAAGGTGGTGCTCTCTATCGCCACTCCAAAAATAAGTGCGAAATGATTTCGGAGTTTTCCTGGAAGGAAGTGGTGCCGAAAGAATTGCGTGACAGCGTCATAGAGGAGAATCATGCTGACCCTACTGCTGCTCACTTGGGTATTTTCAAGACCTATCGACGCTTACTTCTTCGATACTACTGGCCGGGCATGCACCAAGACGTCGTACGTTTTGTTGGTTCTTGTTCAAAATGTCTCACTTACAAACCACAAAACCATCCGACGCTGGGTACGATGGGTCGACCTAAACAATGCTCACGGCCGTTTCAAATGATATCCATTGATTTCATAGGTCCACTTCCGGTCAGTCGAAAGCAGAATAGTAATATTTTGGTCGTAACATGTTGCTTCTCAAAATATTGCCTTATTTTTCCCATGCGACGCGCTACTTCGGAAGCTGTCGTCAAGGCTCTGGAGGACTCTGTGTTTCTGGTCCACGGAATCCCACAGACAATATTCCTTGACAATGGTACCCAGTTTATTAGCTCGGTAACAAATACCCTCTTTAAGAAATACAAGATACCTAACGTATTCTTCTCTCCGAGATATACTCCGCAAGTAAACACTGTCGAGCGCTATAACAAAACAATAGTTACATGTATTTCCACCTACGTGGACAATGACCACAGAACCTGGGACACTAATATTCCCAAAATACAGTATGCCATTAACAACTCCGTCAATGAAGCAACTGGCTACACTCCATCGTTCCTCGTGTACGGACGAGAAACGGTTACTTGTGGTTCTCATTATACAGATAACGATCTGGGTGAGGAACTACTATTTCTGCCACGCGACATTTACGCTGAAAATCTGGGTCACCTGTCAAAATATTTTGATAAGGTACAGGCATCTCTTTGGCACGCACATAAAAAAAATACGGCGCACTATAATCTTAGGCGGAAAGAGGCAGAATTCAGCGTAGGCGACATTGTCCTAAAACGTGCTTATGTCTTGAGTGATAAAGACAAGTACTTTAGTAAAAAGTTAGCGCCCAAATATACCAAATGTCGCGTCTCCGCTAAGAAATCACCCTTGGTATACATTTTAGAGGATATGACGGGAAAGGACTTAGGCACCTGGCATGTTAAGGATCTAAAACTAGTTAAGAATATTTAGAATTAGGTTTTGGATTTTCATTACGTATGAAAACCCTTTACTGGGCGAGGGGGTATTGTAACGTTGTAAGTTACCGTTGTCTTCACTCTATCATTAACTGGTCTTATTTTAAATTTAAGTAGTAATTCTCTTAATAAAACTACCAAATGAGGCTAGTAATCACAGTATTAATTTTCACGCGCTGTACTAGCAACATTCCACTGTTGACAACTCACTCGCTCTGCTATGATTGGCCCGTTTTAAACTAACTAGCCGTGACCGCAACTTGACTTTGCGGCGCCGGCGTCATTCCGAAAACTCACTCAGCACTATACGCACGTCCGTCCTACTGGCGCTCTGTAACGGTCCCTTTTTACCGTACGCCGACGAACGACTCTAAACAGTAATTACTTACGTTTAATCATAACGTACTACTAGTAGTTACGTTTTAGTTTTGTCTGTGCTTCATATTAACCCCGATTGAGTTCGGGGTTCCTGGCACCTCTTCGGGATCACCGCTTGTCCTCGCTACCCTACGGTTTCCCGGTTCCTGGCACCTCTTCGGGACCACCGCTTTTCCTCGCTACCCTACGGTTTCCCGGTTCCTGACACCGCTTCGGGCTAACCTGCTTCCCTGCTCCGGCTGCATTCGGACCGTTACTTCTCCGACGTCAGCGGCACTCCGACTACGGCAAAACCCGCAGGGAAGATTCGTTGCTGCGTAACCAGGGTCAGACTACATTTGGAGAACCCACGTTAAATAAAATTTCTTGTTGGCTACCTATTTGGAATCTTTTTATTCCTCTCCAAGTAGGGACGTCACAAAGCTCATATTACCTCATGTTCCCCATAAAAGAGTAAATCCTTGTAATGGATATCCACCCTGGTTCACCAGCCCGCTGATAAAAGTTACTAAAGAAAAACTGAAAGTTCATAAACGTTGGAAAATATATAGCAATCCCCTTGACGAGATAGAATTTAAATTTTTAAGAGCACGTGAACATAAATTGGAACGCGAATGTTATTATCGTTTTGTCACGTTTGCAGAAGACAAAATAACTACGGCACCTAAATATTTTTGGTCTTTTTCAAAGTCAAAATTTCCAGGCAACATTATACCGCAGTCTACGACATATAAAGGCGAATCTTCAACAGACGGCAACAAGATTAGTAACTTTTTTAATGATTACTTTCAATCAGTTTTCGTTCAGGACTCCACTGTTAATGAGCCAGAGCAAGCTGGTGATGGTCCCGTCGACATTGATTCCATCCATATAACAGAGGAGCAGGTACTTGGGGTGCTACAGCGCTTGGACGTTAATAAAGGGGCTGGCCATGACCAAATTCACCCCTTTTTATTATTAATTGTGCAAAGGAGTTAGCTCCACACTACACATTTTTTTTAATAAATCGATCTCTGTAGGCCACTTTCCTAATAAATGGAAAGTTGCACTTATCATACAAATTTTGATGACCAATGTGACCAAATATAGGCCGATCTCCAAATTTAATATTTTTGGTAAGATCTTAGAGAAGATTGTGACCCAACAAATAACCTCAGCTGTTCATCAATATATATCACATCATCAGCATGGTTTTGTCGCGGCCGGAGTGTCGACACAAATGTTCTCACTCTGACGGACTTCGTCCTGGATAAGATAGATGCCGGTTACCAAGTGGATGCCGTGTATACCGATTTTTCAAAAGCATTTGATAAAATTAATCATCACCTTCTAATTTCCAAAATACGAAATCTCGGTATACACGGTGATCTACTTAGATCGATAGAATATTACATTGGTAATCGTAGTCAGGCTGTAGCATTGAAAGGTTTTACCTCCCGATTTCTTTCTGTACCCTCAGATGTCCCTCAAGGGCCACATTTGGGCCCACTGTTATTTATCTTGTATGTGAACGACATCGGCAATCGTGTCGCTTGCATTAGAGACTTGGGTATTACTTTGGATTCAAAACTGTCATTTAATACTCACATAGATAATATTTGTACAAAACCTACAAAACCCTTGGCATGATACTCCGAATGTTTAAACCTTTTAGAAGTCCCTTACCAACAAAATCCTATACTACTCTGTAGTGTTATGCTACTTACATGCCATTTTCCAGTCTGCTTTGATGGTCTGCATTTATCTCACAGCTGGATATTTCATATCACCTTTATTTTCATAGGACCCTGTAACGTTTTAAACCATGAGAACACAATAACAAATCATTTTCACTTCGTATTTTCACACTATCAGCACTTTTAAATCGATGTCGAAGGGGTTTTCCTTTGGTGACCTTGTATTTGGCTCTCTCCGAAACTCTGCAATCTCGGGCTTCGTGCGCGCTGGTGCGCTACCTTTTTATATATCGATAATGTCTCAATTTTCATTGTTATCTTGTTGTTTTCTCTATTACGAGCCTGAAATCAAAATCTGACATATTTTGATATCGTTGTTTATCTGGTTGTCATGGCAATGTCCATTTAAAACTCATTAGCGGTCCGATATGTTTACTTCAATACTTTTACAAAAATACTTTTTCCCTCTTGGCCTTTCACAAAAATTGCTTTTAATTTAAATAATTTTTAGAACTCTCCAAAAAGAGTATAAGAGCGGAACATTGCTGAAATCAGAAAAAGTCTCGCTTCAGCTCTTGAAGAGGAAGCATCACCTAAAGGCCTTATCCCGGGGCCGCACTGCCCCGGGATCCTGCGAGCCTCTGCTGAGTCGCCTACTGTTTGCTGCTGCTGCCTTACTGCCGTCTCCAACCACCTATACTCTGACGTGCTGCCGTCTCCAATCAACTATACCCTGACGTGCTGGCGTCTCCAACCACCTATACCCTGACGTGCTGCCGTCTCCAACCATCTATACCCTGACGTGCTGCTGCCTTCAAGCCACCTCCTACAACACCTCCGGATCTCCAACTACTCGCAACTACTCCAGGCTTCGGGCACCACCGCCGCGTGCTTCCTGTTCTGCCCTCCTACTCTCCGTGTCCTTCGCTCCCCTTTTTATATCTTTTGTACCTGTATCTTTTAAAACCTGTGTCACCTCATTCATCCTCATCCTCATATCATTTTTTTTTAAATAATCATTGTAAATCAACATAATAAACTGTCATTTCTAAATTTTATTCTGGTTGTTGTTTCTTGTTAGGTTCTGGTTAGGTTCTTGTCGCTACACGACATTTCTTATGTGAGGAGTATCCTTGAGTTCGGGAGTGTGGTTTGGACTCCCCAATATCAGGTTCATATTGATCGCTTAGAACGTATTCAAAATATATTTGTAAAATCACTTAACTACAGAGTCGGTCATTTCTCCAATAATGCAGTAAATTCGGCCAAGCACCATAATTTGCCGTCCCTTGTCAATCGTCGCTTGTACCTCGATGCACTACAAAATTGTAAATAATTTTACAAATTGTCCTTCCCTGCTAGATAAGATATCGTGTAAAATCAAAAACGCATTTTTACGTTCTCATGATCTTTTCCACGTACGTTTTGCTCGCACCAACTACTCTCAGCACACTTTCTTCAGACGTGTCTCAAAATTCTATAATAGGTAGCTTAATGATATCGATCCCTTTAATAAAACTTTAGGTTCTTTTAAGAATCTCCTCAGATCAACATTGTCTTAATAATTTTAGGTTTAGCTCCGTTATAATAATGTATTCTTTCGACGACATTACCTAATTATTATTACGCTAGATTTTTAGAGTAAGCAGTTTGTTAATTTTGCTCTCTCATTCGATCGCTCGATGCGTTAAAAAACTTATATTTTATGTTATCTTATGGAACTCCAAATCTATTCGTATGTCTTTTAATTAAGTATAATTAGTATAAGACTGTTTGTTTCCTAAATAAATAAAATAAAATAAATAAATTAGTCACCAGGGTGTCCCTGAGGTGGTATATTCAGAAAATGGGCCCGAATTCTTGTCATAGAGCTACAGGTTATTTTCACAAGATTGGGGTTTTCAACGTCATATTTCATCACCCAGATACCCTCAATCTAATAGACAAGTGGAGCGCACTATACAAACAATTAAAAGCATGCTTAAAAAGACATCACATGATGGTTCAGATTTCAGAAAAGCCTTATTAGAGTATACAGTACACAGTAGAGTATAGTACTTAATACACCAATAAGTGAAAAATTACCGTCACCATCAGAGTTACTATACAATAGAAGGTTAAGGAGTACATTATACAGGTACCGGCTCCAGTATGCAGGTACAACCAGCCACAACTAATAATTACTGTTAACGACGAAAGCGACGTCACTGTTTAAATGATTACTGTAAATATATTGTTAAAATAAATAAATAAAGATAATATTTGTAGGACATTAGAGTTAAGGAAAACCTAGTTAAGCAACTTATGTTTTGTGTTCATATTCTATTAGATTTAAGTATGTTATGAGAATAAAGATATTTTATTGGTTGTTTTTTGATGTGTAGCCTGTGCGAACCGAGCTCCGATTGAAGCGACTCGAGGCGCGCAGGCACCTATATTTAATACCTCGGTGAGGCGGGGGACCGCGGGCCGGCCAAAATAATACAAAACCCTTATTAAAAAGCCCGCGGTCACCCAAATCATTATGTAAAAGGATATTTAGAGACTTAAGGTATTGAATAAGCATAGATTTAAGACAATAAATGTAAAATAAAACCATTTTAATTAGAAATAAAGCCTAGCGGGGAAGGAGGGGCGAGGAAGGGGGCGGTGTGCGGCGCGGGGTCTGAGGTAAACAAAAACTACTCTCAGGCGGTCCAATAAAAGGCGCGCGCGCGCCGCCGAAAATTCATCGAGCTACAGCAGAAGAAACACCAAGGCCTCCCCCTCGCCTCTCCGCCTTCAAATATTGAAGAAATTGCGTTATCATTCGAGCCCTCTTCGCCATCAACATAATAAGAAAATCTACAGTCCACGCTGCGCCCCGCAATAAGTACACACAAATACGAATTGCGGGGTACTCTATGTACATCGCGTACATTGTTTGGTCCTTCGAGCCGGATCACTGAAGCATCAAGAAAATTAAGAAGATGGTTGTAACTAGAAGTAACAGCGGAAAAGAAGACTCTTCCGGCAGCGGCGGCACAACGACGGAAACCGTGACCGGGACCGATACCACGACTGGAACCGGTACCACGACCGGCACCGGCACAACCGAAGACACCAACGCGACGACGGGCACGAACACGACGGACGCATGCAGTCACGACACGACCTCCGGCACCAGTAACGCCAGAGGCCACGTCGACACGTCAGGAATCAGAGCCACACCCGCCGCCAGCACGGTCATCGAACGCCACACCGCCGAGTTAATGCCGCCACCGACGAACACGAAAACGCTCAAGCCTGCTCGGTCGTGCCGATCCAAGGCCTCTAGCAAGAGACTCCTCGCGGAGTTGGAGGCCAAGGAGAGGCTAGCCGAGTTGGAGCTGAGGCGTATAAATGCCGAAGCAGAACTAGCGAAGATTCGGCAGGAACGCATCAACGCGACGTCGTCGCCGGAAGAGTCCGAAGAGGAGGAAGACCTTGCCCCACAAAGAATAGCCGATTGGCTCAACCGAAAGCCAGAAACAGAAGCCGCGATAGAAATACCCATCAAAGAAGAACGACGGGAACTCACCGCGTGCGCCACTACATTGCGCAAGCGGCGGGAGCCGCCACAAGAAGCTCCACAGAGACCCGCCGTGATGGACGTTACGTCGCTATCAACAGCCCTGGCCGAAGCCCTGCAAACAAGCAAATCAAACAAGAAGTACATACCAGACCTACCAGTCTTCAACGGCCTGTGCAACGAGTGGCTACACTTCAAGGTCGCTTACATCGAGTCCTCATCAAGTTTCTCTGCGTGTGAAAATGTGGCCCGAATCCGAAGAAGTCTCAAGGGTGTCGCTTGGGAGGCCGTCAGCGCCCTCCTCATCAGCCAGCCGCACCCGGAAGACGTCATCAAAGCACTAGAACGAAGATTCGGAAGACCAGACGCGCTACTAATGGGAGCAACAGAGAAGATGAAGGGGCTGCCACGACTCACCGACAGCCCACGTGACCTATGCATATTCGCCGGCCGCATCGCCAACACCGTTGCCACAATCGAACTACTAAAAAAGCCGCAGTACCTCTACAACCCGGAGCTACTGCGAACGATTGTGGACAAGCTAACGCCGATATTGAAGAACAAATGGTATGACTACGCCATAGAAAAGGAAGACACGCCCGAACTTAAGAAGATCGCCGACTTCCTGAATAGAGAAGCAGACAAGTGCACCCTCTACGCCCCGCCCGAACAAACGTCAGACTTCCGGGAAGCCCGGCCGACGGCGCGCAAGAGGACCGAGCGCACCTACGCTGCCACCACAGAAACTCCAAAGAAGAAAGAAGAGAAGCACGCGTGCCCACTATGCAAACACGCGTCGCATCTGCTCCCAGCGTGCCCACAATTCAACAAACTCACCGGGAACGAGCGCTGGGAAGTCGCAAAGAAAAACCACACGTGCTACCGCTGCCTGTCAAGCACACATCACCGCTTCAAGTGCCGCGCAAAACCGTGCGGACACGAGGGCTGCCCCATGCGACACCATCAACTGCTGCATCACGAAAAAGCCGCTCCCACCGGAGCAGCCGCCTCAGAAGAGTTGCAAAAGAGAAAAGAAGAGGTGGTGGCGGTCACCAGCGAGCGCACGGCCGCGCCCGCAATTGCTACTACACGAGGCTACTTGAAAATTGCACCTGTCATACTGCGGGGGCCCCGGGCTGAGATTCAAGCCTACGCCCTCCTTGACGACGGGAGCACCGTGACGATCGTGGACGCCGCACTCGCCGACGCCCTCGGCCTCGACGGGCCCACCGAACCTATGTGGGTCCAAGGCGTGGGCGGCAAAGAAATGGCACACAACAAAAGCAAGCGAGTCACCCTACACATTAGAGGGCAACACGGCGGCACAGAAAAGAAAATCACGAACGCGCACACAGTAGAAAGCCTCAACTTCACCACGCAGTCCATAAGCAACCAAGAGATGGAAGATTGCACGCACATCGAAGATATCAAGCACGAACTCACCTACAACGAAGCTACACCGAAGATACTCGTCGGACAAGATAACTGGGAGTTGATCGTGTCACGTGACATAAGAAAAGGACGGCGCGATCAACCCGTAGCTTCGAAAACTGCATTGGGGTGGGTGCTGCACGGGTGCCGCACAACACAAGCGGCCCCAATAACATACTGCTGCGCTCACCTCACACGCGTCAAGCCCGCCGATAAGACAGAAGAAATAAGGAAGCAATCCAGAAGATCAAAGCATATTCTAACTCATCATAAGTCCTGTGTGTGTGTTTTAGATACAAGTTTCAAAACATTATTCCAACAATATCTCTAGATTGTAAATTTTCTCCCACAATGTCAACAGCCACTTCGACAATGGTAGGTGAATTAAACATCCTTGTGTGTTCACCGGCAGGTGTTTTGTCAGTTCGAATGACAATATTATGGCTGGATGGCATCCGATCCAATGTATTTCGATCTTGTTTACTAAATTTTTGTTCTGATGAAGAAGCATTTGAAATTCTTGGACAATGGTTCTCTTCACTGTTGGATTGAGAACACAACGCTCATCAACTTCCGCATCTAAAGTGCCCATTAAATAAATTAGTTAAAATTGTTGATCCGCATCTGGTAGTGTTAACAGCGCAGCCAGTAAGTAATCCTTGTTTCTGTAATTTTTAAAGATTTGTCCAATAATTATTCCCGATATATATTTCAATACAAACTTGAATATTATAAAAAAATATTATGGTATAATACCTTAAAAGTGGGCATCAAATTGTCCTGTATAATATGTGTAGCGCCAAACGATGTCATCTGGAAACAGCTGTTATATTTCTGAATGTTGACCAAGAAGTGCTTAGAATCATTTCCAATCCCAGAAACTAAAGAACGTAAAGGATCTGGTGGTGGGACCAATTGTGGCAATTTTACTTTGCCTCCAGCACAACATAGTCCAGTAGATTAACCACTGTATTTTAACGCCTTATGTTTAATATTTATGCTTCGGAACGCACCTTTTTTCGTTGCGCGACTCGGACCGCGAGTGATCGGAACGGAACTAGCAGCTGTCACTTGTATAGAAACGTGATGACGAGTTAGAGGTTACTTTTTTGCACATGGCATTCGGGCCTTGGCTGTATTTTTATTAGTAATAATTGTCTAACACAGGTGTCGGGCCTGGTCGGAGTGTTAATTTGTAATAATCATCACGGAACAATCGTCCAATCGTCGGGAAATAAGTAGATTCACGTCATCGGAGTGAGTGCTTCGTGTTGTGAAGGGACGAAGTGATTCGGGGATCAATTCGTCGCATTCGGACAGCGACCCTTCGTGTCGGCAAGCAACACGACGGCGACAGCATCGGGCTACGACGAGAGTAAGATTCGACTCCTCTTCCCCCACCCTTGTGCTCCTCATCCCGTGTTCATGCCTAGAATTGAGCTTTCAAATTCCGGTCCACGGCATCAAAGGTCAGTACTCCTGGTGAAAATCAACCCTACCAAGATTCCACGCCCTGTCGGTTAAGGCGTGGAATTTAATCACCTTACAATATTTACAAATTATTGTCATTTCCCCAATTGTTACCGATTTGTCAGCATAATAATCTATTGCCGGATCATAGTGGAAGCAGCTCGTTCCAGAACCACAGGAGCACTGCGTCTGCGGAATCGTTCAATTTCATTATGTCCTGCTCACTGTTGTTGTGTTTGATGTGCACGAACTCGTTGCATTCTAAGCCTATCTACTTCATTGGCACTCACTAAAGAACGCAATTCTGACATATCAATACGACAATTTTCTTGATCTGTCTCTCTCTGGTCATCAGTGCGGTTAGCACGTGAGGTAGATCTTTGCACATTTGATTGAATGCGACGACCTTAGTCAGGTCGTCTTCTCCTTGGCATCATTAATTGTAATTAATCAAAGTGAGAAAAGTTCTCGCGCACTTAGTGTAACGGCATTAAAGGCTAAGGTCGAGCCACCGCTATCAGTAGCTATGATCGTCTATTCTACCTAACCCAAAAAGAGATGTCACGATTCAGCTATAAAATTTTATATCTGCCGTAGTGACCTATTTCTTCATGTATGTGTAAAATTAGTTCCTCCTGTAGTGATTTCGGAATTACTAACAACTGTACGTTCCGCTTCGGCACGTAAAAATATAACGTATCACCTACTAGCTTGTAATTATCAAACCCTCTCGTTTCCGTATCTACCACCCTACGTCTGATACAACCGCTAATTCGATTTAACCGCTCATATTCGCTTTGTTATCTCGCAATGTCCCGTAAACTCGAAATAACACTTGCGGTATTCGATGCCTGAAACCAGAATATTCTCGGCTGAACATTTATACTGTCAATCATACCTCCAGGTCCCGTTATTTGCCTGCTTAGCGTGTCGGCAATTTGATTATCAGTCCCTCGCACAAATTCTATGTCGTAATCGAATTGCTCTAAAAACATAACCCACCTAGTTACGCGTGTCCCCAACAAAGTCCACGACTTAATGAACGTCAAACTTTTATGATCAGTTCTAATAATAACTTTTTCTCCCCGCAAATATATCTCAAATCGCTTTAAAGTGTATATAACTGCATACATTTCCTGTTCGCTGACAGACCATCTAGTTTGAGCTCCCTTAAATGCCTGCGAACAAAACCCTATAATTCGTTCCTGGCCCAAATCATCTAA
The DNA here is from genome assembly GCA_949825045.1 of Argyresthia goedartella. NCBI lineage: Eukaryota > Metazoa > Arthropoda > Insecta > Lepidoptera > Argyresthiidae > Argyresthia > Argyresthia goedartella. The sequence goes on from OX463830.1 coordinate 28,108,127, forward strand.
TTGATAAACATAGCCCCCAATTCCTATAGCGCTGGCGTCGCATTGTACATAATACGTTTTTCCCGCCAATGGCTGACTCAATATTATACTTTCTAAGAATTGGTTTTTTATCTCGTCAAAAGCACTCTGCACCTGCGCACTCCAGACGAACTTGACTCCAGACCGTAATAAATTGTATAAGGGCTGTGTTAACGTTCCAAAATTTTTTTGTAAACCTCTGCAAGTAATTTATGAACCCCAAAAACGCCCTCAATTGCCTTACAGTTCTGGGTGACGGATATAATTTAAGTGTTTCAAATTTGTCTTGGTCCATCTGCAAACCTTGTGTAGGCAAAATGTACCCCAATAACTTGACCTTTTTTTGTGCGAACTCGCATTTTTTTAGTTTGCATGTGAAGCCCGCGTCTTTCAATTTACTCAGAACCGTTTCCACTTGAGACAAATGCTGATCGAAATCACCCTCAGTTAAAATCGCCAAATCGTCAACAAAATTTAAACAATATTACCTAACCTCTGGCCCTAAAATTAAGTCCATCGCCCTCGAAAATGAACCCACACTGGTTTTCAACCCCTGAGGTAAAACGTTGTAAACATAACTTCTGCCTTGATATACAAAACCCGTGTATCGTTTAGATTTGTCTGATAATGGTATAGAAAAATACGCATCTTTGATATCAATAATCGCTATATAATTTATCCGGCGACCCGATCGCAATATCTCACTCATTAAAGGTGTAGTTTCAACTTCCCCAACCATTCCCGTGTTTAATTGTCGTGCATCTAGCAATATACGGACCTCCCCTGACTTCTTTAGTGCACAAGTCAATGAACTGCTGAAATCCGTAGATTGCCTGCTAATAATACCTATCTGTTCCATTTCTTCCAAACGTTTTGTTACTTTATCGCGATATGCGAACGGTATGGGATAGCTTCGTTTTACGAAAGGCGTTTCATCTCTCATTTTTATCTCATGTATATATTTATTTGTCCGACCTACCCTATCGCTAAGCAACTCTGCATGTTTATTTAACACCGGCAATAACTTTGTTTTGTGTTCAACAGGTATTGATGAATTATTCACTTATTCCTCTATCATATTTCTACTGGTATCTTGGTTCTGTACTCCCATTGTACAACAGCAAGAATCCTGATTAGGGCCAGTACCTAATGGTATTTCACACATCCGCCCGGCGCTTCGTATAATTAGCCTCTTATTACCCTCACACATTAAACTGGCTCGCGTCTGTTGTATAAAATCAAACCCTAAAATTAAATCTTTAGGCACCCTTGTTAATACTAGCATTGGAGTATCGATAACGCATTCACCTTTTGTTAATGGCAACGTAACTAACTTATCAACCTTTTCCTAACTAACCCCAAATGCACCTGTGATTCTCAAACTTGGAATCGGTATTTCCGTCGGTTTTCCCAATTGCCTGCACACTTCATCGTACACTCTCCGACTAATTACACTGATTTCGCTCCCCGAATCAATCAAACTCCTTACAACAATATTCCCAATACGCACATCTATCTCAGGTAATGTCAATGTACTACATAAATCGCGCCCACACTCAGTCGTATCGTCGTCTCTGAATATCGTATGTAATCGCCTGTCATCGCGGCCTATACAATTCAATCTCAATTTTTCATCTAAACACACGGCATATCCGTGCGCTTTATGCGCTAATAATTGAATAAATTCATTCACACCCACGTTCGAATCCAAATTACACAGATCATACAGTCTATGTTTTTTCCCAATTTGATCGGCTGTCCACCCGAAGCGTAATAAATATCTGAGCGCGAACGACTCGCGCGAGTCCACTAGTTTTTTGAATTCGAACTTATCGCATTATTTCTGTCACTTGAACTTTGCCCTGCCTCTGTATTATCTGAAACATCATTTCCCCTTTGGAACCCTATTGCCTTGAAACTAGCCTGAAGCTGTCTACCTCTACCGCGAAAATAACCGCGAGCGCGCGTCCCAAATTCGTTTCGCGCCTTTGTTCCTGCGTTATAATTATTCCTACGACTCACCGCGTTATACAGCATCGTATTTACTCGCATAGCTCGATATTGCCCACGCATGTAGCTATTCCGCCTTACGTCGTTCGTATTCATTGTCTCCGAACTCTGCAACGCACTTAATCCCCCATCGACATTCCGTTCTAAATACCGAAGGAACTCGACCGCATTTCGTATAGTCATTGGTTCCTTTCTAGCAAAAAACGCTACCTGAATATCACGCGGCAACTGTCTGAAAATCGTGTTTATTTTCTCCGTATCTGTAAACGGTATCGTTAGCTCATATATGCTATTCAATTGAGAGGCAAAGAATTCTTCCATACTTTGACCTTTCTTGGAATCGAACTTCGCAGTTAGGAATCTTTGTTTAATTAATTCCTGTTTATTATCACCCCAGAATACCTCTCTGAAATCTTTTTCAAAATCCGGATAAGTTCGCCATGAGTCTCTGTATATGCTCATTCATAAGTAATGTTCATTACAGCTTGTCTTTATTCTTATTTATTTATTTTGTTAGATTGTTATTTTGAGACATCTTATTGGCACTTATGGATACGATGTTATAACATTGTCATTAGATTAGATAATTTATATATCGTGCATTGTGTGATAAAAAAAAATATGACGAAAAGTTTAAAAATGACCTCCCCGTAAAGTTTCTGACGAGCGTATTTTCGAAGCACTGGTACAGTTAATGGATTTTCTTTTTCCTGTGCGAGATTCAGCCATAAATTACCACTTAACGGAGAAATTTCCTTTTTCTTTTGCAATTCCTACCAAACTATCCGTTGCCCATATCAAAGCCCTAAAACTATCTCCCGAGACTTTAATATAAGCCTTTAAATCTCTTAAGAAAATCATCGGATTTTCCGAACTCCGCCCATCGAATGTCGGCAACTTCTGTGTCATTTTCACTATGCATGTTTGACGTTTTTCTACCGATTGTTCAAACGTCTCTAGTTCCTGTCTGTCAGTCTGTCTGTCCGAAGTATTACTTGAACTTGAACCCCGTTCCAAACTGTCTAATCTATTCACAATTTCAGATAACAATTGAGTCACCTGTCCTGACGCCATCTCATTATTTAAAACACTTGTCTGCGAAAGTGAGTCAACTTGTACAACACGACTAACGGTTTTTCTTGCCCGGCCCATTTCCTGAACAATAAACCGCCGTAGCTCGTCCAAAGAATTGTGAAAACAATGCCCCTTTTTTTTGCTTATTTCTTACTTACAAAACTGAACTGTTTAAAATCGTTTCTACGTTGTGTTATTTTTAAAAGTAACGCGTTAGACCTTGATTCTTTTAGAATATTTAGGTATCAGACTATCTAGGATATCCTTCGGTCTCGGCACCAGAAAATCTGTAATGGCATTAACGGCTTAGGTCGAGCCACCGCTATCAGTAGCTATGATCGTCTATTCTACCTACCCCAAAAAGAGATATCCCGATTCAGCTGTAAGATTTGTAAGTTAAGAATGATAAGTCTGAATTTCTCGTTCGTTGAGAAGTTCGTTAGGCGTTCAATAGTCGAACAAAGTTTGGTTCAGGAAGTTACAGTTTCAAGTTAGACAGAGAAAGCATATATATCCGCAAGCCGGTATTTCGCATCAGTTAGCGGTGTATTGCGCCAGATCGATCGTTGTTGTATTTTGTGTGATGGTACCATTTATTTTTTTGTATATTTGGGCGCTTGGAACTTCTTTTAGTGGTCGACCACGATTTGTAATATTTGTTTGGGATATCGTATAGATATCCGTCGTAGTTTTACAACGTGAGTACTCAATGATATTTCATGTGCTCGCTAGTAGCGGCTTGTGGTGGTTCCAATTATATATTTGGTTCACGGCAATAACGATCCGAAAATACCGGTTTACACAATTGCGATTTGATTTTCCGAAATGGGTTTGAACTAGCGGTTACCTCAAAAGGTCCGTAACGTTTTGAAACCTTCAACTCTGCGCAATTTGAGCTGGATTTTATCGAAACGTAGTCATTAGCGCTTTAGGAGATCTAACCCTCACCATAGCGAAGTGCATAGTTCGGTAAATACCGAACTATAAATTCCACTGACCTCAGCACGTCCTCAGCCAGGCAAAATCATAAATATTTGACTCAGCCTACACATTAGACCTCCAGCGAAATTTACATTTAATTTAAAGTTGCAACTTGAATCAAAACTGACCCAAGGCAAGGCAAAACAATCTACCCGGTCCTAAACAAAGAACTTTAGACTGTAATTTGATCTCTTCGCGGGTCCCCGACAACACTCAAATGTCAAAATATCAACAGGATAGGTTATCTGTGTTGACACCGGTTTAATTTTGTTCTGAATTAGTTATTTCCATCCGCGGAACCTCATCGATCAAACAGTCTCCCTATGCCCTGCCAACCTAGGTTTAGCCGCAACTAAACTCCTGTCTAGCCTAGTCTAAAATCCTAGTGTTATACCATGTCCATTCAAACTCAAACTCAAACTCAAAAGTACTTTATTACTGTAGATATTTACATATTCTTAGCAAACGTCATTTTTTGCCTCTTCTCTACATTGGACCACTGTGGGAGAAGAAGGGCGTAGAAACTCCTACAGATTGATTTTTAGATCTCTTTTGAAAATAGGTTGTGCTTAACTAATACAATTATGATTTATTTTTATTTAATAAGCTGGAATAAATAATTACCAAATTATTAAAAGCAAGGTCTGTGTTGAGCCAGATTAACCCCATACAGTCCTGTCATTTAAGTAATCTTGAACATTGTAATATCCCTTTTTCGACAAAGTCGCTTTAACATGCTTTTTAAATTGCTCAAATGGCAATTTCAAAATCTCCAGAGGTATCTTATTGTAGTAGAGAATGCACTGACCCTTGCAAGAATTGCTAACCTTCGCGAGTCTAAAACGGGGTGCACATAGTCTGTGATTATTTCTTAGGTAAACATTACAGCTATCGCTAAGTTTGGAAAATGTTGTAATGTTCTTGCGTACATACATTATATTTTCGAAAATAAATTGACTAGCTACTGTTAGTATGTCAATTTCTTTAAAAAGCTCTCTTAAGGAGTCTGTTCGTTTTAAATTATAAATTGCTCGAATAGCTCTTTTCTGTAAAATAAAAATAGTTTGAATATCCGCTGCTTTCCCCCACAACAAGATACCATAGGACATCACACTATGAAAGTAACTAAAATATACTAGCCTAGATGTAGCCACATCCGTGCTTTGTCTGATGTTCCTAAGCGTAAGCTGCAGAACTTAATTTACCAGCCAATTTATCTATGTGGGGTCCCCACTGCAATTTGCTATCAATGGTTATTCCAAGAAACTTTGTATCATTTACTAATTCTAACGTGCTGTTGTCTAACACTAAACTGGTCTCAACTTGCCTGACATTTGGAAGTGAGAATTTGATACACTTGGTTTTACCAGCGTTTAACAATAAATTATTAACTGTGAACCAATTCAAGGTTAAAGACAATACACCATTAACATCATCAAATTCTCCTTTTTGTCTTTCAATTTTGAAGACCAGTGAAGTATCATCAGCAAACAACACTATGTCAGTTAATTTCTCCACCATGAAAGGCAGATCGTTATATACCAGGAATAAGAAAAGGCCTAATATGGAACCCTGTGGAACGCCAATTTTTACACCCGATCCATCAGATTTAACGCCGTTTACTTCTGCCTTTTGAATTATTGTGCTTAGGTATGATCTCAGTAGATATAACGCTTTATTTCTAACTCCGTAATGATTTAATTTAATTAATAGCGTATTATGATCAACACAATCAAACGCCTTCGACAGGTCGCAAAAAACTCCGATAGCATCCTGTGCGGCCTCCCATGTAGAATAAATATGAGATATAAGGGTAATACCTGCAACCGTAGTCGATTTACCCCTAGTGAAACCGTATTGTTTGGCATGGAGTTGTTTTGTACGGTTGAAGTGTGAGAGCATTTGATTGAGTATAATCTTTTCAAATATTTTACTTAGTGTTGGAAGAACAGATATTGGTCTGAAATTTGAAGGATCACCCTTATCTCCCGACTTGAACAGAGGTATCAGTTTACTGTGTTTCATGAGGTCTGGGAAAGCCCCATCGTCAACACATTTATTAAATATATAAGCTAAGTGTGGGGCTATAACTAGAATTACTGAACCAATGACTTTGACTGATATACCCCACAGGTCTTCCGTATTTTTTAAGTTAAGTAATTTAAACGTTTTGACAATGTCCTGGGGAAACATGATGAATTTTTAAATATACATTACTGGCGCTAGTGTTATTTTTTAATAAAGTCTCTGCTTCATATGGAGATGAATTTAGACGGTCTGTTGTGAGTAAGGGTACATTGGTGAAGAATGTTTCAAAAGCTCGAGCAACATCAGCGCTCCAGCGCTGATGTTGCTCGGGTTGATGTTGTTAAATCCATTTAACAACATCATCACCTATCTTTAGGCAGAAATCATTGTCCCTTGGTATAACTTTGCCAGTTTCGCGGTTTATTATTTGCCAAACTGTTTTCATTCTATTATTTGAATTTTGAATTTTTCTATTAATGTGTAAAGTTTTTGCAGTTCTACAAACCAACTTGAAAGTTTTGGAATATTTTTTAACGTAGTCATGAAATTTTCGATCAAAGTTATAGGTTTTTTGTTCATAAAGGTCATACAAGATAACTCTACTTTTACGAATTCCAAACGTTGCCCAGTCATTAAATTTAGATTTACCGTTGTAGTCACTGACTTTCTTTAATTTAAAAACTTTATTGAATTCTGTCTGAATAATGCTGAAGAAGTCTGAGTAGATTTTGTTTGGGTTCTGTTCATCAAAATCCGGTTCTGGCAAATTTATATCTAACTTTTTCATATACGTCTCTAGTCTATGGGATGTAATAGGCCTATAAAATGATGGATCAGTCCTATTTTTACTGGCAATTGGGAATGAAACTGTTTGACCACTGTGATCGGAGGGTATGCAGTTAATTACATTTTAACTTGTGAATGCACAGTCACAAAATACGTTATCTAAGCAAGTTTGGCTGGTAAGTGCAATTCTAGTCGGCTCTAGAAAATATGACATAAATTAAATGATTTGAACAGAGTTATTAATCGTTGTTTCAATGTTGTATCTACAAGCAAATCTACATTAAAATCGCCACAAATAATTAACTTTTTTCTGCTATTACAAAGTATAATGAGGGCATCCTCCATAATTTTCTCGAACATTTCAAAATTGCCATGGCCGTTTTCATCTCTCGGAGGTCTGTAGACACAAACAATAATATGGCTATCCAACTCAACACAGGATACCTCTATTTGTTTTTCTACAGTAAGTGCAAGAATATCTTTCCGTTGTTTCACCTTAATATTATTTTTTACTAAAATTAAAGAACCACCTCTATCGGCACAACTGACAATTTTGTAATTATTTATGTTAAAAGACATCATATTTTCCTTTAACCAGTGTTCTGTAATACAAATAACATCGGTGTCTGAATGATTAAGAAATAATTCTAATACAAGTTCTTTGCCAGGTAGCCCCTGCATGTTTTGATGGGAAATATTTAAGTGGGGCTTACCTTTTGTCCTAGTATTTTTCATTTGATTGCCAGAAAACCCCTGCTTATTTTTAAAATTTTCTTATGTTTTGAGGGGTCCTCTTTTGTCGAACTATCTAGTTTAAAACACTACTATTAGTACTAATACTAACTAAAACTGAAGGCGACTGCGTTATAGTATTTACAACTGTGTCGCATATATTATACGCTAACAATGTAGCTACTCGTTTTTTTGTTTTATGACACAGGTACATAGTATCCTGAGTCAAAGTAAAGTTATGAATAAAATTATTCATGTCGAAATATAAAATAGCATCACTATGATGACACGTTATATTGTATAGATGCATGTTCATTCTATGTACACTTTTATTTTGTTTCCCCGATAAATTAGAACAATAAGGAAAGTTACATAGAATAAACTTGCACTTCGTCTTATTATATAAATTGAGCAGTACCTCTATACCGGTATCTAATGCACTCCGACTAATGTTTGAGTGGTTTCCTACCATAATAACAATGGTAGTATTTTCATCAAAATTCCCTACAGCTACCTTTTTTATAATATCCTCAAAGGAACTATTAGGACAACAATTAGTTGTCACTTGTTGCTTAAGGCCATAATGCAAAAACATACCAAAATCTACACCTATCTTATCTGAATAAACTACAGTTCTTTTGTTTGCTATTGTTCTTCTCGGAGCACGATTTGAGGTGAGTGGCGGGACACTCATGTTGGAGTGCGGTGCGATGCACGTGCCAGCGGGCGGCGCGGCAGTCGCGGTAGCGAGCGGTGCAACGCGTGTAACGGCGAGCGGCGCGGCCCTCGCGGCAGCGTGCAGCATGACACACGACTCAGCAGGCAGCGCGACACGCGCGTCACGTAACGGCGCGGCGCTCGCGCTGATGAGCTGTGAGGTGCCTCCTCGACGACGATGGCGACGCTGTTTCTTGGTCGGGACAGCAGTGGGCATTGCAACACTCACGTTGAGGGGGGTCAATGAATGTACTATCACTGAATGTACTATCCCAACCTTTACCACTACATAAGAGCACTGTATCGTCTGCGTAACATATGATTTCGCTATTAATAGTGCTGTAGTCATGTAAATCGTTCATATATATTATGAAGAGGGTTGGTCCAAGAATGCTTCCCTGTGGAACTCCGTAATTAACTTGTGTTCTATCACTGGTAAAAGACTCAACTTTAACCAATTGTTTCCTTTGGGAAAGGTAGCTGGTGAACCACAATAGCGGTAGCCCTCTGATGCCAATTATTTCCATTTTTTTAAGTAATAATGGGATTGACACTGTGTCGAATGCTTTCGCTAGATCAAGGAAGACACCGACACAGCTGAGCCCATTATCTAGATATTTAGATATAAAGTTGGTTAAAAGAGTAACAGCGTCCTCTGTTGACTGTCTCTGCCTGAAACCAAATTGCCTATCAGAGAGCAAGCCATATGATTCCAGAAAACTTAATAAGCGTTTGTTTACCAGCTTCTCTAGGAGTTTTGATAAATTACTAAGTAGGGAGATTGGTCTGTAGTTGCCAGGATTAGTTTTGGGGCCAGATTTATGGATTGGTGATACAGAGTCTACTTTCCAACAATCTGGGAAACAGCCTGTGCTTAGGCTTAGATTAAATATGTGTACTAAGGGGTGAATAATTAAAAGTTTTGTGCTTTTTATTAGTTGGTTGTTCAGGCCATCCAACCCGGGTGCACTGACCTGTTTAAGTTGCCTAATTATGCCATCCAACTCTATTGCGTCAGTTGGTTGCATAAAAAATGAGTTTGGGGTGATGTTGTTAAGTTTGGTTTTACGTATAGAAGCTTCCTCGGTATTGCCTGAGTTCTCCATGATTGTGCTGGCGAGATTCTGTCCAACTGTAGCAAAGTAAGTGTTGCATTCGTTCAGGGCGTCAACTGGGTCGTTACCGGCTGTAATCAAATCAAGCGCCTGAGTATTTTTAGTCTGAAAGTTACATATATTCCTAATCGTGTTCCATAGTCCCTTTGGGTTTTTGGAATTTGCTTCAAGTTGACTGCTTTCATAAGAAATTTTCAGCTTTTTTAAAAGTTCGTTGCAAAAGTTTCTGTACCGGCAAAATGTGAGCCTCAAGACTTCGTCTTTTGGAAAACGCCTTAGCTTTGAGTGTAGCCTATCACGATGTCGCATGCATCTCATCAAGCCCGGTGTAATCCACGGTTGGATGGTGAATTTCGATTTACTAACCTTTTTGTGTTTAGTGTTGCTCACGACTGTTTTAGTTAGAGTGTCAGTGAAGCTTTCTGCTCCATGGTTCACGTCAGTAGACTCAAAGACTGGCGTCCAGTCAACCGCTTCCAGCTCTTTTGCAATTCCCTCGTAATTTATAATAGGTTTAATTCTGCTTATGTTTGCCTTTGCTTTTTTATACTCAAAACCTATTAAAACTGTTTTATGATCCGTTAATTCGGTGTTACATACTCCTCCTATGCTACGAGAATTACTTTTTATAAAAATGTGATCGAGGCATGCGTTCAGTCTAGTGGGAATAGTTATTGCAGGTATGAGATCGTGTTCGGCGAGGAGACATAAATATTCTGTTGGGTTAATTCTTCTTGTTTCAGATTGAAGTATGTCGATATTAAGATCTCCAGCCATTATAATGTTCTTTCTGTCTCTAAAGAGTTTGAGTGTTGTGTCTAGTGACTGTAAGAATAGGTCAATGTTACTTATATTGTTAAAAGATGGAGATCTATATATGCCGAGAATTGTGGCATGATTTGGGATTTCTATAGCAAGACAGCTCGTTTCATCGAAATGCAGCTCGGAGGTAGTAGCATTCCAGGAGTTTTTGATGTAGGCTACTACACCTCCGTTTTTGTTTATATTATTTTTGGTGTGATGTGGAGTGTAGCCTGGAATGCCATCAATAATAGTTGTCTCGTTAAGCCAACACTCTGTTAGTATTATAACTTCAAACTGAACACTCATTCTGTGTAGACAAACTAAAAAGGCATCAAAATTTTTATTAATACTTCTCACATTAAAAGCTATTAGTTTGAAATTATAGTTAGACGTTAGAACACTTCTACAGAGCTCTGGGGTTTCAAATTTTTTGCATTGTATATCCAGAAATGACTCAATTTGTAGTTCTAGGTTGTTGTTAGCCATTTATGATGTGAGGGAGGTATCCAAATTGTTTTTTCTTTTTAATTGGGTGTGATAATACAGCCAGTAATTGTAATTGTAGTTTAGCTTTGAAGGCGAGTTGTTTTAGTTTGAGCACATATTTAGTTTTAGTTTTATGGTTGAGTTTTTTTGTTGAGTGTTTTATAAAATGTATATATTGAACGAAATTTTCACAATTTGTTTTTTGGAAGCTTATTAGAGCGCTTACGGCTAATTTGGATAGAGATAACGAAATACAGAGCATAATTGCGATACTAAGATTAGGAACACTTCTTGCGCTCCGGTTTTGCAGAAGGCTCGGACTGACACTCAACCTGAGTTGGCTGAGACTTTCCCGCCAGATTATCCAGGATAGATTCAGACTCTACACGTACAACGGAGCTTGTGTCAGAACGGCGCATAAGGATTCTTCCATTTTTTGTCCAGACGTACTTAAAGCCGAGTCGAGCTCCAAGCGATCGAGCCTTGCTGAAAAGGATTCTGTTTTGTTTTGTCAGGTGCTCTTTAATAAACACGCGGCGCGATGTTCCAGCGATGTCAAGGGAATCACTTGTCAGGCCACGTCGCACTCTTGCAGCATGGATCATATGGTCACGAGGGGCTCGACGCGTGAACGTCAGCACCACTGGCCGCGGGCGCGCTTCACCCCCCTCTCCGCCACCGAATAAGCCTACACGTCGCACGTCATCTACATCTCGTGGGTCTAGTTCAACGCCCAGTTTAGTGGACAATACGTTGACGATATGTTGAAGGTTCTCGCCCTTGTGTTCGGTCAGTCCGGTAATTTCAACGTCTTTGCGAAGGCTTCGTTGCTCCTTGGTAGACAATCCTTGGCGTAGCTCGGCTACTTCCGCTCGTAGAGTTTTCACCTCCGACTTGTAACGGTCCAACTCTTTTAATTGTGACTTCATATCTCTCATACGGCTTTAATTTTTGGAGTTAAACGCTACCATCAGTACTTGTATGGACGAGATCTGCCCTTCATCCTTCGCTCGGATCATAGACCCTTACTGTCAATTTTCAGAACAAAGGTGTCCCAGAGGTGTCAGCAAAGATACGCGATATTTCTGTCTGCTTACAACTTCACAATAGAATACGTTCGAAGCGAAAAAAACTGCGCAGATTTCTTTAGCCGAGCGGGAGTAACCGGTTCAGATACAAACTCAGTGGGAGTGGGAGGGGCCAATGCATCAGCTGACCGTGATAGGGCGCAGTACATAAATCACATAGCATCAAATAATTTACCGTTACAACTCGATGACGTGCGTGAGCAAACAAACAAAGATATACTTATGAATCAAGTTTGCAACTTTGTTATGTTTGGCTGGCCGAAACACTGTGACCAAACTTTAAAGCCCTATTACAATTGCAGATATGAAATATCTCTGGAAAACGGCTGCCTCATTCTCATGAGTCCTCTCGGACATAAATCGATTATTCCAAATCAGTTGAGACATACTGTATTAAGTGAACTACATAGGTCTCATTTAGGAATAATTAAAACCAAATGTGAAGCCAGGGGTCGATTTTGGTGGCCCAATATAGACAAGGAGATTGAATTTTTCATAGCAGACTGCTCAATATGCCAAACGCTTAGGTCGGCGCAACCCCGGGTACCCCTCACACCCTGGCCGTTGCCTGACAAGCCATGGCAACGCATTCACATTGACTTCCTCGGCCCTATAAATCCAAAAACGTACTTAGTCATTGTGGATGCGTACTCCAAATGGGTGGAATGTTTTGACATGAGTTGTTGTACCTCAACAGCAGTTATAGACAAGTTATAAGTTTCGGGCTAATGGAAACAATAGTATCTGACAATTGTACCGCTTTTGTGTCATCAGAATTTAAGTCATTTTGTAAAGAGAACGGTATCACGCATTTTACAACACCCACTTATTCTCCATCAAGCAATAGACAGGCTGAAATATACGTCAAAATAATTAAAAAAGATATTAAAAGTATCATGGCTTTATCATCGACAAAAAAGGATATGCAATTTAAACTCAGGGATTTCCTATTAGACTATAGAAACTCAAAACACTCAACCACAGAGTTATCACCGGCACAAATAATGCTGGCCAGGTCATTAAAGTCTAGATTAGATTTATTAAATCCACACCACCAATCATCATCGTCAATATCGAGCGATACGTTGCAAGAAATTGTCCGAATCAAACAGTGCTCATAGTGTAATACATATAAAGGTACAAGAAATGTTAAGCTTTGCGCAAAATGAAACTGTATGTATTAGTATGTACTTACCATAAAACATCTACATCATGGATCAAGGCTATTATAAAGGGGAAGCAAGGACAACGCATATATTTAGTTTATATACCAAACTTAGAAATAAGTTTAAAAAGACACAAAAATCTAATAATAAAATACAAAGGCCAATATGAAGGCTTGGAGCTGGACAACGACGACAGTTTTGACGACTGGTCACCGTCTTCTCACCAGGACGGGCCTGTGTCAACCTCCTCGTCATCGCCAGCAGCTCTGCCGCCACCCCCTCCGCCTGCACAACCAAGCCTCACCCCCGCTGCCGCCGCCGCTTCAACTGCATCAACCAGCGCACCGGTGACTCACACGCTGTCAGATGACACAACTGACACCACAGAATGTGCAAGCACGCAACTTGTTTGGGGGGAAGGAACTAATGAGCAAACGTCTGGTCAAATACGACCCAGAGATATAGGTTTAAGCATGAATTTCGTATAGAAAGTCTTAGGTAGACTCATAAGCATATCTATGGTCATCAGTTGTATTGTATCTCTCTTAATTTCTTTCAAAATAACTTCTGTCTTTAACACACGTTACATTATAACCACATTCAACAATTCTACACACACATACACATCAAAAACACACATAAAACTCAATATTATTCCAACACTCACACCAGATATACATATATGTTCGTTATCAAAATCTGAACTAGTAAAACAATTGCGCGGGTACCCAATTTCACAAAGCATAATTAAATACGGCTTAAATCATATTATAGGGACTTTCTTTTGTCGGTTTTGCGAAAGCTCTATCTTTCAGTATCGTATTGGAATTGATAATTTATTTATTTCTATCAAAATTTGATTCTATAAATGACATAAATAATGATCTTGATGATTTTCTTATTTGTAACGCTGTACTTACAGATACTCTAAACTGCCATAAACATTGCCCTGCCTCTGCAAATCAGCTTCGTATAATAACACAAAATATACGGAGTATTGGCTGTAATATGCCTGGATTCATTGCTCTTCTCAATGATCTAAAGTCTGAATGTGACATTATTATTCTAACCGAGTGTTGGCTATCATGTGCGCCTATCATCCCTACACTAGTGGGCTATAATTCATATGCCAACAAAACGTTCAACAATCAGAATGATGGGGTTGTCATCTACTTCAAAGACAACCTGAATATTAAAATACAAGAACCGTTATTTAAAGAGGGAAATAGTTTGCTGATCAAGTATGGTGATGACACTGCCATAGTCGTTACATATCGCTCACCTTCATATAAAAAGCTCGCTTCTTAGCATCCCTGAGCAAGTCAATTCAGGAGATCTCTGCCTTTAAAAATATCATTGTAGCGGGTGACATCAATATCGATATTAATCCAGAGAATAATTATCCAGATGCTGAACCATACCTAAATATTTTAGCCTCTTACGGTCTACTTATTGGCCATACCTTTGTTACGAGAGACGCTAGTCGCACATGCTTGGATCATGTTCTAGTTAAAACTAAGAAGGAATTCCTTACAATTGTTCTTCACTCTACAGTTACAGATCACAAAGCTGTCCTTTTTTGCCTGGATCTCGAACAGAAGAAGATCGTAGTCCCACCTAGTACCTATAGTAGAATAAATTTCCAGGGATTTGCAGATGATCTAATTAATATAAATATTGCATACATATACCAAATAAATGATCCCAACACAGCTCTAGATGAATTTATTGGATTGATACAGACCGTACTGGATAAAAACAAGACAACCCATAGGGTACCTTCAAATAAACGGATCATCAAAGCATGGCTAACGCCTGGTCTGCTAAAATGTCTACGAAATAGGGACAATTTACATAAAAAGTTCATGTCAAACCCAGAGAATGAGACCTTAAAAGTAACCTACCACAGGTACAGAAATTTCTGCAACAACCTATTAAAGAAAGTTAAGAGAAATTATGAAAAGTCTTTATTTAATAAAGCCGGATTAAACAGCAAGGAAATTTGGAAAGCCATAAAAACAATAACATCTACTACTAAAACAAAAAATCAACCAAATGAATTATTCAAAATAGAAAAATCAGCTAAAGACTCGATAGAATTTGTTAATGAATACTTTGTCAATGTCGGTAAAAAGTTAGCAGAAAATATAGAAAATCAGGAAACAATTCAGGAGAGCGTCATGCCAGTCAGTAGATCAGACTCGCTCATCCTAATTAGTACGGACACTGATGAGGTAAATAGACTTGTCATGCAGCTTAAAGATAAATGCTCAGTAGGTTGGGACAATATCCCGAACAAAATCTTAAAGCAAAATAACAAAATCATAGTACCTTATCTGTCCTACATATTTAATCTCTGTTTTAATACTGGTATTTTCCCTGATGCTTTGAAGAGGTCAGTAGTGCTTCCTATTCACAAGGGTGGTGATCGGGACCGTGCCGACTGCTATAGACCTATCTCGATCCTCCCATCCATATCTAAAATCTTGGAACGTATAATAAACAACCGATTAATGAACTTTTAAGAAAGCAACAACATCTTGTCAGAGAGACAGTTTGGTTTTCGTTCCAAAAAATCTACCTCCGATGCTGTTCATGCAGTCACTGACTTCATAACTGAGGCCTTGGATGGAGGAGAGAGATGTTTGGGGATTTTTCTTGATCTGGCCAAGGCGTTCGATACGGTTTCGATCCCACTACTTGTATCTAAGCTTGATTCTCATGGTGTAAGGGATAACTAACTCAATCTTTTCAAAAGCTACCTATCTGATAGAAAGCAAAGCGTAAAAATAGGTGAATATATGAGCACTACCCAGCCAGTAGAGTGGGGGGTACCTCAAGGCAGCATTCTTGGACCGACTCTATTCTTGATATATATTAATGAACTTTGCAGCCTTAAACTTCCCCATGGCAACATAGTAACTTATGCTGACGATACCGTTCTGCTTTTCAAAGGAAGAAATTGGACACAAGTTTTTGAAAACGCACAAAACGGTTTTAATATAATATCGAAATGGCTGCAGCATAATATTTTAACCTTAAACGCAGATAAAACTAAATATTTGACCTTCTCTATAAACAACACGACCCAACCTTCTGCTGGTTTTAATTTGACCTCACATATATGTAAAGATGAAACTAGCTGCTCATGTAAAACCTTAGAAAGAACCCCTACAATCAAATATTTAGGCACAACATTGGATCGGAACTTAAATTTTAAAAAACATATACAAACTCTAAGTGGCAAAGTCCGTAAACTAATATATATATTTAAAAATTTGAGACACGTTACCAATGCATCACTACTAAAAAATATTTATTTCGCTCTATGCGAATCTCTTTTGAGTTATTGCATAACATGTTGGGGAGGTGCAAATAAGGGAACTCTTTTGTCACTGGAGCGTGCTCAACGTGCTGTTTTAAAGGTCTGCACCTTTAAACCCAGGATCTTTCCGACCGAAGAACTTTATCATTTCTGTGACGTTTTGACTGTTAGACAACTTTTTATTCAGAATATTCTGCTAAAACAACACCAAACTCTTGAGTATACACCTAGTTCTAAAAGACGGAAAGATAAAGTTTTTATAACCACCTCAACAAAGACAAGATTTATGCAGAGATTTTTTAAATTTCTAGGGCCCTATCTATACAATAAAACCTGCAATATTGTGTATTTATATCCTAAACCAAATTTTGAATGCAAAAAGCTTATTTATAAGTGGTTAAGATCGATGAATTATGACGACACAGAAAATTTCATCGCCATTTCACAATAATAAGGATAACAAAATAAATAAAATGGTACAATCAATACTTGATAAGTACATATTTGATAATTATATTTTAGGTGCACATACTTACGTATTTTTTAGAAATGATGGTAAAAATACACAAACATTCATAACACACCTCACTTCACATACATCCACTACACTTTCTCATCTCACACACCCATATTTACACTCACAAATACTCACACACACCCAAATACTAACTATTTTAGGCACTAAATGACGAATTTTAAACTTTAAATTACCTTCTTTAAGTTTTAGATAGCTGCATTACATTGAAACTGTAAAAGTACTTGATTTGGTCTGCTAATTTTTCTTCGTTCATATCATTAGGGGAAGAGCCTCGCTACTTATCCCAAAACACAGGGGAAACCCTACCTTGGGGAGTATCGACTCTGATGTTATTTTTGCTTATTACCAACACCTATTCTCATAAACATATTGTTCAGGCTTCTCGGCACCCAATGACCTCGCAGGGGCCCATCAGCTACGAGGTAGCGTAGCGATCAGATGCCAAGAAATGTGAACGCGATTCACCGAGCTAATACTTATGGAGTCGATCTAACCTGGTCTGTGCTTCGGTCCCGTCAACTTCCTGTCTCTCTGCAAGGCCCGGGTGCACCCTAGGCTCTTCTTGGTAGACAGGTTCTTCAGCCAACCAGGTATGACTGGCAGGCCAGCTTCGACGAGCACAGTGTTCCAACACAGGTTATGTTACGTGGGAAAAACCAATCGGCCACGTAAATGCGAACTTTATCTGGTTCGGGGAACCACAACACACTCAGCTATATAGACAATCCTGAGGGGAACCCGAATACATTCCAGATGGCTTGCGATTTAAATTCAATACCCTAATCAATACGCGTTACATTGCGAGGGCTTTTCGTCTGTCAGTTGTCAAAAACTGCAAGGTTGGCAGCAACGTCAAATTCAAAATTGCCGTTCCGAAACCATCGATCGAATATCGATTTGGAATCGAACAATCACCCGCCCGGACAGGCACCCACCTGTCCCCTAATCTACGGGCAGTCGAGACAACGTTGCTACCGCTCGTTTTAGAACCGAGCCTCCTACTAGAACCTCTGCAGACCGGGGGGTCCCGTCCTTGCCAGGGAACAAGTTAACAATGCGCCCCCTGCGCCAACGTAGTGGCGGTAGGTTAGCATCCTTAACCAGAACGAGGTCACCAACACTAGGGGGGCTGGTTTTGTCAGTCCACTTAAGGCGCTGTTGTAAGATATGCAGATACTCGAGCGACCAACGCTTCCAGAAATTCTGAGTAAACTGCTGCAACATCTGATACCTTGACAACCGATACAATTTCACTCCCTCGAAGGGGTGCTCGGGCAACGCGTTAAGTGGCTGTCCTATCAAGAAATGGCCTGGGGTCAGAGCCTCCAGGTCATTTGGATCCGAGCTGAGCGGACACAACGGTCGCGAATTGAGAACGGCCTCGATCTTACAAAACAATGTCGCGAGCTCCTCAAAAGTCAGCGCGGTCTGACCTACTATACGCCCCAAGTGCGTCTTAGCTGACTTAACTACGGCCTCAAAAATCCCACCCCAGTGGGGGCAAATCGGTGGGCTGAAGGTCCACTGTATACCCCGACGGGAGAGGGCCGTTCCAATATCCACTTTATTTACATTCAAAAAGTTGACTATCTCTCGTAAGTATCGTTCCGCACCGACGTAGATAGTGCCGTTATCAGAGCGGATCAAAGTTGGAAGTCCCCTTCGAGAAACAAACCTATCCAAACAAGCAATGAAAGCCTCTGTCGAGAGATCAGCAACGAGCTCGAGATGTACCGCCTTGGTGGATAAACAAACAAACACACATAGGTACGCCTTGTATTGCTTAGCGGTACGCAATCGTGAACTCTTCACCATAAACGGTCCGGCAAAATCCGTACCAACACCTGAAAACGGTCTGACCTCATTCACACGATCAGGGGGCAAGTCCCCCATGAGAGGTTGCATCGTGGCAGCCTTAAGTCGATAACAAGGCATGCACCGAAACACGATGTTCCGTATGACACGGCGGGCAGATAAGATCCAAAACTCCCGCTGGAGCGTGGCCAACAACGCGCTACAGCCGGCATGCGCGTTTTTAATATGACGATCAGAAGTGGGTGACGAGCCGAATACGACAGATTCGCATTGCGCAATCTTCCTCCTACCCGAAGTAACCCGGTCGAATCAACAAAGGGGTTGAGACGCGCGACGGCTCCCTTCAATTTCGAACGTCCACTTCGTATAATCTCCAATTCTGCCCCAAACTTCGAGGACTGTACCAACCGGACCAAATTCAGTAGCGACTCGTTTCGCTCTGCCGGAGTCAGAATAGGGTTCAACGTTAGCTGATCGCGAGGAGTACGACAATTTCGAGCGAATCTCCTAATCCAAGTGGACACGTTTATCAACTTGTCAAGTGAGCTATACCGGTCCAGCAGAAACCCGGCGTCAGGGTCCTCAGCCTTCTGGGTAACAAGCACGGCCGCTCTGGGGCCATGATCCGAAGATACTACTACATGGCTGTGGGGCCAGTCCGATTCTCTCCTGGCAAGCCAGGGTGGTCCCCACCACAAATGGTGTCTAACGAGTTCAGGAGCCCGACATCCCCTGGATGCACAATCAGACGGGTTCAATTCTCCTGGTACATGTCTCCAGGTCAGTGGGACCTCAGACGACACAATCTGGGAGACACGGTTCGCAACAAAAACCTCTAAGTTATGGACCGAAGCCTTCAGCCAGCACAAAACAATTTGGCTGTCCGTCCACGCGTACATCGTATCCTCCAAAACCACTGACCCACGCAACACTGTTAGAGTGTGATTCAAAAGTTTGGTCAAAAGAGCAGCCCCGGACAGTTCCAGTTTTGGAATCGTCATCCTTGTCCGAATAGGCGCTACCTTGCTTTTTGCCAAAACCAAACGCACGTCGACCTCCCCGGTGGAGGTGACGGTTCGCAAATAAACCGCTGCCGCAAACCCTCGTTCAGAGGCATCACAAAACCCGTGAAGGGTTGCCCTGTAATCCCCAGCAGGGACCAATTTCCTCGGCAGCGATACATTATTTATGTCCGATAGCGAGGTGAACATTTGCGTCCAATCAGTCAACAAATCACCTAAGAGGTGGGTGTCCCAGGTCAACTGAGCCGCCCATAGCCTTTGCATAAAACATTTGAGAGCAAAGGTGACTGGAGAAATCCATCCATTCGGGTCGAACGTTCTCGCAATCGTTGACAGTACTGACCGCTTCGTCCAGGCCTTCGGTGTTTCTAAAACCACCCGATAGGTAAACTCATCATGGACGGGCCGGTACTGAATTCCAAGCACTGACAACATGTTAGGGTTGTCAGGATTCTCAAAAACGTGCGGGTCTTGTTGAAACTCATCTGGGAGACCAGCCATCAACTCAGGGGAGTTGGACATCCACTTGCGTAGTTCATAGCCGCCTCGTTCCAGCAATTGAATGAGCTCGTCACGTCGGTCCAGAGCTTCCTCTACACTGGCTGCCCCTGTGCAAACGTCATCGACGTACAAATCTTGCTCCAGGATAGCGGCGGCTCTAGGATAGCTCACACGGTCACGCGACGCCAACTCCCGCAGGGTACGCATCGCCAAATACGGGCTAGACCGTAACCCATACGTGTTCGTGTTCAACTCATAGACCTTGACTGGCTCGGCCGTGG
The DNA here is from genome assembly GCA_949825045.1 of Argyresthia goedartella. Lineage (NCBI taxonomy): Eukaryota > Metazoa > Arthropoda > Insecta > Lepidoptera > Argyresthiidae > Argyresthia > Argyresthia goedartella. The sequence continues at coordinate 28,128,614 of OX463830.1, forward strand.
ACTCACGCCAAAGTATCAACTGATACCTTCTGTCATCCGGATGAATTACCGTTTGCCTAAACATCATCCGAATGTCTGCGACAAATACAACCTGGTGCCTCCGAAAGCTCGTGAGAATATCCGAAATATCACGACTCAACTTGGGTCCCGAATGTAGACACTGATTCAGGGACATCCCGTTCGAGGTAGGTGCTGACCCATCAAAAACAACTCGAATCTTGCCGGTAGGGGTTCGCAGGACGGCATGGTGTGGAAGGAAACAATGATCCTCAGATCTCCAGTCCACACCCGATACCGACATGTGTCCTAACGACTCATACTCCCTCATGCTATCGACGTATTTTTGTTTAAATACGGCGTCCCTTGACATCCTACGCTCCATTGACATCAATCTCGTCTCAGCCATCTTCCTAGATTCTCCTAGTGGCGGTCGATCGGCCCTGAAAGGCAGTCGAGTTACAAAACGACCAGAACGAAGGCGACCAGTACTATTCTGGTAAAACAACTCGCACTCTTCTTCGTCTGCGTCGACTCGACGAGCGGTGGGAGGTTCCTCTATCTCCCAGAAACGTTGGATAGCGTCTGACAACGCTGAGCCAATAAGTATGCCATCTGACTCGGCAGGCCTAACCATTGGCAATGCCGGACCCATGATCACGTGACCAAACTTAGTATCCACAGCAATCAACCCGTCCGGCTGAAGAACTCGCCGATCCGACAACAGAAACCTACCCAGAACGTCTGCTCCCAGTAGCAGGTCGACCGGGGCTGGAGTGTCAAAATCGGGATCCGCCAACTTGAGTCCTGACGTCAGGAATCGAACGGCCGGATTCAACTTCACCAAGGGGTGTTTGCCCATGACATGCGTCATTACTAAAGCTTGCACGGATGTTTTTGTCAAAATGTCATAACGTGGAGAGAACGTGATCACCGATTGACCAACTACATTCGTAACCGTAACATTCCCCACGCCCCGTATTTATTTATTATACCTATTTACCTTGAGGCCCAACCATTTTGCTAAATCGTTCGATACAATGCAGCCCTGAGCTCCAGAATCTAATAGGGCGCGAACGTATGTTGGGTTGCCCGCCAAATCCCAAACAAGCACAGAGGCGATCGGTAACACCACCGTCTCCGGTTGGGGGGCAACCAATGGTTGGGCCGCAAATTCCTAGCGAGGACCCCCGGGGGCCCACTGTGCCTGTAACCGATCAGGTAGGCAGCTATACGCCAGAGGGTCCCATTGTACAAATGGCCCACGCGCCGGTTCCATTGCCACCCTACGACGCCCCCCGAAGGGGGGTGGGCGTGAATTCAACCGTGGCCGCTCCATGAGCGGGGGGGACATCACATGCGACCGACGAGGACGAGGCGACGAGCGGGGCGACAACTGAGGCGGCGTCCGAACCGCATCCGCATAGCTCGAAGGTGGCCCATGCCACCCGCCCGTTACGGCCTGCTCAACATACCCAATGTCCTGCTGAGTCGGATGCTGAGTCGCAACCGAAAACTCAGGGCCCCCCATGTGATGACCCTGAGTGCGGCACTGCACCCCTGGGTGGCTGCGTGCTTGTGGCCCCATTGCCCGCTGAGTCGGATGCTGAGTCGCAACCGAAAACTCAGGGCCCCCCATGTGATGACCCTGAGTGCGGCCCTGCACCCTAGTACCGCCCTGTGCACGTGGGGACATTGGCCCCTGAGTTGCGCTCCGAGTCGCAAACGAATTCTCAGGGCCCCATGCCGTGTCACCCTGGGTACGGCCCTGTGCACGTGGGGACGTTGGCCCCTGAGTTGCGCTCCGAGTCGCAAACGAATTCTCAGGGCCCCATGCCGTATCACCCTGGGTACGGCCCTGTGGAGGCTGTTGGCCGGACCGGTTCATGCACAACAGATTGTTGTGGGCCCCACCACAATATCCGCACATTTTTGTGCGCGTGCAGTCCCTAGCCATGTGTGGCCCGAGGCACCGCAAACACCAGTTCCGCTGCTTGGCCATCCGGCGCCGTCCCTGAACCCTAAGTTCCCCGAACTTATTGCAATTGGCCACAGCATGGCCAATCTGCCTACAACATGGGCAGGTCTCACCATGTGGGGTCAATTCACTCACAGTCCCATACGACTGCCGGTTGGTGCGGTCCTTCCTCGTCGGAGGGCCCCTACTCACAGCGCTCCCGGCAGCTCTCTGTGGCTCCGAAGGATGGGTGACCGTCAACCCCAAATTCTCTGCCCGTCGAGCCTCCTCTTCCAAGAATCCGACCAAGTCGGAGAAGGCGGGCAGGTCCTCGGCCGACCTCCCGTGAGACTGTTCGAAACGAGTCTGCACGTCAGCGGGTAGGCGGGAAAGTACAATGTACAACAGTAGGTACGACCATTCACCAACCGGAAGTCCAAGATTCTCTAGAGCCTTGGTGACGGACAACAATGGGTTCAAAACCTCCGTCTGTATGGCCCCGACCTTGTTCACAACCGGGATGCTAAACAAACGGTTCAGTTGGGCATCGGCCAACCTCCGTTTGTTGTGGTAACGTCTGACCAACAATTGCCTGGCCGTTTCATAGTTACCCTCCGTAACTGTCAAATGAGCGACCAGCTCCCTAGGCTCACCCCTCAATGCTGCCACCAGCTGAGCCATCTTGACAGACTTGGTAATGTCCGATCGCATGTGCACCAAACTGTCGAACAGATTGATGAAGCTCATCCATTCACCGGACACTCCGTCAAAAGTAGGCATAGTTATGGCAGGTAACCTGGACCCCGAACCCTGAAGCGGCAGAGGTGCTTCAATGTCACCACCATGGCTGGACTCGCGCTGTCTACGTATGTCCGCAGCCTTCTGCGTGATAGCAGCTGCCATCTCCATACATTGGTCGACATCCCCTAGCAACCGTGACAGCCTGTCAGGTGCGCAACCATCGACTGATTCCGCCTGCGCGGACAATTCGAGCACCCTATTGTAACGTTCCTTAACGTCCATAGACCGCTCCAATACCACATCATGCCTATCTAAACGGTCTATCAGAAAACCATCTGAGTTCCTTAGAAACACCCTTCTGTATTTCAGATAACGACATGATCGGAACGATACTTACTCACAATTTGCAGTAACTCAATTTTATTGGACCCTCCAGTCTATAACCCAAACGAGGGAACCCTAAACTATAACTTAAACAATGTTGATTTCCTTAAACAATAGGAACCGAGTTTTATATCTATATAAATTCTGTAAATAACAATTTAGTTTCCCTTTATCACTATAACACACACAGATAGTCAATATTAGTTCAAGTTATAAATTGCTATAAACTGACAACAATGTAATAGCCTGCTATCAATAGATGTAACTACCTATGTTAACCAAACATTCATTAGCATTACTAGGCCACTAATAGATTGACTAACTGGTACTTCAATGCAAATTTCAATTGACTAACTGGTACTTCAATGCAAATTTCAATTCACCTACAATGTACCTAAGTTGAGTACCTACTATTCTGAGTCACATCTCAGTACAACTGGTCATTTAGGGAAAACTGTAATATCTGTCTGTCTACTACCAGCAATAGACTTATAGCTTACAATACTACCAATCTATGTGGATACAGGAACAACACCAAGTTAGCTAATAACCGCCTAAACCTACAGATTGATAGTCCCAAATCGTGGGTTCCTGGAGCCCTTGACGGCTGCAAATCTCAGGAAACCACGCTCTGCTACCAAAATGTTCAGGCTTCTCGGCACCCAATGACCTCGCAGGGGCTCATCAGCTACGAGGTAGCGTAGCGATCAGATGCCAAGAAGTGTGAACGTCGGCGATTCACCGAGCTAATACTTATGGAGTCGATCTAACCTGGTCTGTGCTTCGGTCCCGTCAACTTCCTGTCTCTCTGCAAGGCCCGGGTGCACCCTAGGCTCTTCTTGGTAGACAGGTTCTTCAGCCAACCAGGTATGACTGGCAGGCCAGCTTCGACGAGCACAGTGTTCCAACACAGGTTATGTTACGTGGGAAAAACCAATCGGCCACGTAAATGCGAACTTTATCTGGTTCGGGGAACCACAACACACTCAGCTATATAGACAATCCTGAGGGGAACCCGAATACATTCCAGATGGCTTGCGATTTAAATTCAATACCCTAATCAATACGCGTTACATTGCGAGGGCTTTTCGTCTGTCAGTTGTCAAAAACTGCAAGGTTGGCAGCAACGTCAAATTCAAAATGGCCGTTCCGAAACCATCGATCGAATATCGATTTGGAATCGAACACATATGATGTATCTATCTTTAGTTAAGTTTATATAACATGAAACTGTACCTTTCTTATTATGTATTCTTTTGTAATTTTTGTAATTTTTGTGAAATGTTTATTGAATAAAATCAAAAAAAAAAATAAAAAAAAATTAAGAGACAGTCCTAAGGTTAATTATAAGCAATAGTTACCTAGCTAGTATTATATATTCATATGTATACATCTAGTTACACGTAAATATTATTACATTCTTTGTAGTATCCTATCTAAATCCGGAGGAGTGTTACGTATGTAGCTTTTTTTTTTGTAAACATTTATTAATCCCAATTACAATATTTATAACTTATACTATATAGCCACTACGCAAGCCAGTAGCTTATCTGTAGTGGCGAGTGTTACTTACATAACAAAAATGTTTTAATTATATTATTTGGAAACAGAGTTTTTGATGAGGAACTCTTTTATCTTATGCTTATACTTATTGCTATCGCTATTAATATATAAATGTTGAAGGTCGTTTGGAAGTTCGTTGACCATATCCGGCAAGAAGTACATCCATGTTCTAGTTCCATATACATTATTATATCTAGGTAATGTAAATGATGGCATAGAGGTAAGGTTACGTAGTCTAGAGGATCTTTCCTTTTTTTTCAAGAACGTTTTGTTAATATCTTCATCGATTAGTGTATGTAATTTTAATTTGTCGTATACATCTAGTATTTTACAGTATTGGAATAGGTTAATTTTGGTTTTCTTATCTCCAGAAAAGGCTTTTGTTGGAACAATTACTTTTAAAATACTTTTTTGGAGTTTATATATCTTTTCTAAATATGTTTTGTATGATCTTCCGTAGCTATAACTATCGAGTGCGCTAGACTGCGTCAGCGCGCTCGAACCTCTCTCTCTATTAAACAGTAGTTACTGAGCCCTTATAGCAGAACGTTTTGTTGTCATTTCCCACATACTTAACACAGATATTGTAAGACTAGTTAGCGAAAACGGTATTTCCATATCCACATTTCTATTTTTTTTAATATACATTTTGTATTGCCATAAACACCCAAAAAACTAATTATAACTAAACCGCCACAGCATCGTGGCGACGCACAATACAGTACTGTATACTGTACGTGTATGTACCTCTACTCTCCTGTGATAAAAATGCACCATGATTTCTTAGTGAGTTCATCAATTCAATGACGTGTGCTACGTGTGCTACCACAAAAACGCTTTCTGATCTGTTTTTATTGACCGTTGATATAAATTCTCATTTCGTTTCGTGAGATCGTACACCATAGGCGTAAGCTATCCACAAATAAATCAATTCAGACTTGATCGAGGCCACGACGGAGTGTCTCAATATGACCGAACTAATGGGACTTGCTTAGTAATAACTTTACGCGTAATTCCTGCGGCAACACACTCAACCTTATTTTCTCAAAACTTATTCTTGATTGCCGTGAATATGACCAGCCGCAAAGCAAAGTGGACGTATTGCATACACCACTCGAATTACTAATTAAGGAGCTAAGCTCTTGTCCATTACGCTCCCGACCTCGTGTTTTGCGAAATTTTTACAAAGGTGACTATAATTTAGTATATGAAGAACTGTCACAATATAACTGGCATCAAATAATACACAGTGGCTCAGTGACGTAGTTGATTATTTTAACGAGGTACTGGAAAATATAATATCTAAATATATACCAACCATCAAAACATCGTACTGATATCAATATCCCAAGTGGTACACGCCAGCACTGCAGCATAAATAGACTCAAAGAAAAATATAGACTGCACACTATCTGGAAAAAATATAGAAAACAGCTAGACTACTCCGCTTTTTAGGGTTCCTTACCCGTCGCCATGCCAAACAGGGCCCTATTACTAAGCCTCCGCTGTCCGTCCGTCCGTCTGTCCGTCTGTCACCAGGCAGTATCTCATTAACCGTGATAAATTTTCACAGATGATGTATTTTGGTTGCCTCTATATCAACAAATACTAAAAAGAGAATAAAATAAATGTTTAAGGGGGTTCCCATACAACAATTCTTTCTATACCTCATACAAACTTATGAATGCACCTGGTTACGTGCATGGAGTGTGAAAGTAGCCGCACAAATAACTTTGTAAACAACATTTCGCTATGTAAAATCCAAACTATAAACTCCACACCATCTTTAACATTGTATGGTGGTACGGAAACCTTCGTGCGTGAGTTAGACTCGCACTTGACCGGTTTTTCACAAATACGATCCAGTACGAAAGCACTACAAACGGAATGTCTTAAGCAGTACCTGTCGCGTTGTCAAAACTTAATAAAAATGGACCCCAAAAACATGTAAATAAATGTACATCTTCTCAGATAGCAGTATAATTAATTTATGTATGATCGTCCTCTATTTTGTTTAGCTTTATAAACTGTGATGTGCAATCGAAATTTGAAATATTCCCTTAGAGACGACATTGTGTCAAATGTCAACACAAATTTACAGAGAGTACACGAGCTTTCGCAACAATCACAACAATGCCTTCACAAGAACTGCCCGGTATCTGAGGTCGAACCTAACACCGCTCCCTTCGAGATTACCGCCAGAGAGGTCACCATCATCACATCTGACACAGGTAACACACCACCGGTGGAGTTGGAAGCTGAAAATGTAGGTTTATAGTCAGACCTCCAAGATGCCCGAATAGAAATCCAACATCTACGTGACCTCCTGTCAAATGCACTCCAATGTTATGCCAAAGAACAGAGTGAGTTAGTCGAACTCAGAGCTGCAACATCTGAGCTGCTAAAACTACAACGCCAGAACGCGGAATTGGTAGGCATTCTAATTGAGGACGAGGAGGATGAGACCAGCAAGGAGGATGACACCAGCAAGAAGGATGAGCCCACATCACAAACTCTGGTCTTGATCCCCCTCAACATGAGTGTTGCAACGCCCACTGCTGTCCCGACCAAGAAACAGCGTCGCCGTCGTCGTCGAGGAGGCACCTCACAGCTCATCAGCGCGAGCGCCGCGCCGCTAAGTGACGCGCGTGTCGCGCTGCCTGCTGAGTCATGTGTCATGCTGCACGCTGCCGCGTAGGCCGCGCCGCTCGCCGTTACACGCGTTGCACCGCTCGCTACCGCGACTGCCGCGCCGCCCGCTGGCACGTGCATTGCACCGCACTCCAACACGAGTGTCCCGCCACTCACCTCAAATCGTGCTCCGAGAAGAACAATAGCAAACAAAAGAACTGTAGTTTATTCAGGAAAGATGGGTGTAGATTTTGGTATGTTTTTGCATTATGGTCTTAAGCAACAAGTGACAAATAATTGTTGTCCTAATAGTTCCTTTGAGGATATTATAAAAAAGATAGCTGTAGGGAATTTTGATGAAAATACTACCATTGTTATTATGGTAGGAAACCACTCAAACATTAGTCGGAGTGCATTAGATACCGGTATAGAGGTACTGCTCAATTTATATAATAAGACAAAGTGCAAGTTTATTCTATGTAACTTTCCTTATTGTTCTAATTTATCGGGGAAACAAAATAAAAGTGTACATAGAATGAACATGCATCTATACAATATAACGTGTCATCATAGTGATGCTATTTTATATTTCGACATGAATAATTTTATTCATAACTTTACTTTGAGTCAGGATACTATGTACCTGTGTCATAAAACAAAAAAACGAGTAGCTACATTGTTAGCGTATAATATATGCGACACAGTTGTAAATACTATAACGCAGTCGCCTTCAGTTTTAGTTAGTATTAGTACTAATAGTAGTGTTTTAAACTAGATAGTTCGACAAAAGAGGACCCCTCAAAACATAAGAAAATTTTACAAAATAAGCACAGGTTTTCAGCCAATCAAATGAAAAATACTAGGACAAAGGGTGACAAAGACAAAATCAAAACATGCAGGGGCTACCTGGCAAAGAACTTGTATTAGAATTATTTCTTAATCATTCAGACACCGATGTTATTTGTATTACAGAACACTGGTTAAAAGAAAATATGATGTCTTTTAACATAAATAATTACAAAATTGTCAGTTGTTACAATAGAAAGACTGCCGATAGAGGTGGTTCTTTAATCTTAGTAAAAAATAATATTAAGGTGAAACAACGGAAAGATATTCTTGCACTTACTGTAGAATGACAAATAGAGGTATCCTGTGTTGAGTTGGATAGCCATATTATTGTTTGTGTCTACAGACCTCCGAGAGATGAAAACGGCCATGGCAATTTTGAAATGTTCGAGAAAATTATGGAGGATGCCCTCATTATACTTTGTAATAGCAGAAAAAAGTTAATTATTTGTGGCGATTTTAATGTAGATTTGCTTGTAGATACAACATTGAAACAACGATTAATAACTCTGTTAAAATCATTTAATTTATGTCATATATTTCTAGAGCCGACTAGAATTACACTTACCAGCCAAACTTGCTTAGATAACGTATTTTGTGACTGTGCATTCACAAGTAAAATTGTAATTAACGCTTACCCTCCAATCACAGTGGTCAAACAGTTTCATTCCCAATTGCCAGTAAAAATAGGACTGATCCATCATTTTATAGGCCTATTACATCCCATAGACTAGAGACGTATATGAAAAAGTTAGATATAAATTTGCCAGTACCGGATTTTGATGAACAGAACCCAACCAAAATCTACTCAGACTTCTTCAGCATTATTCAGATGAATTCAATAAAGTTTTTAAATTAAAGAAAGTCAGTGACTACAACGTTAAATCTAAATTTAATAACTGGGCAACGTTTGGAATTCGTAAAAGTCGAGTTATCTTATATGACCTTTATGAACAAAAAACCTATAACTTTGATCGAAAATTTCATGACTACGTTAAAAAATATTCCAAAACTTTCAAGTTGGTTTGTTGAACTGCAAAAACTTTACACATTAATAGAAAAATTCAAAATTCAAATAATAGAATGAAAACAGTTTGGCAAATAATAAACCGCGAAACTGGCAAAGTTATAACAAGGGACAATGATTTCTGCCTAAAGATAGGTGATGATGTTGTTAAATCCAGCGCTGATGTTGCTCGAGCTTTTGAAACATTCTTCACCAATGTACCCTTACTTACAACAGACCGTATAAATTCATCTCCATATGAAGCAGAGACTTTATTAAAAAATAACACTAGCGCCAGTAATGTATATTTAAAAATTCATCATGTATATTCCCAGGACATTGTCAAAACGTTTATATTACTTAACTTAAAAAATACGGAAGACCTGTGGGGTATATCAGTCAAAGTCATTGTTTCATTAATTCTAGTTATAGCTCCACACTTAGCTTATATATTCAATAAATGTGTTGACGATGGGGCTTTCCCATACATCATGGAACACAGTAAACTGATACATCTGTTCAAGTCGGGAGATAAGGGTGATCCTTCAAATTTCAGACCAATATCTGTTCTTCCAACACTAAGTAAAATATTTGAAAAGATTATACTCAATCAAATGCTCTCACACTTCAACCGTTCAAAACAACTCCACGCCAAACAATACGGTTCCACTAGGGGTAAATCGACTACGGATGCAGGTATTACCCTTATATCTCATATTTACTCTACAAGTCTTAGGTCATTTTCATTCAGATGCCCAAGTTTTCTGTGCCACATTTGTATATTGTTGCTATTTTGGGCTATATTTTCCATTCCATTTTCTTTTATGGCAGTTAGTGCTATCTGGCCGTTCTTGTCCTTTATGTATGCTTTATCTTTCGTGAATAGTACGCTGTTGCCTCTTTCAGTGATTTTAGCAACTGACATTAGGTTGGTTGCTAACGTTGGTACATACAAGGTATCATGGAGATTTACTTTTTCGTTCTGCATGGGAGGCCGCACAGGATGCTATCGGAGTTTTTGCGACCTGTCTAAGGCGTTTGATTGTGTTGATTATAATACGCTATCAATTTGATTTAATCATTACGGAGTTAGAAATAAAGCGTTGGATCTACTAAAATCATACCTAAGCAATAGAAATCAAATGGGAGAAGTTAACGGCGTATAATCTGATGGATCGGGTGTTAAAATGGGCGTTCCACAAGGTTCCATATGAGGCCCTTTCTTATTCCTGGTATATATTAATGATCTGCCTTTCATGGTGGATAAATTAACTGACATATTGTTGTTTGCTGATGATACTTCACTGGTCTTAAAAATTGAAAGACTATAAGGAGAATTTGATGATGTTAATGGTGTATTGTCTTTAATCTTGAATTGGTTCACAGTTAATAATTAATTGTTAAACGCTGGTAAAACCAAGTGTATCAAATTCTCACTTCCAAATGTCAGGCAAGTTGAGACCAGTTTAGTGTTAGACAACAGCACGTTAGAATTAGTAAATGATACGAAGTTTCTTGGAATAACCATTTATAGCAAATTGCAGTGGGGACCCCACATAGATAAATTGGCTGGTAAATTAAGTTCTGTGGCTTACGCCGTTAGGAACATCAGACAAAGCACGGATGTGGCTACATCTAGGCTAGTATATTTTAGTTACTTTCATAGTGTGATGTCCTATGGTATCTTGTTGTGGGGGAAAGCAGCGGATATTCAAACTATTTTTATTTTACAGAAAAGAGCTATTCGAGAAATTAATAATTTAAAACGAACAGACTACTTAAGAGAGCTTTTTAAAGAAATTGACATACTAACAGTAGCTAGTCAATTTATTTTCGAAAATATAATGTATGTACGCAAGAACCTTACAACATTTTCCAAACTTAGCGATAGCTGTAATGTTTACCTAAGAAATAATCACAGATTATTATATATATTATTATTAAATATATTATTATTAATATATATAATTTATTATTATTTTATATATAATTATGTGTGCCCCGTTTTAGACTCGCGAAGGTTAGCAATTCTTTCAAGGGTCAGTGCATTCTCTACTACAATAAGATACCTCTGGAGATTTTGAAATTGCCATTTGAGCAATTTAAAAAGCATGTTAAAGCGACTTTGTCGAAAAAGGGATATTACAATGTTCAAGATTACTTAAATGACAGGACTGTATGGGGTAATCTGGCTCAACATAGACCTTGCTGTTAATAATTTTGTAATTATTTATTCCAGCTTATTAAATAAAAATAAATCATAATTGTATTAGTTAAGCACAACCTATTTTTAAAAGAGATCTAAAAATCAATCTGTAGGAGTTTCTACGCCCTTCTTCTCCCACAGTGGTCCAATGTAGAGAAGAGGCAAAAAATGACGTTTGCTAAGTATATGTAAATATCTACAGTAATAAAGTACTTTTGAGTTTGAGTTTGAGTTGTCGTTTTTGTTAACAAGTCCGAGTATTTTCACAAACTCATTCGTCAGATGATATGTGGCAAGAGAAACGACAAACTGCATCAATTATTAGTTTATTAATGGAGTGGAGGCGGAACGTACACTGTAGTGAGTAAAAGCTAGCTAGCTTATACACTATTGAGCATTGGTGCTTTGGTGTTGGTGCTCCATTTTCAGACACCGAGACGAGATCAGTTCCCTCTGGAAGACCTTGAAGGCCTGACTATTTAGATCTTGTTTCGCTGTAACAAATGAAAATAGTCGTGAGAAAGAGTGACTTGTGAGATGAGTTTATTTTCAAAAGCACAGACTACTGCTTAAATAAAGTGCAGCGTTCACACATACTAGGAGCGTTCATGTTATACTGGTGCTATCATTTCATTGCATGGACAGCATGCTTTGAGAGTCTTTGAGTTGCCCTTTGTTTGTTGGAACAATAACTATGTTTGTGCATTATTCATGCCATCAATCTCTCGTTCGGGAAATGACAGCGCCATTATGATATGTTATTTCTACTTTTGATATTTTTCACTTACTCTGGTGGTATGTACGTCGTAAGACTTGGAAACTATGATGAGATGGTTCCTGTGACAATCCCTGTGATTTGCCCTGAGACGCTCCCTCTGACGTTCCCGTAGACGTTCCCTATGATGCTCCCTGAGATGTTTCCGGTGATGTCTCCGTTGACGTTTCCTATTATGCTTCCTGAAATGTTTCCGTTGATATTTCCGTTGACGTTCCCTGTGATTGTTGCTGAGATGTTCCCATTGATGTCGTGATTGACGTCCCCTACGATGTCATTAGAGATGTCCTGTGCTGAGATGGGCCCTGTGAAATTGAAATTGAAATCGAAAATCGTTTCTTCAACAAAATCAGTACAATAACCATTGCACACATAATTACATCAATCAACATATAGGGATAATAAAACCGTAGAACCGATGTGACGGAACATTGAAGGTAAGAAATAAAATTTGGTTGAGAAAAAGAAAAAAAAAGTTGGTTGCTAAAGAACTGCCATTGAACACAAATCAGCGATTTTTTGTATATTTTTCTGTCTTTGTATATTTGTCTGCTTGTTTGAGGACAACGTCAAAACTACAACCTAGTTTCTTGCGGCTTTTGCGCAAACTTAGAAATAACATAGTATTAGTTAAAAAGAGATACGGCGGAGATTCTTGCCCTTCTTTAATAACACGTTGAAAAAGAAATCTGTAATTTTTTATCTATACCATGACTCGGGTACACACATTCATGCTCATCACATATATGTTTGGCCCTACCGGGACTCAAACCCGGGACCCTTAGCTTACGAGACATGGTCCACCAGTCACTACCAATTTATGTAGGTACGGATACAGTCAGAACGACATTAGTGGGTGAGAATAGCGTCGACGACAACGTGTGCGCAGCGCGGGGTGCGTGGCGCGGGGCGCGGGGCGCGGGGCGCGGGGCGCGGGGTGCTGGGGAGCTTCCTTTGCGAGTATTGCATTGCACGCTTGACCCGCCCGACTCGAACAGTAACGCTGTGCATATTTCACCGTAAGATAGTCAAAACCGTTAGTTGATAAACTAACGCGTCAGTTGATCAACTATCGACAGATTGTAATCCAGACCTACAGGGTTAAGAATTTACGTTTCTTTTGTTCTTACATGTCAACGTAACACGAAGAGCTGCGTTCGCCCCCTCTTGTCTTCACCTAAGCTACTGCAATGTTTGCCATGGTATTTCGTTTGCAATTGAAGTTTAAACCAGTTTACTATTTAACGGTTTTAAGCGTTAGTTTTTCAACTACGTAGAGTACGCTACAGTTTACTATCGGTCGATAGTTGACCAACTAACGAGATAAAAAACGTTAGTTTAACAACTAACGTTTCTGACAATCTTACGGCGACACATATATACGTGAGGATAGACGTCGTCGCTTCGTTGGCGATCGACACAATGTTGCATTTTTGCGCTGATTATTATTATTTTATTTTATGAACTTTATTCATGCTATGTTTATAATAATTTCTTTATTTCGTTGATAATAATTTCATTATTTTGTTGATAATAATTTAAGTTATGAAAGTTTCTGTTTGTTTTCATAATATTTGTATATATCTGTTTATTTTACCTATCTATAACTTTACGGGATTAAGTTCCATCGAATACCTAACGAGAATTTTTTAATAAAATAAAATTGATTGATAATTTGATTTCATAATAATTTTGTTGGTTTGTTGATTACTTATTTGGTCGTTTGTTTAGTTGGCCGGTCGGTTGGTTTGATGGTCAGTTGGTTGGTTGGTTGGTCCTTCGGTTGTTTGGTTGGGTTGATTAGTCAGTTGGTTGGTTGCTTGGTTAGTCGCATAGTTTCTTGGTTGGTTTATTGGTTGATTGGATATTGCAATTTAAAATGGATTTTGAAAAAAACAAAAAAATTAAATTAAACAAGATTAAAAGCTGAAAAAGCTAAGTCGCGCCAGAAGCGTGTAAAGAAACTAAGAGAGACATTTTTCGTAATGAGCTCACAAAATGCATCAGTCAACGTGCACGCCAGAAAACTTCACTCTCATCTCGTACACACAGATTAACTCAAATGCGAGTACATGCCGATACCCTCCGAAAACTTGAATCGCCTGATTGGTATTTTTTTGTAGTAGTTATTCGATTTACCATAGTTGTAAATACGAATCTTACCTATGAAAGCAGCCAAAGCTACCAAGCAGATAAAACGCATTTTAATCACAGTCATTTTAATTACAATTGTTACACACAGTTACTTATTTCGTCCTAGCGTGAAGAACTAAACTAAAATTATCTTATATATATAGTATTGGCCAAAACTTTTCCTACGATTTTATCATTTGGATTGTTATTTACGGACATAGACTTATCCGATAACAGTACCACAGTACTAACAAGCGCTAGACGTGTGACCATTGTCAGAACCCTTTACTCGGTTTTACTTACGTGGGAAAAACTGTGCCTTTGGCACTCCGAAGGGCGTGATGCTATGTTATGTTATTTTCTTTTACTATAGACTTATCGACAAGGGAAAATTAGTTTCTTGAAGTAATTGAATGGCTTTTGATACCAAAGCCGACGCCTAAATTGGAATTAGTAGACCTCCAATTTGGTCCCATTTTATGATGAAAATTAGAAATCGGTCTAGGCACTATTTACTATAGTAACCGTCACAAGTAACCCCGTTAATTCGCCGATGGTTACTATAGTATTCATCACGAATAAATGTTGCTGTGCTAAAAAAATTCTGTAATTCTGTGCAGAATCAGTTTTGCTACTCGCCACAAGATGTTTTGGATTGAAATTGCCTTTGTTAGAATACAAACATTATCGATTTATAAAATTATCATAGATTCTGTTTTTTTTTTGCTGTGATGTGCTGTTGTTGTGATGTGATGTGTTGCTGTGTGAATTTTATACAAAAGGGGGTAAGGAATTTGTGCTGTAGCCGTAGGATAAACATTTTTTTTTGTATTGTTTATATTATATATCACTGTAAGATAGTCAAACCGTTAGTTGATAAACTAACGTTTTTTCTTGTGAGTTGATCAACTATCGACAGATAGTAAACTGTAGCGTACGGCTTGCTATATGACGAGTTAGTTGATCAACTAACGTTTAAAATCGTTAAATAATAAACTGGTTTCAACTTGAATTGCAAACGACATAACAGGGCAAACACTGCGGTAGATTATGTGAAGACTAGAGAGGGCGAGCGCAGTGAAGCCCCCGAATAGTCTTCGGGTTAGGTGGATATGTAAGAACAAAAGAAACGTAAATGTTTAATTGACAATCTTCCGGTGACATATGTAAAAAACTGGATGTCGCCGAAACTGATTTAAAATAATTACTCGGTATAACTCAAATTAACTATTCATTTAATTATTTCACAAATAACTCAATACAACTAACTATTCTTTTAATTATTAAACAAATATTTCACCACAACTTTTACGTCTTACACTTTTTACGTCTAAACGGAGAAGGCTGCCAATCTTGCAAACTGGTCCCTCCTCGGGTCTCCCCACCTCCATTTTAGCGGGAAAACCCAGCGTCCTCATTGGCTCGCGCCATCTAGAGAGTCACCCGATCATCTTTAGCGGGAAACTCTCTGATTGGTCCACGAATACTGACGTTATAGAAAATGACACATTAGTGTTGCCATTTCAAACTTCAAAAATTTACTAAAAATGCTAAAAGAATAATCTCGGAAATAGTTGCCATCTTTCAAAATTAATAACCCTAACAATCGACCGTCCTGACATCGTGAGCGTCCCCGCACACGACCCAGGTGGCACCCTAACAATCGGAGTAATGACCAGTTTGCAAAATCTTTGTTACACAATACTAAATTAGGTTAGGTATAACATTTATACAACAAGGATCATAAGATATTATAACAATACTAAATAATGCAATTTACAACAAATACAAATAGTGTAGAAATAAATAAGCAATTTGTACACAATATATTACTTTAAACATGAATTATTGAATAAGTAATTTATAATTTATAATTTCACTAACTTTATGAAAACCTACCTAGCCTGCCTTTACAATGTTTAATTTCAAGCAAGATTTATACACAAAAATAGGCGAATAATTATATTAGGTTTTTAGGGAAATGATTTCTTCATTACTCTTATACTAATGCTCAATTAAATAGGGTATCTCCTATTTATCACACAACTTATGCCCAAACTCGATTATGGGAAAACTCATCATACCTTATCCCCAGGCTCGATTATGGGGTATGTAAGACATCGCTAACCCATCACAACGTAACCCCAGACTCGATTATGGGGAACGTAGAGAACGGATAGCCTCGCGTCCAAGAACTCAATTACTTGTGACGACAGAGAAGAAACTTGCATCAAACACGAACCAATCAATTCTCGTGCTTGATCTGAAACAAAATACCTAATTTGTAGTATTTTCCTCTGTAAAGGGACCTCATAATTAATTAATAATCTATTGATCAACATTCTACTCTTTTTCATCATCAGTCATATTGCTATCAACAACGGAGTCGGAATCACTTTCGTTTAGCTCTAAGGCAGAAATATGGATCCATGGCGTCATACGATGCAACCGTAGTCGGAGGTTTACTTTGGGAGTTGCTCATACCTGGAATAGGAACTAGCTTATATCTATCTTTGCCTAGAACTTCAGCTACAGGACGGGGCCCAATATATGTAGGCATGAGTTTCTTGCTTTGTCCATCAACTAAATCTCCTTTATTATACGTATCTGCCGGTTTCCTGCCCTTGTCATAGGCCTGGCCTGTTTTTGTTTGACTTGCTCGCTGTCAATTCTCTTTATAACTTTCTCTCGCGTGTCAGAAATGTTTTCATCTTCGCGTGTTTTTGCCGCTATTTCATTAAGAATAGAATTATTTTCGCCGTTCATAGAAAAACCAAACATGACCTAAGATAGGGTTCTCCCTATAGTTTTCTGAATCGTGTTATTCAGTCCCCATTGAATGGTGCCAATATGACTATCCCAATCCCTTTCTCCGTGTTTGACGGCCAAGGCTCTCATGGAGTTTTGGTCTTTTTTGGAGGGTAGCCTAGCAAGCAACATCTTAAAAATTAACTCCCGATTTTAAATTCATTTTAATATTAGTTTGACAATAATTTAATGTCAATTATTATAAAATAAAACTAGGCCTGGACCCCCAACAACACTGAGTTTATTATAAACAATCTCATAAACATACCTGGATTCTAACTTTACTTCACAATGGATCTCTACACAAAGTTGAACAATAACATGGAGAAGATTGCCACCACTTTCAACACAAGGATGTCTCAATATGAGAAGGAGCTTCGGGAGGCTGCCACCATGTTCTCGTCCAGCAGCTAACTTGACATCAACACCATCGCCAGTGAATTTGTTGAGTTCAAGGCATTTACCTGGAACTGCCTTGACTTGCTGCGCTCTCAGATGGAGTTGCTGCTTGCTGGCCAGGACCGTCTCGAGATGGCATCCAGGTGGAAGGTGCTCCATCTTCATGGGCTCCCCGAAGAAGTGAAGGAGCACGCCATTGACATTGTGCGTGAAGTACTGTCCGACAAAATGAAGTTGTCCCCCGAGTGTGTGTCCAACATACATGTAGTGCACAGACTGGGATCTTCCAAGAAGCCTTCTAATCCCCGTCCTTTACTGGTGAGGTTCTCAAACATCAGTGCTCGATCAGAGGTCTGGAAAGCCAAGACAGTTTTGAAGGGAACTGGATTCACAATGTCAGAGTTCCTTACAAAATCCAGGCACGAGGTGTTTGTGGCTGCGCGAAAACACTTCGGTATGCTGAATTGCTGGACAACTGAGGGCAGGGTCGTATTGCTACCTGACAAGTCTAGACAGAAAGTGGAGATTATTTCGGAGCTTCAGGTTATAACTGCCAAGTTCCCACCTTCTGCTCTGCCTGTGCTCAAACCAGCCAACATACCTGCCCCCTGTCTACCCAGCTCTAGGCGCGCTGGTCCAACGGGAGTCAAAAAGTAGAAATCTCGTACTCAAGCTATTCCCTATTTTTTCTGTGTTCTCACAAGTTGGACGGGTAATACATCTCATTTTCACTTTTACTCGGTAGGTAGTCTAAAATATTCCATAGCCTTCTTTTCTTAGCATGTTTTGGTTTTATTTTGCAATGGAATCAAGTAAAATTTTTATACAACACCATGTCAACGACATGCATGTCATGTCAATCAAGCAAGCTTGTTCCCAACATTGTTCCATCGTTTGTCCAATGTTGCGCTGCCACAGCCTAACTTTTACATATTGTTGCATATTATTAATGCTGAGTGTGTTCATGTAAATTATGTTTTATGTTTTATACCTACTGTGTTTCGTCTATTTTAGTTTTTATTTGTAAGTCCAGCTTATGTTTTTCATTTCAATGTTTGTAAGTTCGTATTAGTTTGTCCAATTTCTTTCCCAGCCAGCTCAGTGTTCGACTGGGTTCAGGCAAATTTATTTCTTTTGTTTTAAATAAGTATTGTGTTTACTTATTTTATTTTATTTATTTCTATATTTGTATTTATTATATTATATCTAGTTCATGGATACCTACAACTTTGGTGACAGCTTTTTCTCTTGTTATAATAGTGATGTTTCCGTTAGTGCGGGAAGTGTAGGGTCATCAGCGGATAACTCACTGCCTTACAACTTAAAGCGGATGTTTTCTAATCTTGATACAAACTTCAACGTTGTCCATATTAGTCCACAAAGCATTCACACTAGCTATGCTGACCTCCTTGTAACTTTTAGCGATCAGAACATACATGGTATTCTTTTTTCGGAATCTTTTCTTAAACCTTCACTACCTTCGGCCATGTATGCTCTGCCAGGGTTCAGTCTCTATCGGAACCATAGGACGGGCAAGGCTGATGGCGGTGTAGCCATATACCTACGACATTCCATGCAAAGTCATCAGCCAGTCGCCTAGCCTGTACTCTGGTACCGCTAAACACCTGTTCTTGGAGATTTGCTGGCGTCACAATAAAGTCCTGGGTGTCTTTTATAGCCCCTCTCTTCGCATTGACTATTTTAACTCATTTGAAACCCTCCTCAATGATCTGATTCCTCTTTATAGCGACACCCTAATTCTCGGAGAGTTTAACACTTGCCTTCTCAAAAATAACGGTCGTCCAGCAAAGCTGAAATCTCTTGTAAATTCTTTAAACTTACACATACTTCCCCTGGGTGCCACCCACTTTCAACCACACTGCACCTCTTCTCTTCTTGGTCTGATGATTACTTCTAACATATCCAAGGTTGCTGTGCATGGCCAACTTAATGCTTCCTTCTCCTATCATGATTTGATTTACCTTTCATTCAAGTTAAGGCCTCCCAAGCGCGCAGCTAAATTCCTTGACATACGTTGCTTCAAGGGCATGGATCTTAACTACTTAAAATCAGATGCCGCCTCTATTGACTGGTCCCCTGTCGTTGATAGCGAGGCCGTTGAAGACAAAGTCCGGAACTTTAACTCTATTGTCCTGCGCTTGTTTGATAAGTACGCTCCGGTCAAGAGGGTTAAGGTTAAGCACCTACCGGCGCCATGGCTTACTGACACCATCAAGGGTCTGATGGCCAAGAGAAACCGTGCCAAGAGGAGATATAAGTTGGATACGACTGACGAGAACATTTTAATTTTCAAACGCCTCCGTAATCTTTGCACTCGTCTGTGTCGTAATGCCAAACGTCATCAAATCTACGAGTGTATTGAGAGCTATACTCCAGCACAGGTTTGAAAATTCCTGAAGACTCTTGGTGTAGGTAAGTCCCAGGACTTGGCTGCTGGAAATGTCGACTTTAACGGTCTCAACTATTTTTTTGCCATCCCCCTGTCGTGATGGACCCCCTCGTTAAGGAAGCCACCCTTCGTAACCTACGGTCCAAGACCACAGCCCACAGTTCACACTTCAACTTTAACCATGTCGGAATCGGCGCAGTAAGGAGGGCAATATTAGCGATATCTTCAAAGGCCAAAGGTGAGGACAAGATCTGTTATCAGATGATAACCAGCATCATCGATGAGCTATTGCCTATCATCACCTCTTCGATTCCAAATCGATATTCGATCGATGGTTTCTGAACGGCCATTTTGAATTTGACGTTAGCTGCCAACCTAGCAGTTTTTTGACAACTGACAGACGAAGGCCCTCGCAAAGTAAACGCGTTTTGGTTAGGGTATTGAAATTAAATCGCAGGCCATCTGGAAGGTATTCGGGTTTCCCTCAGGATTGTCAATATAGCTGAGTGTGTTGTGGTTCCTCGAACCAGATAAAGTTCGCATTTTCGTGGCCGATTGGTTTTTACCACGTAACATAACCTGTGTTGGAACACTGTGCTCATTGAAGCTGGCCCGCCAGTCATACCTGGTTGGCTGAAGAACCTGTCTACCAAGAAGAGCCTAGGGTGCACCCGGGCCTTGCAGAGAGACAGGAGGTTGACGGGACCGAAGCACAGACCAGGTTAGATCAACCCCAATTACTTCAGCTCGGTGAATCGCCGACGTTCACACTTCTTGGCAACTGATCGTTACGCTACCTCGTAGCTGATGGGCCCCTACGAGGTCATTAGGTGCTGAGAAGCCTGAACATTTTGGTAGCTAGAGCGTGGCTTCCTGAGATTTGCAGCCGTCAAGGGCTCCAGGAAGGCACGATTTGGGACTATCAATCTGTAGGTATAGGCGGTTATTAGGTAACTTGGTTGTGTTCCTATATCCACATAGATTGGTAGTATTGTAAGCTATAGGTCTATTGCTGGTAGTAGATAGACAGATATTGAATTGAATTACCAGTTAGTCAATCTATTAGTGGTCTAGTAATGCTATTGAATGAATGTTTTGGTTAACATAGGTAGTTACATCTATTGATAGCAGGCTATTACATTGTTTTCAGTTTATAGCAATTTATAACTTGAACTAATATTGACTATCTGTGTGTGTTATAATGATAAAGGGAAACTAAATTGTATTTACAGAATTTATATAGATATAAAACTCGGTTCCTTTTGTTTAAGGAAAACAACATTGTTTAAGTTGTGGTTTAGGGTTCCCTCGTTTGGGTTGTAGACTGGAGGGTCCAATAAAATTGAGTTACTGCAAATTGTGAGTAAGTATCGTT
Source organism: Argyresthia goedartella (assembly GCA_949825045.1). Classification (NCBI taxonomy): domain Eukaryota; kingdom Metazoa; phylum Arthropoda; class Insecta; order Lepidoptera; family Argyresthiidae; genus Argyresthia; species Argyresthia goedartella. The sequence continues at coordinate 28,149,845 of OX463830.1, forward strand.
CCGATCATGTAGTTATCTGAAATCCAGAAGGGTGTTTCTAAGGAACTCAGATGGTTTTCCTCCGCACACGGTCTGATAGACCGTTTAGATAGGCATGATGTGGAGCGGTCTATGGACGTTAAGGAACGTTACAATAGGGTGCTCGAATTGTCCGCGCAGGCGGAATCAGTTGATGGTTGCGCACCTGACAGGCTGTCACGGTTGATAGGGGATGTCGACCAATGTATGGAGATGGCAGCTGCTATCACGCAGAAGGCTGCGGACATACGTAGACAGCGCGAGTCCAGCCATGGTGGTGACATTGAAGCACCTCTGCCGCTTCAGGGTTCGGGGTCCAGGTTACCTGCCATAACTATGCCTACTTTTGACGGAGTGTCCGGTGAATGGATGAGCTTCATCAATCTGTTCGACAGTTTGGTGCACATGCGATCGGACATTACCAAGTCTGTCAAGATGGCTCAGCTGGTGGTAGCATTGAGGGGTGAGCCTAGGGAGCTGGTCGCTCATTTGACAGTTACGGAGGGTAACTATGAAACGGCCAGACAATTGTTGGTCAGACGTTACCATAACAAACGGAGGTTGGCCGATGCCCAACTGAACCGTTTGTTTAGTATCCCGGTAGTGAACAAGGTCGGGGCCATACAGACGGAGGTTTTGAACCCATTGTTGTCCGTAACCAAGGCTCTAGAGAATCTTGGACTTCCGGTTGGTGAATGGTCGTACCTACTGTTGTACATTGTACTTTCCCGCCTACCCGCTGACGTGCAGACTCGTTTCGAACAGTCTCACGGGAGGTCTGCCGAGGACCTGCCCGCCTTCTCCGACTTGGTCGGATTTTTGGAAGAGGAGGCTCGACGGGCAGAGAATTTGGGGTTGATGGTCACCCATCCTTCGGAGCCACAGAGAGCTGCCGGGAGCGCTGTGAGTAGGGGCCCTCCGACGAGGAAGGACCGCACCAACCGGCAGTCGTATGGGACTGTGAGTGAATTGACCCCACATGGTGAGATCTGCCCATGTTGTAGGCAGATTGACCATGCTGTGGCCAATTGCAATAAGTTCGGGGAACTTAGGGTTCAGGGACGGCGCCGGATGGCCAAGCAGCGGAGCTGGTGTTTCCTGTGCCTCGGGCCACACATGGCTAGGGACTGCACGCGCACACAAATGTGCGGATATTGTGGTGGGCCCCACAACAAACTGTTGTGCATGAACCGGTCCGGCCAACAGCCACCACAGGGCCGTACCCAGGGTGACACGGCATGGGGCCCTGAGAATTCGTTTGCGACTCGGAGCGCAACTCAGGGGCCAACGTCCCCACGTGCACAGGGCAGTACTAGGCTGCAGGGCCGTACTCAGGATCATTACATGGGGGGCCCTGAGTTTTCGGTTACGACTCAGCATCCGACTCAGCGGGACATTGGGTGTGTTGAGCAGGCCGTAACGGGCGGGTGGCATGGGACACCTTCGAGCTATGCGGGTGCGGTTCGGACGCCGCCTCAGTTGTCGCCCCGCTCGTCGCCTCGTCCTCGTTGGTCACATGTGATGTCCCCCCCGCTCATGGAGCGGCCACGGTTGAATTCACGCCCACCCCCCTTTACGGGGAATCGTAGGGTGGCAATGGAACCGGCGCGTGGGCCATTTGTACAATGGGACCCTCTGGCGTATAGCTGCATACCTGATCGGTTACAGGCAGAGTGGGGCCCCGAAGGCCCTCGCTAGGAATTTGCGGCCCAACCATTTGTTGCCCCCCTACCGGAGACGGTGGTGTTACCGATCGCCTCTGTGCTTGTTTGGGATTTGGCGGGCAACCCAACATACGTTCGCGCCCTAGTAGATTCTGGAGCTCAGGGCTGCATTGTATCGAATGATTTAGCAAAATGGTTGGGCCTCAAGGTAAATAGGTATAATAAATCAATACGGGGCGTGGGTAATGTTACGGTTACGAATGTAGTTGGTCAATCGGTGATCACGTTCTCTCCACGTTATGACATTTTGACAAAAACATCCGTGCAAGCTTTAGTAATGACGCATGTCATGGGCAGACACCCCTTGGTGAAGTTGAATCCGGCCGTTCGATTCCTGACATCAGGACTCAAGTTGGCGGATCCCGATTTTGACACTCCAGCCCCGGTCGACCTGCTACTGGGAGCAGACGTTCTGGGTAGGTTTCTGTTGTCGGATCGGCGAGTTCTTCAGCCGGACGGGTTGATTGCTGTGGATACTAAGTTTGGTCACGTGATCATGGGTCCGGCATTGCCAATGGTTAGGCCTGCCGAGTCAGATGGCATACTTATTGGCTCAGCGTTGTCAGACGCTATCCAACGTTTCTGGGAGACAGAGGAACCTCCCACCGTTCGTCGAGTCGACGCAGACGAAGAAGAGTGCGAGTTGTTTTACCAGAATAGTACTGGTCGCCTTCGTTCTGGTCGTTTTGTAACTCGACTGCCTTTCAGGGCCGATGGACCGCCACTAGGAGAATCTAGGAAGATGGCTGAGACGAGATTGATGTCGATGGAGCGTAGGATGACAAGGGACGCCGTATTTAAACAAAAATATGTTGATTTCATGAGGGAGTATGAGTCGTTAGGACACATGTCGGTATCGGGTGTGGACTGGAGATCTGAGGATCATTGTTTCCTTCCACACCATGCCGTCCTACGAACCCCTACCGGCAAGATTCGAGTTGTTTTTGATGGGTCAGCACCTACCTCGAACGGGATGTCCCTGAATCAGTGTCTACATTCGGGACCCAAGTTGAGTCGTGATATTTCGGAAATTCTCACGAGCTTTCGGAGGCACCAGATTGTATTTGTCGCCGACATTCGGATGATGTTTAGGCAAACGGTAATTCATCCGGCTGACAGAAGGTATCAGTTGATACTTTGGCGTGAGTCCACGGCCGAGCCAGTCAAGGTCTATGAGTTAAACACGAACACGTATGGGTTACGGTCTAGCCCGTATTTGGCGATGCGTACCCTGCGGGAGTTGGCGTCGCGTGACCGTGTGAGCTATCCTAGAGCCGCCGCTATCCTGGAGCAAGATTTGTACGTCGATGACGTCTGCACAGGGGCAGCCAGTGTAGAGGAAGCTCTGGACCGACGTGACGAGCTCATTCAATTGCTGGAACGAGGCGGCTATGAACTACGTAAGTGGATGTCCAACTCCCCTGAGTTGATGGCTGGTCTCCCAGATGAGTTTCAACAAGACCCGCACGTTTTTGAGAATCCTGACAACCCTCACATGTTGTCAGTACTTGGAATTCAGTACCGGCTCGTCCATGATGAGTTTACCTATCGGATGGTTTTAGAAACACCGAAGGCCTGGACGAAGCGGTCAGTACTGTCAACGATTGCGAGAACGTTCGACCCGAATGGATGGATTTCTCCAGTCACTTTTGCTCTCAAATGTTTTATGCAAAGGCTATGGGCGGCTCAGTTGACCTGGGACACCCACCTCTCAGGTGATTTGTTGACTGATTGGACGCGAATGTTCACCTCGCTATCGGACATAAATAATGTATCGCTGCCGAGGAAATTGGTCCCTGCTGGGGATTACAGGGCAACCCTTCACGGGTTTTGTGATGCCTCTGAACGAGGGTTTGCGGCAGCGGTTTATTTGCGAACCGTCACCTCCACCGGGGAGGTCGACGTGCGTTTGGTTTTGGCAAAAAGCAAGGTAGCGCCTATTCGGACAAGGATGACGATTCCAAAACTGGAACTGTCCGGGGCTGCTCTTTTGACCAAACTTTTGAATCACACTCTAACAGTGTTGCGTGGGTCAGTGGTTTTGGAGGATATGGTGTACGCTTGGACGGACAGCCAGATTGTTTTGTGCTGGCTGAAGGCTTCGGTCCATAACTTAGAGGTTTTTGTTGCGAACCATGTCTTCCAGATTGTGTAGTCTGAGGTCCCATTGACCTGGAGACATGTACCAGGAGAATTGAACCCGTCTGATTGTGCATCCAGGGGATGTCAGGCTCCTGAACTCGTTAGACACCATTTGTGTCTTGCTGGCTTGCCAAGAGAGAATCGGACTGGCCCCACAGCCATGTAGTAGTATCCTCGGATCATGGCCCCAGAGCGGCCGTGCATGTTACCCAGAAGGCTGAGGACCCTGACGCCGGGTTTCTGCTGGACCGGTATAGCTCACTTGATAAGTTGATAAACGTGTCCACTTGGATAAGAAGATTCGCTCGAAATTGTCGTACTCCTCGCGATCAGCGAACGTTGAACCCTATTCTGACTCCGGCAGAGCGAAACGAGTCGCTGTTGAATTTGGTCCGGTTGGTACAGTCCTCGAAGTTTGGGGCAGAATTGGAGATTATACGAAGTGGACGTTCGAAATTGAAGGGAGCCGTCGCGCGTCTCAACCCCTTTGTTGATTCGACCGGGTTACTTCGGGTAGGAGGAAGATTGCGCAATGCGAATCTGTCGTATTCGGCTCGTCACCCACTTCTGCTCCCCAAGGGGGGACAGTTAGTTGAATTGCTGGTGACTGATCGTCATATTAAAAACGCGCATGCCGGCTGTAACGCGTTGTTGGCCACGCTCCAGCGGGAGTTTTGGATCTTATCTGCCCGCCGTGTCATACGGAACATCGTGTTTCGGTGCATGCCTTGTTATCGACTTAAGGCTGCCACGATGCAACCTCTCATGGGGGACTTGCCCCCTGATCGTGTGAATGAGGTCAGACCGTTTTCAGGTGTTGGTACGGATTTTGCAGGACCGTTTATGGTGAAGAGTTCACGATTGCGTACCGCTAGGCAATACAAGGCGTACCTATGTGTGTTTGTTTGTTTATCCACCAAGGCGGTACATCTCGAGCTCGTTGTTGATCTCTCGACAGAGGCTTTCATTGCTTGTTTGGATAGGTTTGTTTCTCGAAGGGGACTTCCAACTTTGATCCGCTCTGATAACGGCACTAACTACATCGGTGCGGAACGATACTTACGAGAGATAGTCAACTTTTTGAATGTAAATAAAGTGGATATTGGAACGGCCCTCTCCCGTCGGGGTATACAGTGGACCTTCAGCCCACCGATTTGCCCCCACTGGGGTGGGATTTTTGAGGCCGTAGTTAAGTCAGCTAAGACGCACTTGGGGCGTATAGTAGGTCAGACCGCGCTGACTTTTGAGGAGCTCGCGACATTGTTTTGTAAGATCGAGGCCGTTCTCAATTCACGACCGTTGTGTCCGCTCAGCTCGGATCCAAATGACCTGGAGGCTCTGACCCCAGGCCATTTCTTGATAGGACAGCCACTTAACGCGTTGCCCGAGCACCCCTTCGAGGGAGTGAAATTGTATCGGTTGTCAAGGTATCAGATGTTGCAGCAGTTTACTCAGAATTTCTGGAAGCGTTGGTCGCTCGAGTATCTGCATATCTTACAACAGCGCCTTAAGTGGACTGACAAAACTAGCCCCCCTAGTGTTGGTGACCTCGTTCTGGTTAAGGATGCTAACCTACCGCCACTACGTTGGCGCAGGGGGCGCATTGTTAACTTATTCCCTGGCAAGGACGGGACCCCCCGGTCTGCAGAGGTTCTAGTAGGAGGCTCGGTTCTAAAACGAACGGTAGCAACGTTGTCTCGGCTGCCCGTAGATTAGGGCACAGGTGGGTGCCTGTCCAGGCGGGTGATTGTTCGATTCCAAATCGATATTCGATCGATGGTTTCTAAACGGCCATTTTGAATTTGACGTTAGCTGCCAACCTAGCAGTTTTTTGACAACTGACAGACGAAGGCCCTCGCAAAGTAAACGCGTTTTGGTTAGGGTATTGAAATTAAATCGCAGGCCATCTGGAAGGTATTCGGGTTTCCCTCAGGATTGTCAAAATAGCTGAGTATGTTGTGGTTCCCCGAACAAGATAAAGTTCGCATTTTCGTGGCCGATTGGTTTTTACCACGTAACATAACCTGTGTTGGAACACTGTGCTCATTGAAGCTGGCCCGCCAGTCATACCTGGTTGGCTGAAGAACCTGTCTACCAAGAAGAGCCTAGGGTGCACCCGGGCCTTGCAGAGAGACAGGAGGTTGACGGGACCGAAGCACAGACCAGGTTAGATCGACCCCAATTACTTCAGCTCGGTGAATCGCCGACGTTCACACTTCTTGGCAACTGATCGTTACGCTACCTCGTAGCTGATGGGCCCCTACGAGGTCATTAGGTGCTGAGAAGCCTGAGCATCACCCACGTAATGAATGAGTCGCTTGAACAATCTTGCTTCCCCACTCAGTGGAAACAGGCACTTGTGATTCCCCTACCTAAAACTTCCAATCCCGTTTCCTTCAAAGAATTCCGTCCCATATCTATTCTGCCTATCCTCTCCAAAGTCCTGGAATCAATTGTTCACATCCAGCTCTCCTCCTACCTTTCCTCAAAAAACTTATTAAATCCCCATCAATCAGGTTTCAGGCCGGGTCACAGCACTACCACAGCTCTGCTTAAAGTCACTGACGATATTCAATCAGCTATGGATCAGAAGCAGCTTACGGTCCTGATACTGCTTGATTTCAGTAGCACCTTCAACTGCGTCGATTTCGATATCTTGGTTGAAATTCTAAAGTCGCTTAAAGTCTCCTCGCACTCGGCTCGCTGGTTTAACTCCTACCTGAGAGACCGCCAGCAGCGCATTAAGTCTGAGGAGATCTCCACGGACTGGTGTGAGCTCTCCACGGGTGTCCCGCAAGGTGGTATCCTTTCTCCTCTCCTCTTCTCTGTATATCTGACGTTCTTACTTCTTCTTATCATCTCTACACAGATTACCTCCAAATATATCGATACTTCTCTCCGTTTGATGTAATACTGACTGTAGAGGCGTTGAATGCTGACCTCGACAACATCAGGAAAAGGGCTATTTCATATGGGCTGCAAGTCAACCCGGGAAAATCTCAAGCCATGATTATGGGTACACGGCACTCGCTTAACTTATTACAGAATTCGCCCGTCGATCCTGTATTGTATGTATGATGGTACCATAATTACTTACAATGAGAAAGCTTTGAATCTTGGGGTTATATTTGACAACTTGCTTTCCTGGTCGCCCCATGTTTGTGAGGTCAGCAGACGAGTTTTTGCGTCATTTCACTCCCTCCGAAGATTGCAGTACTTCCTGCCGCGGCAGACTAAAATCACTCTTGCTCAGTCCCTTTTACTACCTTTAACAGACTATGCGGATGTTTGCTGGGTCAGCGCAAACGAAGAACAACTGAACAAACTCGAACGACTTCAAAATCTCGGGATTCGGTTTATCTACGGGTTGCGCAAGTATGACCATGTCTCCCAGTATCGCAAGGAGCTGGGGTGGCTCCCGATCCGTTTTCGCCGTGACATGCACATTATCTCCTATCTGTTCAATATTTTGCAAAATCCCCGATACCCCACACATCTACGCCAACATTTTGACTTTCTTTTCCCCAGGGATTGCAATCCGAGATCCCACACGGTGTCTCTCCTTTCAACTCCTCGGCATAACACTGCCGCTTACGAACACTCGTTTAGGTTAAGGGCAATCCGTCTGTGGAACGCACTTCCTTGCGCTATTAGGGAAAGTCCCTCAATTTTCATTAAAAAAAAAAGATTGAAAGTACATTTCCTTTCTTTTCCGTAAAAGGTACCATATTTATGAAGGTATTTGTATGATTTATTATAGTTTTTGTATGTTCATGCTATATATAGGCAAGAATTTATTCATTAAAAATTATACACCAAATAAAACTAAGAAGATACGAAAAGTAGGCATAGGTTGTATATGTAATCATGCTATATATTGTATTTTATGTAATTGAAGTATATATTTTTATTTTATATTTGGTATAGTTTATATATATTTTGAAAGTAATTTTCGTACGTATGTATAGAGTGTTATTGTGAACTAGGACTTTCCTGTATAATTAACTCTCCTGTCTTGACTAGGTTTGCTGGAAGAAATCTCTTTTTAGAGATAAGCTCGCCTTTGCTTATTACATTTCTTTTAATTGTCTGTAACCTTATATAAGCTATGCAATAAAGCAAATGAATATGAATATGAGTCGAGAACAAGAAAATAATTTTATACGGATTGGAAGAAAACAGATGGGAAGAAAGTGGACAATCATACGAAAGGGTAGTCTGCATGTTCCAGGATATACTAAACATAAATATACAGGGATATGTAGAAAATATGAAAAGAATAGGAAAAAAAGGCTTTCGAAGACCCTTAGAAATTGAATTGATGAGTAAGAACCTCACACGACAAATACTACAACACCGAAGTTATTTCAAGAAAACAGGGCTTGCTGTATCGGAAGTATTGGGAGAAGAATCCCTGCAAAAACGAAAGAAATTAATAGAAACCCTAATAAAAGCACGTCGCGATGGGCATCGAGCCAATATAATTGATGACAAACTTATTATAAATGGAAGACATTATAATCCAGAGCCCCTTGATGACAATATCATCAACAGAACAAACATGAATGTTGTAACTCAAATATTAGACACCACGGTGGCATCCCCACCAAACACAACGATTTCTGCAAATTTTTTTCGACCATTATATTAAAATTTTATTCCAGAATATACAGAGCTTCAAAAATAAGCAACATTTAGTAAAAGCCGCAACAGAAGAAGATGAAAATATCCAGATGATGTGCCTTACAGAAACGTGGATATCTCCACCAACGATAGATCTGCTGCGTGTAGACGGCTTCAAGCTAGCAGCATCCTTTTGTCGATCTCATCATGGGGCAGGAGGAACTTTCATTCTACTCGAAGACAATATTGAGATAATTGAACTGAAAGAAATTGATAGAATGAATATAGAGTTTATATTTGAAACTTGTGCCATTGAGATACCTAAGTTAGAATTAATTGTTGTTATTATTTATTGGCCAGATCACACCAGGATGCCTAATATTTTCATTAATTCCTTAACAAATCTCTTGCAGCACGTAAAGAAGAAATATTTAAGGAAAAATGTTATAATAGGAGGTGATTTTAATATTGATATGCTAGTAAATTCTATGCTAAGATCAAGCTTTATTGATCTAATGAAAAGCTACAACTTTCACCAACATATAAAAGAGGCTACCAGAATAACTCAAACCTCGTCTACTTGTTTAGATTTAATATTTACTAACTTTATTGTAAAAAAAGAAAACATCTCCGTCCATGAATATGGTTTTTCAGATCATAAAGGTACAACAATACAACGCTCGAACTACATGGTCAGTAAAAAAAAGAATATTTAATGACCAAAATATAAACAATTTCATCTCAGAACTTAATAAAGTTGACTTTAATAAATTAATCACGAGAGATGAAAACTTAAATGAAAACTATATGTCATTTCAATCAAAATTAACTTACATTCAAAATAAAACTATACCCCTAAAAAATGTTAAAATAAAACTTAAAAGCAAAAAAACATGGCTAACAAAAGGTATAAAACAATCCTGTAAGAATAAAAGACTACTAAAACTACTTGTAAATAAAATAGATAATAAAATTCTAAATAATGCCTATAAACAATATAAACTATTATTGAAAAAAATTGTAAAAACGTCTAAAAGGATCCAAAACATTAATAAAATCAAAAACTCTGATAACATAATAAAATCGACTTGGCACTTAATAAAGGAGCAAACTAACAAAGTTACAAAAATAGATAGAGTTAACATTAAATTGAATGAACAAAATAAAATAATAGATAACCCGCTTCGTATAGCTAATATTTTCAACGACTTTTTCCTGAATGTTGCAAATTCAGATCCCTCGCTTCCCGCACCAAAAGGAAAAGCTGTAATTGAGCCGTCTGAAAATTCAATGTACTTAAAACCAGTTACCATCCCTGAAGTTATTAAAATAATAAAAGAATTAAAAAACAAAAAAAGTTTCGGTCATGACGAACTGCCCCCATTACTAATAAAAAAATGTGTTGAAACATTGGCCCCTATTCTGTCGTTTCTTATAAATCAGTCTTTTGCAGATGGTACAGTACCAGACCTCTTAAAACTATCCATAATTAAACCTAATTACAAAAAAGGTAACAAAAGTAACTGCACAAACTACAGACCAATTGCTCTTTTACCTACATTCGCAAAAATCTTTGAAACTGCCATGGCAAACAGACTGTATTCCTTCTGTGAACAATTTAATATATTTAGTAAGTCCCAATATGGATTTAGAAAAAACCACTCGACATCACTAGCTGTTTATAAATATATTACAGATATTTCAAATATTATAAATAATAAAAAATATGCTATTGGTTTACTTCTCGATATGAGCAAGGCATATGATCGTGTCCTTTATGATATATTATTAAAAAATATATATGGAATAGGTGTTCGTGGTATTGTGCACCAATGGTTCGACTCTTACTTATCAAACAGATATCAACTTGTAGAAATAGAACATTATGATGGTAAAACTGGTTTGATTAATAAGGTGCGATCTGAAAAAGCACATGTCACTAAGTCAATCCCCCAAGGAAGTGTACTGGGGTGCATTCTCTTTCTGCTCTACATTAATGACTTGCCTAAACAAATTAACCATTCATCCACTCTATTTGCCGACGATATATCAATAGTTATACCTTGCCAAAATGCCACCGACCTCAACGTACTTCTTCAAACTACATTTGATACATTAATTAACTGGTTAAATGAACACAATTTACAAATAAATTATTCCAAAACAAAACTATTACAATTTAAACCACATCAAAAACGTCCCTTAGAAATAAACTACTCATATCTAAGTAATAAAATCGAATGTGCTAAAACTTACCCTTTACTAGGCATTAACATAGATAGCAATATAAACTGGAAAGACCACATTGCAAATATATCAACCAAACTATCAAGATTCACTTACGCGCTGCTCGAATTAAAGAAATACACAGATGTGAAGACTGCTCTCTCAGCATATTATGCCTATGCTCACGCGTGGCTACAATATGGTATAGTGGTATGGGGAAACAGTACCAAGGTACCAAAATTGTTTTTATTACAAAAGAAATGCGTCAGAATAATTGCTAATATAGACAATATGACTAGCTGCAAGCCCTATTTTAAACAATATAAAATACTTACACTAACTTCTATCTATATATTAGAAATCAGCAACTTTGTAAAAAAAAACTTACATATGTTCCCAAAATATTCCCGTCCAAACAATTTAAGACCTAAAAGCTACTTATCCTGTCCCCAGACAAAACTTAAAATGGTACAATGTGGTCCCTTTACCATGGCTACAAAAATGTATAATAATTTACCCAAAAATCTCCAGGAAATGGAAGATTTAAAAAAAAATAAAAAACTTTTAAAATGTTACCTCGCCAAAAAATGCTACTACGTGCTGCAGGAATTCTTCGAAGATAAAAATTATTAGGAAAATAAATTTAGTCTCTTTAACCTGTGAACAGCTGATCGGGTCAATGTAAAAGTTATGTGTATGTGTAGATAAATTTGTTATACCCTGTCAGGGTGCATGTACCCTACATACATTTTCCACCTGTAGTGTGTATTGTTCATGTTATATGCAAATAAATTAATATGATGAATATGAATATGGTACGATTATACCTTTCAACTTGGGCTTGCTACGGCATTCAGGATATGTTTTATGCCCTTTTCAGTGCAGAATGCTTCAAAGCTGTATGCCGTGAAGCAGCTTCCTCAATCACTCACCAGACGATCAGGACTTCTATAGGTACTGAATATGTCATCGAGAGCCCCGATGGTGTTTTGACTTTTTGTGCTTCGAATGGGTTTGATAAGGTAAAACTTGGTAAACCCATCGACAAGGACAAGTAGGTAAGTAAAACCTTTTTTTGACTTCACGAAGGGTCCAAGGTGGTCCACGTGTACCGTGTGAAAAGGCTGTGCAATCCTTTTGTCAAACAAGAAGAATAGGGCTTGCTTATTAAGACACTGATTCCCTAACAAAGCCCGCTTCAAGCATTTCTTGTACCATGAAACGCACCTTTTCTCGCTCATGGTGAGATAATCTATATGGACGATAAAGTACCGGCTTTTTGCTTCAAAGCTCTATAGTCATTTCGGCCGCATTCGTGTGCCCCAGATCCTTGAGTGGACTGGCAAAGCAATGACTGTATTTCTTTAGTACAGCAAACAGGCGGCTTTTGACTTCGTCTGATACGCTATCATCAACGCGGACTTCACATTCATCGAGTTCCCTATTCGCCATCTTATTCGCCAGGTTCCTAAGAACCTCTGTGAAATCTACAACGAACCTATTAACAACTTCAACCTTCTCTGCCCGAATCAGCACCGTATCGCCAGAAATTACACAGGAACCAGAGTATGGAAGGATCGTGACCATCACCTGACCGTCATTAAAGACACACAATCCTCCACAAATAAGATACTTCTTCCTAGGTTCCCCTGCGACAACACTCTTCAGAAGAACAGTACCACTAAAATTCTGTTCTATCCTAGCCCTGACTGATTCCGGCCCACACAACACAACTATGTCGGTCATTCTGATGGTCAGAGGAGCCTCATTATCGGACACAAGATCTGCGGTAGGTAGTTCTTTACCTATCTCAACAATTTGAAGTTTTTTTGCATCTTTGTAGATGATTATGTGTGCTTGCTCAGTGTAGGTCTGGCCTATTAACACGGGCTTTTCCAAAAAAATATCAGCCACCACCTTACACGGTACCGTCGCCTCTACAACATCGACATTGAGAACTAGCAGCAACCCTCCAAGACCTGAACGATGTTATTCCCAAATCCCTTCAAGTATACTGAACGTTGTCGTGAACTAACCCTAACGACTGAACAACAGACTCTTTCAGGAGTGTCACATCACTCCCAAAATCAACGAAAGCTTCTAATGACATCTGATTGATAACAACGTTCTTTACGAATTAGGAACCTCGTCTGCTCTCATTTCATTGATTGATAGTGCCATCAATACACATTGTTTTCTGTACAGAGTTCGTTTTAAAAGCTCTGTCAGTTCTAGAATTTGCAGTACAACTTTCTGCTAAATGTTCAAGCAAGTTACACTTGGTACATTTTATGAGCGGCTTTGGGCAGTAGAGAAAACTATGGCCCTTTTTCTTGCAGTTACAACAGCTTGTGTTTTGACCTGGCTTGTAATTGGGTTTCAAATTAGAAAGAACATTATTATTGTTGGCACCATCAGTCTTGTTCCTAGACTGGTTAGGATCAACGGCATGGTTTGAGTCCCTATTGCTCATCAAGTATCACAGCAGTTCATCTGGCTGAGTGCAGCGCAATGCCAAGGCTCCGGAAAGAAGAGTCCTATCACTTATCCCATGTATCAAACACTCTCTACTGCTCGTTTACCCTATATATCGCACTGGTTGAGTAAAGCTATCTTTTCATAAAAGTAAACCTCAATAGGCTCGTTGAACCGACTCTTTCTACTAAGCATGTCCTCCAAGGTCTGGCCATAGTTTTGTTCGAAGGGAAATGCGTGTACAAGTTTATCTTGCCACTCTGGCCAACTAAACAATAGTGAGTTTAGCCCTTCATACCAGGTCTTGGACAGACCTTGTCGTTTCTGCGTAGCAAAGTGGGTGATAGTTCGATCTTCCCATCCATAGACTGAGGCACATTCATTTACTTTCTTGAGCCATACGTCAATGCGCTGATACTTTTGAGAGGAATCAAAGTTTGGTAAAATCCAACTCTTTATTTCAAAGTCCGTAATGATTTAATTTCATAAGTAGCGTATTATGATCAACACAATCAAATGCCTTTGATAAATCGTAAAAAAAAACTGATATCATCCTGTGCTGCCTCCCATGCAGAATAAATATGAGATATAAGGGTTATACCTGCATCCGTAGTTGATCGCGTTGTCCTCACAACTCATCAGCGGAGCACTTAGCAGCGACTGTGATAAAACTTATCTCGAATAGCCTCGACAAATACTTCCCCTTAAAAAAACTAAATCCACCCAGGAAGCAAAACTGGATATCTCAAGATATTAAAATACGACTGACTTACAATAGTGCACTGTATTATCCTATTATTGACCGATTAAATTTAAAATATGGCATACTGCCTCAAAACAAAAAAATTACGTACTATAGCAAAATACATCTAATCTTCAAAGGAAAGGGGAAAAGGGAGCTCATTGATGGCTACAGACCCGTAGCGGTCGTACCAGCTGTAGCGAAAGTGTCTCGAAGTGTAGCGAAAGCGAACGGCCTCAGCTCACGACTAGTCAACTATTTATCGTCGACGTCCGCACTCACTGACCGTCAGTACGCCTACCGCGCAGGCTGCTCGACAACCACGCTCACTTGCAAGGTGACGCGATGTATAGTGAGTGCCCGCGAACAGAAACTCCAGGTCACTGTACTATTATGTGACTTGTCCAAGGCGTTCAATGTTGCAGACCACGCCGTGCTCGCCGCGAAGCTCCACCACTACGGCATAGCTGGTACCCCCCACTCGCTGTTGACCGACTGCATGGTCGGAAGATTACAGATCGTGGCAGGCGATGGAGGTAGCGTCAGATCTGATCCCATTCATACATCGATGGAGGTGGCCCAGGGCTCCTCCCTGTCGAACATACTATTCACGTTGCTCCTCAATGACCTACCACAAACTGTCAACGCCGCGGAGGTACTCATGTACGCAGATGATGTCGCGGCAGTAGTGAGCGCCCCCAGCATTGACCGACTGGAGCAACGATTGAACGACACTGCGACAGCCCTGTACGACTGGTTCAGCAGGAATGGCCTGGCCTTGAATCTGAAAAAGACTCAATTCATCCACTTTTACTTTGGCGGCTGCCAGCCTAGAGTATTTTCGACCTCAGTGGATGGAGTCTTGGTCGATAAAGTCCAGGTCACCACGTTCCTCGGCTTCGAGCTGGACAGAGGACTATCCTGGGGCCACCACATTCACAAGATATGCGGGGCGCCTCGGAACTGCGTGCTTCATGCTCAGCCGCCTAGCCAGGACCGTACCCACGGATGTCGTACGCTCGTGCTACTTTGCGACTGTGCACGCTTTACTGCAAATGGGGATGCGCTGCCGACTGGGAGCGCGTCTTCAGAATGAAAAAAAGGGCCTTAAGAATAATAGCATGAGTGCCGCGGGATACGCACGCCAGACCGTACTTCAAGGCGCTCGGTATCATGACGCTACCATCCATACTGATCTCCCAGATCGCAGTGTACGTGAGGGATAACCTCAGCTCGTTCCGAACAGACGCGGACGTCCACAGATACAGCACAAGCAACGCGGCCGCCATCAAACACGTCCCAATAGCCAACTCATTGATGAAAGCCGCAAAACAAACTCAGGTCGCAGGACCAACTGTCTACAATAAACTGCCGGAGAACCTCACCTTCTCTGCCCCAAACATCAATATTTTAAAATCTAGACTAAAACGGCTTGTCGAGCAAACGTTCTACAGCTATAATGACTTTATTACGCCGCAAAGCATATAATTTGCTAGATACTTGTAGGTACTTGTTTTGACATAGAGCCATTAAATAAAATCTATGTGTACAGTCAACTGTACAAAGGTCATTTTATATTAATTTAGCGTACATAATCATTTTACTCTTTTCTTGTTAAGTTGTTACATTCATTATATTAAGAGCAATAAACTCAACACTCACTCATTCTTCATACAACTGTAGAACCTTACAGTTTTTGGTCCTTCGAATTATTGCGACTTGGTAACGTCTGTTTCCTTTTAGGTGTGTTAGCAATCGGTAGGTCAGCCTCCCACCAGCGGGTCTCACTGACTAATTGAGAAGGTGCTTTAATCACACAAAGAGGTTGCAGATGTGCTAGGTCGTACGGACCATCGCGAGTACCAGATATTTGCGTTCGAGAGGTGGTTCGCCAGCATCTATCGACTTCTACAGTCAACAGCATCACATTCATCGGGTAGCCGCAGCACTCAGTTGGACTTCGAAGATATGACTCATACCCTCAGTTCAAGGAAACCACAGCAGATCGGCTGGGTTCCAAGAACCTCGTTGCCATCTCAGCGTGAGAATCATTCAAGAGATCTTATTGAAGAAAAAAATTACTAATTTACTTAATCATCATGACCGAAGCTTTACTCAAGCGTCAAAGTGAGCTCCTGCAGGAGATTGAACGTGTTCACATTAATTTTTGCAAGGACAGCGTGACTCGAAACACCTCTGAATACCTCAAGAAGCGTGTGGATACATTGGATTTACTTTGGCGATAGTTTGACGGCAATCATGCAAGTCTGCAATCGTGCGAAGATAAAACGGGTGAATATTTTTCCCGTCACATTTACGCTTATTGGAAGGCGTACTACGAGAAGACCAGGAATTTGTTAACTTCATTAAAAAAACCGGTCGATTCCAAACCGGTGAAATTTCATCTGCCAGTTCCGGCGGAAACGGGCGAATTGGAGCAACTTTTGAGTCAGCAAGGTACTAATTTCCGTCCTTTTGAGCGCCACATGAAGCGTATCGAGGCCAGCCACTTGGAAGAAAAATGGGAGATCGAGGATGAGCTGAAAAGCCTGCATCATCTTTGGAAAAACATCGAATGTCTCCACCTGCAGATAGACAACATACTTCAAGGCAGCGACAGGGTCTATGAAAACGACTTTACAACAATCGAAAAACAGTACACAGAGATCAGGAAGAAACTAAACAGGAATTTGAGCTCTACCGATCATCTTCGTCACTCAACACCTAAGATTGATCTACCTGTCTTTCTAGGAACTTATACTCAATGGCTTACATTCTACGACCTATTCATGGAAACCATACATAACAACAAGTATCTTACCAGCGCTCAGAAGATGCAGCCTCTCAAGACTAAAGTCAAGGGGGAAGCCGAATGCTTAATTCAGCACTTGAACATAACAGCGGAAAATTACAGCACGGCATAGAACCTCTTGACTGGTCATTACAACAATCCTCAGGTTCTATTTACCAATCAAAGACATTGGATGCAGACACCCACGTCGACTACAACGAGTCTCGCGCTTCACCTAGGACTATGCCTGTCTTCGACGATTTCATGGCATTCATCGAGCGGAAATTCATGGCCCTTGAACCAATTCAACAGAAGGCAAAGGAGCCTGAATCATCGGTTTCAAAGCAACCAACACAGCAACATTCGAAGTACAACTACAACAGCAACTACAATCGGAATAGATATGCCCCGAGAAATTATCAGGCTGTTGCAACATCATACATAAGGAAATGCCCAATAAGTGACCGAGATCACTATTTGTTCCAGTGCAAACAGTTCCTTAAACAAACAGGGGACTCAGTAATGAATATGATTGCGAAACTTGATATATGCCAAAACTGCCTTTACAAGCATGACGACACTATTTGCCCGTCAACAAAAACGTGCAGAATATGCAATGGAAATCACAACTCCTTCATCCACGACGCAGCGGTTAATAAGCCAATGATCCCAAGAAGCGAGTCATCCACGAGGCCGTCTGCATCTACAACAAATTCAACGTCATCATCCAAGCGACAGCACAAGGTAAATCACGTTGCGAGCGAGGATGAAGAAATCTTTCTGACGACGCTATCGCTCAATATCAGATCATCAGACGGAACTCTTATCAACTTCAGAGCCATTCTAGATCAAGGTGCTCAAGTTTCACTCATCAAAGTGTAGACACTATCAAGCGTCAATATCAGGCGTTGGTACTAGCTCAAAACAGAGCAGAGGTTTAGTATCAATGGAATGTCACTCAATCTATGCAGACTACGAGTTCATTACAGAAGCATTGGTTATTTCGCAAGTCATAAACAACCTCCCCAGCACTTCACTCCCGAACACTATTATTATCCCGATTATCTTAAAAATACAAGATTGGCTGACCCCGAGTATCACATATCGAAGCCAATCAAAATACTCCTAGATGATAGTGTCTACTCTGAAATCATCATGAGAGGGCTCGTGAAAGGCACGCATCAATCACCCACTGCTCAGCAGACAAAAATGGGCTGGATTCTGTCGGGTCATGTTAGTAACTTCACATGCAACGTCGTGATTAAGAACCTGGACGATATCAGAAAGTTCTGGGAAGTCGAGGATATCAACGAATCATCGGACTCCTTGACCGGCGAGGAACAAAACTGCGAAGAATACTTTCAAGCGACAACAAAGCGACTCGAAAATGGAAGATACGAGGTCGCTATACCCATGAAACCAGGGTTTGAAGAGCACTTGGGACACTCAAAATCAAAAGCCACTGCCCAGTTCATTAATCAGGAAAGTAGAATGGCCAAAAATGCTTCATTATCCAAAGGTTACAAGAAATTCATTCACGAGTATCAACAACTAGGGCACATGCGCCCGGTTGACTCAGCAGACGCCCCAAACGCATGTTATCTGCCCCATCACGGCGTGCTCAAGTTGGACTCTATAACAACTGCCTTGCGCGTCGTGTTCAATGCTTCATCCAAAACATCATCGTCTCAATCTCAACGACATGATAGAGAGCGGTCCGAACCATTAAAAGTTCCTGCAGTCACTAATTCTTAAATGGCGTCAATACAGATATGTCGTCACAGCGGATGTAGAAAAAATGTTCCACCAAGTACTTGTCAGAGAGACCGACCAACATCTGTGTGCCAGTGTGAACACAGCCTTATGACAAAATCATGCATCATTCATTCAAGAATTGCTAAACAAATGTAGTTCGATAACGCGCATTACTAAAATAACTGCATGGGTAATGAGATTTGTCAGCCGATTGCAAAATAAGCAGACGACGGCGCACGGCAATACATTGAGATTAGCGGAATTGAACCCTGCTCACAACCCTATTAATAAAAATGCACAGGCTTGCGACTCAGAAGATAAAATTGCTCAGATGAAGAAATACGGGCTTCTTAAGAGCACGCAACAAGCCCCTAATATATTCAGGGTAACGCCTTTAAGTGGAAGCCAAAATTTCTACTTCGAGAAAATCTCCGAACTTCAACACATCAGAGACGAGTGGAAATTGGTTGTCTATTACGACATGTCAATGTACTGGCAAAGCATAGAAGACATGGATTTATACATAAATGTGTCGACATCAAGAAAAAAATAAAGAAGGAGTCATATTACAGTTGGAGCAACAGCTAAAAGAAATCACGCACTACAATGATATACTCAAATATCAAAACAAAAGATTCAAGCGAGGATTTATCAACGGAGTTGGAAATGTAGCCAGCTATTGGTTTAGAGTATTGAATGACTCATTCGCAACCCAGTATAAGGCGGATATCGAGAAAATATCATTGAACGAGAATCATCTCCAAAACCTTATCCGAAACCAAACATTAGTTGTTGAATATTAGTACAACATACTGAGACACATGAAGGTATCATAAACACTCAATTCGACTACATGAGGAAAAACCTTCGCAACATATCGATGGACGCCAATCAAGACCGGCTCGACAATCAAAACAGCCTTTACATTATGTCATCAACTTTATCCGCCAACATCATCTTATCAAACTTGCGGACCATTCAGCAAAGCTTTATCAACACCATCACTGACATCACTCATGGACGCATCGATATTCACTTGCTGTCGCCGGAGCAACTAGAATCTCAAGTTGATATTATTAGTCGATAACTACAGGGTGATCGCGTCGTACCCGACAAGGAAAACATCCGGAACTTGTACAAAATACTGCGAGTATCCGCAAGAGTTGAAAAGGGAATCACCTGTACATCGGAACAATCAACGTGCGGCGACAAATGGATCAACTTACAACACAGCAGACAGAATGACTGGCTATATACTTGTTGCAAAGAATGCACAGTGCGCATTTTATGCCCCGCTGACACGGTAATTCGAACCCTGTCCGGCAACGGAATCATTAGCCTAGGTCAAGGCTGCACACTCAAGGGAGATACATTCACGATCCTTTCGCATAGGGCTCTTTAAAACCGCATAGTCAAAGGCGGTACCGGAGAGGGAGCAACCACGCTCAGTACATAATATCATACAGCATACTTGGCGTGCTTCTACTGATTGGCGTGGTCTTGGGAATCATCTACATACGGATGAGATGACCGCAGCAGACGCTTGATATCCCGGAAATACCGCAGCCGCAGCCGCAGCCATGGACACTCTATATGAAGAGGACAACAGAAAGGGGTACTTCACCATGAGAAGAAGATTCCGTGAAGTTTGAATTACCTAAGAATATTGATATTCAAGTTGACATATTTTACACATTTATCTTGTATTACTTTATTCCCAACTTAAGTATCATGTTTTGTAATTTTATAAGTTTTAATCTGTATTCTTCTTGTTTTCGGCAGCATATACAGTCAACTGTACAAAGGTCATTTTATATCAATTTAACGTACATAAGCATTTTACTCTTTTCTTGTTAAGTTGTTACATTCATTATATTTAGTGCAATAAACGTCTTCATCGTTAGCGGTTGTTCCATCATTTCAACTTAGCTAGCACTCAACACTCACTCATTCTTCATACAACTGTAGAACCTTACACTATGATTTCGATATTATAATTAGACATTTGAACTTCATTAATTGACATCATTATTTTATTTTTATTTTTGACGATGTATAGTTGTATTAGTGTGACAGTCTACTTTGTAATTGCTATTTTATTATTAATACAATTGTATTGTACCTGGTATTGACATGTAATGAAATTTATGAATAAACATCTTATATCTTATCTTATTGAGTAAAATATTTGAGAAGATTATATTGGGTCAGTTGCTGGCGCACTTTAATGAGCATCAAATTCTCCATAGCTAGCAGTTTGGATTAACAAAAGGGCGGTCGACAACAGATGCTGGAGTCATGTTAGTTAAACATATTTTTGTGACCTGTTCAAGGCATGTTAATCTTGGTATTTGACTGTGTAGACCACGAAATTTTGCTCTTTAAGCTAAAACACAGAGACAGGAAAAAAACCATATAGGAAACAAATAATGCTCTCTTGCAAGAAATAGACTAGTTTACTATCAATAACTTGCTTTTGAATTAAAAAAGACAAAGTGCATAAAATTCAATTTACGTAATGTAATGCAAGTTGAGAGTAACGTTGTATTGGGGAAAGACAAACTAAAACTAGTAGATGAAACTGTATTTCTCGGCATCACTATTGATGCCAAACTACAGTGGGGTCCCCATATTGTAAAGTTAGCACATAGACTTAGCTCCGCAGCAAACGCAGTTAAAAGAATCAGGTAATTGACCGACGTTGCAAATGCTAGGCTTGTATATTTTAGTTATTTCCATAGCATAATGTCCTACGGCATACTACTATAGGAACGGGCTGCTGACATTGAGAACATCTTCATTTTGCAGAAGAGAGCGATCCGATTTATTAATAAGCTATTTTTATGAATCCAACATACTAACAGTTGCAATTCAATATATCTATGAAAACATTATGTATGTGAGGAAAAAGTAGCTTTAAAACTATTGATAGCAGCCATAATGTGCAAACTATCTATAAGCTAATTGTATTACTAGAATTACTGAATCAATGACTTTGACTGATATACCCCAAAGCTCTTCAATATTTTTTAAGTTAAATTATCTGAACGTTTTGACAATGTCCTGGTATACATGATGTAATTTAAAATCTACATTACTGATGCTAGTGCTGTTTTTAACTAGTTCTCTGCGTAATATGAAGATGAATTTAAGCGCTCTGTTGTGAGTAAGGGCAAATTGGTTATGTTTAAGCGAATACTTGGCATTTTACATATTAAGATACATTTAAACTGATCATAACCAAGTAAATGCGTTAATTCAGTCTCAAAAGGTGTTTCATGCCGTGTCTATATAAATCCACAGCTCTATCATGTGATAAGGAGACTAATTTATCTTTATCTAATTCGCCTACTAATTTTGCATTTTAGGGATATTGCTATTTTTAGCAATGCCGTGCCATTACCATGTCACGACCACGCAGCCCGTGCGTGATCGTCGTAAGTGTGACGTCGTCATAAATCCACAGCTCCATCATGTGATAAGGAGACTAATTTATCTTTATCTAATTCGCCAACTTATTTTGAATTTAGGAACATTGCTATTTTTAGCAATGCCGTGCCATTACTATATCATGACCACGCAGCCCGTGCGTGATCGTCGTAAGTGTGACGTCATCGATGCCCCACACCACGCCTTACACCGCGGACCCGAAACCTCTCCCGCTAACGCTCCCGGTCCGGATAGTGAGTGATGTTCAAAGTCAATATTGATACAAAACGGCAAAATTATGTACGGTATAGCCGTTTGGTACAAGATTAAATTTTAGGGTACTTTAGGTTTAAAACAATCTAAAAAAATCAATTTAAAAAAATTAATTAAACGAAAAATTTAAATTAACCGTCGGGGAACGCCCTGGAGATATAAAACATCTACCTATATTACTAAATTTGTTTAAGGAATTTACAATTAACAAATTCCTGTAACAAAATATGGAGTGAAGTATAATAAAGTTTCATTAATAAAATCGATTTATTTTTCTAATTATTTCAATGGCCTCCGTCTGCTTCGGCCACGCTATCGGTACTTCTATCAAACCCGCAGCGCTGGTCTCTGCTCCGGCCGTCGTCGTCTGTTCCCCGCCTGCTTCTCCCATACCCTTACCAGAGCTTCGTCACTTGCTCAAGGTCGCGAGTTATTTGCCCATTCGCTCGCTTGCTCCCGGGAGCACAATATTACAGAGCCGCCGGCCGCTTGCCTGATCGCATGACGAAGAGGGTACAATTAGTTAAATGCCATAGATTTTGCTCCGCTTCACCTTTGTTTTCTGTTTGAATACTTACTAAAATGATTTACAAGATTCGGACTATTTTCAACCCTTAAATTGAACAACAGAGATTTTCGGTCACGACAAAAGCAATTAAACATTTTATTAAATTAAAACATATTTGTTCAGCAAAAATAATAATTTAATTACTTTAGATCTCTAATTTCACTTTATCATCTTTGTACATCCCTACTGCGTATAATATTTATAATAATAATAGTAATAATAATCTTTATTTCAGGTTTCAATAACCCATATCTAAACATACCTTAAGACTAAAGATATTTTATTTATTAAATAAACACAAAATATTATCTTGCCTAGCTAGGGATTTTCTTCTTAGGTTTCGCTTCCCTGTAGCGTCGGAAAATGATGCCCTCCGGCCAGTAACCTTTGGCCAGGAACATCTTCTTCAGGTCAGCTGGCACCCGAAGTTTGAAGGACAGGAAGTCCTTGGGTATTTCTGCCTCCAAAACCTCAATCTGTACATTCAACTCCTTGAGACCAGACGGCGGATTTTTCTTCATTCTTTCCAGGATGTTATGCTAAACGTCTTCACGGGTTATTTTCACGTCAATCCTGGAAAGGTATATCTGTGCAGTGGGAGCGGCTCTTTCTGTTTTAGACCAGGATAAAGCCTTCCCCATCAACAGTTGCGTTGGCCTAGCTGGCGGTGTGCACGGCTCAGCCTGCAGCTTCTGTTGTTCGGCGGCGGGAGGTGCGGGGCGCGGGCGGCGTACCAGAAGAAACCGCATCCGGTGCTGGTCGATTCATAATAATTTAATAATTCTTTATTGCACACACACATATTAAATTTAAAAGGTTACATTAGGAGAAATCATATGTACAAAGGCGAGCTTATCTCTAAAAAGAGATTTCTTCCAGCAAACCAAGGCATGAAAGGGAAATGTATCATGAAAGGGTAGGCAGTGTACAATATCTAATATCTAATCTATACTAAAATACATATATAATATAAAATACGGAATATAAAATACTTACATACCAGACTACTAAATACAATACATAAATATACCTGCAAATATAGTTTCAAGAGCACTTCCTTTCTCACGAAAGAGAAAGGAAGTGCTCTTTTACCCGGTTTTTGAAAGAGACAAGAGAGGGACAGTCTCTTATAGTGCTAGGTAGTGCGTTCCACAGTCGAACCGCCTGCAGCCTGAATGAATGCTCATATGCCGAGGTGCTATGCCTTGGAGTGTCTAAGAGTGAGACCGTGTGGGATCTCCGGTGCCGATCTCTTGAAAAAAGATTCTCAAACCGGTCTCGAAGGTAGCTGGGATAGCGCGGATTTTTCAATATATTGAAAAGATAAGAGAGAATATGAGTGTCTCCGCGACGACGAATTGGAAGCCGAGTTGGGTTGGTTTGCGATATTGAGAAACATGGTCGAATTTGCGCAACCCAAAGATAAACAGAATCCCAAGATTCTGAAGTCGTTCGAGTTTGTTCAGTAAATCTTCGTTCACGCTCGCCCAACAGACATCGGCGTAGTCGATTAGTGGCAGGAGAAGGGACTGAGCAAGGGTGATTTTGGTCTGCCGTGGCAAGAAGTACTGCAAACGCCTGAGGGAGTGAAAAGACGCAAAGACGCGTCTGCTGACCTCGCTGACATGTGGAGACCAAGACAGCAGGTTGTTAAAAATAACCCCAAGGTTTGTCGCCTGATCTGTATACTCTATTGTGATGCCATTGTATGACATGGGAACAATAAGTTCTTGTATCAAGGAAAGCGTGTGCCTGGTTCCTAAAAGCATGGCTTGTGATTTGGTCGGGATTACCAACAGCCCGTATGATAAAACCCAGTCTTTCACATTCTCGAGGTCAGCATTCAGTGCCTCCACGGTTGAGGTTGCATCGCAGGGGCAAAAGTGGCGATAAATTTGGAAATTATCTGCGTACAGATGATACTTAGAAGAGATAACGTCGGAGATAGAGTTGATGAAGACTGAAAATAGAAGAGGAGAGAGAATACCACCTTGAGGCACTCCTGAGGAAAGATCATACCATTGAGTTTCAGTCTCTTCAGACTTAATGCGTTACTGACGACCTCTCAGGTATGAGTGGAACCAGTTAGCAGCATGGACGGAGACATTCAGTGAGCTCAATATAGCGACCAGAATGTCAAAATCGACGCAGTTAAAGGCATTACTGAAGTCAAGCAGGGCTAGGACCGTGACCAACTTCTGATCCATGGCTAGCTGTATGAAATCGCTGACTTTTAAGAGCGATGTAGCGAGCGAGCTTGGCTATGGTAGTACTATGGCCCGGTCTGAACCCAGATTGGAAAGGATTGAGAAGTTTGTTTGATGAAAGGTAGGAAGAGAGTTGAGAGTGGACAATGGGTTCAAGGACTTTGGAGAGAATGGGTTAGATAGATATGGGCCTATTATCTTTGAAGGAGGAGGTATTGGATTTTTTTGGCAGTGGGATAACGAGTGCTTTCTTCCAACGGCTAGGAAAGGAGCTTACCGAGAGAGAGAATTTGATGATGTGGGTAATTGGACGAAGCCACTCCTTAAGGACGCTGTGGATCATCTGATGGCTGACGTTGTCGCCACCAGCAGCTTTGGATGTGATAGCTAGCACTGCCATTCTAACTGCACCGATTCCAACAAGCTTAAAGTTAAACGGTGAGGTGCAGACTGCAGCACTCGAACGTAGACAATGAAGGGTTGCCTTCTTAGTGGTAGGTAAAACTGGTTGAGACCATTGAGATCGATATTACCTGAAGAAGATTCCTGGGACTTGCCAACACCAATGGTCTTAAGGAACTTCCATACCTGAACTGGAGTGTAGATCTCTATACCCTCATGGATGTGGCGTCGCTTGGCATCGCGGCACATGCGGTTGCACAGGTTACGGAGGCGTTTAAAAGCTAGAAGATTGTCGTTGGTCGGGTCCCTCGTATCGCCCTTTTGCACGGTTTCTTTTTGCCATTAAACGCTTGATGGCGTCGGTCAGCCACGGAGCAGGAAGATGTTTGACCCTGACTTTTTTCATTGGTGCGTGCTTGTCGAAAAGCCCAAGGACATTGAGTCGAACTTCAAGATTTTGTCATCAACGGTCTCACAAGTCATGACAGGGTTCCAATCAACAGATGAGGCATCGGATTTAAGGGAGTCGAGGTCCACACCTTTGAAGCTCCGAATATCCAGAAATTTGGCTTTGCGCTTAGGGAGCCTAACTCTGTATGATAAACCAGGTCGTGATAAGAGAACAAAGCGGTAAGCTGACCATGAGAAACCACCTTGGCTGTGTTGGAGATGATCATGAGACCGTGTAGGGAGGGAGTACAATTTGGTTGAAAGTGAGTAGCGCCGACGGGAAGAATATGTAAGTTGAAGGTATTAACAATAGATTAAAGTTTGGTAGAGCGGGCGTTATTTTTAAGAAGACAAGTGTTAAAATCCCCGAGGGTGAGAATGTCACTATAGAGAGGGGTCAAGTCACATAGTAGCTTTTAAAAGATTCAAAGTAATCGATGCGGAGTGAGGGGCTATAATATACACCCCAGAAGAATATTGTTGTGACGCATGCTGACCTCAAGGAAGAGATGCTCAGCCGAACTAGAGACTTTACAGAACGTAAGTAGATTGCAACGCCGCCATCAGTTTTTCCCGTGCTATCATTGCGATAGAGCCTGAACCCTGGCAGAGAATATAATGAGGAAGGAAGAGATGGTTTGAGAAAGGATTCTGAGACAATAACTCCATGTATACTCTGATCGCTGAAAGCTTCAAGGAGGTCAGCATAGCTAGCAGGAATACTTTGGGCGTTAATATGTACGACATTGAAATTTAACTCCGATTGCGTGAACACGCTTTTCAGGCTGCTGGACAGTAACGCGTCCGCCAGCAAGTTGGCACCTCCCGCACCAAGAGAGTCACCGGTGGAAGAACATGTGAAAAGGCTATCTGTAAAATTAATATAATATCCACAAAATAAAATACATATACTACAATAGCTAAAAATAAATATAAAACTAATCTATAATCCTCGCCTTACGAGGAATAACTCTAAATTAATAAAAATACCAAAAGCCTAAACCCAGAGACGCTGGGGTTGCTGGGAAAGGAATCCATTACACATTACATAGTTTGAGACAACACACTAAAAACGAACAAGTCGGACCGTGAAATGAAGTTTTTGTAGTTCAAATGGAACGTGATCTTTATTTCGTTCAGTTCCGAAAACATGAAAACAAAATAAACTTAAATAAAAGCAGATATAAATTAAAAGTCGAATCAGGCAGAAATGACGTCTCATAATACGTGAGAATAAAGTACAAGATACACAAGTGCCGCAAATATGCTTTTTTTAAAAAGCAATTAAATATTTGCGGCACTTGCAGTAGATACGTTCGGGCCATGGTCGTCAGACACTAAAGGAATAGTGAAAAATCTATCTAAAAAAATAGTCAGTGTGTCTGGCGACTGATGGCAGGTTCCTAATTCGCCAAAAGGTTGAGCATGGAAATTCAGCAGGAAAATGCGTCCGGCGTGCTGGGGAAAATGCCCCGAGATAGCTTAAGTTTCTTATAATCGATTTAATATAACTATTTGTTTGTAAACACTTAAAATTTATTGCTAGCAAAATTAACTTGTTGAAAGATACACATAGAGTAATTGGAACACTCCCCGCACGTTCCGTTGAAAAAATAAATAGACTCAATGACACCTACATATACATTATTAATCTTTGATTGACACATGACATTTGTTGTTTATGTTTTGAGCTATGAATTTGATTGATGTAAAGTCAATAAGTTTTTGAAAGAATGAGCGTTATTGAATACCCAGACATAATAAATTATAAACCTACCTACCTGCTAAAACAAAAAACTCCTTATAATCCTCACAAATAACGAGAACACTTCGGGCAGAAGTTTTTCGGGGAAATAGTGACCTACTTTTTGGCTCCTGGCGGCGGCGGAACTCCTTTGCGTCTGTTGCTGGGGGGACGTTTGTCCATGAACGACGCTGAAGCAGCCGTGGGAGCAGCAACCGAGGTCGCAGCAGTAGCTTTGGGCGCAGCAACAACATTGGTCGGGTTGGCAGGCGTCTCGTCTCGTCCAGATTGAGGGGTGGAAGGAGGAAACTTCACTCCACCTTCCGCCTGGTCTTGTCTGGGAGTAATAGAATGATCCTGCCCTCCGTCGTCCAACAGTTTTGCACACCAAAGTGTTTCCTGGCGGCCATGAAAACAGTGTGTCTCGACTTAGTTAGAAACTCTGTCATAGTTATCCCCGTCCCCTTTAAGGCAGTCTTGCCCTTCCAAGCCTCGGAACGCGAACTGAATGAACTGAACCTGACAAGCAAGGGGCGGGCTATTGATGCCTTTCCTTTGGGACCAAGTCAGTGGAAAACACTTATATCTGACACACACTGCGGGGACATCTTTATTTGGTTACATAATACTGCTCTTGCAACTTCTCCTGCCTGTTCTTCTGCCCCCTCGGATACTCCATGGAGCAGAAGCTCCTACCGCCTACTCCCCATCTCAAGCCTGTCCTGCCCCACAACTAGCAGCTCCAATTGCGAGCGCAGCATGTTGAGGCAGTTCCAAGTAAAGGCCGCTGGTGATGGTGCTGAGATCAGGAGGACTGCTGGACATCGACATGGTGGAGAACTCCCGCAACTCCTTTTCATACTGCGACATCCGGGTATTGAAAGTTTCAGTGATCTTGTCCATGTTGGCGCTTAGCTTTGTATACAAGTCCATGTTGGTGTTGTGAAATTGTGTGAGGTGAGAGTAAATTATTTATCCAGTGTAATGATAGGTTCAGGCTTCAATTTAACTAATAATATCTGGCATTTAAAAGGGAAATTTAATATTAATTTAATAAACTATAGAAGACACAAAATTTTGTTGATGTTGGTCTGACTACCCCCAAAGAAAAAAAGGCTCGAGAATTCGGCTTCGAGACGTCACGAGGCGGTGCGATATTTGTCAACGCGGGTTTAGCGACTCGTGTAACTAGGTTTGTTGCTGTTTTGGCATTATTGTTGATCGGCGTGTATACTATACTCGATACTCAATGATGTAACCAGACGAATGTCACGCGGTTGGTATAGCGTTCTCACTTCTCAGTGTGTGTGCAATAGATGTATTTTTGCTTGCAGTTTACTCCTCTAGTATTATCATAAAAAATATTTAGGCTAGTTCGAAGTTACTTTTATATACCTATATTATCTAATCTGTGCCGCTACAAATAAAACAAAGATATCTACCATTTCTGCTATACAGCAGTTCTCAGTTATGGTTGAATCATTGATATCAGACTAACCTACTTATTTACCAGTTGAAGTCATAGATAGCGTATTCCTACTAGTCGAGTTACCTACCTCTAGTTGAGTTGCAACCTACTAGAAATCCAATAAGTGCTCAATTGCAAATAGGCACGGGTAGGACCAAAGTCCAGAAATGATAACTGGATCAGGTCGTAACTGTTCAGTTATTTGAACAGGGTTACTGATACATGTAGGCAGGTAGGAGCAGGCACGTCGGTAACTAATTATTCTACTGTTCTAATCCTAACACATCATTTGGTACCCACCTACCTAGGTACCTACTGACGTAGGTATGAAACAACTTTTCAACTATACCCTACATGACAATATACAGATGTATCTATATTTTCATTTTGGAATTTCACCCCCTCCACTTTTTTAGTCAATATTTTCTCATATTAGACTTTTATTATGTTGCGGTTATTAGTATAAATATTTTTGCTAAAGATTTAACATTTGACTGGTGATATGGTTTTTGTGTAACATAACTGGTAACGAAGGTCTGCGAGGCCCACTGCGGTATATGGTATAAATAATAGAAATGTTGTGTGGTAGCTAGCCAAAGTATTTAAAAATATGTTATAATATATAATAGGATAAAATGCACTATACTCTGAATATATTTTTGTTACTATCTTGCAATTTTAATGTATTTCGTCTATAAAATCAAAAAACTAAAGATGAGATCACAAATTGCAAAAGCAAAAAATGAAATCAACATTTTTTGAAAAAAAAACTATTTTTTTTAATTGAAGTCATAATGAATAAAAAAAAGACAAACAGCTCCAATCAAAAGTGTAATTTCACGAAATTGACAATGGTCAAACTTTGCCAATTTTCATATGCAGTCTGGGCATATTTTTTTGCACACTGCAAGCACACACGTTTCGGACACGAATCACACTGCTAATTTGATTAGTGCTTTAATCGAGGAAGACAACTGGTGCAGGCTTTCCTGGTGTTTGGACTATTCTCGGTTAAAAATATGAAAAATCAATGCAGCAAAATTACGTTCAAAAGTTACGTAAGTGGTGACATTGGGTCTGATAGATCCCTGCCGAACTTCACGTCAATGCAACTTACTGATTTGAGCCTGTCCGACACAGCTATCCCCTTCTACGGCGTGGATGCAAGTAAACTCGAAGCTACTCAGTTGAAGAGCCCAAAGAAGCGTGGGGAAGGGGATAAATTGACACCAGTTAAAGCTGTTCAGGCTTCTCAGCACCTAATGACCTCGTAGGGGCCCATCAGCTACGAGGTAGCGTAACTATCAGGTGTCAAGAAGCAAGAACGTCGGCGATTCACCGAGCTAAATAAATAGATTCTATCTGACCTGGTCTGTGCTTCGTTCCCGTCAAACTCCTGTCTCTCTGCAAGGCCTGGGTGCACCCTAGGCTCTTCTTGGTAGACAGGTTCTTCAGCCAACCAGGTATGGCTGGCAGGTCAGCTTCGACCGCACGATTTCCGTAAATACGTACAGTATCTGGTTCGGAGAACCACAACACACTCAGCTATAAGACAATCCTGAGGGGAGCCCGAATACAACTCCAGATGGCTTACGATTTAATTTTAATTGCCCAAAATCAATACACGTACATTACGGGGGCTTTTCGTCAGTCAGTTGTCAAAACTGCTCTGTGGCAGCTCCGTCAAATTCAAAATGGCCGTTCCGGAACCATAGATCGAGTATCGATTCTGAATCGAACAATCACCCGCCCGGACAGGCACCCACCTGTCCCTTAATCTACGGGCAGCCGAGACAACGTTGCTACCGCTCGTTTTAGTACCGAGCCTCCTACTAGAACCTCTGCAGACCGGGGGGTCCCGTCCCTGCCAGGGAACAAGTTAACAATGCGCCCCCTGCGCCAACGCAGTGGCGGTAGGTTAGCATCCTTAACCAGCACGAGGTCACCAACACTAGGGGGGCTGGTTTTGTCAGTCCACTTAAGGCGCTGTTGTAAGATATGCAGATACTCGAGCGACCAACGCTTCCAGAAATTCTGAGTAAACTGCTGCAACATCTGATACCTTGACAACCGATACAATTTCACTCCCTCGAAGGGGTGCTCGGGCAACGCGTTAAGTGGCTGTCCTATCAAGAAATGGCCTGGGGTCAGAGCCTCCAGGTCATTTGGATCCGAGCTGAGCGGACACAACGGTCGCGAATTGAGATCGGCCTCGATCTTACAAACAATGTCGCGAGCTCCTCAAAAGTCAGCGCGGTCTGACCTACTATACGCCCTAAGTGCGTCTTCGCTGACTTAACTACGGCCTCAAAAAATCCCACCCCAGTGGGGGCAACTCGGTGGGCTGAAGGTCCACTGTATACCCCGACGGGAGAGGGCCGTTCCAATATCCACTTTATTTACATTCAAAAAGTTGACTATCTCTCGTAAGCATCGTTCCGCACCGATGTAGTTAGTGCCGTTATCAGAGCGGATCAAAGTTGGAAGTCCCCTTCGAGAAACAAACCTATCCAAACAAGCAATGAAAGCCTCTGTCGAGAGATCAGCAACGAGCTCGAGTTCAGGAGCCCGACATCCCCTGGATGTACAATCAGACGGGTTCAATTCTCCTGGTACATGTCTCCAGGTCAGTGGGACCTCAGACGACACAATCTGGGAGACACGGTTCGCAACAAAAACCTCTAAGGTATGGACCGAAGCCTTCAGCCAGCACAAAACAATCTGGCTGTCCGTCCACGCGTACACCGTATCCTCCAAACCCACTGACCCACGCAACACTGTTAGAGTGTTATTCAAAACTTTGGTCAAAAGAGCAGCCCCGGACAGTTCCAGTTTTGGAATCGTCATCCTTGTCCGAATAGGCGCTACCTTGCTTTTTGCCAAAACCAAACGCACGTCGACCTCCCCGGTGGAGGTGACGGTTCGCAAATAAACCGCTGCCGCAAACCCTCGTTCAGAGGCATCACAAAACCCGTGAAGGGTTGCCCTGTAATCCCCAGCAGGGACCAATTTCCTCGGCAGCGATACATTATTTATATTGAGGCCCAACCATTTCGCTAAATCGTTCGATACAATGCAGCCCTGAGCTCCAGAATCTAATAGGGCGCGAACGTATGTTGGGTTGCCCGCCAAATCCCAAACAAGCACAGAGGCGATCGGTAACACCATCGTCTCCGGTTGGGGGGCAACAAATTGTTGGGCCGCAAATTCCTAGCGAGGGCCCCCGGGGCCCCACTCTGCCTGTAACCGATCAGGTAGGCAGCTATACGCCAGAGGGTCCCATTGTACAAATGGCCCACGCGCCGGTTCCATTGCCACCCTACGACGCCCCCCGAAGGGTTGTGGGCGTGAGTTCAACCTTGGCCGCTCCATGAGCGGGGGGGACATCACATGCGACCGACGAGGACGAGGCGACGAGCGGGGCGACAACTGAGGCGGCGTCCGAACCGCACCCGCATAGCTCGAAGTTGTCCCATGCCACCCGCCCGTTACGGCCTGCTCAACACACCCAATGTGCCGCTGAGTCGGATGCTGAGTCGCAACCGAGAACTCAGGGCCCCCCATGTGATGACCCTGAGTGCGGCCCTGCACCCCTGGGTGGCCGCGTGCTTGTGGCCCCATTGCCCGCTGAGTCGGATGCTGAGTCGCAACCGAAAACTCAGGGCCCCCCATGTGATGACCCTGAGTGCGGCCCCGCACCCTAGTACTACCCTGTGCACGTGGGGACGCTGGCCCCTGAGTTGCGCTCCAAGTCGCAAACGAATTCTCAGGGCCCCATTCCGTATCACCCTGGGTACGGCCCTGTGGACATGGGGACGTTGGCTCCTGAGTTGCGCTCCGAGTCGCAAACGAATTCTCAGGGCCCCATGCCGTGTCACCCTGGGTACGGCCCTGTGGTGGCTGTTGGCC
Source organism: Argyresthia goedartella (assembly GCA_949825045.1). NCBI lineage: Eukaryota > Metazoa > Arthropoda > Insecta > Lepidoptera > Argyresthiidae > Argyresthia > Argyresthia goedartella. The sequence goes on from OX463830.1 coordinate 28,182,791, forward strand.
GGACCGGTTCATGCACAACAGATTGTTGTGGGCCCCACCACAATATCCGCACAATTTTGTGCGCGTGCAGTCCCTAGCCATGTGTGGCCCGAGGCACAGGAAACACCAGCTCCGCTGCTTGGCCATCCGGCGCCGTCCCTCAACCCTAAGTTCCCCGAACTTATTGCAATCGGCCACAGCATGGCCAATCTGCCTACAACATGGGCAGGTCTCACCTGCACCCCTGGGTGGGGTCAATGCACTCACAGTCCCATACGACTGCCGGTTGGTGCGGTCCTTCCTCGTCGGAGGGCCCCTACTCACAGCGCTCCCGGCAGCTCTCTGTGGCTCCGAAGGATGGGTGACCGTCAACCCCAAGTTCTCTGCCCGTCGAGCCTCCTCTTCCAAAAATCCGACCAAGTCGGAGAAGGCGGGCAGGTCCTCGACCGACCTCCCGTGAGACTGTTCGAAACGAGTCTGCACGTCAGCGGGTAGTCGGGAAAGTACAATGTACAGCAATAGGTAGGACCATTCACCAACCGGAAGTCCAAGATTCTCTAGGGCCTTGGTGACGGACAACAACGGGTTCAAAACCTCCGTCTGTATGGCCCCGACCTTGTTCACAACCGGGATGCTAAACAAACGGTTCAGTTGGGCATCGGCCAACCTCCGTTTGTTGTGGTAACGTCTTACCAACAATTGCCTGGCCGTCTCATAGTTACCCTCCGTAACTGTCAAATGAGCGACCAGCTCCCTAGGCTCACCCCTCAATGCTGCCACCAGCTGAGCCATTTTGACCGACTTGGTAATGTCCGATCGCATGTGCACCAAACTGTCGAACAGATTGATGAAGCTCATCCATTCACCGGACACTCCGTCAAAAGTAGGCATAGTTATGGCCGGTAACCTGGACCCTGAACCCTGAAGCGGCAGAGGTGCTTCAATTTCACCACCATGGCTGGACTCGCGCTGCCTACGTATGTCCGCAGCCTTCTGCGTGATAGCAGCTGCCATCTCCATACACTGGTCGACATCCCCTAGCAGCCGTGACAGCCTGTCAGATGCGCAACCATCAACTGATTCCGCCTGCGCGGACAATTCGAGCACCCTGTTGTAGCGTTCCTTAACGTCCATAGACCGCTCCAACACCACATCATGCCTATCTAAACGGTCTATCAGACCGTGTGCGGAGGAAAACCATCTGAGTTCCTTAGAAACACCCTTCTGTATTTCAGATAACGACATGATCGGAACGATACTTACTCACAATTTGCAATAACTCAATTATATTGGACCCTCCAGTCTACAACACAAACGAGGGAACCCTAATCTATAACTTAAACAATGCTGGTTTCCCCAAACAATAGAAACCGAGTTTTATATCTACACAAATTCTGTAAACAACAATTTAGTTTCCCTATATCATATAAAACACACAGATAGTCAATATTAGTTCAAGTTATAAATTGCTATAACTGAAAACAATGTCCAAACATTCATTAGCATTACTAGACCACTAATAGATTGACTATGCAAACTTCAAACTGCAAACATGATATGACTTCAATGCAAATTTCAATTCACCTACAATGTACCTGAATGTAATTACTATTCTGAGTCACATCTCAGTACAACTGGTCATTTAGGGAAAACTGTTATGTTATATCTGTCTGTCTACTACCAGCAGTAGACTTATAACTTATAATACTACCAATCTATGTGGATACAGGAACAAAACCAAGTTAGCTAATAACCGCCTATACCTACTGATTGATAGTCCCAAATCGTTCCTTCCTGGAGCCCTCGACGGCTGCAAATCTCAGGAAGCCACGCTCTGGCTACCAAAATGATCAGGCTTCTCAGCACCTAATGACCTCGTAGGGGCCCATCAGCTACGAGGTAGCGTAACTATCAGGTGTCAAGAAGCAAGAACGTCGGCGATTCACCGAGCTAAATAAATAGATTCTATCTGACCTGGTCTGTGCTTCGTTCCCGTCAAACTCCTGTCTCTCTGCAAGGCCTGGGTGCACCCTAGGCTCTTCTTGGTAGACAGGTTCTTCAGCCAACCAGGTATGGCTGGCAGGTCAGCTTCGACCGCACGATTTCCGTAAATACGTACAGTATCTGGTTCGGAGAACCACAACACACTCAGCTATAAGACAATCCTGAGGGGAGCCCGAATACAACTCCAGATGGCTTACGATTTAATTTTAATTGCCCAAAATCAATACACGTACATTACGGGGGCTTTTCGTCAGTCAGTTGTCAAAACTGCTCTGTGGCAGCTCCGTCAAATTCAAAATGGCCGTTCCGGAACCATAGATCGAGTATCGATTCTGAATCGAACAAAAGCTTAAAGACTATCTTTTCGAGTTCCTGATAAAAGTAGCTGTGACAGACGGACGGATAGACGGACATGTGCGTGATCCTATAATTGATCCTCATGTTGAGCTACGGATCTCTAAAAAGAACATTTAGCGGTATATTCGAAGAAAATTATATGTAGAATGTCTACGTATTTAATAATATTATTAGATTAGACAATCTAAGAACCTTAAATATAATAAATACGTGTTCTCCTTATTTGTGCGGATTATAAGGACTTTCTTGTTTTAGCATGTAGTTAGGTTTATAATTTATTATGTTTATTCAACCTACCCCCCCCCCTCGTATAGTTTTTAAAGTGCGGAAATGTATACTTTTTGAGATATGATTTTTTTAAGTTTTGAGGTTTAGTATTTACACAGAAAGTGACCTAAAACAAACATTTCGGTTTAGTGAAACTAGATGGGTCGCCTCGCTCTGCTCCGCTTCACTCGGCTCCGGGTCATTCATAACGTTGTGACTTAACACAACCTATCTTTAGTATTTACACAGAAAGTGACCTAAAACAAACATATGATACACAAAACAAGTCTAAAGGGATAGCCAAAGTCGTCGTAAATAACAGAAATAACTCGGAAAAGTACATTCGCGTAGCTACGAGAGAAACGGAATGAAGATGCATCATTTTTCGACCACAGTGAACATTAATGTCAATACCACAGACAAAACGTCATAATTTTGTCTGTGAATTGTACTATTTTTGTCTGTGAATGGTACTTTTGCGTTTCGTTTCGCCGATTTTCGTAGTAAAATGCGTTTCGTTCACAAATCTTCAATGTGGATTTCCAGAAAAACTATGCATTTCCGCGCAAAAAGAAAAGCACTTTGGTATGAAAAGCGAGTGCCAGCTATCCATTAAGCATATCATTTTATTCAAAAAAAGCTATATCGGTTTAAAAACCAACCCTATGTATGTATTGAGTCTATTTATTTTTCAACGGTACTTGTTTGTTTGTAACTTTGTTCTCACGTATTATGAGACGTCATTTCTGTCTGATTCAACTTTCGATTTATATCTGCCTTTATCTATGTTTATTTTGTTTTCATGTTTTCGGAACGGAACGAAATGTAGATCACGTTCCATTCAAACTACAAAAACTTCGTTTCACGGTCCGGCTTGTTCGTTTTTAGTGTGTTGTCTCAAACTATGTAATGTGTAATGATGTAATGGATTCCTTTCCCAGCAACTCCAGTGTGACTGGGTTCAGGCTTTTAGTATTTTAATTAATTTAGAGTTAAACATCGTAAGGCGAGGATTATAGATTAGTTTTATATTTATTTTATAGCTATTGTAGTATATTTATTTTATTTTATGGATATCATATATAATTTTACAGATAGCATTTTCACATGTTCTTCCACCGGTGACTCTGTTGGTGCAGGAAGTGCCGACTCCCTGGCGGAGGCGTCACTGTCCAGCAGCCTGAAATGCGTTCACGCAGACGGAGTTAAATTTCAATGTGGTACATATTAACGCCCAAAGTATTCCTGCTAGCTATGCTGACCTCCTTGAAGCTTTCAGCGATCAGAATATATATGGAGTTCTTGTCTCAGAATCCTTTCTCAAACCATCTCTTCCTTCCTCCCTTTTATTCTCAGCCAGGATTCAGGCTCTATCGCAACGATAGGTCGGGTAAAGCTGATGGCGGCGTTGCAATCTACTTACGTTCTGACATTCCTTGTAAAGTCATCAGCTACTCGCCAAGCCTATACTCTGGTTCGGCTGAGCATCTCTTCCTTGAGGTCAGCTTGCATCACAACAATATTCTTCTGGGTGTTTATTATAGCCCCTAAACCGCATCGATTACTTTGAAACTTTTGAAAAGCTACTATGTGACTTGACCCCTCTCTATAGTGACACTCTCATCCTCGGGGATTGTAACACCTGTCTTCTTAAAAATAACGCCCGCTCTACCAAACTTTAATCTATTGTAAATATCTTCAACTTACATATTCTTCCCGTCGGCACTACTCACTTTCAACCAAATTGTACTCCCTCCCTACTCGATCTCATGATCATCTTCAACACAGCCAAGGTGGTTTCTCATGGTCAGCTTACCGCTCAGTTCTCTTATCACGACCTGGTTTATCTTTCATACAGAGTTAGGCCCCCTAAGCGCACAGCCAAATTTCTGGATATTCGGAGCTTCAGAGGTGTGGACCTCGACTCCCTTAAATCCGATGCCTTATCTGTTGATTGGAACCCTGTCATGACTTGTGAGACCGTTAATGACAAAATCCTGAAGTTCAACTCAATTGTCCTTGGGCTTTTCGACAAGCACGCACCAATGAAAAAAGTCAGGGTCAAACATCTTCCTGCCCCGTGGCTGACCGACGTCATCAAGCGTTTAATGGCAAAAAGAAACCGTGCAAAAGGGCGATACGAGGGACCCGACCAACGACAATCTTCTAGCTTTTAAACGCCTCCGTAACCTGTGCAACCGCATTTGCCGCGATGCCAAGCGACGCCACATCCATGAGGGTATAGAGATGTACACTCCAGCTCAGGTATGGAAGTTCCTTAAGATCATTGGTGTTGGCAAGTCCCAGGAATCTTCTTCAGGTAATATCGATCTCAACGGTCTCAACCAACGGTTTTGGTGGGGGTAACCCAAACGAGCAACATTGGCTCCACGTTAATTTACTGATAATAAATCACAATGTCGATAAAATCCCTCAAAAGTTTGTTGCGCGAGTTAGTGACCACGGTAACAACGCTGTTAAGTAAGGTCGGTACACTGGAAGCCAAGATTGAGGCACAAAATAGCCTTATAATAAAACTAACAACTGGTGCTCCAGTAACAAGCAAAGCATCATTACCAACGGCCCGAAACAGTTTAACTCCTTTGGTGGCATCACAGGCAACTCCAACGACCATTGCAGCAGCGATGCAGCGTACAGTAAGGACAGCCCGCACCAACGCTTCATTAAAAATCAACGGTGGATACAGCGGTGCAGCCAAGAAAAACACTGTTGCTAAAATCGCCTCCGAGACAATGACTCAGCTAGCGCCAGCGGTTACGGCCATAGAACCGGAGATTGACGCGCAGATACCACCAGCGTCCCTGCCTAGTCCTACTAAACCGCTAAAACCCCCTACCATGACTGACGATCTTACTAATCAGACTCAATTAAATAACGACGGAAACTGGACCGAAGTAGTTTCCAGACGCACTGCTTCGAAACGCCGAATCAACCGAGTTACAACAGGGACTGGGAGTGAAGATTCAGAGTTGCAGACCGTGGATCGCGTGAGGTACATACAGACGTGGGGACTGCGACCTGAAATGACTGAGGATGCCCTACGTAAATTCCTTAATAAAATAACAGTTTCAGACAAATACTCAGTAGAAAAACGGATCCTGGTAACAGACACTCATGCATCATTCGTTGTGGGTATACCGGAAAGCATCTCCGAACGAGTAACATCGCCAACTGCGTGGCCCCCGCGTGTGAAGTTTGCGAGCTGGTTTCCCGCACGTCCCCGCAGGCAGCGGGGAGGAGATCTCGTCGACATCAACACAGCAATGCAATGATTCTAGTGAACACTGTGACACTATTCGTCTCTGGCATCAAAACATTCAATGCTTACGGCACAAGACTACAGCGATTGAAAGTATTACACAGTCAGACTGTAAATGTGACATTCTTTTTCTGTCTGAGCATTGGCTGAAAACGGATGAGCTCCAGCATGTAAACATTATGAACTATGAATTAGCATCATCATACTGTCGGCCCTCTCGTAACAACGGAGGGGTCTGTATATATGAAACCAAAAATATGACGACTTTCGAAAGAAAAGATTTAGTTGATTAATCAATAGAAATGCACTTTGAAGTAGCAGCAATTCAATGTATAAGTCTTAACCTAACGATAATATGTTTATATCGCTCTAGTAGTGAAGGGGATTATGACATATTTGTTAACCAGTTAGGCCGTCTCATAGACGTGTTACTAAACGAAAACTGTAATATTCTAATTGCAGGTGACATTAACGTCAATCTTCTTTGTAATTCAAAGGAAAAACGCAACTTACTTTGTCTACTATCATCTCTAAGTCTAAAGTCTGTGGAAAACTTCCCTACCAGGATCCAGGGAAGCTCAAAGACATGCCTGGGTCATGTTTACACGGACCTATGTGCTGATGATATAATGAATGAATACTTTATTGCACAAAACAAACATACAGAGATATACAAAGAAAGATATATGTACAAGAGGCGCGCTTATCTCTATAAAAGAGATTTCTACCAGCAAACCCAGATAGGAAAGGAAAGTGGATTGTGAGAGTAAAACCTATTTGCACAACAAAATTATTCATACACAATAATAATATAAGTAGGTACATATACCTAATACTACTACTACACCTAATTTATATAATATTATATACATACATACATATCATACACATACAAGTTATATACATACATAACATACATATACAAATTATATATACATACTATGGAAGAGAGAGGTAATGATCTTTCAAGCGAATCTTAAAAACGTTAAGTGACGGACTGTCCCTGATGGCACTGGGGAGCTTGTTCCAGAGCCTGATAGCACTGATCCTGAATCCTTGCCCATATGCGACTGAGTTGTGTTGAGGAGTTGCAAACAGCGACCGAGTGTTTGATCTCCGAGACCTATCCGAAGAAAGAAACTCAAACCGATCACGCAGGAAGCTGGGGTAGCGAGGGTTGTGCAGAATATTGAAGAGTAGAATGAGAACATGGGTATCCCGGCGAAGACGAATTGGAAGGCACTGCAGTTCCCTACAATACTGGGAGACATGGTCATACTTACGCAGCCCGAAGACAAACCGAATCCCGAGATTTTGAAGTCGCTCGAGTTTGTTCAGTTGCTCTTCGTTCGCGCTGATCCAGCTGACATCTGCGTAATCAATGAGAGGAAGGAGAAGAGACTGGGCAAGAGTAATTTTAGTATGACGAGGCAGAAAGTTTTGAAGGCGCCTGAGGGAGTGAAATGTGGCAAAGACTCGTCTACTAACTTCGCAGACGTGAGCAGACCATGAAAGCTGATTGTCAAAGATAACTCCTAGATTTTTTGCCTTAGTACTGTACGGAATTATGGTTCCATCATAAGTTACAGGAACAAGAGGCAGATGCTGTAATACACTATGGGAGTGTCTGGAGCCGACATTCATGGCTTGCGACTTACTGGGATTGACAAGTAGTCCATGAGACAGAGCCCAGCCCCTGATGTTCTCGAGATCGTCATTTAATGCACCACCAGAAGAAATCATATCACTTGGAGAGAAATGGCGGTAGATTTGCAGATTGATTAATTTCCCACGCCTACCGAACGGCATGAGAATCCTGGGGGGGCCGCACGTGAGAGAAAGAATTGATGAATTTGTTATTACCTTGTCACCGCAGACAGGATAGATTGAAGGCTCGATTCGAGACAGGGGAATGCGGGAGAGGAGACAGTTTTGGAATGGGGGCCGTCGCCGGCGCGCTGCTGGCGGCACGTGGAGTCGCCGCCGATACGACTATGTGCTTCACAACACAATTCACTTGACCGCTGACGCGAATCTAATTACGATCAATAGCCCGACGCTATGAGGTAGATTTACACTCTGACCAGGCCGATGCCTGTATTACAATTGGTACACCGAAATACCATCAATGGCCCGATGCCTTGGTAGCTGTTCGATTCCAAATCGATATTCGATCGATGGTTTCTGAACGGCCATTTTGAATTTGACGTTAGCTGCCAACCTGACAGTTTTGACAACTGACAGACGAAAGCCCTCGCAATGTAAACGCGTTTTGGTTAGGGTATTGAAATTAAATCGCAGTCCATCTGGAATGTATTCGGGTTTCCCTCAGGATTGTCTATATAGCTGAGTGTGTTGTGGTTCCCCGAACCAGATAAAGTTCGCATTTTCGTGGCCGATTGGTTGTTTACCCCGTAACATAACCTGTGTTGGAACACTGTGCTCATCGAAGCTGGCCCGCCAGTCGTACCTGGTTGGCTGAAGAACCTGTCTACCAAGAAGAGCCTAGGGTGCACCCGGGCCTTGCAGAGAGACAGGAGGTTGACGGGACCGAAGCGCAGACCAGGTTAGATCGACCACAATCACTTAAGCTCGGTGAATCGCCGACGTTCACACTTCTTGGCAACTGATCGTTACGCTACCTCGTAGCTGATGGGCCCCTACGAGGTCATTAGGTGCCGAGAAGCCTGAACATTTTGGTAGCTAGAGCGTGACTTCCTGAGATTTGCAGCCGTCAAGGGCTCCAGGAAGGCACGATTTGGGACTATCAATCTGTAGGTATAGACGGTTATTAGGTAACTGGGTTGTTGTTCCTATATTATGTGGATATAGGAACAACAACCCAGTTACCTAATTGGTAGTATTGTAAGCTATAGGTCTATTGCTGGTAGTAGATAGACAGATATTGAATTGAAAATTGCATTGAATTACCAGTTAGTCAATCTATTAGTGGTCCAGTAATGCTATTGAAGGAATGTTTTGGTTAACATAGGTAGTTACATCTATTGATAGCAGGATATTACATTGTTTTCAGTTATAGCAATTTATAACTTGAACTAATATTGACTATCTGTGTGTGTTGTAGTGATAAAGGGAGACTAAATTGTTATTTACAGAATTTATATAGATATAAAACTCGGTTCCTATTGTTTAAGAAAAACAACATTGTTTAAGTTATAGTTTAGGGTTCCCTCGTTTGGGTTGTAGACTGGAGGGTCCAATAAAATTGAGTTACTGCAAATTGTAAGTATCGTTCCGATCATGTCGTTATCTGAAATCCAGAAGGGTGTTTCTAAGGAACTCAGATGGTTTTCCTCCGCACACGGTCTGATAGACCGTTTAGATAGGCATGATGTGGTATTGGAGCGGTCTATGGACGTTAAGGAACGTTACAATAGGGTGCTCGAATTGTCCGCGCAGGCGGAATCAATTGATGGTTGCGCACCTGACAGGCTGTCACGGTTGATAGGGGATGTCGACCAATGTATGGAGATGGCAGCTGCTATCACGCAGAAGGCTGCGGACATACGTAGACAGCGCGAGTCCAGCCATGGTGGTGACATTGAAGCACCTCTGCCGCTTCAGGGTTCGGGGTCCAGATTACCTGCCATAACTATGCCTACTTTTGACGGAGTGTCCGGTGAATGGATGAGCTTCATCAATCTGTTCGACAGTTTGGTGCACATGCGATCGGACATTACCAAGTCTGTCAAGATGGTTCAGCTGGTGGCAGCATTGAGGGGTGAGCCTAGGGAGCTGGTCGCTCATTTGACAGTTACGGAGGGTAACTATGAAACGGCCAGGAAATTGTTGGTCAGACGTTACCATAACAAACGGAGGTTGGCCGATGCCCAACTGAACCGTTTGTTTAGTATCCCGGTTGTGAACAAGGTCGGGGCCATACAGACGGAGGTTTTGAACCCATTGTTGTCCGTCACCAAGGCTCTAGAGAATCTTGGACTTCCGGTTGGTGAATGGTCGTACCTACTGTTGTACATTGTACTTTCCCGCCTACCCGCTGACGTGCAGACCGTTTCGAACAGTCTCACGGGAGGTCGGCCGAGGACCTGCCCGCCTTCTCCGACTTGGTCGGATTCTTGGAAGAGGAGGCTCGACGGGCAGAGAATTTGTAGTTGACGGTCACCCATCCTTCGGAGCCACAGAGAGCTGCCGGGAGCGCTGTGAGTAGGGGCCCTCCGACGAGGAAGGACCGCACCAACCGGCAGTCATATGGGACTGTGAGTGCATTGACCCCACATGGTGAGACCTGCCCATGTTGTAGGCAGATTGGCCATGCTGTGGCCAATTGCAATAAGTTCGGGGAACTTAGGGTTCAGGGACGGCGCCGGATGGCCAAGCAGCGGAGCTGGTGTTTCCTGTGCCTCGGGCCACACATGGCTAGGGACTGCACGCGCACAAAAATGTGCGGATATTGTGGTGGGGCCCACACCAATCTGTTCTGCATGAACCGGTCCGGCCAACAGCCTCCACAGGGCCGTATCCAGGGTGACACGGCATGGGGCCCTGAGAATTCGTTTGCGACTCGGAGCGCAACTCAGGGGCCAACGTCCCCACGTCCACAGGGCCGTACCCAGGGTGACATGGCATGGGGCCCTGAGAATTCGTTTGTGACTTGGAGCGCAACTCAGGGGCCAACGTCCCCACGTGCACAGGGCAGAACCAGGGTGCAGGGCCGCACTCAGGGTCATCACATGGGGGGCCCTGAGTTTTCGGTTGCGACTCAGCATCGAACTCAGCGGGCAATGGGGCCACAAGCACGTGGCCACCCAGGGGTGCAGGGCCGCACTCAGGGTCATCACATGGGGGGCCCTGAGTTTTCGGTTGCGACTCAGCATCCGACTCAGCGGGACATTGGGTGTATTGAGCAGGCCGTAACGGGCGGGTGGCATGGGACACCTTCGAGCTATGCGGGTGCGGTTCGGACGCCGTCTCAGTTGTCGCCCCGCTCGTCGCCTCGTCCTCGTCGGTCACATGTGATGTCCCCCCCGCTCATGGAGCGGCCACGCTTGAATTCACGCCCACCCCCCTTTATGGGGAATCGTAGGTTGGGAATGGAACCGGCGCGTGGGCCATTTGTACAATGGGACCCTCTGGCGTATAGCTGCATACCTGATCGTTTACAGGCACAGTGGGGCCCCGGGGGTCCTCGCTAGAAATTTGCGGCCCAACCATTTGTTGCCCCCCAACCGGAGATGGTGGTGTTACCGATCGCCACTGTGCTTGTTTGGGATTTGGCGGGCAACCCAACATACGTTCGCGCCCTACTAGATTCTGGAGCTCAGGGCTGCATTGTATAGAACGATTTAGCAAAATGGTTGGGCCTCAAGGTAAATAGGTATAATAAATCAATACGGGGCGTGGGGAATGTTACGGTTACGAATGTAGTTGGTCAATCGGTGATCACGTTCTCTCCACGTTATGACATTTTGACAAAAACATCCGTGCAAGCTTTAGTAATGACGCATGTCATGGGCAGACACCCCTTGGTGAAGTTGAATCCGGCCGTTCGATTCCTGACATCAGGACTCAAGTTGGCGGATCCCGATTTTGACACTCCAGCCCCGGTCGACCTGCTACTGGGAGCAGACGTTCTGGGTAGGTTTCTGTTGTCGGATCGGCGAGTTCTTCAGCCGGACGGGTTGATTGCTGTGGATACTAAGTTTGGTCACGTGATCATGGGTCCGGCATTGCCAATGGTTAGGCCTGCCGAGTCAGATGGCATACTTATTGGCTCAGCGTTGTCAGACGCTATCCAACGTTTCTGGGAGATAGAGGAACCTCCCAACGTTCGTCGAGTCGACGCAGACGAAGAAGAGTGCGAGTTGTTTTACCAGAATAGTACTGGTCGCCGTCGTTCTGGTCGTTTTGTAACTCGACTGCCTTTCAGGGCCGATCGACCGCCACTAGGAGAATCTAGGAAGATGGCTGAGACGAGATTGATGTCGATGGAGCGTAGGATGTCAAGGGACGCCGTATTTAAACAAAAATATGTTGATTTCATGAGGGAGTATGAGTCGTTAGGACACATGTCGGTATCGGGTGTGGACTGGAGATCTGAGGATCATTGTTTCCTTCCACACCATGCCGTCCTACGAACCCCTACCGGCAAGATTCGAGTTGTTTTTGATGGGTCAGCACCTACCTCGAACGGGATGTCCCTGAATCAGTGTCAGTTGGATAGGTTTGTTTCTCGAAGGGGACTTCCAACTTTGATCCGCTCTGATAACGGCACTAACTACATAGGTGCGGAACGATACTTACGAGAGATAGTCAACTTTTTGAATGTAAATAAGGTGGATATTGGAACGGCCCTCTCCCGTCGGGGTATACAGTGGACCTTCAGCCCACCGAGTTGCCCCAACTGGGGTGGGATTTTTGAGGCCGTAGTTAAGTCAGCTAAGACGCACTTGGGGCGTATAGTAGGTCAGACCGCGCTGACATTTGAGGAGCTCGCGACATTGTTTTGTAAGATCGAGGCCGTTCTCAATTCGCGACCGTTGTGTCCGCTCAGCTCGGATCCAAATGACCTGGAGGCTCTGACCCCAGGCCATTTCTTGATAGGACAGCCACTTAACGCGTTGCCCGAGCACCCCTTCGAGGGAGTGAAATTGTATCGGTTGTCATGGTATCAGATGTTGCAGCAGTTTACTCAGAATTTCTGGAAGCGTTGGTCGCTCGAGTATCTGCATATCTTACAACAGCGCCTTAAGTGGACTGACAAAACTAGCCCCCCTAGTGTTGGTGACCTCGTTCTGGTTAAGGATGCTAACCTACCGCCACTACGTTGGCGCAGGGGGCGCATTGTTAACCTGTTCCCTGGCAAGGACGGGACCCCCCGGTCTGCAGAGGTTCTAGTAGGAGGCTCGGTTCTAAAACGAGCGGTAGCAACATTGTCTCGGCTGCCCGTAGATTAGAAGACAGGTGGGTGCCTGTCCGGGCGGGTGATTGTTCGATTCCAAATCGATATTCGATCGATGGTTTCGGAACGGCCATTTTGAATTTGACGTTAGCTGCCAACCTGACAGTTTTGACAACTGACAGACGAAAGCCCTCGCAATGTAAACGCGTTTTGGTTAGGGTATTGAAATTAAATCGCAGTCCATCTGGAATGTATTCGGGTTTCCCTTAGGATTGTCTATATAGCTGAGTGTGTTGTGGTTCCCCGAACCAGACAAAGTTCGCATTTACGAGGCCGATTGGTTTTTACCACGTAACATAACCTGTGTTGGAACACTGTGCTCATTGAAGCTGGCCCGCCAGTCATAGGAGGTTGGCTGAAGAACCTGTCTACCAAGAAGAGCTAAGGGTGCACCCGGGCCTTGCAGAGAGACAGGAGGTTGACGGGACCGAAGCACAGACCAGGTTAGATCGACCACAATCACTTAAGCTCGGTGAATCGCCGACGTTCACACTTCTTGGCAACTGATCGTTACGCTACCTCGTAGCTGATGGGCCCCTACGAGGTCATTAGGTGCCGAGAAGCCTGAACAGTAGCCATGTTCTTCTCCCGATGAGACAGACCAAGAGAAAGATTAACCTCCAATTTTACATCTCGTTTCCGATACGAGTGACATCTGCGGTCCGTTTCCGCTTAGAGATGTCCCGATTACTCGCGGTCGATCCGCGCAACAAAAACCGGTGCGTTCCGAAGCATAAATATTAAACAGTCACCCGCCCGGACAGGCCCGAACCTGTCCCTAATCAATAGGAAGGCGAGAAAGTGTTGCGACCGCTCTCTTGAGGACCGAGTCCCCCACCCTGACTTCTGCTGATCGAGGCGTGCCATCCCGACCCGTGTACAATTGACGATCCGTCCTCGTCTCCATCTCAATGATGGCAGGTTCGCATCCTTAATCAGCACCAAATCACCGACTTGAGGGGGGCTCGTCCGGTCAGTCCACTTAAGACGCTGCTGCAAGATGTGCAAGTACTCAAGGGACCACCGTTTCCACAAATCCCGAGCCATCTGCTGCAACATCTGCCACCTAGTTAACCGACTTAACTTAACATCACCGAATGGGTATTCTGGCAGGGCGTTAAGGGGCTGGCCTATCAGGAAGTGACCCGGCGTCAACGCTTCCAAATCATTTGGATCCAAACTGAGCGGGCACAACGGACGCGAGTTCAGTGTCATTTCAATTTTACAGAACAGCGTCGCAAGCTCTTCAAAGCGTAGAGAGGTCTCACCGATGATCCTCGTCAGGTGCGACTTAGCCGATTTAACCGCAGCCTCAAAAATTCCTCCCCAATGAGGACATCCCGGCGGACTGAAAACCCATTCAATCCCACGTCGGGAGCAAGCCGTACCGATGGCGTCCTGGTTACCGTTCAGGAATTGAGTGACCTCCTGCAGATATCGCCTGGCTCCGACAAAATTTGTGCCGTTGTCCGAACGGATTAATGACGGGAGGCCCCTTCGTGAGACAAACCGATCCAGACATGCGATAAATGCCTCCGTAGTGAGGTCACTGACCACCTCCATGTGGACTGCCTTCGTGGCCAAGCACACGAAGACGCACAGGTATGCCTTCACTAATCTGGCGTTCCGCAGCTGTGAAGACTTGACCATGAATGGTCCCGCGAAATCCGTTCCGACACCCGCAAAGGGCCGGATTTTGTTAAACCTATCCGAGGGCAAATCGCCCATCTGGGGCTGCATCGTAGCCGCCTTGGCCCGATAACAAGGCAGGCACCGAAATACGACGCTACGCACTAAGCGTCTTCCCGAAAGAATCCAGAACTCGCGCTGGAGAAACGCCATCAGGGCGTGGCATCCGACATGCCCATTCCGAATGTGTCGATCCTGTATCAACAGTTCGACCAACTTCCCTTTCCTAGGGAGTAACAATGGGTGGCGAGCCGCATAAGGCAGGTTGGCATTCCGCAGCCGACCTCCTACCCTCAGCAATCCTTGAGGGTCAATAAACGGGTTGAGCCGAGCCACAGCTCCCTTCAGTTGGACGCGTCCGCGTCTCAGAATGTCCAGTTCGGACTTAAAGTGCACCGTCTGCACGTTCCGTACCAATGCGAACAACGCATGGTTCCGTTCCCGTGGTGTCAGGACCTATGTCCGCATTCGTTGCGCCTCAGAATTCCGACAATTCCGCGCAAATCGGCAGATCCAGGCGGTCACATTGACCAGATTGTCGAGCGAGCTGTATCGTTCCAGCAGGCCGAGCTCCTCTTCCGGCTCTGGTTGCGTCGTACAGACACCGACTGTCAAGGCGCCGTTTGCCGTGGTAACGCGTGGACTCAGTGGCGAATCCGATTCGGCTTGAGTCAACCATTTTGGACCCCACCACAAGGGATGTCCAACCAACTCCGGAGCGTGACACAATCGACCTGACCGAAGGCGACCAGTATTGTTCCGATAAAACTGTTCACACTCTTCTTCAACCGGGTCCAACCGGCGGACCGTAGGTGGTTCCTCCACCTCCCAAAACTTCTGTATCACCTCCGAGAGTACAGAACCGAATAAGGGACTACGAGTCGCTAGGCGTGGGGCAGCCGGCACGACCGGACCCATTACCGCATGGCCCAGTCTGGTGTTGACCGAAACCAGACCAGTCGCCTGCAACACGTGGACACCTGGCACTAACAGGTATCCCAAGGCATCGACACCCAATAAAATGTCTACTGGGCCCGGAATATCGAACTCCGGGTCAGCCAGTGACAACCCAGCGACCAACTGTCGCACCGAGGGCGACAACCGTACGTGAAGGTGTGAGCCCATCACATTAGGCATGACTAATGCCGTGACCGTCAGATTCACCGATGAATCCACCCGTGACGAGAGAGTAATCCGACATACTCCCTTAACGGAACCGACTTTCGTGTTCCCAATTCCCCGAATGGAATGTGGATACTCCCTTACCGTAATGCCCAACCGTCTTACAAGGTTGCACAAGACTAAGCACCCCTGGGTCCCCGAGTCCAATAGTGCTCGTGCCATACATGATTTGCCGTCCGAACTCCACGCTATCACCGAGGCGGTGGGGAGCATGACCGTCTGTGGAGTGGCGGCACCCTGTAAGTGGGCGGCGTGTCCCTAGCGGGAACCTCCGCGGGATCCGAACCCGCTGGGACCCCCGTCGGCCTGGTAACTCGGCTGCTGATATGCCACCGGTAAAATATCAGACCGTATGTACATCAGGGGGTCCCAACTCGCATAATAGGCCCCTCGCTGTCCCGGTACCCGACCATACCGGACTGTGAACGGTGTGCCCGGTGGCCACCGTGGATGGAGGGGGGAGAGCGGATCCAACCTGGGGCGCTCTAGGAATGGGGGCGACATCCGACTGTTCGCCTCCCTGTTCACCTCCCAGAGCGACGGGCAGGGTGGCGCAGAAGGTGGTGGGCTCCCAGCCTTCGCGCCACTCATAGGTGCCATCTGACACCCGCCCGTAACACGCGGTGAGCCAGCGGCCCGAAGTCCTCGCTGACCCTGGACAGCGACGACCGAACCGCGGCTGTCCCGCCTGTTACCCCCCGCGCTGCCCCCTTCCCCTCGGGGGGGGTCCCGTCCGCGGGTACCCCAGTCACCCCGTTGGTGACTCCCGTTGCCCGGAGGGGGACTGGGTCCGGCCCTGGTTTGGCCCTGTGACCGACCAATCTGAGTCCGGCCCTGGTGACCGTCCGATGGGCCTGACCGGTTCAGGCACAACACGACGTGGTGCCTGCCACCGCAGCCCTCACAGGACGACGCCCGTGAGCACTCGCTCAGCGTGTGCGGCCCCAAACAACCGAAACACAATCGGTGGCGGAAGACCACCTTCCTGCGGGCAGCCACACCGAGCGCCTTAAAGTTGGCGCAACTGGTCACCTCATGACCGGCACTGTCGCAGTGCACACAGCCGTCACCCGACGGCGCGGCACTCAAAACGCCAAATTGTTTTGACCGACCACCTCCCCGTGGGGGTGGGGGGCGCGGCCCCTCCCGCATCCGTGCGGGTTGGCGCTGCACACTGGCCTCCGAATCCATGGTGTCGCATCGCCTGCATTCACCCTCCAAAAACTCCGTTAATTGGACGAGCCTGGGCAGTTCCGAGCTACTGCCCCCATGCAGCTGTTCAAACCGACTTTGAACAGCTGCAGGCAACCGTGACAAAACCATATATAACACAATATATGACCATTGGTCTACCGGCAGACCAAGGTGCTGAAGGACCTTAGTGGCCACCAGCACAGGGTTGAGCACCTGTACCCGGATGTCAACATCCCGGGTTACTCTTGGGATGCTGAACAGCTTCCCCAGCTGCGCATCAACCAACCACCTTTTGTGTTGGTAGCGGTTAAACAATATGACCCGGGCAATCTCATAATTGCCCGCCGTAACCGTTAGGTTACCGACCAACTCCTTCGGTTCACCCCGCAGTGCCATCAATAGCTGGGCCAACTTGTAGGCGCTGTCCAGGTCGTCCCGACCGTGGACCAGGCTATCGAACAAATTGATGAATGCCGGCCACTCATCAATTTCCCCAGCGAAGGCCGGAATCTCCAGGTGTGGAAGCCGTCCAACCACACCCTTAGGGGGGGGGTCTCCGCTACCCTCCCCGCGGTCATCCCGACGCGACCGCTTAATTTTTTCGGCGCGACGCTCGATGTCGCCCAAGCACTCCATCGCTTGGTCAGCATCCGCGCAGAGCTGCCTCACTGCAGCCACCGAGGCCTCATCCGTAAGCCCGAGGGCTTCAGCCTCGGCAGCCAGCCGACACACCTTCCCGACGCGTGTCATTGCGTCCTCCACACGCTTGAGCAGGACATCGTCCATGTCGGGTCGCTCCACATACTTGTGAGTATGGGCGAGCCATCTCATCTCCTCACGGACACCATACCGCAGTACCGTCAAGGGCGAAGGTGCCATGGTTACCGATTTAATTGTTCCTGGTCCTATGCTTCACTGCCGAACTAAGCACAGCCAGATACCAGCACTTTACCGTCAGCGCTGGGCACAGAAATTAAAAATAAGTTGTACAACCCAAGGCAACCACTAAACAATTAAATCATAAACAATATTTAATATGGTCGCCCTGTGGACATACACCTTATAATATACACTCTAAATCAATTAGAGAATGCCACCATGTGGTACAATCCAAATAACACACAAAAGGTTATTATAAAAAAAACTATTTTTCTAGTAGTGGCCCCTCCGATAGGAACCACACTTCCTTTGAGGTCAGCAAAATCAGCTTAATACCCCTTAAATAGCCCGACCCTGCTGTGCAAACCGAAATAACACTGTAGGACTATAGAACCCGACGTTCTATCGCAAGTAATACAATCTAGTTACTTCGCAGAATGACTGTTCAATCTTTTATGCTCAACAACAGTAGTTCCGACAACAATTTTATAACAACTGTTAACTAAATTGGCACTTATACTTTCACTTACCGAAAATGAACTTTAATCGTGGTATACCGACCACAGACTCATTGCCGACTTGAGCCAATCTGGGATATTCTTTTCTCCCAACTACAATGTGACAAAGGCAACCCTACCGTGAATCGATGATTTCCCACTAGGAAACCACGCTCTGCTACCAAACTGATTAATTTCCCACGCCTACCGAACGGCGTGAGAATCCTGAGGGGGATGTGCCTTTGGCCGCACGTGAGAGAAAGAATTGATGAATTTGTTATTACCTTGTCACCGCAGACAGGATAGATTGAAGGCTCGATTCGAGACAGGGGAATGCGGGAGAGGAGACAGTTTTGGAATGGGGGATGGGATCGAACCCTTGCCGTCGCTGTCGGCACGTGGAGTCGCCGCCGATACGACTATGTGCTTCACAACACAATTCACTTGACCGCTGACGCGAATCTAATTACGATCAATAGCCCGACGCTATGAGGTAGATTTACACTCTGACCAGGCCGATGCCTGTATTACAATTGGTACACCGAAATACCATCAATGGCCCGATGCCTTGGTAGCCATGTTCTTCTCCCGATGAGACAGACCAAGAGAAAGATTAAACTCCAATTTTACATCTCGTTTCCGATACGAGTGACATCTGCGGTCCGTTTCCGCTTAGAGATGTCCCGATTACTCGCGGTCGATCCGCGCAACAAAAACCGGTGCGTTCCGAAGCATAAATATTAAACACAGATCATCGGCATAAAGATGGTAAGAAGAAGAAATGGCATCCGAAATGGAATTGATGAAGACGGAGAAAAGAAGAGGGAAAAGAATACCACCCTAAGGAACTCCAGAAGAAAGGTCGCACCACTCCGTGGAAGTCTTCTCGGACCTAATACGCTGCTGACGACCTCTCAGGTAGGAGCCGAACCAGCTGGCAGCGGCCGAGCAGACATTCAGGGACTTCAGTATCTCAACGAGGATGTCAAAATCAACACAGTTAAAGGCACTGCTAAAGTCTAGTAACGCTAACACAGTGATCTGCTTGATATCCATTGCTGATTCAATGTCATCGGTCACTTTAAGTAAGGCCGAGACGGTACTATGTCCCGGCCTGAATCTGGACTGGAATTGATTCAACAGCCTGTTAGAGGAAAGATACGAGGAGAGTTGAGTGTGGACAATCGATTCAAGGACTTTGGAAAGGAAAGGTAGGATAGATATTGGACGATAATCTTTAAATGAAGATGGATTTGAGGTTTTGGGAAGAGGGATAACTAACGCCTTTTTCCACACATTAGGAAAAGAACACTGAGATAGAGAGAAGTTAACAATGTGTGTAATGGCAGGTAGGAGGAAATCAAGGATGCTGTTTATCATTCTCGAGCAGATACTGTCGTCACCTACAGCTTTTGAGGAGATGGCAAGCACCGCCTTCTTAACCGTGTCAATTTCGACAAGACTGAAGTCGAATGGAGTGGTGGTGGGAGATGGCTTGGAGCGCAGAGAATGCAGGGTGGCATTTTTAACAGAGGGATTCATTACAACAGGAGGGTCGGAGAAGAAACTATTAAGACCATTGAGATCGACATCACCAACCAATTGATTCTGGGACTTGCCAACACCAAGGGTTCTAAGGAACTTCCACACTTGAGCCGGGGTATAATTTTCGATGCACTCATAGATATGGCGGCGCTTGGCAGCGCGACACATATGGTTGCACCGATTGCGGAGACATTTGAAGGCAGTAAAGTTTTCATCAGTGGGGTCCTTTTTGTAGAAGCTTTTGGCTCTGTTCTTCTTTGCCATCAATCGCTTAATGGGATCAGAGAGCCAGGGCGCAGGGAGATGTTTTACTCGAACCTTTTTCACTGGTGCGTGCTTGTCGTAGAGTCCCAGAATAATTGTGTTGAAGTGGTGAATCTTGTCGTCAACGGTCTCACTAGTGATGACAGGCGACCAATCAATCGAGGCGGCATCAGACTTTAGGACAGTAGGGTCTATACCCCTAAAACTACGAGCAAAAATGAATTTTCCTCTGCTTTTAGGAGGCCTAACCTTGTACGATAGATACACTAGGTCATGGAAAGAGAAAGGAGAGTTAAATTGACCATGGGCAGCAACTTTTTCTACATTAGAGGTTATCATGATATCGAGAAGAGATGGAGTGCAATGGGGCTGAAAATGAGTAGCGTTGAGAGGAAGAATATGCAAATTGAAAGAATTGATAATGGCCTGGAGTTGGGCAGAGCGAGAGTTATTCTTAATAAGACAAGTATTAAAATCGCCGAGGATGAGAGTGTTATCATAAAGAGGAGTCAGCTCATTGAGCAGAGACTCGAATGTATCGAAGTAATCAATGTGAAGAGAGGGACTGAGAGAACACCGAGCAGAATTTTATTATGGTGAAGACAGATTTCAAGAAAAAGATGTTCTGCCGACTCAGAGTACACATTCGGGGAAGCACTTACAACTCTACAAGGAATGTCGGAGCGGAGGTAAATGGCTACACCACCACCTGCCTTCCCAACTCTGTCGTTCCGATAGAGCCGGAAATCAGGCAATGAGTACATGGTGGATGGTAGGGACGGTTTGAGAAACGATTCTGATGTAAGAATTCCATCCACATGTTTGCCACTAAACGCCTCAAGTAGGTCCAGGTAACTGGAGTGGATGCTCTGGGCATTTATATGAACGAGGTTAAGATTATTTTCCAGGCCACCAAAGACAGTCGAGAGTTTGGCCGATAACGATTCCTCCACAATGGAGGTGTCGTTCGCCATATTTGTATAATCATCGCTTGATGAACATGATAAAATACAGTTGTCAAAAATATAACGTATGATATCCATATATAATAGTTTAAAATATAATATTAATACTAATAAATACAAATATATACGCTTGTTTTTACTTAATTATAAATATATAAAATATCTACTATCTTAATCGTACCAAGTTACTTGCCTGAACCAGTCCTACACTGGGTCTGCTTGGAGAGGAATAACCTAGTTACATAGATGGAGAATTAACAGTAACACAATTTTCGAGACAAATACGTAATGCTGGGTCATAACATAATCTTAACTTATAATCATCATTATCAAACACAAAACAAAATATATGCATGACAAAAATTCAATGTTACAATACTTGGATCAAAACATGCAAAGGTGAAACGCAAAAATAGAGAAAAAAAAAAAGACAAATGTGTTCTGTGGACAAGTTTGTGTCAACAACAGATTGACAGATGATGACATTATGTATAAAATTTTAACAGACCATGAAGCGAAAAAATATAATTTAACTTTGAGAATCGAGGGTTGTAAGAAGAAAAGTACAAAAATTCATACCCACGCGAAAATAGAATCGACTTGTGTGTAACCCGACCAAAATGCGAAGTGCGGTGAGGAGACCGCGTCGCCGACGAATCATTTCTTGATTGCAGTCACCTCAGCCTTCTTGACGCCGGCGCTGGGACGACGTTTGGGTATTGGAGCAGGTGGCGCTGCAGCAGGAGCACCAGCCGCCGCTGGCTTCCGCGCAGGAGCGTCCTTGCCCCTGGGCTCAGTGGCAGAAGATGGAAACTTGTCCATCAACTCCTGCAGCTCCATCATCGACTCGACCTTTTGCCTGCACTTGTTTGGGAGCAACTGGACAATCCTGCCTTCCGATGACCAACAGTTCCGCATGCCAAAGTGCTTCCTGCCAGCTGCAAATACCTCATGTCTCGGCTTAGTCAGGAATTCTGACAAAGATATGCCTGTCCCTTTCAATACAGTCTTACCTTTCCAGGCTTCTGACCGGGACTTGAAGGACATACTGGCAATGGACGAGGTTTTGATGCCTTGCTCTTTGACCCAAGCCTATGGGCGACACAAACATCCAAAGCGCACTGTGGTGGCAACTTTATTTGGTTGCGCAACACTGCCCGAACAGTTTCATCAGCCTCCTCATCACCTACCTCCGGCACTCCATGCAAGAGAAGGATCTTGCGCCGTGATGCCTGCTCCAGACGGTCTTGTCCTACCAGCAACAGCTCCATTTGGCCGCGCACTAAGTCCAAGGCACCCCACACAAAGGCCTTGAACTCCGTAAATTCCTGGGTAATGGTGCTGATCTCTTGTGGGTTACTTGACAGTGACATTGTGGCTTTCTCCTTGAGATCCTTCTCATATGCTGCCATCTGGGTATTAAAAGTGGCCTTGATCTGCTCCATCTTCTTGTCGAGCATTGTGTATAAATCCATGACTGTGTTCTAGTGATGAATTGAGGTGAGATGTTGAGATGTAAATTATTGACCCAGTGTAAGGGGGGGTTCAGGCCTAGTTTTTAATGAAAATTATTTCCATTAATTAAGGATTTAGATTTTTAAATTAAATTATTTACAGACACACAATTTTTTGTTGTTTAATTTAGGCTACCCTCCTCAAAAAAAAAAAGCAAAAAAAAAAAACAAAAAAAAAAAAAACACAAAAAAAAAAAGCTATAACTACAAATATATATAATCACTATAAAGATATAACTACAAAGCCCGTGGACACACAGCTATCTGATTATCACGGTGTCAGCATATCATTACAAGTAAAAAAAAGGTAACAATAGTAATAGGACTACACATACTATCACTCGAATGACGAAAAAGCTGAACCTCGATCTGTTTATTGCTAATGTGATTAACAGAGAGTTGGATTCTGGGTCGGCCAGAGAAGATTTTGACAGTTTAATGAAAACACTCGTTAAATTACTACACAATCGTTGTCCACTCAAAAAAACTTCAATGCACACTCACCACAAATCCTGGGTAAACAAACAGCATAAACAGAAAAAGGAGTTCTTGGAGTTGCTGGGCTTCATTAGGTGCCAATTTCCGAATAACACTGAGATACACTTATTATATAAACACTATAAATCACTATACAACACACTTTTGATGCACTCTAGGAAGCTGTACATCAACAACTGTATAGGAACTAGCAAGAATATGTCTAAATCCCTCTGGAATGTCATTAAAACTGAAATATGTAAAAATAGGGCAGCGAGTGATCCACTAGACATCATGCGAGGCAAAATACAATTACCTAATAAAAAGGCATGCGATGCGTTGCTTGCAAACCGGTTTAATGAATACTATATCTCAATAGTCCGTGATACCCAACTCAGACCCAACCTAACACAGGCGATAACCCTACTCCGCGAAACAATTCCAATGTCAAAGTCATCTATGTTTGTTGCTCCGTTTAGACCCACAGAGCTAATTAAATTGATCAAATTGATAAAAAGTAAACCCACAAAAGACATATACGGATTCCCATGCAGTCTATTACACCAAATACCTATAAACCTGATAAATATTCTTTGTAGTCAATTTAATCACTGCATTGCAGAATCAACTTATCCTAAATCATTAAAACAAATTAAAGTAACACCTGTGTATAAAGGTAAGGGGGACAAAGGGGAGAGTAACAAATATAGACCCATATCAATAGTACCAGCCATATCTAAGATATTAGAGATGGGGCTCTGCAATAGACTCAATGATTTCCTATGTAGTGATAATTCTCTCTGCGAACATCAGTTTGCATATCAGGCCGGCCGATCTACAAAATCAAAATCAAAATCAAAAATCATTTATTTCCATAGGATGTTGTTACATCACTTAGATCCATCATTAAATTTTTTTGGGTGAGTTCACTAACACAATGGCGGAATCTGTGGAGAAGAGCTCACCGAAGAAACTCCACAGTCGTCGCATCTTTTGCGTTTCCTTTTTTAAATAAAATATTGTCAAATTACAAAATGAATGCTAATTATATATCGAAACAGCCTGTCACTCAAACAATCTATTCCCATGGACATCTGTCCTCTAAGTAATCAGATATCCTATAGTAACCTTTCTTATACAATTTCTGTTTTATTATTATTTTAAACCTGTCTACAGGTAAGTTTTTAATATCAGTAGGGACCTTATTGTAATAGCGTATACAATTGCCTTTAAAAGAATTACTAATTTTATGTAGTCGGCTTACATAAGCAACCAACTTGTCTTTATTTCTAGTATTAAAATTGTGTATATCACTGTACTTCTGAAAATTAGTTATATTTCTTTTTACATACACAAGATTGTCATAGATATATTGAGACACAAATGTCAGAATATTGATTTCTTTAAACTTTTCCCTCAGTGACACTCTAGGCCCTAATCTATAAATTGCACGAACAGCCCGTTTCTGCAGAATAAATATACTATTAGCATTCGCAGCGTGACCCCACAATAAAATACCATAGGTCATTAGACTATGAAAGTAACTAAAGTAGACTAGTCTAGCGGTGTCTACGTCGGTAAGAGCTCTAATTTTTTTAACTGCGAACGCTGCCGAACTCAGTCTGTTCGACAATTTATTTATATGAGGATCCCATTGTAGTTTGGCGTCTAAAGTAATGCCCAAAAAGACAGTCGACTGCACAAGGTCCAATCTCTGTCCTTTTATAAATATGTCTGTAGTTACCGGGTTCACATTGGGTAACACGAATTTAATACATTTAGTTTTCTTTTCATTAAGTAATAAATTGTTAACAGTAAACCAGGATAGAACAAAAACAATTAGTTATGTAAACTATTGTAAACACTTAATTAATCTAAGTTAGGTAAGTACATAAGGCTCAAAATTAATTATTGAGAGTTGTCCTCAATAGATAATATACATATTTTATTTATAGCCCTAATGTGAGACTTTTTATTTGGAGTTCTCACTTCTACAGCTCTTACTTTGCTGTCATGCCCCGGGAAGACTTTTATAATCCTAGCCATGGGCCACATCATTGGAGGTGCGTTATCCTCCTTTAAAATAACTAGACTACCTAGTTTAACATTACATACATCAGGCTGCCATTTAGGTCTATTTTGAAGCACGTTTAAGTAATACTTGTACCAGACTTTCCAAAAAGATTGTTTAATTTGGGTACAAATTTGCCAAAATTTTAATCTATTTTGCGGGATATTAGTGATATCGCCTTCAGGATACATCATTAAAGGATTCCCAATTAAGAAATGACCTGGCGTTAGATAAGAATAGTCAGTTGGATCTGAGGTCAAAGGTAACAACGGTCTCGAATTGAGGACCGCCTCAATCTCACACAACACAGTACTTAACTGTGCATAGGTTAACACATTTTTACCTATAACTCTTTTCAGGTGGTATTTTGTACTCCTCACCGAAGCTTCCCACAATCCTCCAAAGGTAGGCGAATAACTTGGTATGAAATGGAATCGAATTCCCTGTTTAGAAGCAAAATTATAAACTTTGTCACGATGATTCTGAGAATTCTGCAATGTATAGAGTTCAACTAATTGGTTCCTTGCACCTTTGAATGTACTAGCATTGTCACAATTTATTTCAGACATAAGGCCCCGCCTCGAAATTTGTCTTCTTAGGCAAGCGAGAAACGTGTCGGTTGTTAAATCTCAAGCTAGCTCGAGATGTATAACTTTTGTTGTAAAACATACAAAACCGCAGATGTAACCTTTTCCAATAACTGAGCGTCTCACGCGCGACAATTTAACTTCAATTGGGCCAGCAAAATCTACACCTACTACTTGAAAAGCTCTACCACTAGACCTTACTTGACTAGCTGGCAAGGAACCCATTAGTTGCTTGGCTACTTTGGCCCTTTGCCTGAAACATACAATACATTTGTGAGTTACTTTTTTAACCTCTGACAACCCATTACAAATCCAAAATCTTTGATTTAAATTCGACAATAAAAGCTTAGAACCTGCATGCAGTAGCCTTTCATGCTCACTCCTAATAAGCAAAGTGGTAATGTGAGATGATTTCGGTAATATAACCGGTTGTTTTTGGTTATAAGTTATATCAGCATGTTCAAGCCTACCACCTACGCGGAGAAGACCTTCATTGTCTATGAAAGGGTGTAAATTCAACAAGTTTCCCCTTAAATTATTATTTTTACGTAGAGTATCAATCTCAGTTTTAAAATATTTATGTTGTTCGTATTTCACTATGAGCATCAGTGCCGAATTTAATTCCGAGCTAGACAAATAGTAGCAATTTACTTTAGTTTTATTTTTGTTAAGATTATTTAAAAACCTCAATATATATGACAAAAGTCTGACTATTTTCCAAATATCCGAGCGGTTGCTTAAGCGTTCCAACACATACTCGATCGGGCCTATAGAATGAGGCTCGTGGTCGCTGGAGAGCACCAAGCAGTGCTTCGCCTCTGGCAAATGAGATAAAGTGTTTGCTTCACTTGTTGGAAAATTGTACTTACTGTCCCGCAGGAAACGTGGGCCTCGCCACCATTGCTCGCAGCTTGGCAACTCATGCGGCCTCACACCCCTGCTTATGAGATTAGCCGGGTTTATATCAGAACTAACATACAACCATTGCCAATTAGCTGTATGCTGACGAATTACATTTACTCTGTTTGCAACATATGCTTGTAAATTAGTTATTTCCATTTTAAGCCATGCTAACACGATTTGAGAATCGCTGAATAAGTAAACTTTGCTTATATTGAGCTTTAGGCTTAATGTGTCATGTGTTTTAGACATTAATTTAGATAACAATAGTGCAGCATTTAATTCAAGTCTTGGCACTGTCATCTCTTTCTTTTGAATAGGATTTATTCTAGACTTTGAACAGAGTAAATGTAGCATAGCAATACCTGTTTGGGTAGTTACTCGCAGATATATGCAGCACCCATGGGCAGTAGAACTGGATGCATCTGCGAACCAGATTAACTCCACTGTGTCGGTTTCTGAAAACTTTATATTTCTATGGAAATGAATTGGTTCCATGACCCTTAAATCCTCGGTAAATTGAATCCTATTGAATACGATTGGTGCAGCGCGAAGTTTGGTGCAGGAGGTGATCCAGCAGTTAGATCAAAGGTCAGGTCGGCGGGTTGCAACTGTCTTTTGCGATCTTTCACGAGCATTTGACCTTGTGGATCACAACTTGATCCTATCCAAACTAGAACACTACGGAGTACGGGGCCCGGCGCTAGGATTATTTCAATCATTTTTATCTGGACGTACACAAACAACTGTCGTCGGAACAGAAAACTCCAATCCTAGTTTAATCGAAGATAGGTCAGTTCCCCAGGGATCAAATGTAGGCAACAGCCTGTTTTTGGTATTGATGAATGACTTACCTGGCATCACTCAACTGGCTAGTTTTGTTATGTACGCGGATGACATATGTGCTACTGTAACTAGAGACACTCAGACTGAATTGACTGATAAACTGGAACAAGTTGTGCTAAAATTGGTTCACTGGTTTAGTAGCAATAGCATGTTACTAAGCCTTGACAAAACGCAAGTTATGCAGTTCTCAATAGGTCCGCGCAAACTAGAACCGCTGTGTGTGAGTATCGCCGGGGTTAGCCTGCCCGCCGTCAATGCTTGTTGGTTCGTGGGGTTCACACTAGACTCAGGTCTACAGTGGTACGAACACATTGACGCACTTTGCAAAAAACTAAACAAGGCCTTCTATGCAATATGTAGGCTTACGCCCACCCTCACCAGGGACAACTTGTTAAAGGCTTATTATGGCTATTTCCACTCTCACATCAACTACGGAACAGACCTAGGGGGCCTGTCGGTTGACAGGGACAGACCGTTTATACTGCAGAAGAAAGTGGTTCGCCGCATTCTTAGAGTACCATGTGATACTCCAGCGAAACCACTTTTTATTGAATTAGGAATAGGTATTTACTGTCCCTTTGCTGTATATATTTGAGGTAGCAAAGTATGTTAAGTTTCACAAAGAAGCATTCCCAGATCTAGCATCAAGTGGTTACCGGTACAGCTCAAGGAGGATGAATCACATTCCCTGTCCTGGGCACCGTCTGGCAAAAACAGGTCACACTATGCATGTAATGGGACCTAAAATATTTAACAAAATACCAGGTGTAATAAAGGATATACAATCCAATCAATTATTCACGCACAAATTTAAACAATTCCTACTTAAGAAGGCGTACTACTCAGTAAGCGAATACCTTGCGGAAGCAAATGTGTCATAATCCCAAATTAACAATAATTATAACTATTAATAAGTTAAATTAATATATTGAATTTACAATGTTGACATGATTGAAATATACTACTTATAAATTTTATATACATTGGGTATGTAGATTTAAATAATTAATTAACTACTATTATACTAGTTCTATAATTATAGTGTAATGAATGACCTGTAACTTATGTTATCAAATAAATGATATGATATGATATGTGATATAACCAGTTTTTTTCTTCTCCTCCCGTCGTGATGGACCCTACCACTAAAGAGGCAACCCTTCATTGTCTACGTTCGAGGGCTGCAGTCTGTACCTCACCGTTTAACTTTAAGCTTGTTGGAATCGGTGCAGTTAGAAAGGCAGTGCTAGCTATCACATCCAAAGCTGCTGGTGGCGACAACGTCAGCCATCAGATGATCCACAGCGTCCTTGAGGAGTTGCTTCCTCCAGTTACCCACATCATCAAATTCTCTCTCTCGGTAAGCTCCTTTCCTAGCCGTTGGAAGAAAGCACTTGTTATCCCACTGCCAAAAAATCTAAGATTATAGGCCCATGTCTATCTAACCCATTCCCTCCAAAGTCCTTGAATCCATTGTCCACTCCCAACTCTCTTCCTACCTTTCATGAAACAATCAATCTGGGTTCAGACCGGGCCATAGTACTACCACAGCACTCTTAAAAGTCAGCGATGACATACAGCTAGCCATGGGTCAGAAGTTGGTCACGGTCCTAGCCCTGCTTGACTTCAGCAATGCCTTTAACTGCGTCGATTTTGATATTCTGGTCGCTATATTGAGCTCACTGAATGTCTCCGTCCATGCTGCTAACTGGTTCCACTCATACCTGAGAGGTCGTCAGTAACGCATTAA
Source organism: Argyresthia goedartella (assembly GCA_949825045.1). Classification (NCBI taxonomy): domain Eukaryota; kingdom Metazoa; phylum Arthropoda; class Insecta; order Lepidoptera; family Argyresthiidae; genus Argyresthia; species Argyresthia goedartella. The sequence goes on from OX463830.1 coordinate 28,211,978, forward strand.
GTCTGAAGAGACTGACACTCAATGGGGTGATCTTTGCTCAGGAGTGCCTCAAGGTGGTATTCTCTCTCCTCTTCTATTTTCATTCTTCATCAACTCTATCTCCGACGTTATCTCTTCTTAGTATCATCTGTACGCAGATGATCTCCAAATTTATCGCCACTTTTGCCCCTGCGATGCAGCCTCAACCGTGGAGGCACTGAATGCTGACCTCGAAAATGTGAAAGACTGGGCCCTATCATACGGGCTGTTGGTAAGCCCGACCAAATCACAAGCCATGCTTTTAGGAACCAGGCACACGCTTTTCTTGATACAAAAACATATTGTTCCTGTGTTATATAATGGCATCACAATAGAGTATACAGATCAGGCGAAAAACCTTGGTGTTATTTTTGACAACCTGCTGTCTTAGTCTCCACATGTCAGCGAGGTCAGCAGACGGGTCTTTGCGTCTTTTCACTCCCTCAGGCGTTTACAGTACTTCTTGCCAAGGCAGACCAAAATCACCCTTGCTCAGTCCCTTCTTCTGCCGCTAATAGACTACGCCGATGTCTGTTGGGCGAGCGTGAACGAAGATCTACTGAACAAACTCGAACGACTTCAGAATCTTGGGATTCGATTTATCTTTGGGTTGCGTAAATTCGACCATGTTTCTCAATATCGCAAAGAGTTGGGGTGGCTTCCAATTCGTCGTCGCCGAGACACTAATATTCTCTCTTATCTTTTCAATATATTGAAAAACCCGCGCTACCCCAGCTACCTTCGAGACCGCTTTGAGTATCTCTTTTCAGGAGATCGGCACCGGAGATCTCACACGGTCTCACTCTTAGCCACTCCAAGGCATAACACCTCGGCATATGAGCACTCATTCAGGCTGCAGGCGGTTCGACTGTGGAACGCACTACCTTGCACTATAAGAGACAGTCCCACTATTGTCTCTTTCAAAAACCGGGTAAAAGAGCACTTCCTCTCTCTTTCGTGAGAGTTATAGTATGTATATCATTATAGTATATAAACTATATTTGCAGGTATATGTATTTACTGTATTTAGTAGTCTGGTATATAAGTATTTTATTTTTTTTGTATTTTAATTTATATGTATTTTAGTATAAATTAGATATTGTACACTGCCTACCCTTTCATGATACATTTCCCTTTCATGCCTTGGTTTGCTGGATGAAATCTCTTTTTAGAGATAAGCTCGCCTTTTTACATATTATTTCTCCTAATGTAACCTTTTAAATTGAATATGTGTGCACACACATAAAGAATTATGAATTATGAAAAAATACGTGTTTTATATTTATAAAGTTTGTCATAAATGCTATGAACCCTTTCAACGTATCATTTAAATGGTATTACAAGTGTTTAGTTTACATTTAACACAATGGAGTTTCGTGTCACAATCAAAGAATAGCTTACTTATTTAACCAGCGTTATGTGTTACAAAGGGAAATATTAAACTGCACATCAAAAATACTGATTTGCACAGCAAATATCAGGGCAAAATGCTGCAGTAGTTTAGGTGAAGGGTAAAGGGGGTGAGCGAAGCGAAGCTCTCTTTATATCGTCTCACATCTAAATTACCTATCTATCAAATTTCTGATATGTAGGTCATATTTTAATTTTGTTTTCAAATCAAGTTCAAATGGAAGAATAAAAATTATCTAAGCAGGCGACTACAACAGTAATAGACTAAACCAAATACAAATTTGGAATAATTGCTAGAAACTTATAATTTCTCACTAAGATTAAACGAGCCTACTAGAATAACTCCCAAAATTAAGACCTGCATCTATAACTTCGCGGCAACCTTTATTGATGGTCAAACAAAAGTTATTGAATTAGGACTCTCAGATCACAAAACTCTATTATAAAAGTTCCGTTAAAAAAACGCTTACAAAAATCCCTAAACCTAAATTCGCGAATATAAGAGACTTCTGCAATCTATCGTTTAGTGAAGTCTATGAATGCACCGACTCAGAAGATGCTTTAGAAAAGCTAATGGATACAATCACCTTGTTCTTCGCACGATGCAGAATTAGACTATGAGCTAGATCTAAACCACCTTTTCTTACAAATCCGCGAACTGCTCTGGGAGTATCGTAAAACACCAGCGGAAATAAATAAAATTTGTTTAAAACATTCACAAAACGTACACAAAAATCCTCACTCGAACATAAAAATCTCAAAATTCTAATATAAATATAAATAATTAAAACAAAATATGGAGTAAAGTAAAGGAAAAATAGAGTTTCATTAGTAGGGTAAGATTTAGGTTCCTGCATCATCATCCGAGCGAAGAGAGGCATCCTGCATCTGGTCGCTGCAGGCTGCCGCGGTCACAAACATGTCTTTCCAGTCTGCTCGAGCCAATGCAGTTCGACTATGTGATTAAGTACAGTCGTTCGATATAGAATCGATCAAGAATATTGCATCAGTTATTGTGGTTTGAAGGTATTTAATTTGCTTAATCAAAGTAGCATATTTGCTGTTAATATCTTGTGCTGCTGGTTGTCATGAGCCCAATTGTTTATCGTATGCTCTGTATCGTTCGCATATTATATATTCGATTCATGATGCTACGGGCTGCATCACAGTCATTGGTATTTAACTAACGATTTATTAAGACACGATACTTACCCTGAATTTCACGAATCAAATTTTTAATTTAAGCAAATGATTAGCAACTGAAACAAATGACTATCCTTTGAGATTTTCACGATTAAATTAATTAAGTTACAACTTACATTTCAAAATAGTTTCGTGAAACTCCCCATAAGTAACAATTTACTACAGAAATAAAAAAAGCTTTTATTTTTTTGCAATAATCTTACGTGTGCAGCCTGTCTTAACTTAATAACTGTATGACTGTTTAACCGTATGACTTTCAGACACGCCACATTGAATGCAGAGCTTTTGGATTAAATAACGGATTACTGATTTCGGATAACGGATTACTGATTTCGGGTTCCGATTTTTCTTGTACTTTTGTCACTTGCTTTCAGGCTGGCTAGCATAGTCTAAGTAACGAAATACCATCCAGTCCGTGACACGATGGAAAGAATAGGAGTGCACATTTCCCATAATACCATCCGCATGAACCAGTCGCACGGGGTGACGCGGGTAGACATTTAACAGAATAGGAGTGTACGGTACTGTAAGGTATATAGTTAGGTTCGATATTTGTCTATGCGATAATATTGTATACGGGCCTCTTTAGAGTGGGTGTTCACCTTGACACTGTTACGTAATTGGTAATTTTAAAAAGAAAGAGGCTTGGATGTGAAAAGTCAATGTGACACACTTCACCTTAGGCTTCGGCCAGCGACTGATCTAATTTATATAGTTAGGATTAGCTTAATGGCTATCGAGCCAGTTTGATCCCTTTTATACAATTTGTAACCATATTCAAAAATAAAAGTTCAAATTCAAATTCATATATCGTCTTTATAATTTATAGTGCTCAAAGAAGTGGAGAAATTTAATGAGGAATTTGGAAGCACAGACTTTGCAGAGAAGTTCTACAATGCCAAGCAAGAGAAAATAAGTTTGTTGGACTACTTCCATTACTTAGGGGACCTAGCGAGGAAGGCTAGAGTTATCAAAGATGACATTTTTATAACGCAATTTTCAAGAGGATTGCAACACCATCTTAGAAATAAATTAATGTTGAGCCATTTTGTAGATAAGAAGGCGCTAAGGGCAGTACTGGTACAGATGGAGAAATCAAGTCCGGGAAGTGATGATATTGTAAATGGGTTTAGAAACCCGGCAACTTTTGGACCAAACTTGGCCCATAGCAATAGAGGGGGGGGGGGGTGACAGTGGTCACGAACCACATATTAGACCTAGTACTAATAATTATAATTTGCGTCCTAGGCAAGCGGATTTTGCAACACGTCGTCGCTAGAGGCCGATAGCGGTGACCAGGCTGACCTATGGAATGAGGGCCTCAGACGAGCTCAGCAGCGTAGCACGGAGGCGAAACGACCAATGGGGAAGATCGTCGCAGTCGAGGCGGATCAGCAGGTCAGACCATTAGTTTTATTGAATTCTTCTAATGTAAACGTGGTAGCTCTTTTAGATACAGGCGCTACGGCTTCATGCATCAGCCCAGCCGTTACAGATCAAGTGGGTGCGAGATGTATGCAAGAAGAGAAGAGACGGGTTAAGGCGGTAAATGGAAGTTTATTGCAAATTGTAGGGACATGTGTTATAGTTTTTAGTTTGGACAATTTTAACTTTTCACAGGAATTTTTAGTAATAACTGATTTAAATTGTAGCATTATTTAAGGGGTGGATTTTTTAATAAAGAACGGTATGAATATTGATTTTGTTCATTCGTGTATGTGTTTTTTTCAGGGAAAAATACAGTTTTTCAATAATTTCTATACGAAACAAAACACGACATCGGTAAAACGAAATGTCATGCGCGTAGGAATTCTTTCAAAACAAAAGATAGGGTCGGACATTCTAGACGGTTCTAGAAGGAAACAAGTGAACTTCGGGGAAACCACGGTTATCAAGGATCGTGACGTGATAGATTTTATCGACTTTCAGGAGTTAAGAAAGGGCAATTACGTTTATTTCTCGGGGTTATCGGATTCGTGCGAATTTGCGTTTGGGGTAGAAGATAAACGGTTTATCGTAAATGAGGATTTATGTAGGAATGATAAGCAGGTATTACTGGCGTTGTTGGATAGGAATGCGGATAGATTTGCGTTTGCAACTGACCAGTTAGGTAGGTCGGAGATAGTGTCGGTCGATATTAAGACTTATGATGAAGAGCCGGTTCATTGTCACCCGTATCGCGTTTCGCCGGTGCAACGAAAAATTATTGAGGAGCAGGTAGCGGAGATGTTGAAACTAGGTGTTATTAGGGAATCCACTACTTCTTATGCTGCGCCCGTTGTGTTAATTAAAAAGCCCGATAATTCATGGAGGTTTTGTGTAGATTATCGGAAATTAAATAAGAGAATTTGTAGGGATAGTTATCCTATTCCGCGGATAGAAGACATTGTCGATAGTTTGGCCGGTGCCAAATATTTTGCGGAGTTAGATCTCAATTCAGGTTATTGACAGACGATTATTACGGAAGATAGGCATGAAACGGCTTTCGTCACGACCACGGGTCTTTATGAATTTAATGTTGTTCCGTTCGGTTTGGCAACGAGTCAAGCGGTTTTCCAACGGATGATGGATAAAGTTTTAGCGGATTTAAGATTTAAAGGGGTTATGGTTTACGTAGACAATGTAATTGTGTATGGTAGAACTTTCGAGGAGTTTACCGATACGTTGCAGAAAGTTTTTGGGCGGGTTAGAGAAGCGAACTTAACCTTCAAGCCATCCAAAGGTAAACTCGGTTTTTGCGAGATTGAGATGCTAGGTTATCTAATCTCGTATATCTCGTATGAAGGAGTAAAACCTAGTTAGAAAAAGCTGAAGGCTATGCAACAGGTTCTAACTCCCACATCTACGAAGGATGTGAAACAATTATTAGGTTTATTTTCTTATTATAGAAAATTTGTATCGAATTTTGCGAGAATATCGTTACCTCTCACTAAATTATTGAAAAAGGGGGTAAAGTTTCAATGGAATGAAGAATTGCAGAATTCGTTCGATTATATTAGGAAGGTTATGTGTAGTGCGCCAATACTTTCCTATTATTCGGGGGATAAGTCGGTTACTACGAGAGTTTATGTGGATGCGTCTAACGAGGCGTTAGGTGCAGTGTTGATGCAGGGCGTTGAAAAAATGAGTCCGGTTGCCTATGCGTCTAGGAAGTTAACGGATGCAGAGAAAAAATATAGTACGACGGATAAAGAGTGTCTGGGGTTAGTATGGGCGTTAAGGCACTATAGGCATTATCTTTGGGGATCGTATTTTCAGGTTGTTACGGAACATACCGCGTTATGTTGGTTACAGTCAAAAAAGATATGTCTGGTAGGTTAGCGCGATGGGCGTTAGCGATACAAGAATGGGATTTCGAGATAGTTCATTGCTCGGGGAAAAGCAATGTAGTGGCAGATTTTTGAGTAGGAATCCGCTAATGGAAGAAGGGAAACGGGAAACAGAAGGACCTCAGTCTTCTTCTCGTTCTGAACCTGATGATGATGGTTTAGAAGTTTTTAGTATTAATGTAGAGTCGTTACAGGCGGATCAAGAGAACGATTCATTTTATAGTAGGTGGTTAACGCGGTTTAGCGAACGTCCGGAAGCGTGGCGTAGTGGTTTTTGTTTGAGAAATAATGTATTATATAAAAGCGTACGTAAAGATGGACAAATTAGGGAGGTATTAGTATTGCATAGGTCTTTGTTTCAAAATATAATGAACGAATTACATGATGAGGCGTGGACAGGAGGTCATTTGGGTCTCGCAAAGACGTTGAAGAGGTTTCAGTCAAAATATTTCATGCCAAAAGCCGATAAGGAGATAGAGCGTTATATAGCTTCATGCGTGCCGTGTCAAGAAAGGAAATTAGTTAAAAGCGTAGCAGATTTGATGCTGATTAGGGTCTCGGATATTTTTGAGAAGGTAGGAATCGACGTGTTAGGAGCGTTCCCACGTTCGTCGAGAGATAACCGTTTTATTATAGTCATGGTAGAGTATGCTTCGCGTTTTTTGCGATATGTAAGGCGTTACCTACGGTTACATCGGAAGTTTTTAATTGAGGAAGTTTTCTGTAGGTTCGGGCCGATTAGGGAAATTATTTCAGATAGAGGTACAGTTTTTACGGCGGGAATCGTAAAAGAAACGGTAAAGCAGTTTGGGGCTAAAATGATACATAAAAGTTCGTTTCACCCACAGAGTAACGGTTTGGTAGAACGAATGAATAGAACGTTAACTTCGATGTTATCAAAATATTTAGGTAGTAATCAAAGGCAATGGTGCTCGGTTTTTCCTTTGGTAGTACATGCGTATAACACTAGCGTGCAGGCGTCAACGAAAGTGTCGCCGTATAATATTTTATTTGGTAGGGAACTGTGCTCAGTGGTGGATCGATCATTAGGATTAAACGCGGTTGTTTTAGACGAAACGATAGATGAAAGGGTAAATCGTATGGGTAGGTTGCTGACTAAGGCGTTAGGGAATATTGCGAACGCACAGCGTGTACAAAAACGGTATTACGATATGAGATAAAAACCCAGATCGTTCCGGGTGAATGACTTAGTTTTGTTATACGTACCAAGGCGGATAACGGGAAGATGTATGAAGTTGGCACGTCTATATCAAGGACCATACAAGGTCATTGTGATCGTTGGGAGGTCTAATGTGCTGATTCGTCGTCTGAACTCACGGTCACGGGGCGTAATTGTTAACACAAATCGTTTAAAACGCTTTGTGCTGCGTTGAGGAGTTCGTCTGATATTAAATAATTATACATTAGGAGTATAATATAATTTTATCCCGGTTGATGGTTTGTGGTTTATGTATGCGGTAGTGTTATGAATGGTTTATTTACCGGTGTTTCTTTTCATGTTGGTGCTGAACTATGATGTTTGATGAGGACCGTTCACCAAAGACCCAAGAAATATCTGTAACATACTAGATTTCCGTGGCAGATTACCTTTATATGAGAAACTTTTATAAACGACAGTTCGAATAATTGTTTGAACCGATCGCCTGGATTTATCTTTGAGAGCAGTATGACGAGGCAATAGCTATTAGGCATAGGGTTCTGTTTTGGTTCCTGCGTTCTTAAAGTATAGAGTTGGGATGATTTGGTAAGGGGAGAGTAAGGGTTGTTCATAAAGTTGGTAACGAAGGTTTCTCAATGAAAGTAATTTCTGATGTGGGATAACTCGGGTATTCGATACACATTCGAGATTCTTTGTAGTGTTTTAACTTGGGTAATTGGTTGCAACTCACGGCGATTATCTTAAACTGTTAATAGTAAAAGATAGTTTACTGAATTCCAATGGATTAGTTGAGATGTTTGTAAGTTGTAGTATCGGTCTTAAAGCTAGTTGATTTCATCTATTATTGGAACGAATTTTAATGAACTCATTCTTAAGCTGTTGCTTAGTAATACGGTTCTATAGATTAATCCTGTTAATATGGTTGACGTTTCTTATATTTTAAAATGATAATTTTTGAAATATTTCCATTAGGTGGAAAGAGTAAATGATTTTTTTAAGCAAAGATGGAGTTGTGTTAATTTTAAGAACGGAGGTATTATAGTTGTGTGATAAATTTTTCGCTAGTTTTTTTGTCAGAAAGTTTGTCGAATGATAACCATTCGAGAAGCTAAATCTTAGCTAGATTCAGCTGTTTGCCTTCGTATTCTAATAGAGAGTTTTCTAGCGTTAGGTAGGTTAGTGTTAAGCCGCGAATAATTGTATGATGAGATCATAGGGTGTTATAATTTAAGTTTTTTAAGGTGCATAGCCTACAACTTAAGTGTAGTTAAGTGTGTTTCTTGTCAATTTATTCTAATTCATGTCAATGTTTTGTTTTGGTACTATTCTTATGCGTGATCAGAATTTAATGTTAGGGTTTTTAATGTTTAATTAAGTAGGTTAAATGGGATGGTTGGACAGATAAGGATTAGGGTACTCGATGTTATTTAAAATTATGCTTGCGGCATATTTACTGTTTTTTAGATTTCAAGCATAGCAAGCTCACTTAATGTTAACATTTAATGATTTTTAGATTTTAGACTTTGAGATAGGGTTGTCATTTTTGATTTTAGACTTTGAGTTAGGGTTGCCAATTTGTAAAAAAATAAAAACCGTTAATTTTTTTTTTTTAAAGGAGGGGGGAGTGATTGTAAGGTATATAGTTAGGTTCGATATTTTTCTATGCGATAATATTGTATACGGGCCTCTTTAGAGTAGGTGTTCACTTTGACACTGTTACGTAATTTGTAATTTTAAAAAGAAAGAGGCTTGGATGTTAAAAGTCATTGTGACACACTTCACCTTAGGCTTCGGCCAGCGACTGATCTAATTTATATAGTTAGGATTAGCTTAATGGTTATCAAGCCAGTTTGATCTCTTTTATACAAATTGTAACCACAAAGATAAATAAAAACACAAGTCAAGTCAAGTCAAGTCTTTATAATATTCTTCCCTAATCTGTAGGGCTACGAAATTCAAGTATAGGTAGTGCTCAAAGAAGTGATGAGACATTACAGTACCTATTTGCACCTCGTCTAACACCGGTCAGACAATATCAATGTTCACCGTCTTATATTCTAACTCATGAGTAAAATATCTATACCGCGATGAAGGTAATTTATTATTCATATTATTCATATTCATTTATTTGCATATAACATGTACAATACACACTACAGGTGGAAAATGTATGTAGGGTACATGCACCCTGACAGGGTATAACAAATTTATCTACACATACACATAACTTTTACATTGACCCGATCAGCTGTTCACAGGTTAAAGAGACTAAATTTATTTTCCTAATAATTTTTATCTTCGAAGAATTCCTGCAGCACGTAGTAGCATTTTTCGGCGAGTTAACATTTTAAAAGTTTTTTAAATTTTGTTAAATCTTCCATTTCCTGGAGATTTTTTGGTAAATTATTATATATTTTTGTAGCCATGGTAAAGGGACCACATTGTACCATTTTAAGTTTTGTCTGGGGACAGGATAAGTAGCTTTTAGGTCTTAAATTATTTGGACAGGAATATTTTGGGAACATATGTAAGTTTTTTTTTACAAAGTTGCTGATTTCTAATATATAGATAGAAGTTAGTGTAAGTATTTTATATTGTTTAAAATAGGGCTTGCAGCTAGTCATATTGTCTATATTAGCAATTATACTGACGCATTTCTTTTGTAATAAAAACAAGTTTGGTACCTTGGTACTGTTTCCCCATACCACTATACCATATTGTAGCCACGCGTGAGCATAGGCATTATATGCTGAGAGAGCAGTCTTCACATCTGTGTATTTCTTTAATTCGAGCAGCGCGTAAGTGAATCTTGATAGTTTGGTTGATATATTTGCAATGTGGTCTTTCCAGTTTATATTGCTATTTATGTTAATGCCTAGTAAAGGGTAAGTTTTAGCACATTCGATTTTATTACTTAGATATGAGAAGTTTATTTCTAAGGGACGTTTTTGATGTGGTTTAAATTGTAATAGTTTTGTTTTGGAATAATTTATTTGTAAATTGTGTTCATTTAACCAGTTAATTAATGTATCAAATGTAGTTTGAAGAAGTACGTTGAGGTCGGTGGCATTTTGGCAAGGTATAACTATTGATATATCGTCGGCAAATAGAGTGGATGAATGGTTAATTTGTTTAGGCAAGTCATTAATGTAGAGCAGAAAGAGAATGCACCCCAGTACACTTCCTTGGGGGATTGACTCAGTGACATGTGCTTTTTCAGATCGCACTTTATTAATCAAACCAGTTTTACCATCATAATGTTCTATTTCTACAAGTTGATATCTGTTTGATAAGTAAGAGTCGAACCATTGGTGCACAATACCACGAACACCTATTCCATATATTTTTTTTAATAATATATCATAAAGGACACGATCATATGCCTTGCTCATATCGAGAAGTAAACCAATAGCATATTTTTTATTATTTATAATATTTAAAATATCTGTAATATATTTATAAACAGCTAGTGATGTCGAGTGGTTTTTTCTAAATCCATATTAGGACTTACTAAATATATTAAATTGTTCACAGAAGGAATACAGTCTGTTTGCCATGGCAGTTTCAAAGATTTTTGCGAATGTAGGTAAAAGAGCAATTGGTCTGTAGTTTGTGCAGTTACTTTTGTTACCTTTTTTGTAAATAGGTTTAATTATGGATAGTTTTAAGAGGTCTGGTACTGTACCATCTGCAAAAGACTGATTTATAAGAAACGACAGAATAGGGGCCAATGTTTCAACACATTTTTTTATTAGTAATGGGGGCAGTTCGTCATGACCGAAACTTTTTTTGTTTTTTAATTATTTTATTATTTTAATAACTTCAGGGATGGTAACTGGTTTTAAGTACATTGAATTTTCAGACAGCTCAATTACAGCTTTTCCTTTTGGTGCGGGAAGCGAGGGATCTGAATTTGCAACATTCAGGAAAAAGTCGTTGAAAATATTAGCTATACGAAGCGGGTTATCTATTATTTTATTTTGTTCATTCAATTTAATGTTAACTCTATCTATTTTTGTAACTTTGTAAGTTTGCTCCTTTATTAAGTGCCAAGTCGATTTTATTATGTTATCAGAGTTTTTGATTTTATTAATGTTTTGGATCCTTTTAGACGTTTTTACAATTTTTTTCAATAATAGTTTATATTGTTTATAGGCATTATTTAGAATTTTATTATCTATTTTATTTAAAAGTAGTTTTAGTAGTCTTTTATTCTTACAGGATTGTTTTATACCTTTTGTTAGCCATGTTTTTTTGCTTTTAAGTTTTATTTTAACATTTTTTAGGGGTATAGTTTTATTTAGAATGTAAGTTAATTTTGATTGAAATGACATATAGTTTTCATTTAAGTTTTCATCTCTCGTGATTAATTTATTAAAGTCAACTTTATTAAGTTCTGAGATGAAATTGTTTATATTTTGGTCATTAAATATTCTTTTTTTTACTGACCATGTTGTTCGAGCGTTATTATGATCGGTTGGTATTTGTATTGTTGTACCTTTATGATCTGAAAAACCATATTCATGGACGGAGATGTTTTCTTTTTTTACAATAAAGTTAGTAAATATTAAATCTAAACAAGTAGACGAGGTTTCAGTTACTCTGGTAGCCTCTTTTATATGTTGGTGAAAGTTGTAGCTTTTCATTAGATCAATAAAGCTTGATCTTAGCATAGAATTTACTAGCATATCAATATAAAAATCACCTCCTATTATAACATTTTTCCTTAAATATTTCTTCTTTACGTGCTGCAAGAGATTTGTTAAGGAATTAAAGAAAATATTAGGCATCCTGGTGTGATCTGGCCAATAAATAACAATAACAATTAATTCTAACTTAGGTATCTCAATGGCACAAGTTTCAAATATAAACTCTATATTCATTCTATCAATTTCTTTCAGTTCAATAAACTCAATATTGTCTTCGAGTAGAATGCAAGTTCCTCCTGCCCCATGATGAGATCGACAAAAGGATGCTGCTAGCTTGAAGCCGTCTACACGCAGCAGATCTATCGTTGATGGAGATATCCACGTTTCTGTAAGGCATATCATCTGGATATTTTCATCTTCTTCTGTTGCGGCTTCTACTAAATGTTGCTTATTTTTGAAGCTCTCTATATTCTGGAATAAAATTTTAATATTATGGTCGAAAAAAATCTGCAGAAATCGTTGTGTTTGGTGGGGATGCCACCGTGGTGTCTAATATTTGAGTTACAACATTCATGTTTGTTCTGTTGATGATATTGTCATCAAGGGGCTCTGGATTATAATGTCTTCCATTTATAATAAGTTTGTCATCAATTATATTGGCTCGATGCCCATCGCGACGTGCTTTTATTAGGGTTTCTATTAATTTCTTTCGTTTTTGCAGGGATTCTTCTCCCAATACTTCCGATACAGCAAGCCCTGTTTTCTTGAAATAACTTCGGTGTTGTAGTATTTGTCGTGTGAGGTTCTTACTCATCAATTCAATTTCTGAGGGTCTTCGAAAGCCTTTTTTTCCTATTCTTTTCATATTTTCTACATATCCCTGTATATTTATGTTTAGTATATCCTGGAACATGCAGACTACCCTTTCGTATAATTGTCCACTTTCTTCCCATCTATTTTCTTCCAATCCGTATAAAATTATTTTCTTGTCTCTACTTCCTTCACAGCATTTCCCTGTCGGTACAGTATTTTTGTTTATTTCTATATTTTTGTTAATTTTATGTATTTTTGTTTGTCGTTGCACGTTTTCTTTCTTAAGATTTATTATGACTTTGTTTATGTTATCTATCTCTTTATTAATTTGGTCTTGTTTCTGAGATACAGCTATTGTAGTTTTGGAGAGCTCTTGTTTCACTTTATTTATTTCATTAATAGTTTCCGTTTCTACCGTCGTTTTGAGTTCTGATAGCCAAGTCTCCTTAATAGAGTATAGTTTTCTATCAAATAGGGCTTCCAATTGTTCAAGTGTTACTCCTATTATAGCATTTTGCATTTGTTGATGATCTGTTTGTGTGTTTTGCTCGTTAATTAATAATTCTTGATTGATAGTATCGCCTAAGATACTCTTCTCATCGTCGGAGTACAATTCTTCTGGTGCATCAGGCATGCTTTTTTTTTGTCGGAGAGTAACATTGCTTCACTACATAGTATAAAACAAAGTCGCCTCCCGCTTCCTGTCCCTATATATGCTTAAATCTTTAAAACAACGCAACGGATTTTATTGCGGTTTTCTTTAATAGATAGAGTGATTCAATAGAAAGGTTTTTATGTATAATACATGCATAATATAGTAGAGAGACACAGATAATTGCTAAATGTCGTAAATAAACATATTATTTTGCGCTTACATTGCAAACGCTGGCTGAACCCTACGAGATAGATCAAAATAATGTACTACAGTAATGTAGACCTTAAAAAGGTCTACAAAAAAGTCTGCGATGGTATATGTCTACCTCAAAGGGATAACCCACAATAACCATTGGTATCCTTTACTTTTTACGCTTATTTACGAAGCGATTTTAAGCAATACAGCATTAATCCTTATCCAAATAAGTGTCTTAAACATATTGTGCATTTAATATAGATCAATATGGTACTTTGAAGCATGTAATTTAAATGAATATATTCGAAGATATTACAGATTCTAAATGCATACGTAGAGGTTGCAGCGCGTTGGTGGTAGGTACCGGCTGGGTGGCCGGCGGCGGCGCGTACCTATAAATAGCGCGTCGTAAGCCGCGCTCCGCCCCGGATAGTTTCGACCGTCGCGCACACGGATCTCCACTTCGCCGTCCCGCTGCAGTTCAACCGCCGCTTCGTGCGAAGCGGACGTGTGTAACACGCGCCCGTGCGCGCCGCGATCGCGATACCCGCGCCGCGAGTGTTCACGGAGGGGATTACCACATCGGGACGGATGCCGGCTCTGCCTAAGGTCGTGCCTGGTGTGTAACCCTTTCCGTGACGCCAGCTCGTCCATAGCCCGCCGCTATGGACGAGCCCAAAAGCCCTTCTAAGGGCTACAGTGCCAGTGACATTGTAAGTGTTTGTGTTAGTGACAGTGACGATGCCGTGATAGCGAACAACCCGCCGCTGGGTGAAACCCCGCGCCGGCGCCGCGCGCAGCGATCGGCATCACTAGAAGGCCTGCTCCCTATCTCCACATCGACGGAGTATGGGTCGCCCGTGGTGCGGCGTCCTGTGTCCCCGAGGGCAGAGCTTGAGCTGGACGAATTATATTTAATTCGGGCCGCTCAAGCCAACCTGTTTTCGGCGGGCCTACCTCGTGCCATGGAGGCATACGTCGCCGCAAGCCGCGCTGCCCTGTCGGGCAAGCCCACGGCTTGTATCGGCGCCGAGCTCCTCGACGCGCAATTAGTGGAGCAGGCGAAAATGCAGCCTTTGGTGCTGCCACCAACCCGCGGGACGAGGCGCCCGCGTAGCGAAAGCCCGAGCGACGAGCTGCGTCTCCGAGGAGATGGAAAGCGAGTCCAGCTTGCGGACTCGCCGACCCCGCCACCGACGAACCAACCGCCGCCGAGGAAGACGGGCCTCGACATGCCGTCGCTGTTGCCCTGGACGGGCGCGCTTCAGGCACCCGCCCCCGCCCCTGGACCGACCGCCGCGTGTGAAATAGACAGTGAGAGTGCTACAACACAAATGACAGGTACGAGTGTTTCACCTATTAAGTGCTCTCCCGCAGTGTCGTTTGCCGCGGCGGCCGCGACCGCAATTCCCGTGTCTGGGGCACCGCGCCCCAGCACCGCGCCCCCCCCCCGACCAGTGAGGCACCCGGTGCCGCCAACCGCGCGTCCGCCCGCCCCGTCGGCGACCACGTCGCGAGTGCCCGCCCGCCCCACGCGCTCCGCCGCTGCGCCCGCGATAGTGCCCGCCCGCCCTACGCGCCCCGCCGCCGCGCCCGCGAACCCGCCCACCGCCGCGACTGTGCCCGCCCGCCCTACGCGCCCCGCCGCTGTGCCTGCGAACCCGCACGCCGCCGCACCCGCGAAAGGGCCCGCCCGGCCAATGCCGCCCGCCCGCCCAATGCCGCCTGCCGCTGCCGCCGCCCAAAGCGCAGCCGCGGTCGCCACCACCACCGCCGCCCCGTCGGGAGGCGCTGCGCCACAGCAGCCCCGCCAGCCGCGCTATCCGCCCCTTATTGTGGAGGTCCTCCCCAACTGGGCCGACCACTTCAGGGCGATAGCCAGCGAGCTCGGCCGGGCTCCCAGCGCGCGCGCCTACCAAAAGGGTGTGCGCTTCACCCCCACGGCCGACGACGAGTACCGGCTTGTACAGCGCTATCTGTGCAGGCTGGAGAAGGACCACGGAGTTCGGTGGTTCTCTTACTCGCTGCCGGCCGACAAGACCCAGAAGGTGGCGATCCGCGGGCTGCCTTCCAACACCACGCCGGAAGAGATCGTCGCGGCACTTGCAGAACTCGGTGTGGAGGCCGAGTACTGCAAGCAGATCCGGGCGCGCAAGGGGCGCCCCGGTTGCATCTTCTACGCTTCCCTGCGGAAGAATCCCGACCGTGCCCCCGGTGCAGTATATGAGATCTCAGAGCTCATGTACATGCCGGGGGTGAAGATCGAGGCTTGGCGCTCCAAGCAGGGCCCGGCCCAGTGCCACAGGTGCCAACAGTTCCGGCACTCGTCGCATATGTGCCACCGCCCCCTGGCGTGCGTGCGTTGCGGCGGTCCCCACTCGGCGCGGGAGTGCCCCCGCCCGAAAGACCAGCCGCCGACGTGCGCCAACTGCGGTGGCCCGCATACGGCCAATAACGCGACGTGCCCCGTGTTCCGCCAGGAGGCGCGGAACAAGAAGGCCGGCACTGTGGCGCTCACTAATGCGCCTGGGCCCAAGAAGATGCAGCCCCCCCCCTCCGCCACGTCCTGATCTGCAGGAAGAAACGGCGCCCGCCTCGCTTATGGCGCAGGCGAACGACGGAGTCCCCAGGCAGAAGACGAAGCGGGGGGGGAAGAAGAAGAAGGCGACGGCTCCACCTGCCGCCGGCGCCGCGGCGGCTACTCTCGCCGCTAGCGAGACTGCGGCCGCCTCTGGCGGCGCCACTCCGGCTGCGGCGATAGGGCAGCAGGACTTGGGGCACCTCACAGCCCTGCTCGCCCTCCTCAGCGACCCCACTGCCCTGGGCAGACTCACCGCTCTGCTCCGCAATGCATGAGCCGCTCAGGGTCGTCCACTGGAACGCGCAGTCGCTGACAGGGAAGAAGCGGCTGCTCCACGTGTTCCTGAGGGACTACCACGTCGACGTGATGCTCATCAGCGAGACATTCCTAGCCGGAAGTGACAAGCTGTCGCTGCCCGGCTACTTCGTCTACCGCAAGGACGAGAAGTCCACCAGCGGCCGGGCCTTTCGAGGCTTGGCAGTCATCGTCGGCAGGAAGATCGTCCACCAGCTCGTTGACGCCCAGGAGTATACATCCCTGTATGCTTTGGGCGTCGACCTCCAGGTCGCCGGCCAGGTGCTGCGACTCTACGCCGCCTACAAGCCCCCCAGTACACCAATCCGCACCGCCGAGCTACGGGGGTTGCAACAGTCGCCGCATCCGACACTCGTCGCTGGCGACCTCAACGCCAAGCACACCGTCTGGAACTCCACCAGGGTGTGCCCAGCTGGACGCGCCATCCTTGCCGACTCCGTGAGCCACAACTACGATGTCATCGGTCCCGACGAGCCCACCCACTTCGATTCGCGGGCCGGTTGGGACACCATCGACGTCGTAGTCGTCAGAGGTCTCCGGACTCCGCCGAGCCAGGAGGTTCTCCCTGACCTCCCATCGGACCACAGGCCAGTACTTCTCGTCCTGGCGGACCTGCCCACCCGGGTCTCTCCGCCAGCATCACGCCGACGATACCAGTGGGGCGCCTTCACCGCCGCCCTCGACCAGTCTTCGACCACATGTCCAGTCAACCAGCCGGAAGACGTTGACCGCCTGGCATCGCTGCTATCCACCCAGATCCGAGACGCGCTCGACCTATCATCGCACACCGTAGCTCGCGGGGGGAAGCCCAATCCTCTTCCTGCTGAGCTACGCGCACTCATCCGCGATAAGCGCGCTCTCCGGAAGCAGTGGCAGCAAACCCGCTGCCCAACGATGAAGACGAGGCTCAACGCCATGACGGCAGAGCTGAAGCGCCGACTTGATCTCCACGCCGAAGAATCTTGGGAACGCCACGTCGAGTCCATGGGCGACCACGTCCCCTCCGTGCATCGCCTATGCCGGGATTTGTCGACTACTCCAATTCCCGTCCGACCAATCCTGGGCAGCGACGGCCTACCAAGATTTCGAGCCCAAGACCGTGCAGAGATCTTCGCCGAATGCCTCGAGAAGCAGTTCAAGCCGAACCCTACGGATGATGTGGAGCACGTCGCAGCAGTCGAGAGACACCTGCGAGAGTACTTCGCCTCGCCGATAGCTCCCGAAGAGGACCCCACCGTCGTCACGCCCGGCCAGATCATGCGTGCATTCAGACGTACCAAGCCCAGGAAAGCCCCGGGCGCAGACCGCATACCTAACATGGCGCTGCTACATTTGCCGCCACGTACTGTGGCGGCCGTTACGCGCCTGTTTAACGGTATCTTGCGCACGGGCCACTTCCCAACCCAATGGAAGGAGGGCTTGGTCATCATGTTGCCCAAGCCGGGCAAGGACTCCAAGCTGCCTGAGAGCTATCGGCCGATAACTCTACTGAGTACCATCTCAAAGGTGTTTGAGAAACTCCTGCTGGCGAAGCTACTGCCCCACATCCAGCCGCGCCCAGAACAGTTCGGCTTCAGGCCCGAGCATTCTACGACGCTTCAGCTCACCAGAGTACTGAATGACATGACGGTTTGTTTAAACAAGAAGGAATACACTGTCGCAGTACTCCTGGACATGGAGAAGGCGTTTGACAGAGTATGGCACGAGGGGTTGCTGTACAAATTGTCGACGTCTCCAGCCCCAAGAAGACTGGTCCATATCATCGCCTCCTTCCTGAAGAATCGCCGCTTCCGAGTGATGGTGGAAGACGCCGTCTCCGAGGAACACCCCGTTGCAGCCGGCGTCCCTCAGGGGTCCTGCCTGTCTCCAGCCTGTTACTCCCAATATACGGACGACATCCCCGTCGGGCCGGGTGCCCAGCTGGCACTCTTCGCCGACGACGCTGCCTACTACGCGTCGTCGATCCAGGCACGGCACGCTGCCGTCAAACTGCAGCGCACCCTGGACATCTTGCCCGACTGGCTCGCCAAGTGGCGGTTGTCGGTCAACTTTGGGAAGACGCAGGCGCTCATCACAGGCCAGTCCCCCCTTCCACCACCACTCCAGCTCCAAGGACAGGACATCGCGTGGTCTCGGCAGGTGAAGTACCTGGGAGTGACCATCGATCGCCGGCTCACCATGAAGCAACATGTCGACAACGTCGTCAATCAGGTCAAGGTGGCACGCGCCAAGCTGCGTCCACTTCTCGACTCCAGCCTCCCTCTGAGGGCGAAGCTCGGGATCTAAAAGTGCTACGTGAGATCCCGCCTCACCTACGCGGCCCCGGCATGGTACGCCCTGTGCTCGGAGACGAACAAACGGAGACTCCGAGCCCAAGAGAACCTCTCTTTGCGTACCATCTTCGACGCCCCCCGCTACGTGAGGAATGCGACGATCCAGAGGGACCTCAGATGGGAACCAGTGGACCAGTTTGTCCAGAGGCTGGCGAAGGGCATGTTCGCGCGTGCGTATAGCTCTCAACATCTGCATATCCGCGACATGGCGCCGTACCACGCGCGCCCGCCCGACCGCCGCCGCCTGCCACGCGACCTGGTTGCCTAGCCGGCGATCATCCAATGGAACACCCCTCGTGAGAAGATCTCCACCGCCCGCGAGGGCCCCCCGATCACCTGTCCATAGGAGTGGAAAGAGGCGCTTCTTCAGGAAGAGATCCGATGATCTGACCCTGACTCCCCACGCCCCAGAATGGGTGCGTGAGATGATTTCTTGATTGATTGCGCTCCGCCCATAGTAATATGATACAGCAGCGATCGCACGCGTTTATCGGAGCTCTCTAGCGAGTAAAATTACAATTATTACTTTATAAAAACGTGCTTTTCAGCGCGACAACTTTGTTCATACTTTAGTCGGTATTAAGGTTAATTTTTAAACCGCACTTATAGTAAGTACATTAGTTAGTACAATGTCTGCCATTAGGGTAAATATTTTT
This sequence comes from Argyresthia goedartella, assembly GCA_949825045.1. Lineage (NCBI taxonomy): Eukaryota > Metazoa > Arthropoda > Insecta > Lepidoptera > Argyresthiidae > Argyresthia > Argyresthia goedartella. Next base: position 28,231,315 of record OX463830.1, read on the forward strand.
ATTATAAAAATCGTAGTTTATGGTACGGTATTCAAGTTAAAAAAATAAATAAATAGAAAAGGTATCGTTTGTTTTTGATAAATAATTGTTGATTATCTTTTGTTACGAATAGCAAGTAAAATATTAATACTAATTGCCATATTATTAGTATGTCCTGCAGTAAAAATATTGTTCATAATCATACGTGTACTTAGGTTAGATAGGATTAGATAAAACTTCAAATTAGAGTTAAGGAAATTTAGTATTAGGGCAAGTATTTTTAATTATCGAAAATACGTTTTAAAATAACTTAATAGAATAGGTATCTTTTGTTGTTCATAATTGATGAATAACTTTTGTTTTTGGTCGAGCGAATAGTAAGTAAAATATTTTGTTATTAATACTAATAACAAAATATACATACTGCGTTAATTTTGTACAGAAATTAGAAAGTCATGTCTGAAAGACGTCGTCGTTCGAACCTAGGTCGTAGTACAGTGAATGCCAGAAGAGCACGTTCAGCAAGAGATAAAGAATCGTCCACAGAACGCGAGGCTCGCCTCAGCCAGCTTCGGGATATATATAGAGCTGAGAGAGAAAGAGAATCCTCAATAGAGCGTGAAGCTCGCCGCAGCCAGGATCGGGATAGACATAGAGTTCGGAGAGCCAAAGAGTCGTCTGTAGAGCATGAGGCTCGCCTCAGCCAGGATAGGGATAGATATCGAATACAGAAAGCTAGAGAATTGTCCGCACAGGCACATAGTAACACCGAACAAAATGAACAACCGAGCAGCCACATATCTTCATGGGTAATTAAAGAAAATTCTGCCATGAATTACGATCCTTCGATTCCTTACAAGGACGATCGTGTAGTATCAATAGGTACCATGTCAGTAGTGTGCGAACATTGCTTGGCATTAAAATTCAAGGATGAATCGAAAGGCATGTGTTGCTTACAAGGAAAAGTAAAATTAGAAGAAATTCTTCCTCCACCTGAACCACTTCACTCTCTTCTTGCGGGTGATCATCCGAAATCCAAACAATTGATGCGCAATATACGCCGTTATAATAACGCATTTCAAATGACCTCTTTCAAAAGTAAGCAAGTCGTTGAGCGTGGCTTTATGCCTACATTTAAAATTTAAGGGCAAGTGTATCACTTAGCTGGGAGCTTGCTACCACTTCGACCCGATGATCACAAATTTCTGCAAATTTATTTTATTGCAGATCCAGATACACAAGCATCAGCGCGGTGTTCAAGTGTCGCACAACCAATTGATAGAGATTTGATCAGATCTCTCCAAGATATGTTACATTCTCATAACCGCTACATACAGTCTTTTAAAACTGCGATCGAGAGTGTTCCAGTAGATACTCCTGACTTTAATGTCGTAATCCATGCAAATAAAGTCCCTGTTGGAGAACACAGAGGACGATATAATGCGCCTTCCACGAGTGAAGTTGCAGTGGTGATAACTGGACAGCAATTTGACAAAAGAGATATTGTGTTGCAGAGAAGTAATGATAATTTGAAAAAAAATTCAGAGTTACACAGATCTTATGACAGCTTACAATATCCTTTGATGCTATGTCGTGGAGAAGATGGTTATACCATCAATGTTTCTCAAGTTGACCCAATCAGTGGTGCAGCTCTGCATAAAATAGTGTCATGTATGAACTACTATTGCTACCGTATAATGACAAGACGTAACAATTTCAACCCTTTGCTTAGGTATGGAATGTTAACAAACCAATACTTGGTCGATCAATATGCGAAAATTGAATCTGAGAGATTAGCCTACATCCGTAATAATCATTCTAAATTGAGAGCAGAAAAATACGTTCACCTTCAGGATGCTTGACAGGCGAATGAACACAGCAACGGCATTGGACAGTTGGTTATACTACCTTCATTATTCACAGGTGGACCTCGATATTTACACGAAAAATCACAGGACGCAATGACTTACGTCAGACATTACGGTAAACCTGATTTATTCATAACTGCAACATGTAACCCTAATTGGCCAGAAATCAAAGAAAATATTAACACCAATTTAACTCCACAAGACAGATACGATATAGTTAACAGAGTCTTCCATTTAAAAGTACAGAAACTCATGCACCTCATTAACAAGTCTCATATATTCGGTCCGCCGCGCTGTCATATGTACACTATAGAATGGCAGAAACGTGGTTTGCCACATGTACATCTGCTGGTGTGGTTAGTGAACAAAATTAGACCAAATCAAATTGACAGCGTTATTTCAGCTGAATTACCGGTTAAAGAAGAAGATCCTGTCCTGTTCGAAATCGTAAAGAAACACATGGTACACGGCCCTTGCGGGACTTTAAACCCTAATTCTCCGTGTATGCGAGATTCGAAATGCAGCAAAAAATTTCCGAAGTCGTTCCAAACTCAAACATCTACTAGCGATGACGGATAGCCACCGTCCTAAACCATGATATTGATAACCGTTGGATCGTTCCCTATAACCCGCTACTTTTGAAAATTTTTGATGCCCACATCAACGTAGAGTTGTGCAGTTCAATAAAGTCAATCCAATATGTTACTAAATATATTAATAAAGGTAGCGATCAAGCCACATTCAGCATACAATCACCAAATGAAGTGGAAACATATCAGTCTGGACGTTACATCTGCAGCTCTGAAGCAGTATGGAGGATTTTATCATTCGAAGTGCACGACCGTGCTTCCACTATTGTCCACCTTGCAGTTCATTTAGAAAATGGACAAAGAGTATATTTCACTGAGAACAATATACAAGAAGTTGTTAATAACCCGCGGGACACAACATTAACACCATTCTTGAAGTTATGTGCTCAAGATGATTTCGCGAAAACACTGACATATGACAGAGTTCCAAGTTACTATACATGGAACCAGAGTTCTAAAACCTTTCAACGGCGAAAACAAAGCACTGCGGTCGATGGTTTCCCTGGAGTAAAAAAAACGGATGCTCTTGGCAGAGTCTACGTGATTCATCCCAACAACAGCGAATGCTTTTATCTGAGAATGTTACTGCATGTTGTCGAAGGCCCGACATCCTTTGCACATCTGAGAACTGTACACGGTGTTATTTATAATACTTATCAAACAGCATGCAAAGCTATGGGGCTCTTGGAAGACGATTCTCATTGGGAAAACACATTATCAGAAGCAGCTATTTGCAGTTCAGCTCCGTCATTAAGATATTTATTTGCCATTATAGTAGCATTTTGTCAAGTAACTGATTCTGTTACTCTATGGAATAAATTTCAAGAAAATATGGCCAGTGATATTCTAATTCAGCGCCGACGGCGAGAGTTAGTTTCAGATGATGTACAATATGATCAAAACATATTTGACGAAGCATTATTTGAATTGAACAAAGTAGTGCAATTACTTTCGGGTAAATCGATCAAGGATTTTGGGCTGCCGATGCCAGCTAATACTACTAACTCAGATTTAACGAATAGTGCCGAATACACCAGAGAAACATCATACGATCAATCGAGACTTTTACAAAATATAGCTCAAGATGAGCCACGATTAAACACCGACCAGAAAAAAGTATTAACTACATTACTATCATCAATTGATAACAACGAAGGAAAAATATTTTTCCTTGATGCCCCAGGTGGTACGGGAAAAACATTTTTAATCAATTTGCTTTTAACAAAAGTGAGATCTACCGGAAAAATTGCATTAGCTGTCGCGTCATCCGGCATTGCCGCTACGCTATTAGAAGGAGGCCGAACCGCACACTCTACATTCAAGCTCTCGCTGAAAATCACCACCGATGATAATAGCAGCGTCTGTAGTGTTTCTAAACAGAGCAATACAGGAAAATTGATGTGTAACTGCTCATTGATAGTCTGGGACGAAGCCACAATGTCAAACAAGACGTCTGTGGAAGCACTGGATAGGACAATGCGCGACTTTCGTCAAATCCTACCAGTTGTGACTCGAGGAACACGTGCTGACGAAATAAATGCTTCCCTGAAAAGATACAACCTTTGGCCACACGTCAATAAATTAGAGCTCAAAACTAACATGAGGGTTTCATTGTCTTCACGTGAGAACAGGCTTTTTTCAGAGATGCTGCTAAAAGTTGGCAATGGAGAGTTAACACAAAGTAATGGAAGGATTATTGGCAGAGACTAGGGCCCTCTGGACGATGTCGTTAATTAAGTGATGGCGAGAGAGTCAACCTGCACTCCGAACACAGTGCAGCCCATGGCCCTTCAAAATATGTTAGAGGGCTAACTATGGGTTAAAACTAGGTAATGCAATCCCGATCCTGCGGGATCCCGATCTCGCGAGATCCCGGGTATTTTTTCGGGATCAATCCCGACGCATCATATGACGAGATCCCGTTCGGGATTGACGGGATTGGGCGGCAGGCAGGCATTGACACGTCCACTCGGGGCGCAAGCGGCGCGCTGACTGACGCCCGCGAGCGACAGGAACGCCAAATACCGTTAGATAACTATTTCCGAATATTAGCGACTGGTGACGAGTGGGAGTAGTGGGAGTGGGAGGGATAATATAGAACTGTGTCGAGTAAGTGAGAAATAAGTATATACGCGCGGAGAGACAGTAATTTGTTTGTTTTCGTTGGTCATTGTTTTAGTTGTGCATTAGATGCCGTTTAGCAGATGATACTATTAATACCCTTTGTTTTTAAGGAGTCATTTTCAAAATCACTCGTCTTAGGTAACTACTTCCTAATTCCTTTCAAATATGTTTATTATTTTGATTACCTAATTTACGTATGTTAATTTCCTTAAAACCTGATAATTGGTTGGTAAGATTAAAGAATAAAGGTTTTTATTTTCTTTCGAGTAATATGTTATTTTAACTTAACCTCACTATCACAAACAAGCAGTAATTAGCTTTTTTTCATCCAAATTTTCAATTTTTTTAAAACTAGACGGGATCCCGAATTTGCAATCTCGAGTCGGGATTGCATTCCCTAGTTAAAACTGAACTGTATATTTGAGAAAGGAGGTTCAAGGAGCTAAGGATTCGAAGGACAAAAAAAATCTTATAGTGGCATGTAAAGGAAAAAAATAAGCGAGTTCAACCTTTCGCTCGAAAATGACTAAATGTGAAAAAATAGTACGGCTACTGGAGTGTAATGGGAATTATAGGCGAGTTTAAAGTTTCGAAGGACCAAAATATGTAAATAGGGGGGTTCAAAAAGGCCCTAAGGACCAAAAGTATGTGACGTTATGCAGAGTTGAGATGAGATGACCTGTTGGGGAATATTGCTAGAAGAGTCGGAAGTGGGTAGATGAGCGGTAGGCACTTTGGATCGGTTTCCGTGGCTTCTCCTTCTTCTTCTAGGGTTAGCGAGACGGTGGGGCTGTCTCGTGGCGTTGTCTCTCGGTAAGGGACAGAACTCCAGATGGCTGGGGTGACTCTTGCGTGGATGGCACGTAGGTGCACTGAGTGAGTTCGCGGCATAATGGGTTTTGCGTTCATTTCACACGCGAACCTGAAAGCTAACTCTTTAGTTATTAGTCTATAAGTGTATATGAGCGAAATTTGATTTGAATTGACTGTCGCACATGTGGCACCCAAAATGGCGATAAGTGAGATGAGGAGGCGCGTGTAGCGTTAAAGCAATTCACGGACGGAATGAATGTGCAGAGTGGGAGATGCTATATGCTGACGTCGCGGCCGGGGATTTGTGGAAAGGCGAATGCGTTCATGCATGCGCTTACGTCACGATTTTAGCGTGAACACTGATTTACTCCATCAATAAATTGCTGCTGATTTTGTACAGGTAGACGAATTCTTGGTTTATCTTCATTATGGCTCAGTTGCTAGATATAAGTATGAAATCACTTGTGGTAACGTAGTACGTTATTTGACGCCAACATTTAAATCAATTCACTGCAGAATCTACGCGCATCCGCCGCTTCCACAGTCAACTCAAGGTTGACAAGTATTGCCTTTCACCTGACGCGCCTGTATCCGCGCGCTTACTAGATGACTCCGGCCAGAGCAACGTTCTCGTGACTACGTACTGCGACCTTATTCGTAGTCGGAGAAAATAATACATTTTTTTAAACGACATTTTTCCCAAGTATATAACTGCATTCAAAGTGCTGTGCTTAACCCCGATATTGTGTAAGTGGTGAATATTCCTTGTTAGGTATTCTGTAGGTCAAGATTTTATGATTGCATCATCTACCATGTTCATTGCTCACATTCCTATCTATTGCTATTTATAATCGTGTGCACAAAATGCTGTTTTATAATTGTGGATGCTTCTATAAGTGCTTATTGCATCATCATTGTGCCTTGCCTGCGCTTAAATATGGAAATAGCTACCCACATTTCATAATTTTCTATTTTCAAGTTACTTAATTTAATATGCCCATTATTATAATAATATTGTGTTATTTCTTTATATTACTTCTTTTTTGTAAACTCCGTAACTGATGGTGTACCACCACGGCATGCTACTACATAATACTTTTCTTGGCGTTGCCGTAGGTTGGGCACATGGAAAGTTTACACGATCAGTATTTTACGCTCGTATTGTGTCTATTCGAGGGTTCAGCGCTTACGCTTTTTCAACGTCCGCACTCCACTTGACACAGAAGTTTCGTGACGATCATTATATTGTTATTGTTAAAGTTTTTTTTTTATTAATACTTTTAGCTTCTCGTCGTTAGAATTTCATTGTATTTAATTCATAAAATTTCATGTTAACTTTACTGCGCATTTCAACATAAATGCGACATTTTTTGATAATTCCTTGATGAATTTCGTGATCACTTGTTTGATAGTTCTTTGATTAATTTCTTGATAAAATAACTTGGTTGATAGTCACTATTCCCTTGATGAACCTCCTTCGAACCTTTGAAACTCCATATTTTCAAGTATAAATTCCAATAACTATCGGCACGTTATCTCCTTATCTGTAAATATACTATTTAGTGATTTAGTTATTCATATCTCCATCTCATTTACGGCATAAAGCGGTAACGTTTGGTGTCTTCACGGTGGCCTGACTCGTAATTTTAATAACCTACCTATTAACATATTCGGTTGGTACCTACCTACAAACTCGCAGTGATAGAACTGCGTCATTATTCGAAGACAAACATAAAAATAAACCGCCCCAAGAAACGCCAAATGTGACCTCTCAAGTAAGTTTTCGGAGGTTGCAGCGGCTGACTTTTTGGAGGCAATTATAATCTTTAATAACGGGTCCGCAGCTAGTCTTGATGGGATCCACCCCGCAATTCTTAAGGAGCTGACATCTGCTGGGACTGGGGTCAATAGTCAAAGTACTTTATTACTGTACTTTCACTATTGACCCCAATAGTCAAAGTATTTTATTACTGTAGATATTTATATATACTTAGCAAACGTAATTTTTTGCCTCTTCTCTACATCGGACCACTGTGGGAGAGAAGGGCGTAGAAACTCCCACAGATTGATTTTTAGATCTCTTTTAAAAAAAGGTTGTGCTCTTAACTAATACAAATATGAAAAATTTAATTGTTATGATTAATAAGCAGGAATAAATAATTACAAAACTATTAACAGCAAGGACTGTGTTGAGCCAGATTAACTCCATACAGTCCTGTCATTTAAGTAATCCTGAATATTGTAATATCCCTTTTTCGACAAAGTCGCTTTAACATGCTTTTTAAATTGCTCAAATGGCAATTTCAAAATCTCCAGAGGTATCTTATTGTAGTAGAGAATGCACTGACCCTTCAAAGAATTGCTAACCTTCGCGAGTTTAAAACGGGGCGCACATAGTCTGTGATTATTTCTTAGGTTAATATTACAGCTATCGCTAAGTTTGGAAAATGTTGTAAGGTTCTTACGTACATACATTATATTTTCGAAAATAAATTGACTAGCTACTGTTAGTATGTCAATTTCTTTAAAAAGCTCTCATGAGGAGTCTGTTTGTTTAAAATTATAAATTGCTCGAATAGCTCTTTTCTGTAAAATATAAATAGTTTGAATATCCGCTGCTTTCCCCCAGAACAAGATACCATAGACATCACACTATGGAAGTTACTAAAATATACTAGCCTAGAGGTAGCCACATCCGTGCTTTGTCTGATGATCCTAACAGCGTAAGCCGCAGAACTTAATTTACCAGCCAATTTATCTATGTGGGGTCCCCACTGCAATTTGCTATCAATGGTTATTCCAAGAAACTTCGTATCATTTAGTAATTCTAACGTGCTGTTGTCTAACACTAAACTGGTCTCAACTTGCCTGACATTTGGAAGTGAGAATTTGATACACTTGGTTTTACCAGCGTTTAACAATAAATTATTAACTGTGAACCAATTCAAGGTTAAAGACAACACACCATTAACATCATCAAAATCTCCTTTTTGTCTTTCAATTTTGAAGACCATTGAAGTATCATCAGCAAACAACACTATGACAGTTAATTTCTCGACCATGAAAGGCAGATCATTAATATATACCAGGAATAAGAAAGGGCCTAATATGGAACCTTGTGGAACGCCAATTTTAACATCCGGTCCATCAGATTTTACGCCATTAACTTCTGCCTTTTGAATTATATTGCTTAGGTATGATCTTAGTAGATCCAACGCTTTATTTCTAACTCCGTAATGGTTAAATTAAATTAATAGCGTATTATGGTCAACACAATCAAACGCCTTCGACAGGTCGCAAAAAACTCCGAAAGCATCCTGTGCGGCCTCCCATGCAGAATAAATATGAGATATAAGGGTAATACCTGCATCCGTAGTTGATTTCCCCTAGTGAAACCGTATTGTTTGGCGTGGAGTTGTTTTGTACGGTTGAAGTGTGAGAGCATTTGATTGAGTATAATCTTTTCAAATATTTTACTTAGTGTTGGAAGAACAGATATTGGTCTAAAATTTGAAGGATCACCCTTATCTCCCGACTTGAACAGAGGTATCAGTTTACTGTGTTTCATGAGGTCTGGGAAAGCCCCATCGTCAACACATTTATTGAATATATAAGCTAAGTGTGGGGCTATAACTAGAATTACTGAACCAACGACTTTGACTGATATACCCCACAGGTCTTCCGTATTTTTTAAGTTAAGTAATTTAAACGTTTTGACAATGTCCTGGGGATATACATGATGAAATTTTAAATATACATTACTGACGCTAGTGTTATTTTTTAATAAAGTCTCTGCTTCATATGGAGATGAATTTAGACGGTCTGTTGTGAGTAAGGGTACATTGGTGAAGAATGTTTCAAAAGCTCGAGCAACATCAGCGCTGGATTTAACAATATCATCACCTATCTTTAGGCAGAAATCATTGTCCCTTGGTATAACTTTGCCAGTTTCGCGGTTTATTATTTGCCAAACTGATTTCATTCTTAAATTTGAATTTTGAATTTTTCTATTAATGTGTAAAGTTTTTGCAGTTCTACAAACCAACTTGAAAGTTTGGGAATAATTTTTAACATAGTCATGAAATTTTCGATCAAAGTTATAGGTTTTTTGTTCATAAAGGTCATATAAGATAACTCTACTTTTACGAATTCCAAATGTTGCCCAGTCATTAAATTGAGATTTACCGTTGTAGTCACTGACTTTCTTTAATTTAAAAACTTTATTGAATTCTGTCTGAATAATGTTGAAGAAGTCTGAGTAGATTTTGTTTGGGTTCTGTTCATCAAAATCCGGTACTGGCAAATTTATATCTAACTTTTTCATATACGTCTCTAGTCTATGGGATGTAATAGGCCTATAAAATGATGGATCAGTCCTATTTTTACTGGCAATTGGGAATGAAACTGTTTGACCACTGTGATCGGAGGGTAAGCAGATAATTACATTTTTACTTGTGAATGCACAGTCACAAAAAAAGTTATCTAAGCAAGTTTGGCTGGTAAGTGTAATTCTAGTTGGCTCTAGAAATATATGACATAAATTAAATGATTTGAACAGAGTTATTAATCGTTGTTTCAATGTTGTATCTACAAGCAAATCTACATTAAATTCGCCACAAATAATTAACTTTTTTCTGCTATTACAAAGTTTACTGAGGGCATCCTCCATAATTTTCTCGACATTTCAAAATTGCCATGGCCGTTTTCATCTCTCGGAGGTCTGTAGACACAAACAATAATATAGCTATCCAACTCAACACAGGATACCTCTATTTATCTTTCTACAGTAAGTGCAAGAATATCTTTCCGTTGTTTCACCTTAATATTATTTTTTACTAAGATTAAAGAACCACCGGATAATGGTGCGACTCTTTTAGGGTTGCTAGTAAAGGCCGCAGTCCACCGCACACGGTCATTCGCATTCGATCGAGGAAACACTGATAACGTCATTGTTAAGGTTAATTTACAAAATGCTTTTAACTCAGTTCAGCGTGACGTCATTTGGAGCAAAATTAGTGATTGCGTTCCATCTCTCTACACTTTTCTCCATCATTGTTACTATGGTACTATAAATATCTTTTTTCGGGAAAACCTGGTAGTCCGAGATCCATTAGGGCCATTGATATTCAGCGTGGCGATACAGGAAGTTGTAAAAACTGTAAGTTCCCTTTGAATATCTGGTACTTGGATGACGGTTCTATCGGGGGATATCCAGTTCCTCAGCTCGCTACTCACTGAGTCCGGTCCTGAGCCACATATTTACCAATCATTCGAAATAAACACCTCTCCTGATAAACTGAAGCTATCAACAGTTAAGCCACTTCATAAAAAGGTGATAAATGCACACCGGGGAACTACAGGCCAATAACACTCATACCAATATTTTCCAAAATTTTCGATAAATAAATAAATCAATGGCGAAGAGACTTTTCCTCTAACAAAATATTTTGCCAAACTAGGTTTAATAAGATTCGAACAACATGGTTTCCAAAAAATAAGTCGACCACCCTAGCAGCTTTTAATTTAGTGTCAAGTTTAGCAAAAGGCTCTGACTTCAAACATAATACCTCGGCTCTGTTCTTTGACATGTCAAAGGTATTTGATTTTGTATACCATGAGTTATTGTTGAAAAAATATAGAACAATATGTTTTAAGGGGACCAGCATTGCAATGGATCCTAACATATCTACAAAATAGAAAACAAAGTTTACGTATTCATAGAACATATTCGAGAACAGCATAGAACAAGCGTATGAGTCAGATTACAAAAGAAACAACTATGGTGTACCTCAAGCAAGTGTACTGGGGTCACTCTTATTTGTGATATGTATAAATGATATTCCTGATGTGACGTGGCACCAATTCTATTTGCGGATGACATTTTATCATTTTAACTAATATAAATAACCATTTACAATCTAATAATAATTAAAAAATCAATTGACATTCATAAATCTGACATACATACAACTATAGTGCAAGTAGTAGTCTGGTTAAATTACCTACAAATAAATGTAACTAAGACAAATCTAATGAATTTCAATAATATAAATGGCATGGAAATAAATTTCAACAATTTAATGATTAAATGTGAAGAAAGCGTAAAATTTCCAGGTATTACAATTGACAAATATTTAAATTGGAAAGCGCACATTGAATAGGTATGCAATAAAATGAATCGGTTCGTATATGTCTTCTCGAAGCTGCTTACCACGATTATGTCGAATCAGTGTTTAGTTACGGTATAATATTATGGGGGAATAGTACGGGATTTGGGCGAGCCTTCATTATGCAAAAGAAATGCTTACGGGCTATGGTTGGCGCCGCACCGCTGCACCGCTAGATTTGAGTAAACCACTATTCAAAAAAATTCGTATTATACTGCCTATACCCTGATTATATATATTTGAGGTCGTTAAATATGTACACCAACACCTTAACATGTTTGTAACAACAAAACAAAGGTTCCCTAGAAATACAAGAAATCCTATTAGACTAGTACTAAGTATATCATGTGCCACGGACGACAAGGTACAAAAATAATTGTTACGCAATGAGTGTGAAATTGTAAAATACTACTACAATACAATATTTGCATGCTGTATTACTATAATTGATTAGGGAATAAAATTACATATTATCAAATATTACACAGTGGCTCAGACAATGACGCAGTTGAATCTTTTTACTAGGTACTGGAAAATCTTATATCAAAATATATGCCAACCATCAAAACATCGTCCTAATATCAATATCCCAAGTGGTACATGCCAGCACTGATAAATAGCCTCAAAGAAAAATATATATAGAATTCACACTATCTGGAAAAAATATATAAACACGCTAGACTACTCCGCATATTAGGGTTCCGTACCCGAAGAGTACCATTCGGGACCCTATTAGTAAGCCTCCGCTGTCGGTCCTTTCGTCCGTCCGTCCATCCATCTGTCACCAGGCTGTATTTCATGAACCGTGTCTAAAGAAGCCGTAGTAACAATTAGAACGTTTGTAAAGAACTGTTCAAATGCGGCCGCGATGTCTTCGTTAGAAGTAATTAGGTTATCTTCAATCTTAAGTAAAAAGCTACGGTCTCCTGATTTAATTTTAACTGCTTCTCTATTTACGCGAAACTGCGATAGTTATCCTTTGAAGATCGAGTATTCACCGGACTTACAATAGAAATTTTAAAATTTGTGTGACGACATTGTGTCGTTTTTGTTTACAAGTGCGAGTATCTTAACAATTTCGTTCGTCAGATGATCTGGGGCAAGAGAAACGACAAACTGCATCATTTACTAGTTTATTAATGGAGTGGAGGCGCAACGTACACTGTAGCGAGTTAAAGCTAGCTCGCTTAAATACTGAGCATTCATTTAATTCAGGTTGCTTTGGTGTTGGTCCTCCATTTTCAGACTCCGAGACAACAACAGTACCCTCCGGAAGACATTGAAGGCCTGACTATTTAGATCTTGTTTAACTGCAACAAATAAAAATAGTCGTGAGAAAGAGTGACTTGTGATCATCACTTGTTTTTGAAAGCACAGACTACCTACTGCTCAAATATAGTGGAGCGTTCACACATACTATGAGCGTGGTATGTGTTAAGGTGACAGTGACAGGACAGCATGACTTTCGAGAGAGAGAGAGAGAGAGAGAGAGATTCTTTGAGTTGCCATTTGTGTGGGAACAATAACTAAGTTTTTTTCATGCTGTCAATCTCTCGCTCGGGAAATGACAGCGCCATTATGATATCTTATTTCTACTTTTGATATTTTTCACTTACCATGGTGTGATGGTTCCTGTGACAATCCCTGTGATTTTCCCTGAGATGCACCCTTTGACGTTCCCGAAGACGTTCCCTACGATGCTCCCTGAGATGTTCCCGTTGATGTTTCCTCTGACGTTTCCTATGATGCTTCCTGATATGTTCCCTACGATATTCCCGTTGACGTTCCCTGTGATTTTTGCTGAGATGTTCCCATGGATGTCGTGATTGACGTCCCCTACGATGTCATTAGTGATGTCCTGTGCTGAGATGGGCCCTGTGAAATTAAAATTGAAATCGAAAATCGTTTCTTCAACAAAATCAGTACAATAAAAATTGCACACAAAATTACATCAATTAACATATAGGGATAACGAAACCGTAAAAACGATGTGACGGAACATTGAAGATAAGAAAAAGTTGGTTTCTAAAGAACTGCCATAGAACACAAATCAGCGATTTTTTGTATATTTTTCCGTCTGTGTGTCTGCTTGCTTGAGGACAACGCCAAACCACTTAACCGAGATTCATGCGGCTTTCGCGCAAACTTAAATAAAAATAAAATAGTATTAGTAAGAAAGAGATATGGCGGAGATTCTTGCCCTTCTTTAATAACACGTTGAAAAGAAATATGTAAATTTTATCTATCTACTTATCTATACCATGACTCGGGTACACACATTGATGCTCATCACATATATGTTTGCCCCTACCTGGACTGAAACCCGGGACCCTTAGCTTACGAGACAGGGTCACTAGTCACTACCAATTCGGCCATCAGGGTGGTCAAAATTATGTAGGTACGGATACAGTCAGATCGACACTAGTGGGTGAGAATGGCTTCGACGAAGACGTGTGCGCGGCGCGGGGTACGGGGTACGGGGCGCGGGGCGTGGGTTGCAGAAGGGCTTCCTGTGTGAATATTGCATTGCATGCTTGACCCGCCCGACTCGAACAGAAACGCTGTGCATGTGTCACCTTAAGATAGTCAAAACCGTTATTTGATAAACTAACGCGTCAGTTCTCTTCGATTTTGGTCCTTCGAGCCGGATCTCGATCTACGGAACCATCGCGCGAGATACGTGATTCGGCGCCATCATCATCAATTATCATCGTGCTCCATCAGAAGAACACCTGATCTTATCAAGAGCACAAGTATCAACATATCAACCAGGAACTGTGAGTCATCAAGCTCCCGCTACACAACGGTGTCAGCGCATCGTATCATTGCTTCTCCAATATCAATCGTAATATCGCCGTAATTGTACCTACAACTAGGTGCACCATACTGTTGCGGGAATTTACGAAGACTCATTAGAACTATCAATATGGAAGCCTTATTCTCACACCAGAGTGAGCTTATCAGCGAAATGGAGAAAATTAGTATCAACTTCAAGAAAGATAGTATCAGCAGGAAAACTACAGGGTACCTAACTACTAGACTTGAAGCATTAGACAGTTTGTGGTCCGCCTTTCTCCAAAATAATGAAGAACTGTTGAAGTATGATGAGAGGACATCGGAGTACTTCCAAAAGGACATTTATCAACAAATGGAGATGTTCTACAGGGCTACTAGAGGGATGATTACAACCGTCAAACCGGTAGCTACCCCCTCAACGACTCTTTCAACCAGAAAATCATCAGATAGGAAGTTTGAGGTACCACTTATCACTATCGTCGTTCGGGAGCAATCTACTGCATCAGAAATTGACGCCTTACTAGTGCAACAGCGAGCTCATATGAGAGCCTTCCAAAGGCAAATAAATCGTATCGATATCACCAAAATCGAAGAAAAATGGGAGATTGAGGATGAGCTCAAGAGCCTTAAGCATCGCTGGAATACCATCGACGACCTGCATCAACGAATTGACAGCATCCTGCGCGAATCAGACTGCGAATATCAAGCGGAGTTCCTGTTCCAAAAAGGCATGTACCACGATATCAAGAAACAGCTTAACAGAAAATATATGTTCTACAACCCATCTGCGGGAGTCAGTCCCTATAGTTGAAATTCCCACCTTCTCAGGAAAATTTACATTGTGGCCAAACTTCTGCGACCTGTTCACTGAGACAATACATAAGAACAAATATCTCAGCAACGCCCAGAAAATGCAACACCTAAAGGGAAAAATAAAAGGTGAGGCTGAACGCCTCATACAGCATCTTCACGTAACCGCAGATAACTATGAAGATGCATGGGATATCCTAAATCACCGCTACAACAACCCCCGATGTTATTTACCAAACAAATCGAGATGCTCCTCAATCAACCCGTTGTCCAAAGACAAACTTCGTTCGAGCTCAAGAGGTTATTCGACACATCTAACGAATGCCTCCATGCTATCCAAAATCTTGGGATTAACACGGAAAACTGGGATCCACTCCTAGTTCATCTCCTATCAAAGAAGCTAGATGCGGACACCAAGGACAGCAAGGAAAAGGAATCTCTACCTGCAAAACCATCACACCAACAGCAGAAATCATTCCCTAATAAAGGAAGGTTCAACCGAAGAAACTATCAAGCTGTAGCAACATCTTCCCGAAGAAAACGTAGCTCACGTCCATGCCCCATGTGCAGCGCAGAAGATCATGTCCTGTATCAATGTCCTAAGTTCGCAAGCCTGCCATCAGAATATATCATGGACACCCTTCATAAAAAGGAAATCTGTCCGAATTGTCTGTACAAACATGACGTCAAAAATTGTATATCGAACAAGAAATGCAAAGAACGCAATGGTCCACATAATACATACGTTCATAACGCGGCTATTTACTCCGAGCAAAGTCGTCATCAAAGATCTTCAACGTCAGCAACATTGCCCCGGAAACATAGCGCTAATCATGTCGCAACGTATGAGGAAAAAATATTGTTGACAACTCTAACAATCCGGGTAAAATCTGCTGATAGCACCTACGTCGTGCTAGTGCCCTTTTGGATCAAGGGTCCCAGATATCACTAATATCAGAAAGGGCTACTCAGATGTTGGGATTACCAAGAAAGCACTACGCTGCATCTGTATCGGGAATTGGACCGAGCAGCAAGCTTAGCAAGGGCTTGGTCACACTAGAGTGTGACTCAATATATGGAGATCATCAATTCACAACACAAGCCCTTGTCATTTCACGTGTCGTAAACAACTTGCCAAACTCATCATTTGCCAAACAATCATGGCCACATCTCCAAAATATCAACCTCGCGGACCCTGAATACAATCTATCAAAACCCACGAACCTGCTGCTTGATGCCTGCAAAATACTGGGAACTCGAAGATATCTTTGAAGGTTCCACGAGCCACAGCCTAACCGAAGAGGAGTGATACTGCGAAGGTTTTTATCAATCAACTGTCAAACGCTTAGAAAACGGGAGGTATAAGGTTGCGATACCAATGAAACGTGACTTCGAAAAGCATCTCGGTGCCTCAAAACCGAAATCCATTGCTCAGTACCTCCAGCAAGAAAGAAAAATGACAAGGAACCCAACTTTATCATTGGCCTACAAAGAATTCATGAAGGAATATCAAGAACTCGGTCATATGCGCAAGCCCGCTCGGGTGAATGAACCCGTGTTCTACCTACCATACCACGATGTATTGAAGCCAGACTCAACAATGACTGCCTTACGTTTTGTTTTCAACGCCTCAGCAAAGACGTCATCGGGTTACAGTCTCAATGACCTAATGGAATGCGGCGCAAACTTGCAACAAGACCTACAAGGCCTTATCATTAAATGGAGGACCCTTAAGTTTGTAATCACTGCAGACATTGGAAAATTCTTCCGCCAAATCCTTGTGAGGGAGGAGGATCAACCATTACAGTCGATATTGTGGCGAGATTCACCCCGAGAGCCAGTCCAAGAATATCATCTGACCACCGTCACCTACGGGACTAAGGCTGCCCCGTTTCTGGCAATGCGCACACTTAGACAAATAGCCAAGGATAACGCCGACAACCATCGCTACAGACTCGCAATGATGGCTCTACAAGACTCCTTTTACATGGACGATTTACTGAGTGGCCATGACTCACTAGATCAAGCAAGAGAACTGCAATGCCAACTGATCGAACTTTTCAAAAGAGCTGGCATGAACTTGCGGAAGTGGTCCAGCAATGAACCAAAGGTCATTGCAAACTTATCATCCGACCAATTAAACGCGCCAATGGAGTTCAAAGATGCCAAAACACGCAAGGCTCTGGGACTACAATGGAACCCCACTTCAGACGCCTTCACTTATTAGAAAAAGTTGGATCAGTCAAGCAAGACGGACATCACAAAAAGGCTGTTGCTATCAGAAATATCAAAAATCTTCGACGCTCTAGGTTGGTTATCACCGTTGACCATCAGATGTAAGGTCCTGTTCCAAAAAACATGGCTGGAAGAGATGTCATGGGACAGCAAATTGAAACCAGAACTACAGACTGATTGGATCAAACTTAAGGCAGACCTACAGTCGATGAATAATATCAAGATACCCAGATATGTGGGTCACATCGGTCAATCACTTTGCCTACACGGATTCTGTGACGCGTCAGAATCAAGCTACGCGTGTGCCATGTTTGCAATCGCCACGAACGATAAGGGCGAGTACACATCAACTCTGGTGGCTGCCAAAACAAAGGTAGCACCTACCAAGAAGAAGGTATCATTGCCATGACTGGAGCTACTGGGGGCACTCCTACTATCCCAGTTAGTGAAGAAGGTCACTGAATCACTATCAGTGGCACATATCACCATACATGCTTGGACGGACTCCATGATTGTACTTGGATGGATACATGGAGATATATCAAGATGGAAGCAGTTGTTGTTGCGAACAGAGTCCAACAAATCATCTCTATAATTCCTAAGGGCTCATGGAGACACGTTCGATTAGAAGAGAATGCTGCGGACTGCGCCACAAGAAGATTGACAAGCATTCAACTATTTGAACACCCCTTGTGGTGGGAAGGCCCTTCATGGTTGAAAACATTCGACTCAAGCATTCCCAAACAAGCCACATATCAAGAACCGACGATCGAAGTCAAGCGACAGCACAACGTGAACGCAGCCTTATATAAAGATAACTCAGTTTCGATAATAATGACTTTATTGCAAAACAACAGTTCCATTACGCGTGTAGCGAAAACAATTGCATGGATAATACGATTTAGCCCGAGTCAGCGAAAAACTTTGCCCCGACCATTGGAATGTGCAATAAAAACGGCTGAGCTACGGAGCGCTATGAATCTTATTATCAAGACAGTACAACGCATTGACTTTGGAGAGGAGATATCAGATTTAAAATCAAAGTGTCGAGTAAAACACAATAGCAAACTATCAAGCTTGAACCCGTTCCTGAACAAACAGGGACTACTGTTGGTTGGTGGATGCCTTGCTAACGCGCTCATACCTAATTCTGCGAAGCACCCAATCATCTTATCACCATCCAGTCGCCTGACAGAACTGGTAATCGCTCAAGCGCATACAACGACTCTACACGGTGGCCCAAAACTAACCCTGTCACACATACGAGAAAGGTACTGGATCCTCAGTGGAATTCGTACCGTGAAAAAACAACTACGACGCTGTGTCAAGTGCCGTCGTTATCAACAAGAGACCAGACCACAGCTCATGGCGGACCTGCCTCAACCGCGTGTCGTCCCTTCCCGGGCCTTCACCAACACTGGGGTTGACTTTACGGGCTATATCAGCATCAAATCAAATAAAGGAAGAGGCATACGCACGAGCAAAGCTATGTGGCAGTCTTCGTATGTCTGGCCACCAAAGGTGTACATTTAGAACTGGTCTCGGATTTAAGCACAGCAGCATTCCTAGCTGCATTCAGAAGGATGTGCTCTCGCCAAGGAAAGCCAGGACACGTCTATCGTGATAACGGCACGAACTTTGTGGGTGCCTCTCGAATCCTGAAAGCAGAGTACAAGATGATTCTTCAAAGTATCAACCCTGAGGCTATTAAAGACATCAATGAGATGGGCATCACCTGGCACTTCAACGCTCCCGCCTAGCCATCTGCAGGAGGACTTTGCGAACTAGCTGTCAAGAGCCTCAAGTACCATCTCAAGAGAGTCCTGGGAGAGCAAAGGTTGACGTACGAGGAGATCACTACGTTACTCTATCAAATTGAAGCCTGCCTCAACTCAAGGCCATTGTGTCCCCTATCAGAGAGTCCAGATGACGATATTCTCACTCCGGGACACTTTCTAGTGGGAGGTCCTATTTTATCACGCCCTCAATCGGACCCTGACTACTTGAACTTATCAAACCGATGGCGAATGGTTCAGACAATGAACAAACTCATCTGGAAGAAATGGTCTAACGACTATCTGCAATTACTTCAGACAAGATCGCGGTGGAGATACCCGACAAGGAACTTGGAAGTAGGCGATGTCGTCATTATCAAAGAGGACAACATACCCCCCGGGAAATGGGCTTTGGGCCGAATAATTGACGTCCATCCTGGAAAGGATGGCTATACTAGAGTTGTGTCCCTGAAGACCAAGGACCACGCTATCAAACGACCTATCACCAAGTTGATCCGGTTACCGGTAACTGAAGGCGACAAACAAGATAAATCATTGGTGGACCAAACACTCAAAATGACGATCAACAAACGAGCAGAAGGGCAAAGCAGAAAAAAGGCATCATCAAGAATCTTTTCACGACGCTCTTACTCCTGTTTTCTGTGATCCTTCCAACTGCCTCATCACAGTCCTTCAACGTGACAAGTATAAACAATAGCAACTCTCTCTACTTCGACAAAACGGCAGACCAGCGGTTTATCAAAGATCACTGGAACATGGTTGTATATTACAACATGTCAACTTTCTGGCAAAGCATGTCAAGTATTGAGCAATATGTAAACCATCTTAAGAACGTGAGTGCCAAGGACGAATTCCAAATGTCTTTATTACTGTAGATATTTACATATACTTAGCAATCATCATTTTTGCCACTTCTCTTCATTGGACCACTGTGGGAGAAGAAGGGCGTAGAAACACCCACAGATTGATTTTTAGATCTCTTTTTAAAAATTGCTTATGCTTAACTAATACAAATTATAATGTTTATTCATTATCATAATTAATAAGCAGGAATAAATAATTACAAAATTATTAACAGCAAGATCTGTGTTGAGCCAGATTAACCCCATACAGACCCATCATTTAAGTAATCTTGAACATTGTTATATCCCTTTTTCGACAAAGTCGCTTAAACATGGATTTAAAATAGCTCAAATGGCAATTTCAAGATCTCCAGAGGTATCTTGTTGTAGTAGAGAATGCATTGACCCTTGAAAGAATTGCTAACCTTCGCGAGTCTCAACCGGGGCGCAAGTAGTCTGTGATTATTTCTTAGGTTAACATTACAGCTATCGCTAAGTTTGGGAAATTTTGTAACGTTCTTGCGTACATACGAAAATAAATTGACTAGCTACAGTTAGTATGTCAATTTCTTTAAAAAGCTGTCTTAAGGAGTCTGTGCGTTTTAAATTATAAATTGCTCGAATAGCTCTTTTCTGTATAATAAAAATAATTTGAATATCCGCTGCTTTCCCCCACAACAAGATACCATAGGAAATGACACTATGAAAGTAACTAAAATATACTAGCCTAGATGTAGCCACATCCGTGTTTTGTCTGATGTTCCTAACAACGTAAGCCGCGCAACTTAATTTACCAGCCAATTTTTCTATTTGGGGTCCCCACTGCAATTTGTTATCAATGGTTATTCCAAGAAACTTCGTGTCATTTACTAATTCTAACGTATTGCTGTCCAACACTAAACTGGTCCCAACTTGTCTAACATTTGAAAGTGAGAATTTGATACATTTGGTTTTTACAGCATTTAACAATAAATTATTAACTGTGAACCAATTCAAGGTTAAAGATAATACGCTATTGACATCATCAAAATCTTCTTTTTGTCTTTAAATTTTGAAGACCAGTGAAGTATCATCAGCAAACAACACTACTTTAGTCAATTTCTCCACCATAAAAGACAGATCATTAATATATACCAGGAATGAGAAAGGGCCTAATATGGAACATTGTGGAACGCCCATTTTTACGCCCGATCCATCAGATTTAACGCCGTTGACTTCTGCCTTTTGAATTTTATTGCTTAGGTATGATCTTAGTAGATCAAACGCTTTATTTCTAACTCCGTAATGATTTAATTTCATTAGTCATGATCAACACAATCAAATGCCTTCGACAGATCGCAAAAAACACCGATTATGTTCTATCATCGCTTTACAATTCGATCACGAACTGAAAGATTCAACACTACAACAACCTTCTCAGGCACAATAAACAATCAAGAACAAAAAGAGGACTGATAAACGGCATTAGGAATGTTGCAAACTATCTCTTTGGAGTGTTAGACGACAAATTTGCGGATCAATACGCTCAGGACATTGAGAAGCTTCAACTGAACGACAAACATCTCTTGAAACTCTCCATCCTTGAAGCGCAGAATAAAATTCTATATCGTAACGAGAAACTCATGAACGAACAATTTATGGCTATTAACCGGCATATCAACAACATATCAATCGAAATCTATCAAGCCGAAAGGATAAGCCAATTTGCATTGAATGCATTTTACACTGTTATGAGCGCTATGTCCATTGACGTCATTATATCAAATATCAGACGTATACAAGAGACCTTAGTCAATACCGTCACTGACATCTATCAAAGCCGCCTCGACGCGCACTTATTATCACCACAACAGTTGCAAAACCAAATGCACATGATATTCGGCCAGTTACAAGGCGATTTGTCACTACCAACTCCACCGGACGATATCAAAACTCTACATCAGCTATTACAAGCAAGGGCCAAGGTAACAGATGCCTACCTTATCATAGAAATAAAAATACCACTGGCTACTAAGGAGAGTTACGAACTTGATTACGTCGTCATCTTACTGCAGAAACGGAATCTCAAGACCTACTATGTGACACCACGGACCGTCTATATCGCGTTCAACACAAGACAGGATACATTTATCCCAATATTACAGACCGACTTGTCTTCATGTATCAAATACAACCAAAGGGGCTTCCTCTGCGATTTGAATAACCCTATCTATGGACTTGCGGTAAAACAATCAATATGCGATGTCAAGGTAATGAGCAAAGTAGGTGAACAAATAATTACCCTAGGTCAGGATTGCGTCATCAAAGGAGACATTTTTACTATACTGGGACACCATGACTATCTTAACCAAATCTTTATCAACAATGAAGAAGCTTTCCACCTGACTGAAAGAGTGTCCTCCCTCAACGATTACATCAATAAGAGCCTATCAAGATATCATATGTTGGAACTTGAAGACAATGACCGTCAGTACGAGACCATTCAGAACCAACTAGATGCTCTCAAGATTGCTGAGGACACGGGTGTGACTTTATCAGTACATAATACGCATAGTAATGCGTATATGTATACCATCGTATAGTAATACGATGGTATACATTCTGACGATAGTATGCACCCTGATGGTTGGAACCGGCTGTTATCTTATGTTATCTAGACTACGACGCCATTGCGTCCTTGAGAGACGCCAAGAACAGCAGCCAACGGTGATATTAACAAGGACGGCTCCCCCAATACCACAAATGACTACCGCTACCTCGCTACCGGCCCTTTACAGTGAAGTCCATCATCAAATTCAAGATTCCTCAACATTAAATTAAGTTTTTGTTCATTGATAATCTTATATAATTTGTATCAATAATGTTTTATATCATGTAATTTATTGTAATAACTTAAAGATATTTTTCTTGTTTTATAGACGGCAAGATGTACGAGCATACGGCGAAAATAGCTTTGTTTACAAAATTAGCTTACTTTTTTACTTATCGTATCTTATTATAGTAGAGAATGCACTGACCCTTGAAAGAATTGCTAACTTTCGCGAGTCTAAAGCGGGCGCACATAGTCTGTGATTATTTCATAGGTTAACATTACAGCTATCGCTAAGTTTGGAAATGTTGTAAGGTTCTTGCGTACATACATTATATTTTCGAAAAATTCACTAGCTACAGTTAGTATGTAATTTTTTTTTAAAAAGTTCTTAAGTAGTCTGTTCGTTTTAAATTATAAATTGCTCGAATAGCTCTTTTTTGTAAAATAAAAATAGTTTGAATATCCGCTGCTTTCCCCCACAACAAGATAATATAGGATATCACACTACGAAAGTAATTAAATATACTAGCCTAGATGTAGCCACATCCGTGCTTTGTCGGTTGTTCCTAACAGCGTAAGCCGCAGAACTTAATTTACCAGAAAATTGATCTATGTGGGGTCCCCACTGCAATTTGTTATCAATGGTTATTGCAAGAAATTTCGTATCATTTACTAATTCTAACGTGCTGTTGTCTAACACTAAACTGGTCTCAACTTGCCTGACATTTGGAAGTGAGAATTTGATACACTTGGTTTTACCAGCGTTTAACAATAAATTATTAACTGTGAACCAATTCAAGGTTAAGACAATACACCATTAACATCATCAAAATCTGCTTTTTGTCTTTCAATTTTGAAGACCATTGAAGTATCATCAGCAAATACCACTATGTCAGTTAATTTCTCCACCATGAAAGGCAGATCGTTAATATCTACCAGGAACAAGAAGAACAGATATTGGTCTGAAATTTGAAGGATCATCCTTATCTCCCGACTTGAACAGAAGTATCAGTTTACTGTGTTTCATGAAGTCTGGGAAAGCCCCATCATCAACACATTTATTGAATATATAAGCTAAGTGTGGGGCTATAACTAGAATTACTGAACCAATGACTTTGACTGATATACCTCACAGGTATTCCGTATTTTTTAAGTTAAGTAATCTAAACGTTTTGACAATGTCCTTGGAATATACATGATGTAAATTTAAATATGCATTACTGACGCTAGTGTTATTTTTTAATAAAGTCTGCTTCATATGGAGATGAATTTAGACGATCAGTTGTGAGTAAAGGTTAATTTTTGAAGAATGTTTTAAAAGCTCGAGCAACATCAGCGCTGGATTTAACAACATCATCACCTATCTTTAGGCAGAAATCATTGTCCCTTGGTATAACTTTGCCATTTTGACGGTTTATTATTTTCCAAACTGTTTTCATTCTATTATTTGAATTTTGACTTTTCTATTAATGTGTAAAGTTTTTGCAGTTCTACAACCTACCTACTTGAAAGTTTTGAAATATTTATAACATAGTCATGAAATTTTCGATCAAAGTTTTTTGTTCATAAAGGTCATGCAAGATAACTCTACTTTTACGAATTCCAAACGTTGCCCAGTCATTAAATTTATATTTATCGTTGTAGTTTCTGACTTTCTTTAATTTGAAAACTTTATTTAATTTTGTTTGAATAATGTTAAAAAAGTCTGAGTAGATCCGGTAGATAGTAAATCCGGTACTGGCAAATGACAGGGTTTATAATTTACATTTCTTTTGTTCTTCTGTGTCAACGTAACATGGAGAGCTGCGCTCACCCCCTCTTGTCTTCACCTAAACTACCGCAGTGTTTGTCCTGGTATTTCGTTTGCAATTCAAGTTTAAACCAGTTTACTATTTAACGCTTTTTACCGTTAGTTAAGCAACTAACGCTTCATACGCTCAGTATGCTACAGTCTACTATCTGTCGATAGTTGACCAACTAACGAGATAAAAACCGTTTGTTTAACAACTAACGGTTTTGACAATCTTATGGTGACACATATTTAGACGGCGTTGCTTCGTTGATGATCGACACAATATTGCATTTTTGCGCTGATTGTTATTCGGCATAATTATAACCACTTTATTCATGATACGTTTATAATTATTTCTTTATTTTGTTGATAATAATTTCATTATTTTGTTGATAATAATTTCAGTTATCAAAGTTTCTGTTTGTTTTCATAAAATTTGTATAGGTTCCTATCTTTACACTTTACGGGATTAAGTTCCATTCGATTGCCTAATAATTTGTTTCATAATAATTTTTTTGGTTTGTTGATTACTTATTTGGTCGTTTGTTTGGTTGGCCGGTCGGTTGGTTTGATGGTCAGTCGGTTGTTTGGTTGGTCGCTCGGTTGTTTGGTTGGCTTGGTTGGTCAGTCAGTTGGTTGCTTGGTGAGTCGCATGGTTACTTGGTTGGTTTGTTGATTGATTGGCTATCTCAATTTAAAATGGCTTTTGAAAAAAAAAACGATCTAAGATCGCTAGATTAAAAGCTGAAAAACCTAGGTAGTGCCAGAAGCGTGTAAAGAAACTAAGAGAGACATCTCCCTTAAAGAGCTCACAAAAAACGTGAGTCAACGTGCACGCCAGAAAACGTCACTCTCATCTCGTACACACAGATTAACACAAATGCGAGAACATGCCAAAACCCTCCAAAAACTTGAATCGCCTGATTGGTATTTTTTTGTAGTTGTTATTTGATTTACCATAGTAGTTAATACGAATCTTACCCATGACAGCAGCCAAAGCTACCAAGCAGATAAAACGCATTTTAATCACAGCCATTTTAAGTACAATAATTACACACAGGTTACTTATTTCGTTCTAGCGTGATGAACTAAACTGAAATTATCTTATATAGTATTGGCCAAAACTTTTCCTGTGATTTTATCATTGGGATTGTTATTTACGGAAATAGACTCAGCCGATAACAGTACCACAGTACTAACAATTGCTAGACGTGTGACGGCCGTTTAGAAAGACCGTGATTTCAGATGCTTTTTCTGATTTTTTCTATGCATAATTAGTGATTTTCTAAGACGACTGCAAAATACGCGAGCCGTCGGAAATTATTAGTTTTCGAGTTATATATTTTTTTTATCGCCACTTCAAGCATTCGGGTAACGTGGGGATGTGGGAGTATTAGGGTGAGGAAACGATAGATTCGTCCGATTTTTTGACGTCAGATGTAGAGATAGTTTATTAACCTCGAGGTCATCGACCTTGAACTTGAACTTGAATTTTCGCCCATTTTCCCCAGGAAAATCAAGTGAAATCGGTCAAATTTCATTGAGCTCGAGGTCAACGACCTTTAAACATAAGGTAATTGACCTTGACCTTGAATTTTGTCGATTTATTTGCAGAAAATTGGCAATTTTGCAGTGTCGTTAACTAATTAACTCCGACGGTTAAATTTTTGTACTATTACTCTAAGGTACCTAGCCGTTAGAAACACCGCGGCAATTTAGAAGGAGGAAATATAACCGTGGCAGACAAGTAGAAGGCCTTTGGGTGCTGGTTATGATCGATAAAACAATAAATGAACTCAGATTAAAACTGTGTCACGATATTGTGAGGTTCACAGAGGTATTAATACCTATTATTAAAAAACATGTGATACAAAGCACAACAATCCATACAGATTACTGGAGCGCGTATGATGCCCTGCCGACCCACGGCTACATACACAGGAAATGAAACCATTCTGAAGAATTTGTGGCAGAAGATGTGACACACACTCAGCGCATTGAAAGCCAATGGTGCCACTTAAAGAAGCGGTTCAATAAAGTTAACTTCAAAGGAAACTTTGAGATTTGGCTAATAGACCACCAATGGCGGCACCATTGCAGAAAAAATACCATTATTCCTTTTATAATTTTTTTTAGGGCTATATAGCAGGTTTATAATAAATAGACAATATCATATTGTATTATTTAATATATAAAAATATGTAAATTAATGTTGTTTTTGTTCCAATGCTAAAAATTAAGTGTGTGTGAAGCGAGTTATAGGCAAGGTTGCTTTAGGTCACTTTCTGTTTGAATACTAAAGATGGGTTCGTTAGGTTACAACGTTGAGAACCACCGGGAGCCGAGCGAAGCGTATCGGAGTGAGGCGATTCCATGTAGTTTCACAGAACGGAATTGGTGGCTATAGATCACTTTCTGTTTAAATACTAAAGACAGGTTTGTTATGTCACAACGTTGAAAACCACCGGGAGCCAAACGAAGCAGAGCGGAGTGAGGCGACCCCATGTAGTTTCACATTACCAAATTGGATGCTGAAGGTACCTTTCTGACTGAAAACTGAGTATTTTCTGCAAAAACTGCACTTGATAAATTTGAAAGCCAATGAGCTCGAGGTCAATGAACATTATGTAAACTGTAAAATTGACAATTTTCTTCAAATAAATTTTAAATGGTCAAGTTCAAGGTCAATGACCTTAATTTTCAGGGTCGGTGATCTCAAGGTCAATAAACGTTGACCGATTTCACTTGATATTTCTGGGGAAAATGGGCGAAAATTCAAGTTCAAGGTCAAGGTCGATGACCTCGAGGTCAATAAACTTTTTCTATATCTGACG
Organism: Argyresthia goedartella; assembly: GCA_949825045.1. Classification (NCBI taxonomy): domain Eukaryota; kingdom Metazoa; phylum Arthropoda; class Insecta; order Lepidoptera; family Argyresthiidae; genus Argyresthia; species Argyresthia goedartella. Next base: position 28,258,773 of record OX463830.1, read on the forward strand.
TCAAAAAATCGGACAAATCTGTTATTTGCCCATTCTAATACTCCCACATCCCCACGTGTACCGAATGTTTGAAGTGGCGATAAAAAAAAATATAGAACTCGAAAACTAATAATTTCCTAAAAAAACTAAAAAAAATATTTCAAAATACCGATCGTTACTACCCAGTCCTTAAATTCATCCACGGCGGAGGCTGCTTCAATGCTATTAAATCATGTTGATAAGTGTGATGAAATATTTTAATTCAGAAATGTATTAATGTAGGCACGATTGTTAAGACATTTAAATTGCTTAAAATTAAGAACACTTAGGATCTTTGGGGAATATCAAAAAAATTATTAACTTGTATTATTGATTCAATTGCTCCATGCCTAGTTACAATTTTTATTAAGTGTGTAGATGAAGCAGTAATAAAAATCTCTCTAGAAAAAGCTCTAAGAAAAATATTTGAAAAAACTATCTTAAGCCAGTTATTGACCCATTTTTGTATAAACCGACTGTTCCATAGTGAGCAATATGGCTTCACTAAAGGGCGTTTCACTACAGATGCAGGGATAAGGTTCTTAAAGCATATCTTGGATGCTTATGAGAGGTGACAAGATGTAATTGGTGACTTCTGTGACCTTTCCAAAGCATTTGATTGCGTTAGTCACGAACGTTAATTTGTAAATTACAGCATAACGGAGTTCAGGGGAAGATACCCTTGAACAGCATTACGGAGTTCAAGGGGATCTCTCATCTCAATGGGTGTCCCTAACGGTTCAATATTGGGCACGTTTTTGTTTTTGTTATATATTAACGATCTTGCCTTTTTTGTCAAAAACTTATGTGATATTGGTTTATTTCCTGATGATACTTCACTTAATTTTAAGATTGACAGAACCCAGAACAATTTTGACGATGTTAACAAAGCAATCACGCTAATTCTTAAGTGGTTTACTACCAATAATTACGTGTTAAAGTCTAAAAAACCAAATGTGTGAAATTCTCGCTTCCCAATGTCAGAAGGGATCCCACTTTAAGTATTTTAATGAATGACGATCCATTAAACTTGGTACAGTCGACTAAATTATTGGGTATTAATCTTGATTCACAATTGCAGTGGGGTTCTCATACATCGTATATAGCTGGATGATTGAGCTCTGCAGCTTTTGCTGTACCAAAAATTAGACAGTATACTGACGAAGCCACTGCAAGGTTAGTATATTTCAGTTACTTTCACAGCATTATGTTGGTAGTAAGCAAAAATAACATCAGAGTCGATACTCCCCAAGAAAGGGTTATTCCTGTTATTCTGTTATTCTGTGTTTTGGGATAAGTAGCGAGGCTCTTCCCCTAAAGATATGAACGAAGAAAAATTTGCAGACCAAATCAAGTATTTTTACAGTTTCAATGTAATGCAGCTATCTAAAACTTAAAGCAGGTATTTTAAAGTTTAAAAATTCGTCATTTAGTGCTTAAAATAGTTAGTATTTGAGTTTGTGTGAGTATTTGTGAATGTAAATATGGGTGTGTGAGATGAGAAAGTGTAGTGGATGTATGTGAAGTGAGGTGTGTTATGAATGTTTGTGTATTTTTTACCATAATTTCTAAAAAATACGTAAGTATGTGCACCTAAAATATAATTATCAACTATGTATTTATCAAGTATTGTTTGTACCATTTTATTTATTTTGATATCCTTATTATTGTGAAATGGCGATGAAATTTTCTGTGTCGTCATAATTCATCGATCTTAACCACTTAGAAATAAGCTTTTTGCATTCAAGATTTGGTTCAGGATATACAGGGTGTTGATCTGTAAAGTAACGCCGATCTCAGGGGTGATTATATACACGGCACTGAAGCTAAAAAAAATATAAAAAAAATATTCTTTTTTTAGTCAAAAATACTTTAAAATCATGAAATTGTGGTTCACCAAATAGTCATTCGGAGCGGGGCATGGGGCGGGGCGCGGGGGAGGGTCTGCGCTCACGCGGCGGCGCAGAGCCAGCGTCAGCCAGTCTCCGAGCTACCGCGACGACGACTGCGCGTCACTCGTGTCCGCAAATTACCTACCCTTACTGCTAATTTTCGCGCGCGCGCCACTCCGTGATAATGGGAACGGCTGAGTTAAACAATCGTGATATGTTCGATCTAATAAACATTTACTTTACGAATGGACAAAACGAACAACGAAGCGTCACAGTGTGGGCTGAGCGATTCCCAAATCGGCCGGCCGTAAACCGTACCGACGTAAGGCGTATCGTTTTTAATCTACGGGAGTGGGGCTCATTTGCTACACCACGCCATGCACAGGGAAGAGGGCAAGAAGGACTTCCAGTAGGTGTGCAAGAAGCCATCCTCGACTACTTCCGTCGCGAGCCGCGTGCTAGTACCCGGGAAGCGGCGCGGCACTTTGATCTCCACCATACAAACGATTTGGAAATTATTAAATAAGGAGAAAATGCATCCCTTCCACTTCAGAAGGGTGCAGGACTTGGAGGAAACTGACTACGCCAGTCGTGTTACATTTTGTGAGTGGCTGCAGCTTAATCTGCATCAGAACATTCTGTGGACCGACGAAGCCATGTTCACAAGAACAGGCTTATTTAATGTACACAATGAACATTGGTGGGACTTACGAAGTGACGATGCAACCGAAAATCCCCACCCAATTGTAAAAGACTCGTTCCAAACAAGGTTCTCCCATAATGTGTGGGCCGGAATACTTGGCCTTATTTTATTGAAAGACGATTGAACGGGGAAAGTTATTTGGAAATACTGCAGGAACAGGTGACTGCTATGTTGGAGGATGTTCCGCTAGCTCGGCTCTCGGGACTATACTTCCAGCAAGATGGAGCGCCGCCGCACTACGCCATACTTGTACGCAATTACCTCGATTCCCAGTTTGGTGAGCGTTCGATCGGACGAAGGGGACCCGTGACTTGGCCTCCACGGTCTCCAGACTTGACGCCACTCGATTTTTTTTGTGGGGCGATATTAAACGCATTGTGTATGGTAGGCACGACGAGTTTAACAATGCCGAAATGCTTAAACAAGCGATAGTGCAAGCTTTCGAAACCGTGCGTGCCAATCCAGCAGTTTTAGCTCGTCTAACAGACAATTTGAGACGACGGGCAACGGTGTTCATTGTACAAGGTGGTGGACATTTTGAACATGTTTTAAAATTAGGCACTAATCAGTGATAATCAATAAGTAAATCGATCGATTAATCAATTATTCAATCAATCAGTGAGTCAATCAATCAATCAATGTAAATGTTGATTTTGTACGCCATGGACAAAACCTTGATCCGTACAGTAAAGTGTAGTGCAGTGCAACTTTAGTGCGCGTTTGTTGTTTGGTGGTGCCCGCACTTTGCGGGTATTTCAGGACAAATTGAATATGGTAAGTTATTAATAAAAAAAATACTAGGAGACATTTAAACAATTTTGTAGTCACTAGCAATATGTAAACTATCGACCGAAACCGTCCGCACATGCGGTAGCGATAAGTCGGTCATTCTGAGCTCCACTCATTTTAATTCGTAACAATGGTAAAAATGGCTAATCCCGACTTAGATGCTATATGCTTCCAGCTATCACACATATAATAAACTTCTCTCTCTCCAATAGTTCCTTCCCAAATGTGTGGAAAAAAGCCTTAGTTATCCCATTACCCAAAACATCAAATCCCTCCTCTTTTAAAGAGTTTCGTCCAATTTCCATTCTGCCTATCCTATCCAAAGTCCTTGAATCCATTGTCCATTCTCAGTTATCCTCCTACTTATGCTCAAACAACTTGCTGAATCAACTGCAATCCGGTTTTAGGCCCGGTCATAGCACTGTCACGGCCTTGCTTAAAGTCACCGATGACATTCAGCATGCGATGGACGAGAAACAGCTCACTGTGCTTGCACTGCTGGACTTCAGCAGCGCCTTTAACTGCGTTGATTTCGATATCCTCGTTGAGACCCTGAAGTCCTTGAATGTGTCCTCCGTCTCTGCTTGCTGGTTCGACTCTTATCTGAGAGGTCGCCAGCAACGTATTAGGTCGGAGGTGACTTCAACGGAGTGGTGTGACCTCGTTGCGGGGGTCCCTCAGGGTGGTATTCTCTCTCCTCTTCTTTTCTCCGTCTTCATAAATTCCGTCTCGGATACTCTCTCGTCATCATACCATCTTTACGCAGACGATCTCCAGATTTATCGTCATTTTTCTCCCTGTGATATGGTGTCTGCTGTGGGAATGTTAAATGCCGATCTCGAGCGAATTAGGGACTGGGCCACTTCTTTTGGACTACTTGTCAACCCTAGTAAGTCCCAGGCTTTGATTATTGGTTCCAGGTTTTCCCTTAACTTGTTACAGAATCTGTCCATTGCCCCTATAACCTATGATGGAACTATAATCTCATATAGTACTAAGGCCAAAAATCTAGGAGTTTTCTTCGATAACCAATTTTCCTGGTCAGCGCATGTCAGCGAGGTCAGTAGGCGAGTCTTTGCCACTTTTCACTCCCTCAAACGACTACAATACTTCCTGCCTCGTCAGACAAAAATAACGCTTGCCCAGTCTCTTCTCCTCCCCCTGATCGATTACGCTGACGTATGCTGGGTGAGCGCGAATGAAGAGCAACTGAACAAACTCGAGCGACTTCAAAACCTCGGGATTCGGTTTGTCTTCGGCCTGCGCAAGTATGACCACGTCTCGGAGTATCGCAGGGAGTTAAAGTGGCTCCCTATCCGTCTTCGTCGGGATTCTCATATTCTCATCTGCCTCTATAACATCTTATTTAATCCTCGCTATCCTGTCTTCTTACGAGATCGTTTTGAATTTTTGTCCTCGGATAGGCCTCGGAGATCTCACGCTCGATCACTGCTTATAACTCCGCAACACAATACAGCCGCATATGAACATGGGTTCAGACTACGAGCTATCAGGCTCTGGAACAAACTTCCTAGCACCATCAGAGACAGCCCGTCACTTTCTATTTTTAAAACTCGCTTAAAAGAACACTATCTTTCTCTTCCATACTAGATTTATGTAGGTTTATTGCTTTGATATATATGTAGTATAATTTTGTCTATTTGTATTGATATTATGTATTTATGTACATTTTAGTAATTAGTTTATTATTTTAATATTTTTAACGTTGTGCACATAGGTCTACCTGTTATTTCATGTATTCTGTCCATATTAGGTTTGCTGGAAGAAATCTCTTTTTAGAGATAAGCTCGCCTTTGTACACCTAGTTTCCATTTTTTTGTATCTGTATCTTCTGTTTTTGTGCAATAAAGTATGCTATAAATAAAGCAGTAAAAAGTGCTATATTACCACTTGAGCAACAAATTCGCTCTCTTATTGCATGTGTTAGTGCTCTAAAGGAAGAAATAAGTGTGCTGAAATCCGTTAGTGTACCTAAACAATCCGCCACACTTCAAACCGCTGCGCAAGCGGCCGTACTGCAGCAGCACCCAGCCAATCCCAGTACCGCTGTGACCACTGCCGCCCAATCAGTGAAGCCGGCCGTCAGCGAGCACGACAGCCGACAAACGAAACGCAATACTCCCAATGCCGTGTCTACAAAGGCACGCGCACAGCTGCAACCGAAAAAGAGGGCATCATTGCCCTTGAAATCAATAGCAACACCCAACCACGAGACACCACAAGCAGCCCCAAGTCCTCCAGTAACAGCACCCTCTAATAGTGTCATCCCCAACGCGACTTCTAAGCTCAGCAGTCCCAACCCGCTAATCATGCAACATGACGACAATGATAGTTGGAAAACCGTATCACACAAGAAGCGCAGACCTAAAGCGCGAATCACTGTAGGTACAGGTACCCCTGACAATGAAATACAAACAGTGGAACAGCTTAAATATATACAAGCGTGGGCCTTTAAACCCGAGACAACAGAAGCAAATATACACACATTCCTAAACAAAGTGGCCAAATCCAATGACTATTTCGTAGAAAAACGAGTGATAAAGTCAACTAGGCACGCCTCATTTATTATCGGCTTTCCAGAGGGACTATACGAAATCTTTAGTGATGCGTCGGTATGGCCCCCGCGAGTCAGGTTCGTTGACTGGTTTCTCCACCGCCCCCGCGTTGACCAGCGGGGGGAACAGCGCACTGAGCAACGAGCAGACTCACCCCTTGCCGCCCCCACTGACCACGCCGCGGCCAATCTCGCCAAGATGCCCTAAGGTCACCGCTCCTATCTTACTCACCACCAGTCCTGTTGCACCTTCATCACAGCCAGCACCATCAGCACCCAGTAAACCCACCTCTGGCAAGACCCTACGAATCTGGTATCAGAATGTTCAATCCCTAAGAAATAAAACTCCAAATGTTGAACATCATACGCAATCTGAATATCCCTGCGACATTCTTCTCATGTCGGAGCACTGGTTAAAAGTTGACGAAGCAAAACATGTGAATATAATTAATTATGAATTTTTATCCAGATATTGCCGGCCCATGCGCGAGCATAGTGGTGTGTGCATTTATGTAAACAAATCAATCGATGTTATTGATAGGCCCGATATTCGTGATTTCTCGGTTGAAATCCACTGTGAATTTACGGCTATACAATGTGTTTATTTCAATTTACTGGTAATATGTGTATATCGTTCTAACACTGAGGAAGCTAGCTTCGAGATATTTTTAAAGCAACTAAGGTCATTGATGGATTTTATCATTCATAAGAAATGCAATATTCTCCTAGTAGGTGATTTCAACGTAAATCTGCTAATAACATCGAGCCCTAAACGTCAGTTATTGGATCTATGTGCCCAGTATAACCTGTTCTCGAGGGTGAACTTCCCTACACGAGTGCAGGGTGCCTCCTCGACCTGCTTGGACCAGGTCTATACAGATTTGGATCGCAACAACGTGATAACGTCACCGGCAGATACGCATCTGTCTGATCATAAAGGTATTTATATCCAAATTATATACAACTCTAAATTGAAGGAAGTAAGACATGTACAGAAGCGAATAACATCGCAAAATAATTTGACGACATTTTTAAATGATATTAATATTGACATGAACCTATTAAATTATAATAAAATTGAAAGTTTTGACACATTTATGAATACGGTCGTGCAATTATTCCATAATCATTGCCCGCTAAGGAAGGTGCTTAACGCGACAGACCATTTCTCATTCAGAAACGTGCAGTGCGTAGAATTGCCGGAGTACCTAACGACACCCCGGCTCGGGAACTCTTCATTAAGCTAGGTATTCTCACACTCCCCTCTATGTACATCTTGGAAGTACTGAAGTATGTGAGGCAGAACCCATCGGAGTACCCAAGCTTCCAGAACCCAGACCGTAGGTATTCTTCTCGACGGCCCCACGAATTGTATTGTGCGACCAGTCGTCTTGCTAAAACCAGCAAATCATTGAAGGGTATGGGCCCTACGTTATTTAATAAACTACCAGTGGAGATAAAATCCATCAACATGCTAAACATCTTTGTAACAAAGGTTAAAAAGTACCTCCTAAGCAAAGCATACTACTCAGTGTCAGAATTTATTGACGAATAAGTTAACCACTGACTTAATTAACTTATGATCGTAATAAAATTGTGACCTATTTTATTTTTTATTTATTTTTTTATTCTGACATGTAATTTTATTAATTTTTACCTGTAGTGGTATTATTCTTATTATTATGCGATTTTTACATTATTATTCTTTTTGACATAACTTTTATTATTGACTTTTATTAGTGAGTGTATTATTGTACTATCCTGACATGTTATTCATAATCATTATGCCTGCTAATTTAATTTATTTTCGTTTATTGTATACTGTTGACATGTAATATCTTATTATCAATAAAATATGAATATGAATATGAATATGACCCTGAGTCGGGCGTAACTTTACAAATCTACACCCTGTATATACACAATATTGCAGGTTTTATTGTATAGTCAAAGTCAAAGTACTTTATTACTGTAGATATTTACATATACTTAGCAAACGTCAATTTTGCCTCTTCTCTACATTGGACCACTGTGGGAGTAGAAGGGCGTACAAACTCCCACAGATTGATTTTTAGATATCTTTTAAAATAGGTTGTGCTTAACTATTACAAATATGAAAAATTTAATTGTTATGATTAATAAGCAGGAATAAATAATTACAAAATTATTAACAGCAAGGCCTGTGTTGAGCCAGATTAACCCCATACAGTCCTGTCATTTAAGTAATCTTGAACATTGTAATATCCCTTTTTTGACAAAGTCGCTTTAACATGCTTTTTAAATTGCTCAAATGGCAATTTCAAAATCTCCAGAGGTATCTTATTGTGGTAGAGAATGCACTGACCCTTGAAAGAATTGCTAACCTTCGCGAGTCTAAATCGGCGCGAACACAGTCTGTGATTATTTCTTAGGTTAACATTACAGCTATCGCTAATTTTGGAAAATGTTGTAAGGTTCTTGCGTACATACATTATATTTTCGAAAATAAATTGACTAGCTACTGTTAGTATGTCAATTTCTTTAAAAAGCTCTCTTCAGGAGTCTGTTCGTTTTAAATTATAAATTGCTCGAATATCTCTTTTCTGTAAAATAAAAATAGTTTGAATATCCGCTGCATTCCCCCACAACAAGATACCATAGGACATCACACTATGAAAGTAACTAAAATATACTAGCCTAGATGTAGCCACATTCGTGATTTGTCTGATATTCCTAACAGCGTAAGCCGCAGAACTTAATTTACCAGCCAATTTATCTATGTGGGGTCCCCACTGCAATTTGCTATCAATGGTTATTCCAAGAAACTTCGTATCATTTACTAATTCTAACGTGCTGTTGTCTAATGTAATGGTACACGAGAGTCGGTACATTTGATACTTCATTCTGCGTGATAGAGGGCTGGCCCATCGCCGCGCTGTTTTGAATACGAGAATCGGTTCATATAACGTTTAGGGTTTTTGCGTAGCTCAGGGCGAGTTAGCAAAAAACAATGAGCCGACGCGTGGGATGGTTCGAGGAAGGTTACAGGTCAGGTTTTTTTTGTCGCATTCCTGCGAGATGTGTAGGGATCAGAGCCGATTTGGCTGCGCGCTGAATAAAATTATGAATAACTAAATAATGAAAGGTTATTATGGAACGATACGGAGAAAGCTATTATGTTGATTGCAAATATACAATTGCGATTGAGGTATGAGATGGAGAGTCTGACACGACTAGTATGAATAGCATTCTAGTGGTCTTTGCTTTGCGCTAGCGGTCGGGAAGGCTTAATTAATCGCAACAAGCTTTTATTGGTCAGCGATCAACAGATTCTGTGTATCGGCAGTACCAAATGATTTGAGTGATAACCTACGGTTGATCATAGTGAATATGCGTACACACAATTTGTAGAACGGCGGATCTGCATGGCATGGTTGAAATTAGACCCTGTGTAGTTAGTGATAAGAAGCTTCGCTTGGGCAGAGCGTGTTCGCAAAGGACGCCATTTTTTCCTTTCAGACATGTGGGGTGTATAAATACAATTGCGGGGGAAGGGAGAGGATTCAGTCTCAGCGTCTAGCTACTGTGACAGTCGGCTTTCACGAGTTTTAAACAGTTTTGGTCTGCCGTGTTACGCGTCAGAACTATACGAATTGTGATTGCGAAGTTTCAGTGGTTTTTCGTGAGTGTCTGAAGCGCCGAGATATACCTCGGTTCCTATCCTTTATATCAACCTACCCCAAATTCCAAAACTATCCTTGGGTCGTTAGATAAGAACTTGTAGGTTAACTGATCTGAGTCTGAGTCTGGGCTTGGAGCGACCCTAAATTCCTTTTTCCTTCACCAAAGGGTTGCTATATTGGCTCTTAGGATATTCGCGGGCTAATCCTCTCCTCATTCCTTTCGAGTAGCGAGTTTTGAAATTCCCACACACACAGTCATTAAACATACAAGCACATTCAAATCAAACTCAACCATTTTCGAGTGGTGTCGATAATGGACATGGTATAACACTAGGATTTTAGACTAGGCTAGACAGGAGGTTAGTTGCGGCTAAACCTAGGTTGGCAGGGCATAGGGAGACTGTTTGATCGATGAGGTTCCGCGGATGGAAATAACAAATTCAGAACAAAGTTAAACCGGTGTCAACACAGATAACCTATCCTGTTGATATTTTGACATTTGAGTGTTGTCGGGGACGCGCGAAGAGATCAATTTACAGTCTAAAGTTCATTGTTTAGGACCGGGTAGGTGTTTTGCTTTGCCTTGGGTCAGGTTGGATTCAAGTTGCATCTTTAAATTAAATGTAAATTTCGATGGAGGTCTAATGTGTAGGCTGAGTCAAATATATATGATTAGGCTCAGTCGAGGACGTGCTGTGGCTAGTGGAATTCATAGATCGGAATTTACCGAAGTATGCATTTCGCTATGGTGTGGGTTAGATCTCCTAAAGCGCTAATGACTACGTTTCGATAACATCCAGCTCAAATTGCGCAGAGTTGAAGGTTTCAAAACGTTACGGACCTTTTGAGGTAACCGCTAGTTCAGAACCCATTTCGGAAAATCAAATCGCAATTGTGTAAACCGGTCTTTTCGGATCGTTATTGCCGTGAACTAACTATATAATTGGAACCACCACAAGCCGCTACTAGCGAGCACATGAAATATCATTGAGTACTCACGTCGTAAAACTACGACGGATATCTATACGATATCACAAACAAATATTATAAATTGTGGTCGACCACTAAAAAAAGTTCCAAGCGCCCATATATACAAAAAATAAATGGTACCATCACACATAAAATATAACAACGATCGATCTGGCGCAATACACCGCTGACTGATGCGAATTACCGGCTCGCGGACATATATGCTTTCTCTGTCTAACAGGAAACTGTAACTTGCTGAACCAAACTTCGTTCGACTATTGTACGCTTAACGAACTTCTCAACGAACGAGAAATTCAGACTTATCATTCTTAACTTACAAATCTTACAGCTGAATCGGGACATCTTATTTTGGGGTAGATAGAATAGACGATCATAGCTACTGATAGCAGTGGCTCGACCTTAGCCTTTGTGCCGTTACACTAACACTAAACTGGTCTCAACTTGCCTGAAATTTGGAAGTGAGCATTTGATATACTTGGTTTTACCAGCGTTTAACAATAAATTATTAACTGTGAACCAATTCAAGGTTAAAGACAATACACCATTAACATCATCAAAATCTGCTTTTTGGTTTTCAATTTTGAAGACCATTGAAGTATCATCAGCAAATAACACTATGTCAGTTAATTTCTCCACCATGAAAGGCAGATCGTTAATATATACCAGAAACAAGAAAGGACCTAATATGGAACCTTGTGGAACGCCAATTTTTACACCCGATCCATCAGATTTAACGCGTTAACTTCTGCCTTTTGAATTCTATTGCTTAGGTATGATCTTAGTAGATCCAACGCTTTATTTCTGACTCCGTAATGATTTAATTTATTAATAGCGTATTATGATCAACACAATCAAAACGCCTTCGACAGGTCGCAAAAAACTCCGATAGCATCCTGTGCGGTCTCCCATGCAGAATAAATATGAGATATAAGGGTAATACCTGCATCCGTAGTTGATTTACCCCCAGTGAAACCGTATTGTTTGGCGTGGAGTTGTTTGGTACGGTTGAAGTGTGAGAGCATTTGATTGAGTATAATCTTTTCAAATATTTTACTTAGTGTTGGAAGAACAGATATTGGTCTGAAATTTGAAGGATCACCCTTATCTCCCGATTTGAACAGAGGTATCAGTTTACTGTGTTTCATGAGGTCTGGGAAAGCCCCATCGTCAACACATTTATTGAATATATAAGCTAAATGTGGGGCTATAACTAGAATTACTGAACCAATGACTTTGACTGATATACCCCACAGGTCTTCCGTATTTTTATGTTAAGTAATTTAAACGTTTTGACAATGTCCTGGGGATATACATGATGAAATTTAAAATATACCTTACTGACGCTCGTGTTATTTTTTAATAAAGTCTCTGCTTCATATGGAGATGAATTTAGACGATCTGTTGTGAGTAGAGGTACATTGGTGAAGAATGTTTCAAAAGCTCGAGCAACATCATCGCTGGATTTAACAACATCATCACCTATCTTTAGGCAGAATTCATTGTCCCTTGGTATAACTTTGCCAGTTTCACGGTTTATTATTTGCCAAACTGTTTTCATTCTATTATTTGAATTTTGAATTTTTCTATTAATGTGTAAAGTTTTTGCGGTCCTACAAACCAACTTGAAAGTTTTGAAATATTTTTTAACATAGTTATGAAATTTTCGATCAAAGTTATAGGTTTTTTGATCATAAAGGTCATACAAGATAACTCTACTTTTACGAATCCCAAACGTTGCCCAGTCATAAAATTTCGATTTACCGTTGTAGTCACTGACTTTTTTAATTTAAAAACTTTATTGAATTCTGTCTGAATAATGTTGAAGAAGTCTGAGTAGATTTTGTTTGGGTTCTGTTCATTAAAATCCGGTAGTGGCAAATTCATATCTAAGTTTTTCGTATATGTCTCTAGTCTATGGGATGTAATAGGCCTATAAAATGATGCACCAGTCTTATTCTTGATAGCAATTGGGAATGAAACTGTTTGACCACTGTGATCGGAAGGTAAGCAGTTAAATACACTTTTACTTGTGAATGCACAGTCACAAAAAACGTTATCTAAACAAGTTTGGCTGGTAAGTGTAAATCTAGTTGGACCTAAAAATACATGACTTAGGTTAAACGATTTGAATAAAGTTATTAATCTTTGTTTCATTGTTGTTCCTACAAGCAAATCTACATATAAATAGGGCCCTAGAAATTTAAAAAATCTCTGCATAAATCTTGTCTTTGTTGAGGTGGTTATAAAAACTCTATCTTTTCGTCTTTTAGAACTAGGTGTATACTCAAGTGTTTGGTGTTGTTTTAGCAGAAATTTCTGAATAAAAAGTTGTCTAACAGTCAAAACGTCACAGAAATGATAAAGTTCTTCGGTCGGAAAGATCCTGGGTTTAAAGGTGCAGACCTTTAAAACAGCACGTTGAGCAAGCTCCAATGACAAAAGAGTTCCCTTATTTGCACCTCCCCAACATGTTATGCAATATCTCAAAAGAGATTCGCATAGAGCGAAATAAATATTTTTTAGTAGTTGTTCAGGCTTCTCAGCACCTAATGACCTCGTAGGGGCCCATCAGCTACGAGGTTGCCAAAACCAAACGTACGTCGACCTCCCCGGTGGAATTGACGGTTCGCAAATAAACCGCTGCCGCAAACAGGGACATCCCGTTCGAGGTAGGTGCTGACCCATCAAAAACAACTCGAATCTTGCCGTTAGGGGTTCGCAGGACGGCATGGTGTGGAAGGAAACAATGATCCTAAGATCTCCAGTCCACACCCGATACCGACATGTGTCCTAACGACTCATACTCCCTCATGAAATCGACGTATTTTTGTTTAAATACGGCGTCCCTTGACATCCTACGCTCCATCGACATCAATCTCGTCTCAGCCATCTTCCTAGATTCTCCTAGTGGCGGTCGATCGGCCCTGAAAGGCAGTCGAGTTACAAAACAACCAGAACGAAGGCGACTAGTACTATTCTGGTAAAACAACTCGCACTCTTCTTCATCTGCGTCGACTCGACGAACGGTGGGAGGTTCCTCTATCTCCCAGAAACGTTGGATAGCGTCTGACAACGCTGAGCCAATAAGTATGCCATCTGACTCGGCAGGCCTAACCATTGGTAATGCCGGACCCATGATCACGTGACCAAACAAAAGAACTCGCCGATCCGACAACAGAAACCTACCCAGAACGTCTGCTCCCAGTAGCAGGTCGACCGGGGCTGGAGTGTCAAAATCGGGATCCGCCAACTTGAGTCCTGATGTCAGGAATCGAACGGCCGGATTCAACTTCACCAAGGGGTGTCTGCCCATGACATGCGTCATTACTAAAGCTTGCACGGATGTTTTTGTCAAAATGTCATAACGTGGAGAGAACGTGATCACCGATTGACCAAATACATTCGTAACCGTAACATTCCCCACGCTCCGTATTGATTTATTATACCTATTTACCTTGAGGCCCAACCATTTTGCTAAATCATTCGATACAATGCAGCCCTGAGCTCCAGAATCTAATAGGGCGCGAACGTATGTTGGGTTGCCCGCCAAATCCTAAACAAGCACAGAGGTGATCGGTAACACCACCGTCTCCAGTTGGGGGGCAACAAATGGTTGGGCCGCAAATTCCTAGCGAGGGCCCCCGGGGCCCCACTCTGCCTGTAACCGATCAGGTATGCAGCTATACGCCAGAGGGTCCCATTGTACAAATGGCCCACGCGCCTGTTCCATTGCCACCCTACGATTTCCCGTAAAGGGGGGTGGGCGTGAATTCAACCGTGGCCGCTCCATGAGCGGGGGGACATCACATGTGACCAACGAGGACGAGGCGACGAGCGGGGGGACAACTGAGGCGGAGTCCGGACCGCACCCGCATAGCTCGAAGGTGTCCCATGCCACCCGCCCGTTACGGCCTGCTCAACACACCCAATGTCCCGCTGAGTCGGATGCTGAGTCGCAACCGAAAACTCAGGGCCCCTCATGTAATGATCCTGAGTGCGGCCCTGCACCCTAGTACTGCCCTGTGCACGTGGGGACGTTGGCCCCTGAGTTGCGCTCCGATTCGCAAACGAATTCTCAGGGCCCCATGCCGTGTCACCCTGGGTACGGCCCTGTGGTGGCTGTTGGCCGGACCGGTTCATGCACAACAGATTTTTGTGGGGCCCACCACAATATCCGCACATTTGTGTGCGCGTGCAGTCCCTAGCCATGTGTGGCCCGAGGCACAGGAAACACCAGCTCCGCTGCTTGGCCATCCGGCGCCGTCCCTGAACCCTAAGTTCCCCGAACTTATTGCAATTGGCCACAGCATGGCCAATCTGCCTACAACATGGGCAGGTCTCACCATGTGGGGTCAATTCACTCACAGTCCCATACGACTGCCGGTTGGTGCGGTCCTTCCTCGTCGGAGGGCCCCTACTCACAGCGCTCCCGGCAGCTCTCTGTGGCTCCGAAGGATGGGTGACCGTCAACCCCAAATTCTCTGCCCGTCGAGCCTCCTCTTCCAAAAATCCGACCAAGTCGGAGAAGGCGGGCAGGTCCTCGGCCGACCTCCCGTGAGACTGTTCGAAACGAGTCTGCACGTCAGCGGGTAGGCGGGAAAGTACAATGTACAACAGTAGGTACGACCATTCACCAACCGGAAGTCCAAGATTCTCTAGAGCCTTGGTGACGGACAGCAATGGGTTCAAAACCTCCGTCTGTATGGCCCCGACCTTGTTCACAACCGGGATGCTGAACAAACGGTTCAGTTGGGCATCGGCCAACCTCCGTTTGTTGTGGTAACGTCTGACCAACAATTGCCTGGCCGTCTCATAGTTACCCTCCGTAACTGTCAAATGAGCGACCAGCTCCCTAGGCTCACCCCTCAATGCTGCCACCAGCTGAGCCATCTTGATAGACTTGGTAAAATCCGATCGCATGTGCACCAAACTGTCGAACAGATTGATGAAGCTCATCCATTCACCGGACACGCCGTCAAAGATAGGCATAGTTATGGCAGGTAACCTGGACCTCGATCCCTGATGCGGCAGAGGTGCTTCAATGTCACCACCATGGCTGGACTCGCGCTGTCTACGTATGTCCGCAGCCTTCTGCGTGATAGCAGCTGCCATCACCATACATTGGTCGACATCCCCTATCAACCGTGACAGCCTGTCAGGTGCACAACCATCAACTGATGCCGCCTGCGCGGACAATTCGAGCACCCTATTGTAACGTTCCTTAACGTCCATAGACCGCTCCAATACCACATCATGCCTATCTAAACGGTCTATCAGACCGTGTGCGGAGGAAAACCATCTGAGTTCCTTAGAAACACCCTTCTGGATTTCAAATAACGACGTGATCGGAACGATACTTACTCACAATTTGCAGTAGTAACTCAATTTTATTGGACCCTCCAGTCTATAACCCAAACGAGGGAATCCTAAACTAAAACTTAAGCAATGTTGTTTTCCTTAAACAATAGGAACCGAGTTTTATATCTATATAAATTATATTTATATAGTCAATTATCAAATATTATATCTATATAGTCAATATTAGTTCAAGTTATAAATTGCTATAAATTGAAAACAATGTAATAGCCTGCTATCAATAGATGTAACTACCTATGTTAACCAAAACATTCATTCAATAGCATTACTAGACCACTAATAGATTGACTAACTGGTTATTCAATGCAAATTTCAATTCAATATCTGTCTGTCTACTACCAGCAATAGACTTATAGCTTACAATACCACCAATCTATGTGGATACAGGAACAACCAAGTTACTTAACCGCCTATACCTACAGATTGATAGTCCCAAATCGTGCCTTCCTGGAGCCCTTGACGGCTGCAAATCTCAGGAAACCACGCTCTGCTACCAAAATGTTCAGGCTTCTCAGCACCTAATGACCTCGTAGGGGCCCATCAGCTACGAGGTAGCGTGACGATCAGGTGCCAAGAAGTGATGAACGTCGGCGATTCACCGAGCCAAAGTTATGTGGGGTAGATCTAACCTGGTCTGTGCTTCGGACCCGTCAACCTCCTGTCTCTCTGCAAGGCCCGGGCGCGCCCTAGGCTCTTCTTGGTAGACAGGTTCTTCAGCCAACCACGTATGACTGGCGGGCCAGCGTCAATGTGCACAGTGGTCCAACACAGGTTATGTTCTACGTGGTAAATACAAATCGGGCACGAAAATCCGTTTTTTATCTGGTTCGAGAGACAACGGCACACTCAGCTATATTAACAATCCTGAGGGAATCCCGAATACATTCCAGATGGCCTGCGATTTAATTTCAATACCCTAACCAAAACGCGTTTACATTGCGAGGGCTTTCGTCTGTCAGTTGTCAAAACTGCCTGATTGACAGCTAACGTCAAAATTAAAATGACCGTTCAGAAAACATCGATCGAATATCGATTTGGAATCGAACAGTAGTGATGCATTGGTATCGTTTCTCAAATTTTTAAATATATATATATTAGTTTACGGACTTTGCCACTTAGAGTTTGTATATGTTTTTTAAAATTTAAGTTCCGATCCAATGTTATGCCTAAATGTTTGATTGTAGGGGTTCTTTCTAAGGTTTTACATGAGCAGTTAGTTTCATCTTTACATATATGTGAGGTCAAATTAAAACCAGCAGAAGGTTGGGTCGTGTTGTTTATATAGAAGGTCAAATATTTAGTTTTATCGGCGTTTAAGGTTAAAATATTATGCTGCAGCCATTTCGATATCATATTAAAACCGTTTTGTGCGTTTTCAAAAACTTGTGTCCAATTTCTTCCTTTGAAAAGCAGAACGGTATCGTCAGCATAAGTTACTATGTTGCCATCGGGAAGTTTAAGGCTGCAAAGTTCATTAATATATATCAAGAATAGAGTCGGTCCAAGAATGCTGCCTTGAGGTACCCCCCACTCTTCCGGCTGGGTAGTGCTCATATATTCACCTATTTTTACCCTTTGCTTTCTACCAGATAGGTAGCTTTTGAAAAGATTGAGTTGGTTACCCCTTACACCAAGAGAATCAAGCTTAGATACAAGTAGTGGGATCGAAACCGTATCGAACGCATTGGCCAGATCAAGAAAAATCCCCAAACATCTCTCTCCTCTATCCAAGGACTCAGTTATGAAGTCAGTGACTACATGAACAGCATCGGAGGTAGATTTTTTGGAACGAAAACCAAACTGTCTCTCTGACAAGATGTTGTTGCTTTCTAAAACGTTCATTAATCGGTTGTTTATTATACGTTCCAAGATTTTAGATATGGATGGGAGGATCGAGATAGGTCTATAGCAGTCGGCACGGTCCCGATCACCCCCCCTTGTGAATAGGAATCACTACTGATCTTTTCAAAGCATCAAGGAAAATACCAGTATCCAAACAGAGATTAAATATGTAGGACAGATAAGGTACTATGATTTTGTTATTTTGCTTTAAGATTTTGTTCGGGATATTGTCCCAACCTACTGAGCACTTATCTTTAAGCTGCATGACAAGTCTATTTACCTCATCAGTGTCCGTACTAATTAGGATGAGCGAGTCTGATCTACTGACTGGCATGACGCTCTCCTGAATTGTTTCCTGGTTTTCTATTTTTTCTGCTAACTTTTTACCGACATTGACAAAGTATTCATTAACAAATTCTATTGAGTATTTAGCAGATTTTTCTATTTTTAATAATTCATTTGGTTGATTTTTTGTTTTAGTAGTAGATGTTATTATTTTTATGGCTTTCCAAATTTCCTTGCTGTTTAATCCGGCTTTATTAAATAAAGATTTTTCGTAATTTCTCTTAACTTTCTTTTATAGGTTGTTGCAGAAATTTCTGTACCTGTGGTAGGTTACTTTTAAGGTCTCATTCTCTGGGTTTGACATAAACTTTTTATGTAAATTGTCCCCATTTTGTAGACATTTTAGCAGACCAGGCGTTAGCAATGCTTTGATGATCCGTTTATTTGAAGGTACCTTATGGGTTGTCTTGTTTTTATCCAGTACGGTCTGTATCAATCCAATAAGTTCATCTAGAGCTGTGTTGGGATCATTTATTTGGTATATGTATGCAAAATTTATATTAACTAGATCATCTGCAAATTCCTGGAAATTTATTCTACTATAGGTACTAGATGGGACTACTATCTTCTTCTGTTCGAGATCCAGGCAAAAAAGGACAGCTTTGTGATCTGTAACTGTAGAGTGAAGAACAATTGTAAGGAATTCCTTCTTAGTTTTAACTAGAACATGATCTAAGCATGTGCGACTAGCGTCTCTCGTAATAAAGGTATGGCCAATAAGTAGACCGCAAGAGGCTAAAATATTTAGGTATGGTTCAGCATCTGGATAATTATTCTCTGGATTAATATCGATATTGATGTCACCCGCTACAATGATATTTTTAAAGGCAGAGATCTCCTGGATTGACTCGCTCAGGGATGCTAAGAAGTTATCGAGCTTTTTATATGAAGGTGAGCGATATATAGCGACTATGGCAGTGTCATCACCATACTTGATCAGCAAACTATTACCTCTTAACTAACTAACTATACCTCTTTAAATAACAGTTCTTGTATTCCAATATTCAGGTTGTCTTTGAAGTAGATGACAACCCCATCATTCTGATTGTTGAACGTTTTGTTGGCATATGAATTATAGCCCATTAGTGTAGGGATGATAGGCGCACGTGATAGCCAACACTCGGTTGGAATAATAATGTCACATTCAAACTTTAGATCATTGAGAAGAGCAATGAATCCAGGCATATTACAGCCAATACTCCGTATATTTTGTGTTATTATACGAAGCTGATTTGCAGAGGCAGGGCAATGTTTATGGCAGTTTAGAGTATCTGTATGTATAGCGTTACAAGTAAGGAAATCATCAAGATCATTATTTATGTCATTTATAGAATCGAATTTTGTTAGAAATAAATAAATTATCAATTCCAATACGATACTGAAAGATAGAGCTTTCCCTATAATATGATTTAAGCCGTATTTTATTATGCTTTGTGAAATTGGGTACCCGCGCAATTGTTTTACTAGTTCAGATTTTGATGACGAACATCTATGAATAACTGTTGTGAGTGTTGGAATAATATTGAGTTTTATGTGTGTTTTTGATGTGTATGTGTGTGTAAATTTGTCAAATGTGGTTATAATGTAACGTGTGTTTAAGACAGAAGTTATTTTTAAAGAAATTAAGAAGAATACAAGACAACTGATGACCATAGATATGCTTATGAGTCTACCTAAGACTTTCTTCATAGTTGGAACAGAGTTATAATAGAGTCATTTTGTAGATTTAAGCTTTTCAATATCACTTTCATACGTAACGCGTACATACGGCAGATTTTCTGTTTTACGAAGATAAATTAATCCACGCGATGACCAGCAATACATATAGTTGAACTCCTTAGCAAATTCACGAGCCTTGTAAAATAGTTGCTGTGTCTTGTGTGTTAGTGTTTCCGAAATAAATACGCCCTTTTTAGGTCCCACGACATTTAGATGAAGGGTGTTCAGTTTGTCATCGTTAGATTTATTCTTATTAAAATCTTTTACGGCCCGCAGCACGCTATCTTTTTTTATAATGCTACAGAAATCGACCACTATGGGTCTCGTAGCGTCTTTTCTAGCGCTAGTTCTGTATATATCCTTTACTTCCGAATCTTCAAGTTTGATGCTCAAAGTAGATGACAGAGTCTTCAGAACATTACAGAGATCACTTTTTGATTCCGGTTTATGGTCTTCGACCGGCTTGCAAGGTATATTGCGGATCTCAAGGCAGGATGATCGGGATTTTCGCTCAAAAAACTCCAGCTTCTCTTCTAGGGCCAGTATAGTTTTCTTATCTAGGCGTTTTTCCTGTTCTAAGTCCTCAATACGCTTAAGCATTTCGTCATACTTTTCCGACATGTAGTCAATGCTTTTAGTTATCTCGTTATTTTGATCTCTAATGACCGTCATGGATTCTTGGAGAGCGTTTAAGCGAGATTCTACATTCAGTGTGACTGACGAGAACATGCCGCGCATCGTATTCATAAATGCTCGAAAGTCTTGTGTGTCATCTGAACCGTCATGCTTTCGTTTTCCCGCGCGAATGCATTCACCCTCGTTCAGGTTAGGCGTTGAGCCATACTGCTGCATTGAACTGCCCAGACGAGCTACACCACTCAATAAAGGAAGCGGTATCGTGGAGTGTGAATGAAGAGTCGAAGATGCGGCGGGGACGATGTTTGCGCTGGCTAGGGATGCGTCACACAGAGCGGGGGTGCCATCTTTAGTTAAAAACGCTTCCATGTTTGCGGGGCTCTGTAACTTGGGCGGGGGGGGGGGAGGGGAGCGTTGTACCTTAGTCATAGTAGTGAGGTATCACGTAGTCCGCCAAATGTACCAGGATCGCAGAGTTGCGAGGAGCTAAGCAAGAACTTAGATGGCAAGTGTTCCGTGATTGGTCAGGAGGCGACGCTATTCTCTTTCCAGGGTTACTACCCACCGTCAGCAGTAGCGGGTATGTCAGGGCGGGACGGCCAGTGTTCCGTGATTGGTTGAGGCAGGGCTATACTCTTGCGCAGGGTTACCACCCACCGTCAGCAGTAGTGGGTGTATTAGGGCTGGGTAGGTATGCGGGCGTGGTCAGGGTCTGGGTGAGAGGACTGGGTGACTCACGCGTGGCTGAAGGACAGCTTCGGTCTGTAGGCTCCCGGCTGTTTATGCACTCCTAATATAATGCGCGGATTAAATTGAATTTAAAACTTTTAAATGGTTAAAAATAATTTGATAAGGGTTTGGCACGTCTACTCAAGTCGAGATTCGAGGGGGGAGAGTATTTTATGTTTATTTTGTGGGCAAGAAACGGAGATGCCTTGCCTTGCAATAATAATCGTAATTCAAAATTTTGGTAGTACCCATTAGATATATATTTAGTGTTATGATTTGATTCGTGCCTTTCGCAATAATATTGTCTATTTATTGTGTTACGGAATATGTTTGCCTTATCATGGTATAAATCGCAGTATGCCGAATACCTGTCGTTGTACAATTTGCCAACTCTTTACAGGAACGCATTTTCCCTGTTATTAGTGTTAATCTGAGGGAGATACAGTTTGAGAAGGTTCCGTCTAGTGGATTTAGTACCGGGGACCTGAATGGACAGTTTGCTGAGTAAGTCAGAAACGTCGACGGTGTCTGTCGCTAATGCCGATAGGAAGGTAAGATCAGCTGCCTCTCTGCGTTGTGCGAGTGGCAGTAGGTAATGACGTCTACAGCTATCTTCGTAGTCTGTGACACATATGAAGTCTTGAATCTGTAATTTAAGTAACTTAAAAACTTTTTCTGGATATTTTCTACTTGGTTTATATATATTTCATACTTGGGATTCCATACTTGTGAGTATTCTAGTTAGCTTCTAATAAGTGTGCAACAAAGAATATTTACTGTTTTTGCAGATTTAAAGTCCTTAGAAGTTCTTAATACGAAACCTAAAGTTTGAGATGCCTTTTTTATGATTTTATTGATATGGGTGTCAAGAATCAACTTAATATCAGGGGTGACTCCTAGATCTCTGACATTAGAAACTCGGTAAAGTTCTTGTGAGTGGATTAAATACTGTGAGATTACAGGACTGAATTTCCTAGTAAAGATGATGACACAGCATTTACTTTTGTTGAGATCGAGTTTATTTAGCCTGCAGTATTCTTCGAGTGATTCTAAATCCGATTGAAGTAGTTGTGAGTCAGTTGGTGAATTAATAATTTTGAATATTTTCATATGGTCGGCAAATGGCAGAGCTTTTGAGATTTGAAAACATTTGTCAATATTGTTGATGAAGATTGCAAATAATAAAGGAGCCAGAATTGAGCCTTGGGGAACTCCTAAGGGGATTGTGATATGTGCTGAGGTGTATCCATTGAGTACCACTGATTGGGTGCGGTTGTTAACGAATGAAGAGAACCATCTCAGAAAATCACCACGAATCCCTGCAAATTGAAGTTTGAATAGTAGGATACGATGATCTATACGGTCGAATGCCTTAGATTAGTCTGTGTAGATCACGTCCACCTGACCTCCCCTCTTCATACCTTCGAGAACATCCTCCAGGAAAAGTACTTCGTTAGTCACTGTCGAGCGATCCTGTATGAACCTATGCTGTAAGGGGCTAAAAGTGAGTTTAAGTGCTTTGTATACTTGACTATAAATATTTTTTTCAAACATTTTAGCAAAAACACTAAGCTTCAAAATTGGTCGGTAGTGTTCTATTTTAGTATTGGAGCCTTTCTTATGCATTGGTGTTACTAATTCCATTTTCTAAGCTGTGGGTACGATACCTTGAAGAAGAGATCTTCTGCAAAGAATAACAAGAGGCCGATATATACTGTCCGCACAACCAGTGATAAACATTGGGTGAATACATAAATGAAAACTTATTTTACGTTCGTAAAATATTAACACCTTTGTCAAAAATTGCGATGTACATAATTTCAACACTAGAAATAAAAATAAACTGAATGTACCTAGATTTCGGTTCGAGAAGGTTAATGGTTCATTTATGGGGAACTGTATACCCTTTTATAATATGTTATCAGAGGGAATTGATCAATTGCCCATGCACAGGTTTAAAACATTTATTAAGGCTTATCTCATAAAGAAATATTAATGGTTATGCTATAGATAAAACTGCATGGCCTCAATGCCCCAAGCTCCATGATAGTGATGATAATAGTAATCAACCATACTTTTACAAATGCAATAACGTAAATTAAACCTTTCAGAAACCGAGATTAGTTGGGACGGGTCGCGATTTTTAACCTTATGCCATGGAAATAAAATTTAAAACCTCTAACGGAAAAGTGGCGTTAGCTGACACCGGTGGTATTCAAGAAGTTAATAGTCTGGTAACATAATTAAGTGTGAAAAAGTGCTATGTAGGGTGACTCATAACAATTTATTAGTTTTAATGTAGATTACAAGTATGTTACCAAGAAACCAGAGTTTATAGTCATGCTCATTAAAATGTCTTTTCTTGCGGCAGCTCTGTGTATCCGGTTGCTCCCATCCCTCAAATATGGCAAGGGGGTGATGGCTGGTGCACAATTCATAGTCGTGAATGGGTGCTGCTTGGGGGGACTGGTCCAATCTGGTTTCCCATCAGTTATGTTCATTACGGCTTGTCTTTGTTCTTATTTATTTATTTTGTTAGATTGTTAATTTGAGACATCTTATAGGCTCTTATGGATATGATGTTATAATATTTTCATTAGATTAGATAATTTTTATATCGTACATTGTGTAAAAAAAAAAATCGAAAATGGAAAAAATTACATCCCCGTAGAGTTTCTTGGTGCTATCTTCTCTGACGGGCGTATTTCCGAAGCACTGGTAGAGTTCATGAAGTTTATTTTTCCTGTGCGAGATTCAGCCATGAATCACCACTTGAAGGAGAAATTTCATTTTTCAAACTCTAATCAGTTATATACTCATTAGTTTAGTTGATCATATTTGATTTATTTTTTATTTTTTCCATGTATATGAACATTACTATAAATGATTTGATTTGATTTAGTTTTATTGCGCGCTAGGATTGTCCTGTTTTATAAATTCTCCGGTCTTGCCTAGGTTTGCTGGAAGAAATCTCTCTTTAGAGATAAGCTCTTCTTGTAACTTTCTGTAACTGTATTGTCTGTGCAATAAATAATACGAATATGAATAGGTCAACTTTGCCTAAGAAATAATTTTTAGTTTAAAATTTATGATTTTATTGATACATATCACGGAAACAATGACTTAGTGGCATAGAGTTTTCCAAGAGAGATTCATAGATCAATGCCAAAGATCGCACGGCTTTTGTTGACTAATATTTTTGTGTGTTTTGTGATGAAAACCTTCAAAAAATGTGTAATTTAACTTACCTTTAACTAGTCAAAATAAATAGTCACTCAGAAACAGCTATTATTACGTTATTCAATCAAGCATATTATAAAATAACAATTCAAGGATAGTTCACTCGTATATTTTATACTGGCTGATAAGCTAACTGTATATTGCCCACAAGAATATGTATCATGATACAAACGGACATAAGTTCCCCGTACCAAGTTGTCATTTATGCCACTCACGATGACTTCTGAATTACAACTCGATGAGGGGCAGCCATACAATATAAGACAATATATAAAGTAAAATTCATCAGAATAAATACCCCTCTCAATAAAACGCACAAAAATGACTATTTGAAACAATATAAATACAAAAATCATGTTATTCGGCCATTCTTTAGTTGTCGCCTATAGAGGTATATAATACAGCCAATAGTAGCAGCAGTAGTGAGCACATCCAGGATATTGAATAAAAGTTATTATGTATGTTATTATTGCACAAGATTTACACAAGATGGGGGCCCGACGCTCGACGAGTCTTTAAGGAGATCTCCAAAAGACTCATCGATGAGTCGGGCGATCCCAGGGCTGGCTCCTACCTCGCCCAGCGGATTAGTCTGACTATACAGCGAGGTAACGCTGCCAGCATGTTGAGCACCCTGCCTCGCGACGGTAGCGACCTAAAGGATATTTTTTATTTAGTTTAGTTGTATATTTTAATTTTTTTAATTTTTCACTTTCATTTAGTGTTGTATATATAGGTAGTTTAGCTTTATAATTTATATAACAAACAAGTAATGGTAATAAAATAAATAGATTTATAAATAAAGACTAGCATTTATAGTCATATCATGTGAAAATGAAATTACATACTGCATATAAACTGACGAGAAATGAAAAAGTTCCACCCACAAAATGCCGACCAACACCTTAATATCTCCTAAGACTTTTTAATTGGTAATATTCCGATGCGCTGCTAATTGTACTTCAATATTTCAGACGGCGTCATTAAGCTAGGCCTTTCCCGTATAGGAGTAATTTGGTGCTATGTCACTGGAACTCAGTTCATTGCTCGTCAGTGTATAATGTGTCACTTATAGATATCATGATATCGCAATTGGCTGCTAGGGTACAATAAATCGTAAGAAAATATACGTACATTATAATTAATGGTGGCAGCAATGCACTTTATACACCACTACATATTCTTCCTGAAATTAATATACCATTCTTTCTTAAACATTCAAATAATTATTTTGTAAAATCAATCAATCTCTAAATCAAACCAATTCTCAGAAACTATGACACAAACCCGCTTGTAATCACAATTACAATTAAATTAATCTGTCTTAAACATTCACACAATTATTTTATAAAGTTTAATGTCTAATCCAAACCAATTCTCAGAAACTATAATTCAAACCCGCTTGTAACGCAACACTCATGACTTTCGATTTGACTCGTTCCAATCTTTATCAAGCCAACTTAAATAAAACTTTTGCAATAAATCATTGTGTGATCCTTTATTCTTCTTTCTTTATTCACGAGATCATTTGTTTGATCCTTCATTATTGCGAACTCTCTTGAGCAATCCTTCACACTCGTAAAATCATTATTTTGCGATCCTTCATTCTCGCGCACTTATTTGAGCAATCCTTCAAACTCGCTAAATCATTATTTTGCAATCCTTAATTTTCGCGAACTCATTTTTGAAAGTTTTGAAAGCTTAAAACTATAGCACAGCTATTTCCTTCTAATCAGCAGCACCACTGCCAACAGTGATATAGCCAATTATGAAAATTGGTCATTGACAAATGAATTTAAAATGACATCGTTCTTCATTAAAATTTTGTTATTATCTTGAGAGACTTTTATTATTTAGCAAACATATATCTTGGATGGGAAACTTAATCATTGTGAAGGGTCAGAAAAATTATTCACAAGAGAATACAGACACAACAAACAATGTGTGTAATTTGATAAGAAGATATAAAACATAATTTATGTAATCACCCAAAGGACTTGTAAGAGATGTTTTCAATAAATGATTATTATTATCACCACAATAATACATTTAATATAATTACTAACATATGCCTATCATATTTACTCCAAATATTCAGTTATAAATTAAAAACGGGCTACTAACGTTCAAAATATGCTAATAACTGGTTCAACGGTCACACAAAAAATATATTTCGAATAATCAAGCAAGCTCCTTATTTTGCAATAATAATTCATGCAGTAAACGCTGCTTATGAGTCGAAGATGAGCAACAAAAATAAATAAATAAAATTATACAGCAACGGTGACAACGCCTTCAAAACGCCGAAGACTAACATTTAAGAATATGTTCACAGCATTTTTTGTTTATGACTATGATTACTCCGAGTACACAGCGAGAATCATCCTCATACAATATCATGCCGTTTCGAGACAATCAAGGGCTGTACTTCGACTACGATTGGAGACTAGTCATTACCTACATCACGACGTCCTATTAGAAATAATATCAAGGACCACGTTACGCATATCAAGAAACAACTAAATAAATCATCCATAACACACTATCATAGTCCAATCTAATCCACACCACAAAACGAAGAAAACGCGGACCAATTAATGGCGTCGGACATATAAACTTATTGTGCGGAGTTCCAAACGCACGTTCTTAGAACAATATGAGAAAGACATACTGAAGACATCAACTAACGATAACCATTTCCAAAACCTCATCAAGAATCAAACCATAGTTCTGAAAGCTGAAGGTAGCATCACAAAAAGAAATGATGAGATCATGAATCAACAGTTCAAGATCACCAAACAACGACCCTTCAATGCAACTAGAGAGGCAGACGAAGAAAAAGTTGACAACAGGATCGCAATGTCCATCACCTCGTCAGAATTGGCAGCAAATATCATTATATCACATCTACGGCGCATACAACAATCTGAAATGTATATTAAGTTGCAACTGCGACACCAGCACGTGCGGACGCTTCCTAGCAGCGTCCGCCACAATGCCCTGTAACACCGCGACGACGTAGTTTTCGAAAACCGATTCCACCATGGCTTTATCAGCCAAGAGCGCGAACACCATCTTGGTGAACGAGCTCCTCGTCTTCGTGCAACAGAAGCTGGACGTGATGGGCGAGCTCTCCCTGGAGCAGATCTGCCCGACCAGCTTCAAGGAGGCTGAGGTTGCCGCCGCCAAGACCGTGCTGCACGAAACCGCCGTCACCACCGTGCGTCTCGTGGCGCGGAGGGGTGCGAGCGAGAAATAGGATCTCCAGGACATCTTCCAGGTATTCAAGGAGACCGAACTCAACGACGATCCGACTTACGTGGCCCAGGACCTCAACAAGCTGCCGTCGGTGAAATTCGACCACGTCGACGTCACGCGGCTGCTGAAGGAAATTGTGTGGCTGCAGGCCGACGTCACCGAAATCCGAAGCAAGTTGGAGGCTTCGGAAGGCATTTTTGATGACGTCAAACTTGAATTGTCGGCATTGCATCAGGTTGATACCTCGCTGCCGACGCAGCAGTTATTTATTATGATAAATAAGCAGGAATAAATCATTACAAAATTATTAACAGCAAGTTCTGTTTTGAGCTAGATTAACCCCATACAGTGCCGTCATTTAAGTAATCTTGAACATTGTAATATCCCTTTTTCGACAAAGTCGCTTTTCTTTTTAAATTGCTCAAACGGCAACTTCGAAATCTCCAGAGGTATCTTATTGTAGTAGAGAATGCACTGACCCTTGAAAGAATTGCTAACCTTCGCGAGTCTTAACCGTGGCGCACATAGTCTGTGATTATTTCTTAGGTTAACATTACAACTATCGCTATGTTTGGAAAATGTTGTAAGGTTCTTGCGTATATACATTATATTAGGTTGAAGTGTGAGAGCATTTGATTGAGTATAATCTTTTCAAATATTTTACTTAGTGATGGAAGAACAGATATTGGTCTGAAATTTGAAGGATCACCTTTGTCTCCCGACTAGAAGAGAGGTATCCGTTTACTATGTTTCATAAGTTCTGGGAAAGCTCCATCGTCAACACATTTATTGAAGATGTATAAGCTATGTGTGGGGCCATAAGTAGAATTATTGAACCAATGACTGACTGATATACCCTATAGGTCTTCAGTATTTTTTAAGTTAAGTAATCTGAAAATTTTGACAATGTCCTGGGGATATACACGATGAAATTTTAAATTTTCATTACTGATGCTATTGCGGTTTTTTAACTAAGTCTCTGCTTTATATGGAGATGAATTAAGACTCTCTGTTATGTGTAATGGCACATTGGTGAAGGGTTAAATGGTTATGTTTTTGCGAATACTTGGTCATATTACATATTAGGCTAATTTAAACTGATCGTTACCAAGTAAATGTATTAATTCAGTCTCAATAGGTGTTTCATGTCGTGTCTACAAATCCACAGCTCTATCATGTGATAAGGAGACTAAATTATCTTTATGTAATTTGCCTACTAGTTTGTTTTTTGGGGATATTGCTTTTTTAGCAATGCCGTGCCATTACCATGTCACGACCACGCAGCCCCTGCGTGATCGTCGTAAGTGTGACGTCACTGATGCCCCACACCACACACTACACCGCGGACCCGCTACCTGTCCCGCTGCCGCTCCCGGTCCGGATAGTGGGCGATGTTCAGAGCCAATATTGATAGAAATCCGCAAAATGATGTACAAGATAGCCGTTTGGTACAAGATAAAACTTTAGGGTATCTTAAGTTTAATACAATTAAAAATTTAAAAAAAAGTGGCGGGTCGCCAGGCAGATGTGACACATCTACATTTATTACTACAGGAATTTATAAATAATAAATACCTAAAACAAAATATGGTGTGAAGCAAAGGAAAAATAGTTTTTTTTTTTTTATTATTTCAATAATAATAATAATCACCGAACATACATTCATTAATATAAAAGAAAATATATTAGTACCTATTTTTAATACAGATATTCATGAAAGTGAAAAAACTGAATTAAAATTGATGAGATGATTTAAAAATCAGGGCCCGGAGCTTTCCAGCCACTCGTTGTCTTGCCATACCTATTAGAGAGTTCTCAAGTTTGTGCAGCACGGGCCCTAAAGCCCAACATTGAGAGAACAAGTGAGATGCGCAATTCCTCGGATAATTATCTCTTTATAAGCTTTCAGAAACCCCATAAGAGAGTGCCATCTCAGATTTCGGGCCACTGGGTAAAAAATATCCTTACTGATAGCGGTATCAACATATCATTGCGTAGTGCGCACAGCACATGGCACGCGTCCATGTCGGACCGCACCGCGCGGGCGTTCAACTGGAAGTGGTAAGGAAAGCTACGGGCTGGTCCCAGTCCTCACATGTTTTCCAAAAATAGTAAATAAAGATGTAACTACTTCTAATAGGGATGATTTATAATGTTGTTTTCAAAGCTAGCAGCTAAAAAGTATATTTTTTTAATTAGAATGTTTAAGTTCTTGGTAATTAGACATCAAATATCACAAGGTAAGTTCATTTGATTTTTATTTATCGTAGGTTAGATAATTTAAACGCCAGTAACAGATCTGAACATTAGACGGTCAGTATATCAAGTACGCACTAATAGATGTAGGTAGGTTAAGATAGATTAATATAGAAAAATATATATAAGCGTCAGTTAACTTTAACGGAGCAATGAGAATATGATAGCTAGTAGTATATACGAGACATAAAAATATAAGTATCAGTATAGGTGTGTAATCAATAAAACCTAGAGAAAAATACTCATGTGAGCAGCAGTTAAGTTTAACGGAGAGTTGAGCATACGTTAGCTCAATTACATAAAGTATCTGTATAGATCAGACATGGCTAAAACCTAGGAAGATAAAAAGTAGTTATGCTTTTAACTTTAACTTAAAAAAACCGAGCTCTATTTCTTCTTCCCCGGTCGGGAAGCGAATGAAGTCTGTGTACATGAAAAGTCCTCATCAAAACTTTCGCTGCACGGAACCACAAACCAAAACATCATCTGTGTATATATCGATTCATAATTGGCGGAGTAATCGCGTAACAAAAAAAAGATGAATTGTGGAACTCCTCCTTTTTGAAGTTGGTTTCAGAATACGGAGGTCAATGAAGTTATAAATAGATTTTATCAGCACAAACTAGTAAACAAGTACGAACGTAGTCCACCCGCAGAGCAACAGACTAACGCCGAACATTCCAGAGAATAGGAACATAATCACCAGGAAAATAAATATGGTAACAATTTTATTTAATAATATATAGAAATACAATTCGCTTGCTGCTTGCTTGACAACAGCGAATGGTGGTCGCTGCCAGTATTCATTATATGCACACACACCTTTTAGAGTATATAACAGAGGCAATTTTTGTTATTATGGAGACAAACTCTTCTCTTATTTGTAACAACAGATAACAGGAACTTGACGAGTTACTTTCGAGCTGAAGGTTTTTATTCTACCATTCCATACCTAAACCTACCTATAAACCTGCAAGCAAAACGTAGATAGACTAGACTCTTAAGAGTTAGGAGCTGTAAGTAGATAATTAGTATTTAAAGTAGTATTACTAAGTAGTGTTTACAGAAGTATAAAAGGAAGTAGTTCGGTAATGAAAATACTTAGTTCCTAGAAACTATATTCCACTCAAGTTAATCACATCTCGTATCTACTCACCGTGTCTTGCTAACAGAGTATAGCAACTATCTACATCTATCTAATATGTCATGGTTGTTGATCTATCTTAGTGTAATATTTATCTATATAAGTATGTGTATCGTTGTCTAGCACCCAAGATACAGGGAATCCTAGTTTGGGGCTAGATCAATGTGTGTAAATAGTGTCCAAGGTATTATTATTATTATTATTATTATTATTAATATACCTACAGGTAGGAATCTAACATGGTTTTTTATACCGCTTTTTCAGCTTTTTTGCGCGTTATCATTTAAGTCATACCAACGGCTGGTTAATATGGCCAAATTCCTTGGCCAGAGCACAGTCAGCAAATAATAATAATAATACCTGGGACACAATTTACACACATTGATCTAGCCCCAAACTAGGATTCCCTGTATCTTGGGTACGATACTCATACTTATATAGATAAATATTATACTTAGATAGATAAACAACCATGACTAGGATACAAACATCCGTTCTTATCAAACAAATATTTGCCCCCACCGGGACTCGAACCCAGGACCCTTAGCTTCGTAGGCGGGGTCACTGCCGACTCGGCCATTCGGGTCGTCGTCGCGTAAGTGACAGAGGCAGCCATAAATGCGTGCCACTTCCACATATTCAAACCGGAAAAGGAAGTGGGCCACCCATTTTTTCGTAGAAAACATTTCCACTCCTTAAATGTTCAAATGTTAGGTCATGTGTGGTAATTGTTAGAACTTAATTACTTGTAAAAATATAGATTTGAGATCAAAGTATAGTAATAGACAGGTATTTCCCCCGGTTTCGACTCGCGAAGATTAGCAATTCTTTCTAGGGTCAATGCATTCTCTACTACAACAAGATAAGAGGTATCTGGAGATCTTGAAATTGCCATTTGAGCAATTTAAAAACCATGTAAAAGCGACTTTATCGAAAAAGGGATATTACAATGTTCAAGATTAGTTAAATTATGGGACTGTATATTAATCTGGCTCAACACAGACCTTGCTGTTAATAATTTTGTAATTATTTATTCCTGCTTATTAATTATGATAATGACATAAGTATATATATTTTGTACTAGATAAGCATAAGCAATTTTTAAAAGAGATCTCAAAATCAATCTGTGGGAGTTTCTATGCCCTTCTTCTCCCACAGTGGTCCAATGTAGAGAAGTGGCAAAAATGACGATTTCTAAGTATATGTAAATATCTACAGTAATAAAGACATTTGGAATTTGGAAAATTTGGTATTTGACAATGATTATAAAATCATTAACATCAACGAAAAATATGGGGTGCAACAAATGACGCGATCGTTTGAGAGAACAGTGTCGCCAATCGCTACATGCAGCAGTTGCACAGTAACACGAGCAAGTGTGGCTGTTAGGTAATAATTTAATCACCAAGTTCAGCCGACATTGACCCATTGTTAGACGTTATCACATTTAAGACTTATATAAAGCGCTAATAAATTAAATAAAACTAGCTAACATACTATTGGAAAAATATTTATTCAATGTCCCAAAAATATCTACTTTTGTTGCATAATATTTAGTTAACTATACCTACTTCATAGGAACTTGTGTAAATAAATATTATAGAAAAACAAAAGGTTGTTATGCCTTTTGTTTTTATATAATATTTATTTACGGGCGACTCAGGATACCCACAGCGGCCTTGGCTAATGACCCCCATAACAGATGCCGCTGAAGGGAGCCCTAAAGCTAAATATACCGCTGTCTATGGGAAAGCCAGGGTCGCCATTGAAAATACCTTTGGGCGTCTGAAGAATCGTTGGCGATGTCTTTGTCAAGACCGCACACTGCATTATGCGCCTGAGAAGTGTGCAGAAATTATTCTGGCCTGCAGTGTGCTGCACAACATAGTCATAAAATTCAATGTGCCCGAGCCAGACGAAACCACCCAAAGGGAAATAAGTTTCTTTCATACAGAAACATTCCACGAGACCCGTCGTGGTGAAGATCTGGTACGAGAAAGGGTATTGAGAGGCATGCTTGTTAATAGGATTAATTGGCTACTTTCCTAACTGTTTCGAAATCCTCAGGTATTGGATGTTTATTATATTTGTGGCGTCAGGCCAGATCACAAAATCCTCGGATCTTAGAAGTTTATCTTGTTTGTAGCTTCGTAGAAATTATAGAGTTGTATGTGGTTGTGATAGCTTATGTATATTTTCAATATGCTGTTAAAATGTAGGTATTATCTCGCTATAAAGATGTAGTTTCGTATTTCTTAAATACGTTTGATATTATGTCTTGTTTGTAAATTTATTTGAAGATCTTATGTGACTCCGTGAATATGACAATTTGGTGACTTGTTTGGAGAAGAGATTTCCTCCCTTTGTATATAAAAATACTGTTTCTGAGTAATAAAACACTGTTATACAATTTAGAAAATATTTATTTATCAACACCCTTTTATTAGGTCATCTTGTAACTAAGTAAATGAAATCTTGCAACAAAACTAGGAATGGAAATTTCGCTTCTTGTTATTCTATCATTCATTACGAATAACAGACAAAACACAAAAATAATAAAGAGAAGATGTACAAACGCAATTGTAGAGTATATCGTCGTATTCACGGTCATACTATCAATTCATAATTTCAATAAAAAATACATAGTAAAAGTGTACAAAGGCAAGCTTATCTCTAGTAAGAGATCTTTTCCAATAAACCAGGTAAGGATAAGACAGGTGGATTTCAAACAACATTCAAAGCCTGGTGGAAGACACTGGTATGTTATGTTTTTTTGTTTTTATGATACATTCAAATATCTCCTTTTATGCATGTCTTCCCCTTTCAAGATATCTTACAGTCACATTCATGGCTTCTCTCATAAATTCCAACTATTGCCCCTGTAGCGCTAACTTTGCTCTCTCATTCACACTCTTTCACGAATCTCATATTCATTCAGGCGCAGTCATTCAGCCTCTAACCTTAGCCTTTCACTCTCTAACCTTGCAGGCTGTTCCACATCCACAAACATCTGAGATACACCCGTGATTTCGTCACCTTTCATTTTTTTTAGGTAGAGGCCTCCACAAAGTCAAAGTCAAGGTATTAACATATATTTAGCAAACGTTAAAACCACACCTCGACGTTGGACGTCCGACACAATCTCAACTGGTGATCCCACTGAGCAAGCGAAAGTTGTTGCGCCCGCGCTCTTCTTTCCCACCCTCGCAGCCCCTGCATCTTTCGTCCCCCGTCGCCTGCAGACCATGGGAGTGCTTCGTACAAATTTGACAAGCTATAGTCAAAGTTTCTTAACTTTTTTACTCACTCACTCAGTGACTGACTGACTGACTGACTGACTGACGATCTTCAAAACTCTAAGGCACTTCTAGCAGACAAAGAAGCTTCAAATTTAGAATACAATTAGTGTTTATTGTATAAATCTAGTAAAAAGTAAAATATTTTTCAATTTCGGTCCAGTGTTCTAGCTACACTAACTGCATAAATAACTTTGTAATCCTATTTAAATATATATAATTACAAAGTTACATTAGCAGTGAATGAGACAAAAAATGAAAAAACTAGAATGTGACTGCATTCATAATTTGTGTGTATTGATAACACAATAATAACCTACAAAATAAGTGAGATCTCATAAAAAATATTCCATGCAACAAAGAGGTCTCCGTAAAAAGTTGTGAGATATTTCGTAGAGCCAAGTCTCAGGCATTCTTATTAATCTTTATTTGCTTGCTAAATAAAATTTTGTGGTCGTCATCGAAACTTTGCTGTGAGCAGACGTGTGTTCAGTGCTCCTCTCGATTTCATAATAAGTCATTAATCACGGGATTCAACTATAACTATTATATCTTTAGCCTTCCGCTCATTTTGGTGTGCGCGCTTATTGGGCATCCCGTGCAACATCGGGTTGACCTCGCTCGGAGTGAAGTGAGAGGCCGACCGGTCCGCTTTCCGCTAGACCCCCCGCTGCCCTCGGTGAAAAGAGACGGTTGCGATAATTCAACTCGCTCCCGAAAATAGTGCGTGCGACTACATTTAAGTGCTACGCCGCAGGTCACGTCATCGTGCTACGCTCACACCTTGTTGCAGTGCTACGTGTCATCGCCGCCTTACTGGGTGGTCTTTTTGGTCTGCTACGAAATGCAAAGCTTGTGGAGAACACATAAATTCACAGTACTACATGGAGTGTGCAGGTTGCAATGGATTTTACGACGTTGAGTACCTAAACATACCAGAATTTGTATTTGAGAAGCAGACAACAGGACACAAATCATCTTGGAGGTGCACTATGTGTATCTGCAGCCAAAAGTAGGTAACTCTAGTACACCAATACGTGGCCTTAATAGTACCTATATAATATATAATAGTTATATAGTAGTTTCAATGTTGGCGGATTACAAATCAGACTCCTCTGACACATTATTTACGAAAGTGTACATTCTCGTTAGCGTACATTTTACATTGGTTCGTGAGGCATTAAGCCACTTACGTCCGCCGCGGTAATGCCATCTTGACAGTGTGAATTTACGACCTTGAACGTATGAAGTGAAGGTTGACCCGCCCGGAGCAATGGAATCGCCCGACGAGTGCGTCCTTTTCTTACTTGATGAATTTCTGGCTTTCTGTCTTCTTTCTCTGATGCCTAGCAGATTTGTTTCTGTATTGTAAAGCTGGGCGTTCTAAAACTAATTCTATCTATCGAAGATCAGAGACGTACGATAGATTGGATGAATCCGTTCCTTTTCCCCACTAACTGGTATAAAACTGACTGGCTTTCATTTTCCGATCGACGGGCTCGCTCGCTGGCGGGCTCGCGCGCTGACGCCCTCTGTTGATATACTGCTCAGCTAACAACCTAGTTAGGTATGTCAATCCAAAATAGTGAAGTCCTTGTCTCAGCACAAAGTAGAGCTGATGCAGTATTCTGATTTCCTAGTATTCCGAAGGAAGCTCTGCATCATCAATGAGTCGATTGACATGGCTTGTCCGCCTTTTAGTAATCACCATTTTATTTGTCAGTTCTAGACGAGTCCTCTTTGAGAGAAGTACACTTTTTTCCAAAACCTTGTGTATCTTTTTTAAAACGCTCGCCGCCCGCCGCGAGACTTATCTGGCGCAGCCGGTAGGACTTCCGCGATGTTTTTACCGAAAAGTACAACGAGTGTTTTTACGCACTGCATACGGACATCCACTAACTAAAGAAATGTGATAGTCTACAAGGAGAGGCAGCAAGGATGTATCGTCTATTGCTCAAGGATGGATAATGCGGAGACAAATGAAGTTAGTAGTCAAAAATCGTTACTTCATAAGTGTTTTTCCCAATCCTAATCCACCCCTATCTTTATTGTAAAGTGTCTAGTTGTCTATCTGTCTAGTGCAAAATATTCCAAACATTGAAGTTTTGACGTAATATTTCTTATTACAATTAATTTTAAGAGTGTTAATTACAAAAGTACAGAATCATGGATAATTTTCTGCAATTACCAAAGGAGATTTCCAATGTTATCCCAAAATTTTAAGGTGATAATGAATTGGCAAATTACCTATTCTTCAGTAAATTGGTAAATTATCTATTTATTAGAAAGTGTTTGTCATACAATGTTCAAGGATAGAGGATAATCGTGACCAAGATTTCTAGAAATTTAATTTGATAATTACAAAACTAATCGGAAAAGCCACAGCACTTGTAAGCAAATGGCAAAACAAACATGTATACATGGCCCAGGTTGAAAACAGCCCTGGAACAAAATTTCGACGATCCGCGTTCTGAAGAGTGTATCGCGATAGAATTGGAAACTTTGAGAATTGATAGCAGCAAAAGCTATTTAGAAATCTGCAACAGAATACAACATGTGCGAAGTACGTTGACTGCCAAGGTCAATCGAATCAAGGACCTTAATTTTAGGGCAACTAAAATCACAATTTACGACAATATAGCGATGAACGTATTTTTGTACAATCTCCCAGAAGATTTATTAATGATAGTCAGATTGAAAGGTTGCAATACTCTAGAGAATGCTCTCGGTATTATTTTGGAGGAAGTGCCTTTCCTGTACAATACAACCAGAGAAATGAAATGAACAAATCATCGCAAATAGGTCAGTTAAAGAACACATCACAATTCTCTAACGCAGGATGTGAAGCAGGAAAACAGTTTTAATAATAATAATAATAACCAAAGAAATCAACAGTTTATCGGAAACGCATTGCAGAAAACAACCATGAACCAAAATAGAATGCCATTTAAATTTGGAATTCCAAGCAATAGGAGCGGACATTATAAATATAGTCCACCCCAACAGGTAGGATTTAAACCACTGTTTAATTCACCCCAACAGACAGTATTTAGACCGCAGATAAACAAAAAAAAATATTTAAATCTCAAATAAATAAATCCACTACAAAATCAACAGTTTGGATACAAACAATACTTTGATGATTGATTCCGACCGATTTCGGTCATGGCGACCACTTCTACTCCTAGTTGGTTTCGCGCGCGTGCGCCTGAACATGGCTTATGTAGCCAATCTTCGCAGCGAAACTCCTTGCGCATTGGGACACGTAAGTACGCCACCCGCGTAATTGTAGGAAATGGCAGCAGGTGGACGGGCTTTTAACAGGTCGCGGTTCATATCAAGGTCAGCTTTACGCTGATCCTCAAACTCACATACTTGCCTCTTCACAATCCTGCGCCATTCTGGCCGTTTTGCTGCCAAAGCTTCCCATTGAGAGGGCTCTATGTTGCATCTTCTCATGTGTCGCTTCTGAACATCTTTGTATCGGAGAAGCTGCCCACCATGTTTTTGCTTGCCCTCCTCCAGTTCAAAATAAAAGATGCGCTTCGCCACTCTCTCCTCTTTCCTACGTGATACGTGACCGCACCATCGAAGCTACCGACGCATAAAGTAGGCTTCAATGCCACCAACATTGGCTCGTCGCAGAACTTCGGTATTACGCACACGGTCGGACCATTTGATTTTCATAATGGATCGAAGGCATTTAAGGTGGAAACGATCCAGAGTGCGTATGTGGCGGCGACACACACACCACGATTCAGTGGAGTATAGGAGATTTGTCAGCACAATTGCCATGTATACTGATATTTTGGTAGCTAGGTTGAGGTCATGTGAGTAGAAGACCTTGGAACACAGCTTTCTAAATGCCGCAGCTGCAGTACCTATCCTGCTGTTGATCTCGGCATCAAGGTCACACTTGGATGTAATAATGTTCCCCAGATAACGAAATTTGTCTACCTGTTTGAGCATATCCTCACCAATCTTTATCGACAGTATCTCTTGACAATGGGTGTCCAGGGACATGACTTCTGTCTTTTTGACACTAATCTTTAGGCCGAATTTACAGCAAGATTCGTGAAACGCGGACATAAGCTCTTGCAGGCCATCTGGGGTCTCATCATCATCTCTGTTATCAACGCATACGTGACTTTAGTACATGCCCTAAGTCTAGCTAAATTAAAAAGACCACCGTCTGTGCGAAAGTGGATGCGGACTCCTTCGGAAACTGTCTGTACGACCTCCTTGACTACCATTGCAAAGTATAAGGCAAACAGTGTGGGTGCTAGAACACACCCTTGCTTCACTCCACAAGTAACGGGGAAGACGTTTGACTGTTCATTGTCTACGGTAACGCAGCATTGCATGTCGTCGTGCAGGAGTCTGAGAAGTCTTACAAACTTTTCCGTGCATCCAATCTTTTCTAGCATCAACCTTCTCGTGGCACACTTTCAAATTTTTTTTCCAGGTCAACAAAGCATAGATACAATTGGCGACCTTGTTCCCTACTTTTCTCTTGTAGTTGACGAACGGAAAAGATAGCTTCGCAAGTGCCACGATCAGGTCGGAAGCCAAACTGGGTTTCAGGCAGAATTTTTTCGGAAAAATCCTTTAGGCGATTTAGAAGCACTCTGGCAAAGGCCTTTCCAGTGGCAGACAAAAGCGAAATACCGCGGTAAAAGTTGCAGTCGGAACGGTTACCTTTATTCTTGTAGAGAGCACTAATTCGCGACACTTTGAAGTCATTAGGGACCCGCTCTTCCTCCCAGATGCGGACAATCAGTTCCCAAACCAACGTATACAACTCATCACCGCCGTATTTAAGTAAGGTCAATGCCAATCGCCCAATTGTTTTGCTGCTGTTTGATGGCAGTGACAACTTCGTCACGTGATAAGGGCTCGTCCAGCTCGATGGCAAGCGGGAGTTGAGGCATTAAGCTGATATTTTGTAGATCGGCTGAACGATCTACGTTGAGCAAGGTATTGAAATGTTCAGCCCAATGCATAAGAACATCCTGCTTGCTTGTTAAGAGGTGCATACCGTCTATAGACCTTAAAGGCACCTAAGCTTGGTAGGATGTACCAATCAACTTACGTACCTCGCTGTAAAACTCCCCAAGCTGATTATGGTCAGCGAGCCACTGCATGAGGCAAGCTTTGTCCTGCCACCAACTGTCTTTTATTTGACGTGACAGCTTGCGCAATTCTAGGTCACTGGCTTTGACAACCGCAATGCTTTCACCTCGCCTACCATGCAGGCCTCTCGCAGGAAGTCTCGGTGTTTATCGAATGCTGCCCTGAGAACCTCATCATTTTCATCAAACCAATCTTCATTACGCCGGTCATTTCTACCTACAGTAACAGAAGCGGTATCCATAATGTGAGAAGATAAAGTCCCCCAGGCAACATCAACATCACCTATCTTGCTACTAGGCAACGGTTTCTCGGTCAAGGCTTTAGCATATTTCTCCCTCACCTCAGGATCTTTCAGCTTCTTCACGTTCAGAGACGCAAGTTTTAGTAGTGGATCTACGAGGGTGATGGAGGTAAAGTCGCAGTTTTGTGACAATAAGTCGGTTTCCGTCCAACACTACGCGCCACGCATGACACGGGTGACTTGCACTTGACGGATATCTTTTTGCCTTACAATAGCATAATCGATCAAATGCCAGTGTTTGGATCTAGGGTGCATCCATGTTGTCTAAACAATACTTTAACAAACCGGTAACAACGGATGTGAGTATGAGAACTTCCCAACCGACAAAGCAGTTCAAAGTAAATCACTTAGATGAGAAGTTTTATCAGAATGAGTCATATGGTTATTCCGAAATCAACAAACATGAGTATAATAAAGAATTCCGTTATGACAATGAGTGCTCTTACAATTAAGAGTGTAATCAGTCATGTCCAGCGGAAAGTAACAATGCTGTTAACTAAAATGAACCGACTATAGAAGGTTTTTTTTATCTCGGGGCCTCACCCAACATTCAGAAATAATACAGATAAATTGTGATCCAAAATTAAACCTCCCGTACATAGAGATCCCGGAAATGAACGGATAATTCACGATTTATACAGGGATTCAAAGGTCATTTATTAGTCCCAGGAAGGTGCAAGAATATTTCAGCTAATGTACACACCGCGAACCGTTTAAAGTGATAAGCACACACGCTTCTAGTATACACAGCGAAGTACTACTAGTACCGCTATTCCCAATATTTAACAGTCCGGAAATTCAAAAAATTTACGTACACGACGTGGACGGTCGTTATGACGGATTAATTAGCAGTGATCTTTTGAGACAGTTGGACTCAAAAGTAGACATGAAAAATAACATTTAACACACTCAAACAACAAAAATTCCCATGATATTCTATCCTCGCACAGAAATTATACCACAACCCAGAACGGAACATAGGGTTAAAGTGCCTACAGAACTTAAAAATGGACAGGGAATATTGAACTTTGTTAAATTTGGAGAAAATGTTAGAATGCCCAGTGCACTAATCACATGGAAGAGTGGCTATGCCAACACAATATTTCAAAATTTAACAAACCAAATTATGATGTTAATGATAACTTCCCCGTTTCTCGTGATTAAATATGATAACGGTGACTATTGTAGCCAATTGAATCACACGAATGATAACACAGAAATAGATCAAATTGTAATCTAAACAAACTCGGATTAGATCACATGAATGAAGAAGAAAAAGACAAATATGTAAGCTCTGTTAAGAATATAAAGATAT
Organism: Argyresthia goedartella; assembly: GCA_949825045.1. Taxonomy (NCBI): domain Eukaryota; kingdom Metazoa; phylum Arthropoda; class Insecta; order Lepidoptera; family Argyresthiidae; genus Argyresthia; species Argyresthia goedartella. The sequence goes on from OX463830.1 coordinate 28,299,992, forward strand.
TTTCCACTCAGGAGAGTCACCGCTTACATTGACGAACGAAGTGAAGCATCAAATCAGAACTCATAACGAAGACCTCATTTTCGTAAGACCATACAGACAACAACAAGCTATAAATGATGAAATAAACAATCAGGTAGAGAAAATGTTAAAAAACGACATGATTAAAGAGACATTCTCTCCATGGAATGCCCCAGTGCACTTGGTGTCTAAAAGGACAGACGCATCTGGTAAAAAGAAATACAGACCAGTAGTTGACTATAGAAAGCTAAATGAAATCACTACGGACGATAGGTATCCACTTCCCAATATAACAGATATTTTTGACAAATTAGGTAAAAGCTGTTATTTCACAACATTAGACCTTGCTAGTGGCTACCATCAAATTGAGTTAGAATACAAAGACAGATAATAAACTGCATTTTCAACCCAAGCAGGACACTTTGAATTTTACCGCATGCCCTTTGGACTTAAAACCGCCCCAGCAACGTTCCAAAGAGCGATGGATGAAGTATTTTATCTAGCGTATGGCCTAGATCACGGGCAAAGGTCTTAAACCAAACGATGAAAAAATTAAAGCGATATTAAATTATCCATTGCCCAAAACCATTACGGAGATTGAAAGATTCTTAGGTGTTATTGGATACTATAGATAGTTCATTAAATATTTTGCAAAGGTAACAAAACCTCTCACGGAAAGACTCAGAAAGAAGAGTAATATGCCCGTAAGTGACGAAAAGTATAAGGCTGCATTTGAAAAGTGTAAAGAACTACTTGTAAATGCCCCCATATTACAGTACCCAGACCATAACAAACTGTTTATACTAACAACGGACGCTTCTGATCATGCGAAAGGAGCTGTCCTTTCACAAAGAACCATGCCGAATGATCTTCCCATAGCATATGCTAGCAGAACCTTAAACTGTGCTGAAACCCGTTACAGCCTCACAGAGAAGAAATTATTGGCTATAGTATGGGAATTGAAACACTTCTGACCATACCAATATGGAAAACATTTCAAAATTATCACTGACCACAAACCAATACAATGATCAAAATCACTAACCGGTACAAACAGTACGGATTGGCCGAGTATGATTTCGAACCAATTTATAAGAAAGATTAACTAAATGCATATGCTGACGCACTATCACCCATCAGAACAAATGCTTTAAACAAAGATGATAACACATAAGAAATGGATGGCATCGATAAAAAGGATTTCAATGAAAAGTATCTCGTAATGTACGAATTGAGCTATAGCTATAGCGTAAAGGTAGTTGAGATAAGTACGGTGATACAAGCGATACATGCACTAGCTTAGGTTGGGCCAATAAATTGGGAGGTTAGCTGTGCATGCTATAAAAAGGGCGTGCGCGCCAGTCAGCGAGTCAGTCTATAACGAGCAGTCGTACGGAGCGCACCTACTCCCACATTATTGGACTAGCCAGTCCCCGTGACAAGTGTGGTTATTATGTATCTAGTACTCCCCGTGTTCAGTGTGATTGTTCTGTAACTAGTGCTCCCAGTGTCAAGAGTCATTATTCTGTGTCTAGTACGTGATTCGTGCCCTAAAGTTAATAAACTGTGTTATAACGAAGCTGTTGTCTCCAATGCTCGAGTACTCATCACACCCATCCTCGGGACGCCCTCAGCCATCGGTCCTGACCCTTCTGTGACATCAGAAGCAGGATCACCTCGAGCACAGGAGAAATATGCCAAAGAAAAACTTCTAAGAATGCTACTGGAAATCAAACACCAGATGATGATGCACCTTATCAATGCTGTCAAGAAATCATCAGCTGATTGCTGCCACATTTGCTGCCACTATCACGGAATTGAGAGTGCAGTGACCAGGTAGCTCCTGGACTCGAATATAGAGGAAGAAGCAACCGGCCATGAGCCGAGCAATCTTCTGTCTCGGTTTTGGTGAAACGGCCAACGTCATGACGTTGCTGTTCAGCATCTGCCCCAGATCCCAGCGTCGTGTCGATCCATAGTCGAGACACCCATTCGAGAAACTGAATCATTTGGTGAGCTATTTTGTTTTTTTTTTATTGTGACTCAAGTACCGCGTGTTCGCTGATGAAATGAAAGATAACGAATAAATTAGTGGAAAGCTTACAAAAAAAGAGACTCATAGGCTTTGATAATTACAATGTTGTCGATACTTTCCAAACTGAGATTGATTGATTAATTGGAAAGCTTATTGCGTTCGAAATCCGTGATTCCGGCGTTTCAGTACGGAACGACGACGGAACGTATGTGTGTAGCGGGCCTTAGCAGGTAGAAAAGTACTCTGTGGTGATGGTGGTTTTCAAAGTGTCAAAGAAGTTTAATTGATTGAGGTCGAAGTGTGTTTTTGTGTGCCCTCTATTATTTTCTACTGGCCCGGATTTTCTCATTGGACAATGATAATAACCTGGCTATAATTTGGACCCCGATTGCTTTACGATTTGTTTATCATGTCAAAACGAGGAAAAACGCGAAATAGTCAAGGTCGCGACTAAGTGGTGAAATTGTAAGACTATTTCGCACGTGAGTCTGATAACGGTGGGCCACTTATACACACAATAATACCGAGCCACCCTTCAGCACCAGTAAAATGATGGCTCTGCTGAAAATGGGGAAAAGTTGTACGTAAAGCAAAGGGATTTTTCTACAATGAACTAATTATATCCCTAAGTGCGGATAGCAGTGATGACGATGAATACTCTTCTGTTAGTTCAACTGGATAAACAATTTCGATTCTTTCCGATTGTTTTGGTAACATCCCTAGTGTTTAAAAAGTGGATTTTATGAAGTTTTAGGTTAGCTGTCCAGTTGCTTCTTAGAACGGATAGGTAATGACATTTTCAACAAGTGTCATATAATAATAATAATACCTTGAACACCATTTACACACATTGATCTAGCCCCAAACTAGGATTCCCTGTATCTTGGGTACTAGACAACGATTTTATTTATTTTATTTTATTTTCTTTATTTGGGACATCAACAGCACAATACACATACATTTATACAAAAAACAAAATACAGTAAACAAGGCCAATGACAGATGTCCACAGAAGAGCAGTTAACATAATTAAAATAGGAGCTGACGACGTTATGCTTAAAATTTGTGTGTGTAGGGTGAGTGGTTGTGAGGGTGTATGTGAGGGTGTATATGTGTGTGTGAGGGTGTGTTTGTGCTTGAAAGGAAAATTAATTTAAGTTGGGGAGCAGTAGTATAGGAATTATATGCTTAATTATTAAGTACCTTCCTTATGCGGTTTTTGAATGCATTTCTAGTGCAATCAAATGGGTCAACACAGCTAAATCGTTTATTATATAAATTCATTATGCGGATAATAGGGGAGTTCTGGGCATAGTTGGTATGTACACGAGGTGTGTGAAATAGAAGATTTGCTGAATGGCGCGTGCGTGTGGTAGAAGTGCGGTAGCCGACCAGTTCAACAAGATTGGGACTATCGATACGGCCGCTCAGGATATCATGTAGGACAGACATATCAAGTGCTATTCGACGGTCTTCAAGATTCATTATATGGTGATGAGTGCACGATGAATAGTAGTCTTGTCCCCTACGTTTGGCACGATAATCTAAAAATCTTACAAAAGACTTTTGAATGCGCTCTATTCGTTCCTTGTGCGTAATATATTGAGGACACCAGACAACGCTGGCGTATTCCAAAATACTGCGCACGTAGGCGAAGTAAAGTACCTTAAAGCATGTAATGTCACTAAACGCAGCACATGTTCGACAGATAAATCCCAAGTTTCTGAAAGCGCGGTTAGTGATGTCGTCAATGTGTTGGTCAAATGATAATTTTGCGTCAAGAGTGACGCCCAAGTCACGAACAGTATTCACGCGTGCGATAATCTGATCCTTAAAAGCATACGAATGTACAATTGGTTTTGGACTACGAGTAAAAGAGATCTGAAGGCACTTGGAAATATTTACCTTAATTCGATTGGTTACATAGTACTCGGAAAGCCGGTTCAAATCTTCCTGCATTCCAATACAATCAATCGCATTACGTATTCCAGTAAAGATCTTTTTGTCGTCTGCATACATTATGAATTTACAATTATGGAATACTGTGTATATGTCGTAAAGGTATGCGTTGTAGAATAGAGGACCCAAATGTGATCCCTGGGGTACCCCAGAGGGGACGTTGACATAGTCAGATCTGAAGCCACCCAGTACTACCGCTTGGCATCTATTGGTTATATAGGATGTCACCCACCTATAAATGTCTCCACGCAGACCCAATCTATGGAGCTTACGGAGCAGTATGACGTGGTCCACACGATCGAACGCCTTTTCAAAATCCGTGTAAACCACGTCAACCTGCACCCCTTTGTCCATTGAGCGGAGAACGTGATTGACAAACTCTGCAAGATTCGACACGGTGGAACGGCCTTTCAGGAAGCCATGTTGTTGCGGTGGAATTCCTCTTGTTAATGTACCGTATATATTGTCATAAATAATTTTCTCAAAAATCTTTCCGAATATGTTCAAAATTGAGATTGGGCGATAGTTCGGAATTTGTAATTTAGAACCCTTTTTATGTATGGGTACCACAAGGGCTTCTTTCCATTTTGTCGGGAATGTACCGTTAGTAAGGGACATGTTAAATAAAATATTAAGCGGTGTGGACAGGCTCTTGGCGCATTTAAAAATAAAATATGGGGGAATCCCGTCACTCCCAGCTCCACCATTAGGATCCAAGGATGCCAAGTATTTTTCAACAGAATCTGCTGAGAGTTCCAATGTACTGACAACACTACCATCGTCACAGCAAGGTGGGTTCAACTCTAAATGATCGTATTCAGGTGCGGGTTCGACAAATACTGATGCAAAAAATTGGTTAAACCCAGCAGTGATATCTTCGCCCTTTTCAAAACTGCTATCCTTGTATTCAAATTTCTTCGGGTAGGCTGAACAACCACGACGTGCTCTGACATAGGACCAGAGTTGTTTAGGATCGGACTTAATATTTTCTTGCATTGATGTGATATACTTATTGTAACATTGATCAAGAATGAATTTATGGCGACTCCGGAGCAATGAAAAATCGTCGTAGTCGCGGGGATTTCCATACCGCTTCCATTTAGAATGAGCTCTACTTTTCTCTTGTATAATTTTGATCAGTGGTGTGCTATACCAAACTGGATAGCTACACTTTTTACGACGGGTGTCCAGAGGTATACATTTAGTTATATTGTCATTAAGAATGTCGTAAAAAGTTAATATTGCATTGTCCAAGTCTGGTGCGCAAATGAGTTTATCCCAGTCAGTCCCCGAGAGTATCTTATTTAATTCCTCATAATTATCCTTACGAAACCTATATTTAGTTTGTTTTGATTCTTCCAATGGAGCTGCAAATATATCCTTTGTAGTGATTTCGAGTGGTGGGTGGAATTTGTCGATTTTGCTTAGTGGATGTAGTGACATTCTGACATCCGCCGCAAAATTTGATACAATGAGATCTAAAATGTTGTCACTAGAATTTTTGAAAAAGTTTAATTGTTGCAGATTCCATGCAGAAAAGGTTTCCAATATACTGGCACTTGCAGCCTGAATCTCCACTGACCCTTGGTGAAGTTGCGTGGTGTGGCCGTCGGGGCACATACTTATATAGATATACACATACTTATATAGATAAATACGATACACATACTTATATAGATAAATAGTATAACATAGATAGTTAAACAACCATGACTAGGGCACAAACATTCGTTCTCGTCAAACAAATATTTGCCCCCACCGGGACTCGAACCCGGGACCCTTAGTTTCGTAGGCAGCGTCACTGCCAACTCAGCCTTTTTTTTTTTTTTTGTTGGAGGGGAAAAAAATGGAATTACCCATGCCCAGGAGTCAGACCTCCCTGCTATGTCCGGGTCCCCACATATTGAGCGGGCATCAGCTCGTGTGGTATACGGACTAAAAACAACCCCTTTGTGTTTACAGTTGTCTTATTAAGAATTAACTGTGAGCCATGGCCTCGGTATATGCTGAAGGCTTTCTACCTGCAATTTTGCCCTTTTGGGCGATATATATGTGTATATGATATATATGGGAGGAGTTTGCCTGCTTACCCGATTTTATGAGCGGGCCTCAGCTCATAGTCAACGGGCATGATAGCGGCATGTTAGGGGGGCAGATTGCCCCCGCTACTATGAAGTGGTTATATATAATTTTTGAGACCTATCCTAATCCTAAACTACTTTATATTTGGGTCATTTAGGGGGGTTCTGACCTCAGTCCGGGAGGTTTAAAGGGGCAGGGGGAGATTGTGTGTTCGTCGAATCAAGACGGCGATCTCTTTCAATCCAAATTTGGTATCTGAGACGCTGTAGTGCTTCGGGAACACAGCCTTCGTGAAGTTGACGTGCCTGAGGGGCGGGGGGTGGTTGGGCTTTAAGAGCTTTCGTGATATCGTCCTCCGGTTCTAGGAGGACGTCTTTGGGGCGCCTTTTGAAAAGGTGTTTCTTATTTATATCTGGGGTCGGATCATAAAGGGATGCTTGTACTATAAGCGGGTTTGGGTGGCTAGATGCATTAATGAAGAAGCGTTCGGACGCTTCTTTCATATATTGCTTTACTGTGGGGAGTCTAAAGTCACTATGGAGGTCTACGTTTCGCATGTACCACGGGGCACCTACGGCTTTTCGCATGAAGCGATTTTGTAAAACCTGAAGGGGCTTAAGGGAGTGGGAGCAGTGTGCAAAGACTGGACTTGCATACGTGAAGACCGGACGGATGCAAGTTTTAAATAGAGTTATTTTGCAGCGTAATGGAAGATTGCTTTTACTTCTCATGAGCGGGTGAAGCCTACTCATGTAGAAGGCTGCTTTGTCGCGGACCGTTTTAATGTGGGATTTGAAGTTTAGTCGGGAGTCTAATGTCACGCCTAAATACTTCACTTTATTTTCCCAGGGGATAGGGCGGTCAAAGAGGGTGATTTCGGGTAGTGAAGAGGACGCGCGGTCAGCTCGAGTTTTGCCCCTTGAGAAAAGCACGGCTGCGCTTTTCTCGGGGTTCATCTCTATTCTCCATTTGAGAGCCCATTCACCGAGGTCGGTTACTGCTTTCTGGAGTACTTGACAAACGCGCGCCCTCTTCCTACTGGTGTAATAGAGAGCCGTATCGTCAGCGTAAAGGGCTAGCTCGACGTATGGCGTGCGGGGAACGTCTTGGACGTAAAGTGAAAAGAGGGTGGGGGAGAGAACTGAGCCTTGCGGGACTCCGGCTGCTATGGGGTGGGGCCTAGAACGCGATTTTTCTACTCGATAGCAAAAACTGCGCTCAGTGAGGTAGTCTTTGATAATGAGTACAAGCCTATCGGGGAGGTCGAGTTGGTAAAGTTTATAAATAAGACCATTGTGCCAAACTTTGTCAAAAGCTTTCGCTACGTCAAAGAATATGGCACCGGTATCTTTGGACTTTGCCGTTGTGTGGAACCCTTTGTAAATGTGCTCCGTTATGCGGTGCACCTGTTGGACGCACGAGTGTTTGGGTCTAAAGCCAAACTGCTCGTTGGGTATGAGATTTTTGTCTATGCAAATGTCTTTGAGTCGGTTGAGAATAAGCCGTTCATAGACTTTGCCTATTGAAGAGAGTAAGCTAATGGGGCGATAGCAAGTGGGGTCGGTTCGATCTTTCCGGGGTTTGTGAAAGCCAATAACGTCAGCTTCTTTCCATGCGGTTGGAAAGGCACAGAGACGGAGGGAGGCATTGAAAATTACCGTAAGGGTTGTTAGGAGTCTGAGAGGGAAAGATTTAATTGCCATATTAGTGATTCTATCACCAACCTATGCCAACTCAGCCATTCGGGTCGTTGATATCAATCAATGAATAACTTACGATTAATGATAAATGGTACAAGTTGACTGCATTTTTTTCTTTTGATTGCACTGTATATAGAGTGACTGGAGCCAATCCTCTAGAACTCATAATGGTTGATGGATGATGTAGGACAGACACTAGATCTCAATACTTGAAAGTACGCTCCTAGTGTTCAAGCTGAGTTGTATTCGAACATTTTTGAACAAGCGAGCGAAGGGCTCGTTATTGGTGCGGCTACTTTACTACTTGATTTTCTTTGAATCTAAAATACTTACCTAAAAAAATGGGTTCACAGTCCCCCCTGTTAGCGAGGTCTACTGGCCACAGGGCTATCAGTATCTTTATTTAGAATAGGATTTTGTTTGTTGTCATTAAGACATTGGTTTTAATTTGGGTTTAAAATTTGAGGTAAATTCAGATACTCTTACCGCCTCGTGTCGGCCAAAATCCGTGTCTGGAGAGACACGGATTTTGGCCGATGCAAGAATGAAAGGATAGAACACTATCCTCAACAGAGCTTTGTTGGGCAAAGCTGCAAGATAGTTTGCGGAAAATGTAAGATTTTCGGACAGAGAGGGTTATGGTTTGACTCTGTAAAGTGATTCTTGAAGAGAACTGTTGTGATTGTGATCTTTGGAGAGGATGAAGATGTTGGTGAGCTTAGAGCACGAATGTGACACTTACTATCGTCTGAATTTCTATTCTTGTGGTTATCTTGGTTGACCGGGCGTGCGAGACGTCCAGTTTCAAGATTGGTAAAAGTGTCTTTGTCCGACTGTCTCTTCTTGCCTTTATGTCGCATTTTTTCAGCCGATTTTAAAAGGCACACAAGTATCTTGTATTCTTTTTTTGAATGATCGCGATTTTTTTACTGTGGTAAATAGGGGGATATTTGCTGTGGTGTCGTTTGTCGACGGATTTCAATCGGACCTGAGAGAGAGCGCACTAGAGACTTCATTCTGTACAGGATATTGCAAGGAAAATGAAAAAGGGGAGAGAAATGGAAGTTGCTTCGGGGTATATTCGACCCCCTTGTAGATAAAGCTAGATGCCTGAATTATGGCTACAATTTGAATAGGAAAATTTCCAAAATTCAGTCAATTTTAACCAATAAATAGAATGGTAACGACAAACGTTTACGTTTCGTCATTTTGTCAATGGCGGACTCATCATCGTTCAACAAAATTCTAATATAAATCTAGCAGAGCCAGAAGCTTGATGTTCTAAACAAGCGAGGTCTACTGTTCACGCGGAGCTACTGGTTGATGTTGTTGGAGATGACAAACAGGCCTTGTTTGTTCATTGGCTATAATATTTTGATTAATTTGGCTATTAGAATATCAGTTTTATGCGGTGAATAAATGATGAAACTGAAATTAACTTGGGTCTTAGAGACTATGTAAATAGATCTTTATCAATGAGTGGTGATCAATTTACTGTGGTTTAGTGAGGCATAGCCGAACGGATACTGTGCTGTTTTTTTTTGTTGCAGGATAATGCACAACTCTCACGAAAAGGACATGATGGCTGTGTTGCAGTTTCACCAGAAGCCATTGCCGGGCAAACCTAATCGTAAACTTATTTATTCATGGTTTACTTAGTAATTTGTAAGTTAACTCACAAAGTCAATTGATCTTCAATGTGAAATTTGGTAAATTAAGTCAAATAGCATACGTCCTAGTCGAGTGTCACTTTCGACTAGGCACACACAATATAGTATTTTGCAATGTTTGAATACCTCAGATCTTGTGGTACAGAGATGAGATTGCTATCCGTTGGTACGGACATGTTGAGATTGTAATCCATTGGTACGGAGATGTTGGGGTTGTATTCCCTTGGTACGGACATGTTGGGGTTGGCCACGGGTTGGCACCGTTGCGACGAAGGCGTTGCATCTGTGGGCACAGATGGCGCAAAAGATTCCGTAGGTTTTAGTGTTATGCTACTTACATGCCATTTTCCAGTCTGTTCAGCTGGATACTTGCTGAGCTGTACAGCTGGATATTTTGTATCACCTTTATGTTAATAGGACCCTGTAACGTTTTAAACCATAAGAACACAATAACAAATCATTTTCACTTCGTATTTTCATACTATCAGCACTGTTAAATCGATGTCGAAGGGGTTTACCTTTGGTGACCTTGTATTTGGCTTTCTCCGAAACTCTGCAATCTCGGGCTTCGTGCGCGCTGGTGCGCTACCTTTTTATCTATCGCCGTTATGTAATTTTGGCTAGGATATCCTGTTGTTTTCTCTATTACGAGCCTGAAACCAAAATCTGACATATTGCTATGTCGTTGTTTATCTGGTTGTCATGGCAATGTCCATTCAAACTCGTTAGCGGTCGGATATGTTTACTTCAATACTTTCACAAAAATACTTTTTCCCTCTTGGCCATTCACAAAAATTGCTTTTAATTTAAATAATTTTTAGAACTCTCCAAAAAGGGTATAAGAGCGGAACATTTCTGAAATTCGAGAGTCTCACTTCAGCTTTCAAGCAAGAAGCATCACCTAAAGGCTTTATCCCCGGGCCGCACTGCCCCGGGATCCTGCGAGCCTCTACTACTACGCCTCCTGCCTTGGCGAGCCTCTACCCTGGCCGGCGCTTCGTGGGTCTCTACTTCACCTGCCCGTTCTCTGCTTCACCTGCCCGTCGGTGACTTCAGGCCGACACGTTGCGGGCCTCTACCCTGGATGGCGCTTCGCTACCAGGGCCACTACTTCTGCTGCCCGTCGGTGTCTCCAGGGCACTGATGACCGATTGGCCGCCGGCCACGTTCTCCAACTGCAACTGCTACGTCGCCCACCAGTGCTTCCACTGACCGGTTCGCCAGACCGGTTCCACTGCTCCTTCTGCTCCTACTCTCCGTGTCCTCCGCTTCCTTTTTTTTATCTGATATCTGTATTTTTATAAAACCTGTCCTACTTCATCCACCCTCATCTTCCTATCATTTTTTTCTAAATAGTCACTGTAAATACCCATTATAAACTGTCATTTCTAAATTTTATCCTGGTTGTTTCTTGTTAGGTTCTGGTAGGTTCTTGTCGCTACACGACAAGGTACGGAGACGGTAGGGTTGGGCTACACAAGTGAACGTTTCCGTGGGCACGGAAACCTTAGGCTGGGCTTCGGGGATGAAAAGAATCCGTGGGCACGGACAAGACTAAAAGATTCCGTAGGTACGGACACGGTAGGGTAGCGCTACACTAGTAAAAGATTCCTTCGGCACGGACACCTTAGGCTGGGTTTTGGGGATGAAAATAATCCGTGAGAATATTTTAGTGAGAGATATTGAATATTTGAATACTTTTCAAAATTGTGTGTGCAGTCCTAAAACTATTGTGAAAAATCAGGATACTACTTAAGAGTCAGTCAGGATGATTGAGCGAAATGTAGTTGTTGTTTCACAGATAACACAGTCGTGGAAAACAGTCGTGGACGACTGTAGTGTCAGGTTGGCCGTGTCGTAGTGTACAATTTGAGCTAAAGCTATAGCGTTAAGGTAGTAGAGATAAGTACGGTGATACAAGTGATACATGCACTCGCTAAGGTTGGGCCAATAAATTGGGAGGTTAGCTTTGCATGCTATAAAAAGGGCGTGCGCGCCAGTCAGCGAGTCTACGTGAGATCCCGCCTCACCTACGCGGCCCCGGCATGGTACGCCCTGTGCTCGGAGACGAACAAACGGAGACTCCGAGCCCAAGAGAACCTCTCTTTGCGTACCATCGTCGACGCCCCCCGCTACGTGAGGAATGCGACGATCCAGAGGGACCTCAGATGGGAACCAGTGGACCAGTTTGTCCAGAGGCTGGCGAAGGGCATGTTCGCGCGTGCGGATAGCTCTCAACATTCGCATATCCGCGACATGGCGCCGTACCACGCGCGCCCGCCCGACCGCCGCCGCCTGCCACGCGACCTGGTTGCCTAGCCGGCGATCATCCAATGGAACACCCCTCGTGAGAAGATCTCCACCGCCCGCGAGGGCCCCCGATGACCTGTCCATAGGAGTGGACAGAGGCGCTTCTTCAGGAAGAGATCCGATGATCTAACCCTGACTCCCCACGCCCCAGAATGGGTGCGTGAGATGATTTCTTGATTGATTGTCAGCGAGTCAGTCTATAACGAGCAGTCGTACGGAGCGCACCTCCTCCCACAGTATTGGACTAGCCAGTCCCCATGACTAGTGTAGTTATTATGTATCTACTCCCCGTGTTCAGTGTGATTGTTCTGTAACTAGTGCTCCCAGTGTCAAGTGTCATTATTCTGTGTCTAGTACATGATTCGTGCCCTAAAGGTAATTAACTGTGTTATAACGAAGCTGTTGTCTCCAATGCTCGAGTACCCATCACACCCATCCTCGGGACGCCCTCAGCCATCGGTCCTGACCCTTCTGCGACAAGTATATTAAAAATGTAATAGAAGAAATTGAACAATCATTTAACAAACAGCAAAACAAAATAAAAGAATATGTTATCATTTCAGTCATAGATTCTGAGCGAACGATATCAATAGGAAGAAAATCAACATATCCAATAGTTAATCCATCAAATTCAACTAACACAGCAACAGAAAGATCATCTGAAACAGATACAGCTCACTCAGCTCAGGAAACAGAATCAGTAGGAATCCTAATTCATCAAGTAGTTATAGATAAAAAACCTAATCAGATTTTAATATACAAATGGTCTATTGATAAGATATCAGTAATATACATTTCAAGACCCAAACAGCGAATTTTAGAGGTACATTTACCTATCGATTGACCAAACTTAGTAAAAGAGTTCTTAAAAGAATACATGTGTATTTGAGTAAAATACTTCATCTACATTGAAGTTGAATCACACAGAAGACAATTTACGGAAGCAGTTATATATCTAATCAAAAGAGAAACACTAAAATTCTATGAATGCACTAAGAGAGTAATGTTTATAGAAGATGAATCGGAACAAATTAGCATTGCGAATAAATATCACTTAGGAAAAATATGTGACAGAGGTATACGCGAAACTCTTGCCTAAATTAAAAGGCCATAATATTAGCATAACATGGAACAAATAGTATCAAGTGTAGCATATCAAATAGAACAAACTCTTGTGAAGCTTGTAAAATAAATGAAATACAATAGGAAACCCCTAAAACCAGAATTGCAATTAACGCAAACGCAAACGAAACAATTAAAGGAACTGTTTATATATACTGAAGAGCAATGAAAAAGTTCCACTCACAAAATGCCGACAAACACCTTAATATCTCCTAAGACATAAAACCAATATTACGTTTACAATATTTACGTTTTTAATTGGTAATATTCTGATGCGCTGTTAAATGTACTTCAATATTGCAAACGACGTCATTAATCTAGCCTTTCCCGTTTAGGAGTAATTTGGTGCTATGTCACTGGAACTTTTTCATTGCTCGTCAGTGTATTTATTCTCTATAAAAGTGAAATATTATTTCACGATTATTGACGCATACAGAAAGCTAGGACAAGCATTGCCGATTGAAAACCGACCTACACCCGAAGTAGTTAGAGCTTTAATAAAATATTTCTCATTCTACGGAATACCCCTTAAAGTCAGCGCACATTCAGGAACTGAATTAAAAAATGCTTTAATGAAATAATTACTAACTATACACAAGATACATATTCACATTGGTACCCCCAATAAACCGAATTCGATGGGACTCATAGAAAGATTGATTCCATTCTATAATCATCAAGATTTACAAATTAGCCAAATACGAACAGAAATACACTGACGCCGTATCAGTCATGACTGCATATAGTCATGGCTTATAATCACATATTCGTTCAGCGACATGTATGACACCATCAGAAGTCATGTAAGGACACACCGACTCAAAACATGCCTTTGATACAGATTTAGATAATAAATACTTACAACTATTGGTCTAAGATCACGCAAAGGAAACTAAGTATCTATACAAATATCTGACTTAAAAACTAACACAAGTCAAAGGCAAAGTAATTTAGAAACGAGCATTTCCGATATAACCAGGAGATACAATATGAACTAAGAAATTGACTAAAAGCCTCAGTAAAGACAAACCTTTCTATACGGAAGCATTAGTGACAGGTCAAATAGATAAGAATGTAGCCCCGATTTTGACACAAAATCCTGAAACCAAAGTTCCGATTAAAAACATTAAACGACCTCCGCAGGCATCAACTCGTCCTGGCGGCAGCCACCATAGTCCAAATGCAGGCCCTTCAACTTTGAGATGTTAAAAAGAACCCAGGAGTTCACAATTCTTTATTACGTACGAAATTAAAAGGCAAAGGCGAGCTTATCTCTCAACAGAGATTTCTTCCAGCAAACCTATCTGGATAGGATACATATAAAATGAAAATGGTAGTCTAGTGCAATTAAATACTTACCAAATACCAATAAAATATGATACTTACTATAAAAATACATATAATAAAAGAAATAGTAGATAAAATAAGAATAAAGAAAATAATAATAATAAATAGATAAATATAATTACATACTTATACTGCCCTGATATGAGAGAAGGCCGTTAAGCCACAAAACTGCAAACGGAGAAAAACGCAAAAAACCCGCGAAACTACTTTTCTTGAATTCTATGACCGATAAAAATAATATATCGATTACATGCCGTGTAGGAAAAATCACTGAACTCATGTATATTTTTTTTTAATAAAAAAACCATGATAAGGCTACGCAAAATGAAAAAATGTACTTAACGTAAGTATGTTGTAATATTTTTTACACCTCATCATAGGGTTAAAGGCCATTGGCTGTAGCCAAGCGGCCTTTTTGTTTAGTGTCGTCAATAATCATACGCAAAAAAGTCGCTAAATCTACCTAATGACTTTTTTCTTTCTGGTGATCAAGGTAATTGAAGAAACAAAACTACGCTAAATAGCGGCTATGTAACAAAACGGCCTTTTGGTTTACTTTACCCTAAGAAAACATGAAAATTTCTGAGTAAAACTAACGTAGAAGGCAGTAATAAGCACATCTATCTTATTTAGCCGCCATCTTCGCTATCACACATAAGATGAAAAAGTTACTCGTCAATGGTAATTAGACGTTAAGCGGCAATTTCATGTATGTCAAGCGTCAAGTTTAAATTTCAAAGAGTAATGAAAAAAATATTTTTCTGTTTGAATTTTGACTTTTTGTCTAAATAAAATATTATTAAAAAACACAAGACTCACGAGAAACTTTTATATAATCAGACCAATGCTCTCTTTTATAAAGAATTATTCTTAATCATAATCAGGACAAATTATTCACATAGTTCCGGATGAAATCTTATGACACACGAATAGTGGCCACAGTGACTCAAGGTGGCTTCATTCTACTAACCATAGCTTACAATGTAATTAAATCTACTTTGAGATCAGACAAGTTAGTAAACCCTTTTAAATATCACAAATTATTAATGATTAGATAACGTTATACAATTCTAGAAAATCAACAAATTTATACAAAGGTCACACTGAAATGTATAATTTAATTATTCCTGTTATTTTTTTTGCAAAACTATAATTAAGTATAATATATCAGTGCATTTCGGTGTGCCCCTCGTAAAAGTACACATATATTAAACTTATCATATTTTATTCAATCATCAGTTTCATCGTTGGTCGGTAAGTTTTTCCAAAATGTTTGTTTGTGAGGAAGCATAAATTTGCTGAGCTTAGACAGTATATCAGCCTTTCTTGCACTGCTAATGCCTCTTGGAATTAGTTTTGGCGTCAATATGGTCACAGGTCCATTTTTAAGCTTCAGATAGGTGTCTTTTAGAAAAAGCAGTTCAATTTCTGCACCATCCAGGTCAGTTTTATAAAACAAATTGAACGTTCCTCGTTTGACAGTTACCTGCACAATGTCTTTCATGTAAGCTCGCGGGGTTGACATTTGAATCCTTCTCAGTGATGTGTAGTCCGTTATATCTAAGAAATCGGAGGGATTCATTTCTTTTACGGTCACGTTACCTGAATTGGCTGCAGACACGGCTTTTACAAAGTCTTGGAAGTCATGCAGTTTTTCCATTTTTTTCATCGATAACTCAACCTGATGGTGAAAAC
This sequence comes from Argyresthia goedartella, assembly GCA_949825045.1. Lineage (NCBI taxonomy): Eukaryota > Metazoa > Arthropoda > Insecta > Lepidoptera > Argyresthiidae > Argyresthia > Argyresthia goedartella. The sequence goes on from OX463830.1 coordinate 28,315,930, forward strand.
TGTCACAAACGTATGGCCGGGCTCGAAGAAGTTCAAAGTAATTTGTTTGGCGCAGATTTCTTGCGAATTTACGACGTGAACCAAGTAGAAAAATAAAGCCCAGTTTTTATTTTGTGCAGCGCAATTGTCAACCCACAAATCAATGACCTCACTGTCTCGGTTATGCTTAAAAAAAGCGTGATATGCACTAGCAATATCCTCTTTTTTGCGTCCCGAAGTGGCCTCGTGCCATAGCGCAGCATATGTGTTTTTGTCATCTAATTCTCCTACGGTGGCAAAAGTTTGGTTGTGCACAACAAGTCTATGACAAAACAATACTTCCTGTATAGTTTCTACTCTTGGCAGCATGATGACTTTTTCCAAATTTGTACTAAAGTAGATGTGGTTGGGATCTTTCTTCTTATCTTCTATATGTTGTTGGTACAACATCCTTGCTTTTTCTGCATGCACTTTATGTTTGATGAAATCTGAACATTTAGTGCAGTCGACAGGAACATTTTCTCTGTCGTGATTGTCAGCTTGGCAATGTATGTCGAAAGCTTCACATACCCCACATTCCTCATGCCCAAGTTTTGTGAAGGAGATGTTCATGGCTTTTACTTGTTTTCTATAAAGGTCGTAGGATATTTCAGGGTCTGGGTGTTCTTTGGTGAATTCCGCATGCATTGCTTTTACAGTCAAATCACTAGTCAAATATTTTCTTTGTGGAGCATGTTTTCTACGGTAGTGAGAATTTGTTGGCCTATATGACAATATATGTTCTTCTATTGGTGTTCTGCAAATTAACGTGGCTTTTGCGTGCTTTCCTCTCATATCTTCATCTTTAGATTCTTTCAAAGCATTGTACAATACTTTATCGTTTGTTTTTAAGTATCCAAGTGTTGTCAGAAAAAAACACTTACAAACGTCAATGTTAGATCCGTCTTTCTTGAAATGGTAATTACGCCTAGGGTGTCTTTGCGGCTCTTTGGTAATCTGGCGCTTAGGTATAGCCACACAGGCACTCTGTTGAAGAAATACACGCTGTTCTTTCCTCGCCAAGTTCCAGTAATATTTATTTATTTTTTTCCTGTCTTCTTCATGGAATGTTGTCTTGCATCGTTTCAAACAGCTGTCGTTACATCCTTCTTTCACGTCATGGTCTTCTTTGTACTTCGTTTTCTTGTTTAACTGTCTCACTGCTAAACCTGTTGCATATCTTTTTCTTTTACGTATTTTTCCAGATTTTGTGTATAATTCTTTTTCTTTGTTTTTTTCTTCATCTGAACATCTGCTTTCTACTATTTCTTGTACCACTTCTTCCACATAATTTGGATTTCCGTAACTGTGACCCGAATCATCTTCAGCGATTTTGTTTTCTTCATAGGTAGTATTCGTTTCTTCTTCTATAATAATATACACCACGACTTCATCTTCTGGTTCACGTTCAGGCTGTTGGTTTAGCATTCTGTCAACTGCTTTTCTGCTCAGTGATAATAATGAGCAAACGTCTTCCTTGATCCTTTCTTGATTTTTTGGTGCAGCTGTAGTTACTTGGAGAGACAGGGGGTCGTTAATTATGTTTTTCTTATTTCTTGTGTTTGACTCTTTAAGAGATTCTGGAATACAAACTGTTGCCGGCATGGCGGTCGTAATGTTTTGATTGCCATCAACTTTGCACTGGGATGGGATGGAAAAAGTGCGATGTTCATCTTCGGAATCGGAACTAACTTGCGGCATGACTGCTGGCGGGGAGTAGTTCTTATCTTTCACAGAATCATCTGAATCGAAATCTTCACCGCTTGATTCATCAGAGCTCGTGGCACTTGAAGATGATATCATTTCTTCGTTGCAGTACATCGTGTTTAGTTGAATATTCTGTTGTTGTGTGTCTTTTGTAAAAGCAAATCTGTCTATTGGAGTTGATATAACTCTTTCAGCAAAATCAAGATCGCTTGTCTGATATTCATTGAAATTAAGTGCATTCATGGAATATGGCCGTGTCCAAAGAGAACTCATGCACGTTGGTGCTGGGGCTGTCGCACGTATAGGTTCTGTTCTAATTTTTGATGATGGCCCGGCTGTCTCATTACTACCTGACGGCTCACACATACTTGTCAATGGCTTGCCGTTGTTTTGTTGATGCTGGAGAGCTGTCTCTTTACTTGACTGTTCGCAGCACATGGCGACCAACGTTTTTCCTCTGTGTAAGTTTGACATAGTCGAATCTGAAAGATAAGTTAAAGGATTTTGATACAGGTAGGCCAACATAATAATTGAAAGCGAGGTTTTGCGACTATGCTGTTAACCGCTGAAGAGAGTTGTTAGTAGGGAGCCAACCCTGGGTGGCTGCGCCCATCATGATTACCGTTGAGAACATTCCGATTTCTGAAGCCCAACATGCTTAAAATGCATTGTCATCAAAGATGAACCAACATGCAAAATTTCATATTCGTAGCATAAGCGGAAGTGCTTCTAATTTTACTTAAAAGACTTGATTACAGACAGGTAAAGGTGAATTAATAGGTAGCTTGTAACTATCATAATAAAGAAAATAATAATTAAACACAAATAAATTTAACGCCGCTATTTAAAAAGAATCCCTTCTTTACTTGCTTGAGCGATAGGTAGGTAGGTACCTATTTGCCGCTCAGGCTGAATGAAATTGCACGCCAGCTTCTACACAAAATGCTCCGTTGCGCTTAGTTAGTTTGTTTGTTTGGAAGCTGCAATTCGTGGAAAACCCGCGCAAATTCGGAGATCTTGTGATGTGCTCAATTGCCTTTTAACATAATTGATTTACTTGATTAAACAGGAAATAAAAAAAATCTTAAATAAAAACTATAACTTGGTACCAACCTTCCGATTATCACACTTTTGGCGCCAAAATATCCACGCCCCTAGAGCGCGACCTCTTCCAACGACGTCCCGGTCGGCTCTGATCCTTGCCGACGGTCGATAATTCGCCCGAAATTGAACTAACGTCCCATCGATCGACCTCTACCTAACCGCTTTTATGCCTAGTACAAGGACTTAGCCGCTGTTTACTTCAAATTCCTATTATTTATTTAATATGAATAATAGGCTAAAAAGCCGTGACCGCTTTTTTGTGTAGTATGATAGTTTAATATTGTATAGTAATACTAGGTAAGAAAGCAGTGAGGTGTACTTAACCACTTTTAAGCTTATGATCATAGAGTTAGCCGCTTTTTAGTGTATTAATTATGAGATACAAATTTAATACACTGCTAAGCATAAAGGCAGTTATATACGGTTAACAACCTTTAAGCTTAGTAAGTGTATTTTGCGGCCCTATTTTGTAGTTTACCAGAAAAAAGTAATAGCATGAATTGAATGAAAAAAACGGTTACAGTCCCTTAACTGTTTTATTACCTCATAATGTGTCGTAACTGCGTTTATGCTTATGAATAGCCCAAAAATATGTTAGTTAGCGGCTTTCTTGCTTGATGTATCTCCGAATCTATCAAACGTAAAAATATAAAACCAAGATAGGCAGATGCGCCGTCTTTTATTTAGTAAAGTGGCATTGATAACTCCAAAATGGTCTAGTGTGGCTTAGCGGCCTTTTTTCATATCAGGGCAGTATATATACAATACCTATGATGAAAGAGAAAGTAAGTGCTCTTTCAAGTGATTCTTAAAGGAGAAGAGAGTGGGACTGTCCCTTATAGTGCAGGGAAGTGCGTTCCACAGCCGAATGGCCCTCAGCCTGAACGAGTGCTCGTAGGCGACGGTGTTATGCTGCGGATTACATAGAAGAGACACCGTGTGAGATCTCCGCTCCTTGCCTCTGGAGAAAACGTTCACGAAGGTAGGATAGATATCTGGGGTTTCTCAAGATGTTAAAGAGTAAAAAAAGAGTAAAGCCAATATGTGGAAATCACGGCGAAGACGAATCGGGAGCCAACCCAGTTCCTTGCGATACTGCGAGACGTGGTCATACATGAACAGCCCGAAGACGAACCGAATCCCGAGGTTCTGAAGTCGTTCGTGTTTCTTCAGTTTTTCTTCGTTCGCACTCACCCAGCAAGCATCGGCATATTCAATTTAAGGAAGTAGAAGGGACTGGGCTAGAGTGACCTTAGTATGCCGTGGAAGGAAGTATTGTAATTTCCGAAGAGAGTGAAATGATGCAAAGACTCGTCTGCTGACCTCGGAGACATGGGGCGACCAAGACAGCATGTTATCGAATACAACTCCGAGATTTTTAACTTTATCGCTGTATTTGATTACGGTTTCATCAAATATTAGAGGAGCGATTGGAAGTTGTTGTAACAGGTTAAGAGAGTATCGGGTTCCCAAGATCAAGGCCTGCGACTTTCTCGGGTTGACCAGAAGCCCATATGAGAGGGCCCACTTCCTGATATTCTCGAGGTCAGCATTCAGAGCCTCCACAGCCGGAGTCACATCACGCGGAGAGAAATGCCGGTATATTTGGAGGTCATCTGCGTAAAGATGATATGAAGAAGTAAGTATATCAGAGATTGAGTGGATAAAAACCGAGAACAGAAGGGGTGAAAGGATGCCACCCTGAGGAACCCCAGTGAATAGATCGCAGCAATCGGTGTATGTTTCCTCAGAATTGATGCGTTGTTGTCGATCTCTGAGATAGGAGTCAAACCAGCGGGCGGCATGAGAGGAGACATAAAGTGAATGGAGTATCGCAACCAGGATATCAAAATCCACGCAGTTGAAAGCGCTGCTGAAGTCAAGCAGTGCCAGCACAGACATTCTCTTCTCATCCATCGCAAGTTGGATGTCATCTGTCACTTTGAATAGAGTGGTGGTAGTGCTGTGACCCGGCCTAAAACCCGATTGGAAAGAATTAAGGAGATTCATGGAGGAAAGATAGGTCGATAGTTGTGTGTGTACAATGGATTCAAGGACTTTGGAAAGGATAGGCAGGATAGAAATAGGACGATATTCTAAATAGGAAGTTGGGTTGGATGTTTTAGGCAAAGGGTCAAAAACTCAGACATTGTGATGCCCGTGCCCTTCAAGGATATCTTGCCGTTCATGTGTAATCCCACTTCCCATATTAACCTCCGAAAAAAATGTTGTCATCCTACCCAAATATCCCTATATCCTAGTGAAAGGACTAACGATCATGACACAAACCAGTCCATGTCAAGAGATTGACGAAGCAAGTTATTTCTTTTAGAATGACCAATTATCTCAATACAATCAGGATACATGCATCACCGAATTAATGACGCACGCAGAGAAAGTGACGTCATGTACAAAGATTTCTAATTTCATTGGATCGATGAAAGTTGACCTTATACAATGTAACAGATAGATTCTTTATAGTAGAGATAGCACAATACTTATAAGAATATGTATCAATGAAGTTTTTCGACAAAAAGTACATGCAACGTATGGCTTACCTTGGATGATCTATGTGAAGTAAAATTCGGAAATATCAGTTTAAAGTTGTATAAAACGATTACTGGAAAATCTGCAAACACGAAGATGCCGATTGTGGATCTACCTACTCCACATAAACCAGAAAAGGAAATTTTGCAGCAACCCGTATACCTTGAAGACGTGGTCCTCACGGATATCAACTGTTAAAAGTGTTAGCATTTGGACCATTGTACGATATGATCCTAGGTTATAAAGATTTACCTAAGCTCTCAAGACTTAGAGCTCGAATTTCTCCTTCTCCAAAAGAAAACTTCAAACTCAAGGAGTGAGGAGTTATGTCAATTCAGAACAGTGAAGTCTTTGTCTCAGTACAAGCAAGCTCTGCATCATCAAAGAGTCGCTTGACATGGCTTATCCACCTATTAGTAATCACCATTTTATTTGTCAGTTCTAGACGAGTCCTCTTTGAGAGAAGTTTCTTTTTTTTCCTCCTCTTTCTCTCCAAAATCTTGAGTATCTTTTTAAAAACCCCCGCCGCCCGCCACGAGAACTATCTAGCTATGCCATATTAAGATGATAAGAAAAAATATTTATGAAAGGACGATTACTTACGACGAAATTGCGACTGTAAACAAAAGTGACAGCGGTAATAACTTCCACGTAAGAAAGAAAATATAGCGTAAACAATGCGCTCGACTCAAACTTAAATAAAGTAGCGTAGCAAACCACATAACAATTGTTTAAAAATAACTACGCCATTTAGTCAAAAGTATTTTCAAGGAGAGTTCATGAATACATAATATCCACATTTTGAAAATAATTCCACAATGAAATTAGTTAGGAATTCCATCGAGAAAATTTCATCCAATCCAATTCCTTCAGTGAGAATCTTAATAAAATACACAATAAACGTTTACCCAAAAAAAACTTTAGATGACTTTATAGTGGAGTAAATGGATTCGAAAAATACCTCTTTTTTTCGTATTACCTTAATCTGGTTTGCTGGAAGAGATCTCTTATTAGAGATAAGGTCGCATTGGTACACTATTTTTACGTAACTCTTTTTTTATACGACTTGTCAATAAAAAAAACTATGGCGATATACCACACAACACTTTTTGTTTGCTTAAGTGTCCTCTACCCCTATTTACAACATTTATCATGCACTAAAAAAAAAATGGTAGGTGCGTCTACAGGGCCCTCTGTTGGTTTTTGAAAAACAGCTGCTCCGAAATAATCATTTTCTAAATTATCTACTATCTTATATTTAGTATCTATTATCTTTCAATCTACTATCTTGTTTTATTTTATTTACTACTTAACGTATATTTTTCTTTTCGGGTGAGTTCATTTCGCACCTGGATCGCTACGTCATTACGGCGCTCATAATCATTATGAAATATGGCAGGTGCCAACTTAATTCGCCCCGGTAGTAGGTGGGGAACTGGGTACAATAATACAACGTGAAATTACTGCGCGACCACCCGTCATCTCTCGCATCGACGCTACCACTGATGGAAAAAATGACGGAACGCGCTCTAACGGTCAGTTTGAACGACGATCGCCCGGAAATCCGTGGTTGGCGACCGTAGAATTTATTGACCAAATTCTAATCTAATTGGATGCAGCTTGTTTTTCAGCAATCGTTGTCTGGTGCCTGAAGATAATTAACAAACGGTAGCAGACATACGTTGTAGGTTTTGTTTCTTGCAACTGTTGATTCCTGGGGTCTGGAGATGAAGCAGACTATTGCATATATGTGCCGTTGATCTGGTCTTGAGCTCTTGATTTCACAGCAGTCAATGCCTGGTGCCTGGAATTGTAGCAGACTATTGCAGACATATGCTGTTTCTTGCGCTTGTTGTCATTTGGCGTCACCCCGGCAACGGGAAAGTTACGATGACGACCAAAACAAATGGCGGAGTGCGTGCGCAGTATCGCATGGAATCCGATTGTTGGAAACTTAGCTTACTTTTGCGGTTACTTACCTCGTGTTTTGCGAATTTGATACAAAGGTGACTATAATTTTATATATGAAGAACTATCAAAATATAACTGGCATAAAATATTACACATTGGTTCTGTGACCTAGTTGATTCTTTTAACGAGGTACTCGAAAATCATATATCTAAATACATATCAACCATCAAAACATCGTACTTGTATCAATATCCCAAGTGGTACACGCCAGCACTGCAGCATAAATAGACTCAAAGAAAAATATAGACTACTATCTGGAAAAAATAAAGAAACTCACTAGACTACTCCGCTTTTTAGGGTTCCGTACCCGAAGGGTGCCAAACGGACCCCTATTATTAAGCCTCCGCTGTCCGTCCGTCCGTTCGTCTGTCACCAGGCTGGATCTCATTAACCGTGATAGTTAGACATATGGAATTTTCACAGATGATGTATTTCGGTTGCCGCTATATCAACAAATACAAAAAAAGAGAATAAAATAAATGTTTAAGGGGCCTCCCATACAACAATTCTTTCTATACCACATACAAACTTATGAATGCACCTGGTTACGTGCATGGAGTCTGAAAGTAGCCGCACCAATAACTTTGTAAATAACATCCCTAACATTGTACGGTGATACGGAAACCTTCGTGCTCGAGTTAGACTCGCACTTGACCGGTTTTTCACAGATAAGATCCAGAACGAAAGCACTACAAACTGAATGTCTTAAGCAGTACCTGTCGAAATGTCAAAACTCAATAAAAAAGGCCCCCAAAAACATGTAAATAAATGTGCATCTTCTCAGATAGCTGTATAATTAATTATTTTTTATCGTCCTCTATTTTTTTAGGTTTTATTAACTGTGAAAGTCATCCTCTGAAGATCAAATATACACCGGACTTGCAATCGAAATTTGAAATAATCCCTTAGAGACGACAATGTGTCGTTTTTGTTAACAAGTGCGAGTATTTTCACAAATTCATTCGTCAGATGATATGTGGCAAGAGAAACGACAAACTGCATCAATTAATAGTTTATTTATGGAGTGGAGGCGCAACGTACACTGTAGTGATTAAAAGCTTTCACTTAATTCAGGTTGCTTTGGTGTTGGTGCGCCATTTTCAGACCCCGAGACGTCATCAGTACCCTCCGAAAGACCTTGAAAGCCTGACTATTTAGATCTTGTTTCGCTGTAACAAATAAAATAGTCGTGAGAAAGAGTGACTTGTGATCATCACTTGTGGACGAAAATACAGACTACTGCTCAAATAAAGTGCAGCGTTCACACATATTATGAGCGTTCATGTCATACTGGTTTTATCATTTACCGAACGAAAGCCAGTGACAGGACAACATGACTTTGAGAGTCTTTGAGTTGCCCTTTGTATGTTGGAACAATAACTAAAACTGTGCATTATTCATGCCGTCAATCTCTCGTTCGGGAAATGACAGCGCCAGTATGATATCTTATTTCTACTTTTGATATTTTGCACTTACCCTAGTGGTACGTCGTTAGACGTGGAAACTATGGTGTGATGGTTCCTGTGACAATCCCTGTGATTTTCCCTGAGATGCTCCCTTTGATGTTCCCGAAGACGTTCCCTACGATGCTCCCTGAGATGTTCCCGGTGATGTCTCCGTTGACGTTTCCTATGATGCTTCCTGAGATGTTCCCAACGATATTCCCGTTGACGTTCCCTGTGATTTTTGCTGAGATGTCCCCATTGATGTCGTGATTGACGTCCCCTACGATGTCATTAGTGATGGCCTGTGCTGAGATGGGCCCTGTGAAATTGAAATCGAAAATCGTTTCTTTAACAAAATCAGTACAATCAACATTGCACATATAATTACATCTATCAACATATAGGGATAATAAAACCGTAGAACCGATGTGACGGAACATTGAAGGTAAGAAATAAAATAAAAAAGTTGGTTGCTAAAGAACTGCCACTGAACACAAATCAGCGATTTTTTGTATATTTTTCTGCTTGTTTGAGGACAACGTCAAAACCACTTAACCGAGTTTCATGCGTCTTTTATTAATCTTATCTTAACTAACATAAAATAGCGTCACGCTTTTTCCCATACGGGGTGGCATAGGCAAAATTGTGCCCACTTTAAGCCAGTTATTCAATACTCCATTTTGCGTGACAAAGGGCTAGCCCATCGTCGCAGCTATGGAATATTTAAAGTTTCCTCACGATGTTTTCCATCACCATTGGAATGTCCGTGTAATTTTCTTAAGATGAATTAATTATCTCATTGGTATATGGTCAGGATTCGAACCTGAATTAGACCACGGAAGGCGTTATTAATATCTGTTCGAAAATGAAGCCGCTTCACCCCTATATTTAAGTCCTAGTTATTTTAAGTTATTGTGAAATGCTACTTCATACATTATAATTATCGACGCCTGTGTAAAGTTGCCGCAATTTAGCTCTGTTTCAACTGGCAGGCGCTTTTGTATGCTCTTAATCATAGATGAATCTAATACGTGTGCAAAGTCAGTGTTTCCTTTCTCCTGCTTAAATCTCCAAAAATAAATTAGCCAAATTCTCAACAATATCTTATAAACTAAAAAGTCTGAAAAAAAAACGACTGCATAAAATAACCAATAAAAGAAAAACAAGCTCTATAATTTTGTGTGAAGAGTAATATTAGTGTACCGTGCATTATATTTTATTAGGTAGCTACATAAATTATGTTTTAAATAATTGCAGACGTAGAGAAACTAATAACCAAAATATATTTCATGTATATCTAGTAAATTATTTTGTTAATGTTCGATTAATTGTAGATACCTACAGTGTCCACCACGCCTGCAATAATTTAAAATATATTAATTATATTTGTGATGCATTAAAATAAAGCACAACTGGGCCTAAGCCTCCCTATATGGGAAATGGCGTGATGCTATGTAGATATGTATCCTTCCATACAACTAGTTGTAGAGTATTGAAGGATACAAACAAACCAAACAAAGAACAATTTTATTTCATCAGTTTCTTCTTCAATCAACTAAACTCAGAGACGTTTTTTTTCCAAGTGAAGTTAGGTTACCTGTACTTACTATACTTATATAAGGTATTGGGATTTACCTACCTATTTATAGAGTCAAGCTGAGTTGCCAGTGTTACTTCGTTGTATGTGTGTGTAGTTCTGTACAGTTTGATCGCAATAGCTAAGTGCACGTGTTATACTTTAAAAGTCTATAATATCTTATTTCACTGATTACTGGTACAAATTTGTTTGTAAATTCAATGCAAAAGTTATTATTATTGAGTTGACCTTGATGTCCGCTTCGAAATGTAGATGTGAAATGGAATCACAGAACAGTAATGGAATGTCAACTTTCATGTATATTTATTTAGTTTTTACTTTTTTGTTTTTCCGAGTTGCCAGTTCAACTGATGACTTTCAACCGCTCAAAGCCCCAGACTGTTTAGAGTCATCGCGATTTTGAACCTTAGGCCATGGTAATAAAATTCAAAACCTATAACGGGGAATCGGCATCATATAATGTCATGGGGTTTTTTTTAATCGACAAACGCGAATTCTTTATGAACGACGTTATACTTATCATCTGAACTTGTTTTGTTCTTAAATATTCTTGATCGAGGCACAGGTCGAATCACCATTCTACACAATGTAATAAAAGACTCTGGCTGACTTCGCGTTTTGGCCCAAATTGGCCCAAATCCATTCGTGGATTGGTATTTTTTTTGTTGTTGTGAAAATGATTTCCCTTTGTAGTATAATACGAATCTTACCTATGAAAGCAGCCAAAGCTACCAAGCAGATAAAACGCATTTTAATCACAACCATTTTCAGTATTTTATATTTAATTACACACAGTTATTACTTATTTCTTCGTAGCGTGATGAACTAAAATAAAATTATCTTATATATATAGTATGGCCCAAAATTTTTCCTATGATTTTATCATTTGGATTGCTATTTTTATCTATGTAGCGTAATCCGATAACAGTACCACAGTACTAACAATCGCTAGACATGTTACCATTGTCAGAACCTGGTATTTTAATTGCATAGTGAAACTTCATGAAAGGTCTCCAAAAACCTTCTTCTACTCGACTGTCTCTGAAAATATGACACTATGAATATAGCCTATCCAATATATTTGCCTTTACTCAGTTTTACTTACGTGGGAAAAACTGTGCCTATGGCACCCCGAAGTGGAAAAGGCGTGAGGCTATAATAATAATAATAATAAAAATATGTTGTATTCAGATAACAATGATCTATTTTGTTAGTAGTAGTATTATAAACTAATATTAGTACCTACTTTTTTTTTTATTTATTTGTTTCTCGCGGTAAGTTTGACTGTCAAGTTATCAAACCTCCACGAGATCACCCTGCGAATAAGTTTGGTACTGCTCCAGGTTCTGTCGACACTGGATGCAGTGCGTTTTTCGCATGATTGCATAGTAGTCATCTGAGCGCGCTTCTGCAAACATACACTACAGAACCGAGGCAGCCCCATGAACATTCTGAAGATTTGTTATATTGGACACGCAAGGTATTGAGAGTCTTCAGCTTATAACTGACCCATAGGCTGCATGTGTAGAATGTTTGACAGATGGACTTAAACAATGTAATTTTGACTTGTCTTGCACATTTTGCAAACCTATGAGCCAGCATATTACCTCTGACTGCCAACGCCCTGCACTCCCTTTCGATATCTAAGTCATCTTTGAGATCCTCCGATATAATGTAACCGAGATATCTGAAATGATTGACCCTAATGAGATTAGCCCCCTTTAAGATAAGAGGAGGTACATATTCAGGAGTCTTGTTACAAGATAAAAAAACCATAAAGACACTCTTCTTCACATTATATCAAAGGCCGTGGCTCTCAGTGTAACTCTCGCACACACTTAACAATTTCCGCATTGCACTAATCGAGGGGACGAGCAAGGTCATGTCTTCTGCATAATTTATGTTATTGATACGTTTTTCACTAATGTTACAGCCGACAAGCAAGCTGCTCAACCCATCGATCAGCTCATTCATGTATAAATTGAAAAGTGTCGGCGAAGATAATCCACCTTGACGAACTCCACATTCTAGTTTGTACATCTCTGAGCAGGTCCCTCCCATCTAACACAGTTAGCTTAAGTTGCGTACCAATACCTGAAGATGGCAGACATCTCAGCAGGCACGCCCAGTTCATCCAATTTCTCCCATTATTTATCATAGGCTGTAAGATCAAAAGCTTTAGAAAGATCCACAAAGCACGCATACACAGGTGTCTGTCTTTCTGTGTTATATCTGACTATTATGTCCATGTTTATTTGCTCTTGATAGCTTTGGCACCACATAAGTCTTGACTCAAATAACTTTTTACTCAGGCACATTTCATCATAAACTTTTCCTGATGTTTGTGTTCTGTGCCGGTCGACTATTTTAGTCATATTTCCACGTAATGTTAAGATAAGTTGACGACCGTCACAGATAAGGTATATTTATATTCATCACGTAGTTTTGTAGTAAGTTGTATATAAGCTTAGTATTAACTATAATAAAGTAGTCTAGTATTTGCGCGCATCCCAAGCCTTTTACTTTACTCCCGAAGATGTTGCTCTCCTTATAATTGCCTCTGGCAAATTTGCCATACTAATTCCATATATATAGTTTATTACAGGCTCTCGATGTAACTCTTTTATGTGTTTATTACAACCAACAATTTTATTTTTCCTATTTTTTGATATACGGTGACATTCTGCAGCTAAAACTTGAAAAATCAATATTTTAGTACCATAATGTTGTCAATACAACATTATGGTACATTTCATCAAGTAATATTCTGTGCTTTGAGTTATAACAAAATTTATCGTCACAGTCATACATTTCAACTGGCAAATACACTCCTTTTTATCTATCATAACATAGGTTCGAGTATCGTTGGATTTCCTCTCACCGCATTTAATTTTATTACACTTTGTATCAACACAGGATTGTTTTGACCTAATCGTGTTTAATTCACATACTATTTCTAGAGGTAAGTGATCAGACCAGTAAACGTTATCATAATGTACCTTGATTACCCGTATGTAAGCTGAGCAGATGTAGTAACCATACAATGGTCCAGCCAACTCTTACTATCGTGTACGTCACAAATATATACGTTTTCAAATCTAGTCCAAGTTTCTCAATATCGGCACATATAAAGTCAAACTCTGAGGAGAACTCGAGCAACTCATCACAAAACAGTTCATGTGGATGAGCGTTAAAATTTCCGAGTACAAATACCGGACACGGAACACGGATTCGACTGCATAGCTGGCAATAATTGCGTTTATTTCGCTAAGGCAGTCTGTGAAGTCCGGAAGATTGTTTGCACACTCCGTAGGTAAATACGCATTGATAAACATCACTTCACTATTACGCACAGTAGCTATAATAGCCACCAGCCGTGCACTACTACATTCTACGACGGATACCGACTGGAACACTTTTTTGCCACAAGATACCGACGCTACCATATAGTCTTCCGCTCAATATTCCTGCTGACATATCCACGACCGATTTACCCGTGAAGCTAAACTCAGGGTGTATTATGTTAGGGCTTTGTTATGTTATTTTACTTTTACTATAGAAATATCAACAAGAGAAACTTAGTTTCTAGAAATAATTGAAAGGCTTTCGATACCAAAGTCGCCGCCGAAATTGGTATTAGTAGACCTACAATTTGTTCCCATTTTATGATGAAAATTAGAAATCGGTCTAGACACTAAAGCGACACTATTTACTTATAGTATCCGTCGCAAGTACCCCCGTTAATTCGCCGGTGGTTACTATATTAACCGTCACGACCAAATGTTGCTGTGCTAGAAAATTCTATGACCCTGTGTAGAATCAGTTCTGCTACTCGGCACAAGATGGTTCGGATTGAAATTGCCTTTATAAGAATACAAAAATTATAGATTTATAAAATGATTATAGATTCTTTGCCTATGATTTTTTTTTTTTTATTTTGCAGTGATCAATCGCAACGTAATTTTTAGCAGAGGGGGCTGAAGAATTTGTGCTGCAGCCGTAGGATAAACATTTTTTTTTGTATTATTTATATTATATATATCGCAGAAGGGTCAGGACTGATGGCTGAGGGCAACCCGAGGATGGGTGTAATGGGTACTCGAGCATTGGAGGCAACAGTTTTGTTATAACACAGTTTATTAACTTTAGAGCACGAATCATGTACAGTCAGCTTCAGAGAAAAGTATCCCCCCCGTATTGGCATAGACAAGAGTATACATTTTTGCTATACCGAGAAACTTGCAAGTTGGCGTCGTGGTTAACAAGTCGGACTAGTTTTCGCGCGGTCGGTCGCGGGTTCGATTCCGCGCCAGTGTAGGTTCATTTTGTTTTTTTTTTGTAGCAGTTCTTGTTTATTTTTTATTATCTTCCTAGGATAGCATATTAAAATAAAGCAATGCGTTAGGCAATAAAAAATAGGCATGTTGTTGAAATAATATTTGTTTCTTTATTCAATTATTTTATTTCTTATGTTATAAACCATATTATATTTCAAGGTCTATTATTTAGTTTTCTTAAATTTATTAATAGAAACAAACAAAAAACAAAATATTGCTGGCAAATATTCCAATATTTCATTATCTGTAGCCTGTGTCTGTAGCTATGAGTCTTATGACGTTTTTGAGCGAAAAACATGTTAAACTACGAAGTAGTATAACAATTTAGATCATAATTTTAGATGACAATACTGAAGACTAAAAATTAATTAAATTGCAATACAGTAAGTAAATAAACAGTGGAGTCAAATGATGCTTCACCAGCGTGAACTTTTATCATGTTTAATATCGGAGAGGGTGACCATAACTATCTATTATTTGTCGCAGCCGACTGTTCATGAGCATGACCATGTTGGAACATGCACTGCTCTTTCGCATTATCCCCCATGTTCTGTTGACCTCTTCATCTTATTGCTGTTTAGACTTAACTTCACTAGAGTCCCAGTTCAGAACCATTTGACCCCACAAGTTCTTTATTGGATTTAAGTCAGGGCTCTTAGACGGCCAATTGAACACAGGTTATGTCATCTTGGGATGACAACCATTCTTAGACGACTCCGGCGCGGTGCACCGCACTGTTGTCTTGGCAAGAGGAATTTGGCCTTCAGGGTATGCGACACGCACCGACGGCAGCATCACGTCCCTCAACACTTCCAAGTAACGTTGGGAGTTCATACGGCCGCCTACTTCCACAAGCTCTCCAGGGCCCATGGATGACATCCATCCCCAATATGCTGAAAAATACAGTAAATATATAATTCCAATTTATTTACAAATCACATGCAATAAGTAAGGCAAGTTTTTTTTTTTACATATTCTTTATAAGCTTACATATGTTAATGAGATTTGCTTACCTAAAACTCCCACTTGTTCTCATATCTAACAAGTTTTTAGGGTTATACCGCTCCCCACTTCTTCTCCACAATAGTTTCCTGCCATCTTTATTGGATTTGAAAAATTTTTCTTCAGTGAAAATTACTATTTCATTTTCCCAATCAAAGTCAAGGTGATCTTCAGCAAACCTTACTCTGGCGGTTCGATGTGCATTAGAAAGAGGTTTTTTTTAGCTAGTTTATAATTGTGGATGTTTGCAGCATGTAAATGTCGCCGAACCGTGCTGAGCGAAATCCCAAATGTTTCAGCACTGGAACGAGTGGTTCTGAAGGGATCCGCGGTGTGAATTTGTCTCTCAAAGTCATCCGTATAAACTCGAGGACAAGGGCCCTGACGATCACATTTCACATCACCTGTTTCCTGGTATCTCCTTATCCACTTGCGAACCGTTTTCCTCTGTGGGTATCTCATCATCATCTACCCTCACCTCTAAACTGAGATGGACGTGTTATAAATCGGTCCACAATAATAAATCAAAAAACAGTGTTTAAAGTGACTTTCCGTAACTACAGCTGCTCAAATAGTGTTAACAATACCTTACTGTAAAGTAATTAGTGATAACCATTACCGTGTTTTGAATGTTTAACGGTGAGTTTTGTTTCGACAAGCTGCGCGTGACTCATCAACGGCTCCGCCACAGAGCTGCGTTAACCACAATTTGCTGTTTACACCGGTTTCTACGGTACGATAATGGAATGTAACAAATGTCCCTTAGTGCTGAAGCTAGAAGAGTCCCTGAAATGTGCGGCATGTCAAAAGCAATTTCACTTTGCTTGTGCTAGTGTAAGTGAAACTGACTTTAAAAAGATCCTTCCAATGAACAAAAACAAATGGAAGTGCCCAGTCTGCAAACAACCCAAAAAAGGGTCAGTCAGTCCGCTTGTCAAATTCACCGATGGCAGTACACCAACACAAGCACCACTTACCTCAATTGTTAACGTAGACTCCGAGAAACTGTTTACGTACATGGACTCTAAATTCAAATCACTTGAAGAATCTATGAGGAAACAAATTACGGACCTGGAAACCTTGGTCAAGCTAATGAGTAATCAGTACGACGCAGTTATAAAAAACTTGGACACTCAATCGAAAGAAATAAAGATCCTTCGTAATGACAACAAGTCTCTAAAAGAATCCATACAACTCCTTCAGGAAAAAGTTGACTCCTTAGAGGAAGAAGGATCAAAAAGAGACCAATGATCACGGCTACAAAATATTGAACTGGTTGGTATCCCTGAGCAAGACAACGAATCCTTACCTGATGTCATCGTGAAGCTTGCCAAGTACGTCGGAGCCCCGCTGCAGCAGAACGATGTGGTATTCGCCCACCGCGTCCAGGCCAAGCGTCCTACTAAGGGGAAGCCCCGCGCCATCATATCACGACTCCGGGAACGAGTTACCAAGGATGCCCTGATGCACGCGACTCGCAAATGCCGTGGAATGACGACCAAGGACTTAGGATTGGAAGGTGAACCTTTGAAGTTGCATGTGAACGAGCACCTAACTGTCGCAAACAAAAATCTGCTCAGTAAATGCAGGAAAATAGCAACCGAGAAGGAATATACTTTTGTTTGGACAAAAAACTGCCGAATATATGTACAGAAAGCAGAAAACAAACCGTATATTCAGATATCTAAAGAAGCGGACCTAGAAAAAATCATATAATAATGAAAAGTTTATTTTTTGGTATAATTAATTTCTTTATAACTCACATATTTAACCTATCTATACTATTTTACCTCTTCCTCACACTCACAAACGGACTCATACTCACAGTCTAACACACCCTTCACACAAGTGGAACAAAAACAAAAACAAATATCATTCAGATTAATCGCACGACAAACACTTTGCTAAGTAGCTCGGCACGTAGAATGTATGCTGTTGTTGTTTATCAAAGTACTACCTATGCTTATACGTATTATCACATTTTTAATATGTGTACTGCTCATATTCTTTCGTTAGTTAAATAACAATAATGTCCACCAACAACTTACGTATTTACTATCAGAATGTTAGAGGTCTCAATACGTATTTTATAACAGTGTCTTGTACTCCGATCATGATATTATACTCATAACAGAACCATGGTTGCATGATGGAGTACTAGATTCTGAGCTTACTAGCAATAAATATAACATTTTTCGTAAGGACCGCGGGTCGAGGGCTGGAGGTATTTTCATACTATGCACTGCGCGGCTCAACGCTCGCCTGCGCACTGACTGGCAGCGCGATGATCTTGATGTGGAATGTATGTGGATTACTATATATCGCCGCTCGCTTAGTTCACAGCGTGACCTTCATATCGGGTTGGCTTACATACACCCGATAACAGAAACCATATCCAAGCCCAACGCATACTTAACTTTACTAGCCTGATGACTGATTTTATTACGGCAAATCCAGATGATTTTTATCTAGTGGCAGAAGATTTTAATCTTGGTATGATAAAGTGGGAGACCGGTGAACCTATCCATCTTAGACGCGGAACCGTTGATCTGCAGAACTCAGCACTTGAACTAACTCACCATACAAACCTGTTAGGACTGCGCCAGTTCAATCAATTCAATAACACTTCCGGCAACACACTGGACCTAATTTTTTCTTCCTTTTCTTTACTCATAGACAAATGTGATAACCCTATGGTCAAAAAAGACCCAGCCCACACGACCCTCAGTATCAATGCCAAGGAGATCACTATACCTTCACTTCGTAACACGCCACAACGAAGATATCTATTCAAGAAAGGAGACTATGAAAAAATTAATAAAGATCTCATGAATATTAACTGGAAAACCTTTCTCAATTCCGGCACAATTGATGACGCAATATCATCTTTTTATTGTGAATTACGCGATGTAATCCAAGACCATGTTCCCCTAGTTATTACTAGAACTTCCAAGCGCTACCCAATTTGGTATAGTCGGGCTCTTATATGTATTATTAAAGAAAAAAGTAAGGTACATAAACAATGGCAGCGATTCAACAATCCTAACGATTACAGTACTTTCTCTCTACTTAGAACAAGACAAAAATCACTTCAGGATGAATGTTACAAAACTTATTTAAACAGGGTACAAGCTACTATTAAGAACGACCCCAAGTACTTATGGACATATATCAAATCTAAAAGGAAAACAGACTCTGGGTATCCCAGTTCTATGATACTAGAGAGTAAAAGACTAATCGGAGAGAAAGAAATATGCGATGTCTTCAGTATGTTTTTTGAAAAGATGTTTAGGAAACCAGCAGCTTCGTACCCTGACCATCGCTCCTCAACCACATTTGAAAACTCTATTAGTACTTTTACCATTTCTGAAAGATTGATTGTCCAATTGATTAAAAAATCTCGATACGAATAAGGGTTCTGGGAACGACGGTATTCCAACAAACTTTATTAAGAGATGTATATAATCTATGACGATACCCCTTGGTATTATATTTAACAGATCTATCCGTGAGGCTGCTTTTCCTTCAAAATTGAAACAAGCTTACATTGTATCGGTACACAAAAGGAATTCCAAATTGGACGTGGAGAATTACCGACCAATTTCTATCTTAAACACGTTCGGTACAATGCTAGAGAAAATTGTATTTCAACTTATTTACCCCGTAGTGATGCAAGGCATCCCAGAAGAACAACACGGTTTTATCAGAGGTCGGTCCACCACGTCCAACCTGGTTATTTTCACCAGTGACGTCTTCCAAGGGATGAGTTCTCATGATCAGGTCGATGCAGTGTACACCGATTTTGAAAAAGCCTTTGATCGTGTGGATCACGTGATCCTGCTCCGTAAACTTCACGCACTGGGCATACGCGGGGACTTGCTGCGGTGGACTGACTCATATATATCCAACCGTCGACAGGCGTCGATTTCGGTCTGATTACATAAACGTACCCTCTGGTGTCCCTCAGGGCTCTCTGTTAGGACCCCTTCTCTATGCAGCATACCTGTATGACATTAAAGAGTGCTTCAAAAACGCCAAATTTCTGTTATATGCTGACGATAAGAAAATTTATATGAACGTCCGGAGCAGAAATGACTTAAATCTTCTACAAGAAGATTTAGATAGACTGACTGCCTACTATGATAAAAACCGAATTGGCGTCAATATGTCAAAATCCGTACACATAACTTTTACAAGGAAGACCAATCGAATTTCTTCTGACTTTAGCCTGAACAATACAGTAATAAATAAAAGTGACACTGTGAAAGATCTAGGGATTATTCTCGACCCAAAGTTAACAATCACAGCTCATTTTGAACATATCATAAAGAAGGCCTACCGAAACTTAGGATTCGTCTTTCGTACATGCAAGGAATTGACGGATACCATCTGTATTAAAATCATTTATTTTGCCTATGTACGTAGTGTTTTGGAATATTGCAGTCCAATTTGGAATCCACATTATACCACAAACGAAAATGATATAGAACACATCCAGATGAAATTCCTTAAATTCTTGGACTGGCGCACTAAAAACACTCGTACAGAATTCCCCGCCACATGTAGCCGCTACAACTTACTAACATTAAAAGATAGACGTGTCCTGGCTGACATGTCACTCTTACACGACGTATCCAGCGGCGCACTAGACTGTCCAAGACTGGTAACAGAGATATTATCACTTGCTGCTCCGGCTAAACGCACTCGACATACTAAACTTTTCTTTATACCCTACAGTCGCACCAATTATACGTCGAACTGTACCTGTCATAGGCTTCCCCGTACTTTTAATAAACGTTTTTCGAACCTGGACCCATTCTGCACGTCAAAGGCTCCATTTAAATGGCAAGTTACACAAGAACTGTTGGGAGAATCACAGGTAGACTCACTTTAGGATGTTACAGGAATCTGTCCCATGTCGACCCTCCCTATATGCGAACGTGGCGCGCGCGCTTCTTTTTTTTATTACGTATAGTCATTTATTTGTTTTGTTTTTGTCCTCTCCACTGCACTCACCGGCAAATACATACATACACACACACACACACACCCTCGCACACAACACAAATACTTACCACATCCACACGCAATCACTGTTTTTTGATACATTGTTCTAGATATTGTTGCTCTTTTAGCTCAACTTCATAACCGTCACTTAATTATTGTAAACTGTGTACATAGTGAAATCTGTAATTGGCATTATTTTAAGTTTATGTTTCCGACTAGCTGTAAGAATGGCTGTGTGATTTTTGTTCATTAATAAAATAAAAAATAAAATAAAAAGTATAAATGTAAGCAGTTTATGAGAAGAATACCAAAACTACAAGAACACAATTAATACTTAATCAGTATTATAAAATAAATTAGTAACAGATCGATTGTTTCATCATCTCACCGTTATATTCATCTCTCGAGCAAATTTTTTTATGTTCTGGTTTTGTTACCAGAGAACGACTATTTTGGTTTTTAAAAAGGTCGTCAAACGAACCATGATAAATGCTTTTCAAGATAATTTAAAGAAAACTGATGAGCAATCGAGATAATCACACACGGCTTAGCACGTAGTTTCGAAAACTTTATTAACTTCCCCCAAATATTATTTATTAAATGAAGCAATCGTTTGATCGTTAACTCTCGCGACGGTAATATCATTCCAATTTCAACCTTACACCATAGTTCATTGAATCGTTGGCAAGTAAGATAAAAAGACAGAACTATTATCCATACTCTTTAGTTAGACAAGGATGCCGGGACAGAAACGTCGACTATCTTTGCAAGCAATTGATGCCTAACTTCGCATTAGAAAGAAGAAAGAAAGAAAGAAACATTTATTATAAAGACAGTGAACACACTACAATAATTAAAACATAGAAACAAAACACAGAGATAAATAGTTGCATTGAAACATGATATAAAATGAAATGACAGTCGTGGTGTGTCACTGTCATTATAAATGGCGTCTGACTCAGCATTATGTTGAAGGCCAGGCCTTCAACGCTGATTTTCAGTCAGCGCCAAGTGTTACCTCGCGAGCGCCCCAGACCGCGGCGTGGTACAATCCATAAATACATAAATATAAAAAATATATACAAAATAGGTAACAATAATGGTAAATATAGATATGGCTGTTATATATGACACATACAAAAAGTTAAATAAATAAACATGGCCCGCGCTTTTCAATCCCTCTTTTCATTAAATTTAAGTGTTGGGTTTTCGGTCCCACTGGCAATGAGCGACCACAGACTCAAGTCTTATTGCGGCGTGAGGTTGGTACGGAGGGGAGGAGTAGTCTCTGCTGATCTAGCAAATGTGCCCTGAGTTTCCGCCCAAAGGCACACCTACTAGCCGCTTCACGGACTGGAGGGGGAATATCATTCCAACACTTAGATGCCGCAAATCTGAAACTCCCGCGGAAAGTTGCCGTTCGATACGCCGGTGTAAGTATTCTGTGCTTGTGCACGCCACGTAGCCTGGTCGCCCATTTTATCTTGGTGTACAAGTAGGGTGGGGTTTGCGTGTGTATTACACCAAAGAGTAGTTTGGCTAGGTGTAAATGCCGACGAGCTTCCATGTTCAGAAGTTTAGCTGCATCCAAGTATGGGGTGATATGGGATCTAGGAGGGATTTTAAAACAAAAACGTATACATGCGTTTTGCACACGTTGAATTAGCCTTTTCGACCGACCAAGTATACAGCTACCATATACGACATCACCGTAGTTTAATCTAGATAATATCAATGATTCACTTAGCCTGACACGCAAATCAGTGCTAAGGTAATCACGTATATTAAAAAGAATCTTAAGGCGGTAGAAACAATTTCTGACTACGTTTCTGATATGATTTTCGAATCGAAGCTCACCGTCCATCAACAACCCAAGATTTTTTGCTTCTACGACCCTTTCCACTGGGTCGCCCCTGATAGCTATATCATTGAGGGCTAGGGCTTGGACAGTATTATGGATCTGACATTTTGTACCAAGGATCATGTACTTAGATTTTCTAGGGTTTAGCACTAGACAGCTCCTCTCTGACCATGACGCCACCCGCTCTAGATCGTTATTTATGGACTGGACTGCAGTTTTGATGTCGGAAGGGACGGATGATATATATAGCTGGGTATCATCTGCGTAGAGATGGCACATGCTGCTCTCCTGCTGCTGCTGCTGCTGCTGCATTACATCATGTGTGCACGACTGCGCATATATAACCTTGTTTTTCTATGTTTTGTTCTTTTTTATCTTTTATACCTGTTGTCTTTTTGCCAAAGACAAGGAGTGCGACATCTTCGGGAGTAAAGTAAAAGGCTTGAGATGCGCGCAAATACTAGACTAATTTACTATAGTTAATACTAAGCTTATATACAACTTATTACAAAAACTACGGGATGAATATAAATATACCTTATCTGTGACTGTCGTCAACTTATCTTAACATTACGTGGAAATATGACTAACATAGTCGACCGGCACAGATACTTAATCCTTTAGGGAAAAAAATAAATGAATTTACTTATAACAATGAACAAAAATCTATGTTAGAATCGAATGAATCGAAATAACTTTAAAAATGTGTATACCATAACAAACTTATATCAACTGCAATAATTACTAGTAGGATTTTTTATAAACGTAAATTAGATAGTAATTGTGCATACTTCAACTTAATCTAAAGGTAAATCTTACACGTATTAGAAAAATAAAGGAACTACGGTTATGTGAATTCTACATAAGTTTAAAGAATTACTTTATATTTACCTACAGGCAAGTCTTGTATCTGGCCGCACACTTCATAAAATAAACTAAAAAGGGAAAACAGAAAAACACTAAGAAAATGGGGCTTCGCGGTTAGTAAACTTACCTTACCTATAACCTGGAAAAGATCCGCAGGAGAGTCGTCTGACGCTGCAGTCGCCCATGTTTTTCAGGAATCGATGAGTCAATTTACATCGCACGTCTTTGAAGTTGAAATCACTGTTTGTTTATAATTGCGACCGTACCTACACAAGGATGATTGTGCTGAATCATTGTCAGCATTAAATCTGTAACCTTGGCTGTAGGCAGTCAATGATTTCGTACGTAATATGTACGTGCGTGCTCTTCGCTCTTGAGTGAATATTATGTTGTCAATTGATGAAATTTGTGTGCCTAAAAATCTTGGGATTTGGCAACATAGGGCACATCTTGTACACCAATCGTTTAATATATATATATATATATCTCTCTCTTCAGTGATTTGATTATTCTTCGTGCGATGTTCTTCCTGGATGATATCAATATTCTTTGAATTAGGTATATCGATGATGTTTCAATACTCTTCTGGGGGCTGGAAGGGCTTCCTATGTCTTGAACTTGAAAAGCTGCTTTTGTGAATGAATTTGCCGACGCGTTCGTTTCTGCTGGTGCGAGCTCCATTTTGATAAATCAGCAGTCAGCTGACTATCGGTTCATTGTCCTTGCGGTATCTTGAGTTCGATGCGGGAAATCTGCCGTTGAAATTATTCTTCTGGTATGTTTTGAAATCTGGCCCAGTCATGGCTTGCTTGATGTCATCTTGGCTTGGGTGGGGTCTTAATTATGGAGTTCTGCAGCGTGGTTTGAAATAGGTATGCAAACCGAAGTCCGGGCTCGGCGATCTTGGACGAAGTGCATCTTGCTTGCACTTCTAAGGTGGCAGCACACGGAGTTTTCTTCGCAGGTGGGTCCATGCTGCTATTACCGAAGGTTGCTGATGCTCAGAAGTCGGGTCACCACTTTGCCAGAGGCAATTATAAGGAGAGCGACATCTTCGGGAGTAAAGTAAAAGGCTTGAGATGCGCGCAAATACTAGACTAATTTATTATAGTTAATACTAAGGTTATATACAACTTACAACAAAACTACGTGATGAATATAAATATACCTTATCTGTGACTGTCGTCAACTTATCTTAACATTACGTGGAAATATGACTAAAATAGTCGACCGGCACAGAACACAAACATCAGGAAAAGTTTATGATGAAATGTGCCTGAGTAAAAAGTTATTTGAGTTTGTAATGTCAATGATTATGATTGTCAATGAAAAATAAAACAATTTGGTTTCCAAAACTGATATAGACTTATAATTTTATATTAGTAGACCAAATAATGGTCCTTCGATAAATATAACAGGTAAAACCAGTGTAGTATACTTAGTGCAGTGAACATATTGTTAAGTCTACAAAATGGTTGTCATACGTAGCCAAACAAAATTAGTACAATCAGCTACCGATAAGCAGGAACCCCCTTCAGGTAATGTTTCAAGGCATGTTGAAATAGCTCAAGGCCCAGGTGAGAGCGAAGCAGCGACGTCGCGGGACTATATGAAACTGATCTCGCCGCTGCCGCGCCCGTGGCCGGCCCCTCACATGCACGATCTACAACTTCGCGCACGAGCCGCTCCTCGGCGATGGTTACTGCGATGAAACTCGCAGCAGATGCACAGCACCCCGTTACCGCGCACAATTGGAGTTGGCTGCCAGGAAAGTGGAGCTCGAGCGGAGGACGGCTGAGCTGGAATACCAGGCTGAGCTCGCAGCTATTGACGCGTCTAGTGAACATGGTTCCGTATGTAGTAGGAGGCAAAAAAGTGTCAAAGAATGGGTACAATCTACCAGCCATGCTGGCATGCCCGAAATTTGCAATGACACCTTTAACATGCTGCCTTATAGTTATAACAAAATCGGTAACACAATGGCCGGCTTGGGGGCAGGTGAGTTAAAAAATAATACTTGCCCAGGCCTACTAACACTGCTAACTATTCACAGATTCCTTTACCGAGCTTGAATATCGACAAGAATAACAGAAAGAACATACCATCGTTATCAGCAGCGGAACAGCCGACGACGTCCCAACCCAATAATTGCCGAGAAATCTACGAGGCGACCGTCTGTACTACTCCAGTCAATTTCTGCTGTCATGATGGCGTGGATAAAGTATCTCGATTAATAAACACATTTCAAAGTCTGGTAAACAAAGTTGAACCTAATAAACGAAATAAATATAAAATAAATTTTCCGACCTATGACGGCAAGTCCCCTATGGACTGGTTTGTTTTTAAAAGGTCATACATCGACTCAAAAAATTCATTCTCAGCAGAGGGAAATGTAGTTCGATTGTGTACAGCCTTAACAGGGGTCGCGCATAACGCGGTCTGCATGCTCCTCGCAACAGCGCCAGAACCCGACATCATAATAGCAGAGTTGGATAGGCGTTTTGGACGGCCAGAGCAGATAGTGTTGCGGGAAGTTGCGGCGATCCGCGCCCTACCCAGAATAACCAGCGACCTAAAAGAACTAGCAACGTTTGCCGCATGTGTGCGTAACTGCGTTGAAGTAGTCAAGCTGTTGAACTAAACCGACTATTTACGTTCACCGGAATTATTTAGCGTACTTATCAACAAGCTTCGCCTGCACTAACGCACACGATAGCTAGACTACGCCGCAGCACAGGCTTCCGCCGCGGTTCCGTCTAGCAGCGGAAAAGTAGAGTTATTATCCCAATTTTTTTCATGAGAAGTGGATCTACACATAAAGTTTGATTCGCCGGCCGATGTCCCGCACGTGCAGCTAGAACGCACGCACGCTACACCGGAATCAGAACCAGAGCCACGTAAGTATTCTGATACAGGTAATACATCTAAAATCATGAAAAAATATCAAAGCATTGTGTGTGCACTTTGTAAACAAAGTCATGACTTGCCATTATGTGACACTTTCAAGGCAATGACAGTTGATGATAGGTGGAGTTTCATCAAAGAAAATAAAATATGTTATCGATGTTTGCAAAGAGGTTTGCATAGTTTTCGATTGTGCAACAAAAATAAAAATAAGTGCGAAATAATTGATTGTCATCGCAAACATCACACTTTGTTACACAATCCAAACTTCTTTCCCATAACATCTGATCGCAAAAATGAACACGCAAATTGCGCACTAGCTACGCTTTCATTAATGTCAAATGCAACTAGCTCAAGCGACACAAATCCTGCAAGGGACGTTACCGCTCACACCACCGCTAACCCGAGTCCTATCAATGTGAACCCTACGTCTCGGCCTCTTTTGAAGATAGTCGCAGTTACAGTCTCCGGGCCAGCAGGAAGTGTTGACACGTTTGCCCTCTTGGATGACGGGTTGACGTTATTATTTATAGATTCTGACATCTGCTCTCGTATCGGCGTACGGGGACCCGAAGGGCAAATTCACCTTGAACTTAGGAGTAGCATGCAAGCAGTCAGTCAAGTCATATGATTTGCGAAAATATCCGAATCTAACAGACTTATGCGCTGAATTGTGTTACGACAATGCTATTCCTACGTTAATAATAGGGATTGATAATTGGCATTTGTCGGTTGCGTTCGCCATCAGGAAAGGCACAAAGTCGCAACCTGTTGCAATTCAAACGGCGTTAGGTTGGGTTCTTTTTGGATTTGCCAGTAGTAGAAGAAATCCAATTGACTCACTATATCACGCATTTTCAATTGAGAATGAAAATACTAGGCAGAAAGCCTCAATACAAATTAGATACGATCGGAATCACCAAGCACGAGGTACGTAGCACCGATGATCAACGTGCGCTAGAAATTTTAGATCGCACCGCTCGCCGACTTCCTTCCGGGCGTTTTGAAGTAGGTTTATTTTGGAAAGCAGACCAACTAACCGCGCCTGAAAGTTACCCTTTAGCATTGTCGAGGTTCAAAAGTTTAGAAAAAAGATGTCGAGGGAACTAGACTGTGCTGAGCGGTACCGAAAAAATATTCAGGACACACTAGATAAAGGTTGCGCTGAAGAATGTACTGGGGTGGAACCTACGGGTATATGTTGGCATTTACCACACTTTGGGGTGATACATCCCAATAAACCCGCAAAACTTCGTGTAGTCCATGGACTACACGAAGTTTTGCTAGACCGCGCTGCTGCGTCATGACGCAGCAGCGCGGTCTGGGGGAGTGTCTCTGAATTCAATGTTACTTACAGGACCTGATCTTTTACAAAACCAGCTCAGTATTTTGATGCGTTTCAGGGAAGGACGGATCGCCCTATCCGCTGATATTAAGAAAATGTTTCCACGAGTAAAAATAATACATCAAGATAGGGACGCCCAACGATTCTTGTGGCGTGACGATCCTTCCGGCCCTATCAAGACTTTTCGCATGAGTTCGATGATTTTTGGTGCCTGCTCAAGTCCCTCGATGGCAATTTATATTACCAACCGAAACGCCTCAGAGTTTCGAGAAGAGTTCCCCGAGGCCGTGGAGGTTATTTAAAGTGATACCTACATGGACGATTTTATCAGCAGTGTCGACAACATGGGGAAAGCAAATACTCTAGCTACTGAAGTAGTAACCATTTAAAAGCGTGGCGGGTTTGAAATGCGCGGCTGGACTACAAACGAGCCAGAAACCGTAGCCTCGTTGCCAGACGATTTGCTATCAGACGCTGTCAACAATAAAACACAGGACGTTGATTTGTGTAAGGATGCCGTTTCTCGTACTTTGGGTCTCATTTGGCAACCTTTTCGTGACGAGTTGACATTTAACTCTAGCCTATCGAAAGACTCATGTGCTCCAAGCACCAAGCGCCAAGCCCTTACACAAGCCATGCGCATCTATGATCCTTTAGGGATATTATCACCAATTGTAGTTAAAGGTTGAATTCTCTTTCAAATTTTGTGGCGAAAGGGGTTAGAATGGGATGACCAGCTTTGCGAGGTGGATAACAAGGCATGGCGCGAGAGGTTTGAAAGCCTAAAGTCAATTTCAGACATACAGATACCTAAGTGGTATAATATGAGTAACGTGCAAGTGGTAGAACGGGAATTGCACGTGTTCTATGATGCAAGTGAGTTGGCGTATACCGCTGTCGCCTACTGGCGATATGTTGATATCTCTGGCCAAGTTAGGATTGCACTTATTGCCAGCAAAATACACGTGGCACCGTTAAAACCGGCGTCTATTCCAAGGTTAGAACTTCCAGGCTGTTTGATAGCCACTCGCCTTGCCACATTTATTTTCGAGTCTCACCGCGCTAAACCCAGCCGACGTTACTTTTGGACTGATTCGATGTCTGTATTAGGTTGATTGCGAAGTGACGCTCGGAAATATAAGCCCTTTGTGGCAAATCGAGTAGGTGAAATTTTAGAAAACAGCTTTGTGGCCGAATGGCTCTGGGTTCCCACGGATCTTAACGTTGCTGACGACGCTACTCGTATTAAACCTAGTACATTTAGTGTAGAGTCACGATGGATATCTGGCCCAGGTTTTTTAGACAATGATCTAAGTGATTGGCCCTCTCATCAGTTCAGTTCAGTTTGTTTATTCATTCAACAATAAAATTGTATGTGAAATTGATAAAATGATTAAATTAAAGATACAACAATCATAAAAATAAAGATAAAACAATAAAATACAAAATTCACTATATAAAATTACAATGTCAACAAATAAAATCAAATTAATAATGTCATGTCTACATTTGAAAATATTAGAATAGATATGTCAACAATGAAACGCTAAAATAAACTTAAAATAAGACATTAATGAAGGAAAAAGTAATCTAATATATACAGACATTTCTTAAGTAAATATTGTTTTAGATCTGTTTTAAAAATACTTGCAGATTCTATCATCTTCAAACTTGTAGATGGTAACGCATTGAAAAATCTAACAGCTTGGTAGCGAGCACTATGTTCCACAACCTTCAAAGAGGGGGTCACAGTATTGATGCGGACATCTTTGCGCCTCGTATTTAGCCTTCGTACCTTCTCATCTGAAGTTTTCAGCCTATCAAGCTGCTTGTAAAAATTGGTCTACATACAATACGTATATGTATCATCAGTTCAGTTCAGTTTGTTTATTCATTCAACAATAAAATTGTATGTGAAATTGATAAATTAATTAAATTAAAGATACAACAATCATAAAAATAAAGATAAAACAATAAAATACAAAATTCACTATATAAAATTACAATGTCAACAAATAAAATCAAATTAATTTATTTATTTATTTATTTATGACAGTCACATCAACAATGCAAACACTTACATTAAAATAAACAATGCTAACAGAGTTCATGTGTTTGCATCAATAACAGATGCGCAAAACATTCACAATATATCAAATCGATCAATCAATGACATTATTGATGATGACAAAAGAAAAGAAAATACAAATACTTAAATCTGTCTTCTGTTTATGTATGTATAGTTAAGGGAATATAAAAATAAAATAAAAAATAAGGTAGTTACTAATATGAATTTACATATACATATATATATATATATACAATGTGAGTTTATAGAAAAACAAAACCTATACTTATAAAAATACCTAAAACACATAAAACATATTTAAAACAGTTATTTTGAATACACAGACTCGACTCAATGAAACTTAGCATGGCGGGCAACAAGCTTGCGCTTGAAATGTCTAGCACTATCACGAAAGATATCAAGTTCGTACGTTGCCCACATGTCATTATACGTAGAGAGCATCCTCGTTAGTGGTGCATGGCTCATAAGATTGGTTCTGCAATTGGGAGTCTTGAAAGTGTTAAGACATACTCGTCGAGCGTTAATGCGTGGAACCGATAATTTAATTTTTTCCAGCATGTCTTGACATTGGACCTGGCCATTCAATATATTGTGGAGGAAAGAAAGGTCAAGCATACGTCTGCGATCCGATAGGGCAGCCATTTTAAAGAAGGTTAGTCTATCTTCGTAGCAGTCATTGTGACTAATACCTGGACTGATGAACGCAAGGTGCCTTGTAAAAGATCTCTGAATCGACTCTAATCTCTCCTTGTGGATGTTGTAAACTGGGTTCCAGATGACACTGGCAAACTCCAGAATGCTGCGAACTAGAGCATTGAATAGGCACACTTTAGAACTGATTCGCTTAAATTCCTTTGTGACGCGCTTCAGAAACCCTAGCATTTTAGCAGCTCTGGTGACAATGTGATCGTAGTGTGGAATAAAGGTTAATTTTGAGTCCAGAATTACTCCGAGGTCACGAATCTGTGTGATTTCACCAATTTCATCATTATTTATGCGATAGTGTGCCAAAATTGGCTTTTTCTTGCGAGTGAATGTAATGAATTGGCATTTAGACGTATTCAAAAGCATCTGATTGTCGATACATCACTCGTGCACGCGGTCCAGATCCTCTTGTAGTAAGCGAACATCTCTCTCACAGTCAATTTGCTTGTAGACTTTCATGTCATCAGCGAAAAGGGAACAGTCACTATGTCTAATACAAGACACAATGTCGTTGACAAAGAGCACAAACAGAATTGGTCCCAGGTGTGAGCCCTGCGGGACACCAGACGTAGCGGTATAACTCTGAGATTGATAACCGTTGATAACCACATTCTGAGGTCTTTTATTCAAATATGAATCGAACCATTCAAGCAGAGACCCGTGAATGCCGTATTGACATTTTAACTTGCTTATCAGAATAGTATGTGAGACTTTGTCAAATGCACTACTGAAGTCGGTATAGACAGCATCAACTTGGCTTCCTTCATCAACACTTTCAATGAGATCAGTGATGAAGGAAGCCAGATTGGTAATTACAGATTTTTTTTTGCTGAAATCCATGCTGCTGTGTACGTATTTGGTGCCTCGTATGGTTGGTTACAATAGGGCATATCAATACTACGAACAGCTTAGAGAACGCAGATAGGATAGAGATAGGCCTATAGTTGCTGACGTCATCGTTGGCAGCCTTCTTATACACTGGTACTATACGCGCTTTTTTCCACTCAGACGGAAATACACCACTCCTTAGAGACATGTTGAATATTAGTGAGAGCGGATAAGACAGAGCAGATGCACATCTCTTCAGAAATATAGGTGGAATATATATATTTTGGAATAAATATATTATTTTGATTTAGGTTTTTGAGAGCCTTAAGTATAGAATTTTTGGTGAGGACAATGTTGTTGATAAGTTTCGATTGTGGATCCCAATACCCGGCTGGTACTACAGTGGATGACGATAACATGATGCGAGTATCAAAACTAAAAGTAGAACTAAACTGGGAAGCAAACAGATTAGCTACACCGGTACCTGTATCAGCAGACTGATTGCCACGGTGCATAATGGATGGAAACATTTCCTTGGCCGATATTTTGCTTTTTACATAGCTCCAAAATGCTTTAGGATTATGTTTCAGACTGCATTCTACTTTGTTCAAGTATTCTCTATAACGTGTGTTAAAAAGCCTGTCACATCGCTTCCGGAGAATTTGGTATTCTTGCCTGTCCCTAGGATTTTTGTACCTTTGCGCTCGTAGTCTCAATTTGTCTTTTTCTTTAAGCAACTTAATTAGGTCTGTGCTGAACCATGGTGGATGTGTCTGGTTGCGAGATTTTCTCCTAGGAACATGCAGTAAAATTACATCTCTCAATTTCTTGTAGAAAATCTCGACATGTGCATCAGTATTGTCAGAATTTATAAAACATTTTGGCCAATCTATTGATTTAAGACTTGGTATGATTTTCTCATAATCAGCTTTAAAGAAATTGTAGTCAGTTCTAGGATTAGGTGGCAGAACATTTGTGTTTACATTTTTAAAACGTGTATTAATGGATAATTGAGGATGGTAGGGGTCCAATTTACTGATGATGTGGTCTGGTCTAGTAACCTCACAAGGAGTACTACTAAGAACCAGATCCAAGATCTTGCCTTGGTATTTTTTGACTGCATTGAATTGATGCATATCGGTTAGGGACATGAAATCAACCAGGGCATGGCCAAACTTGTTATGATAATTGTTCGCTGTGAAACCCTCGCTTTGCGCGTCATCACCTACAGACCAGGTTATGAAGCTCATATTAAAATCACCAACCACAATGTAATCGTCCAGTACTCCCAGTATATCCGTGGTATTTTCTAAGTAGGCATTAATTTCAGGAAACTTTGGTGGTGTCGATAGGTACACTACACCTATGCCAATACGTTTAAGGAACCTTCCCTCCATCAACCCAACTACAATCCACAAATCCTCACGGCTACTTTCCCAATCTTTCATTCTGATAGAGTTTATTGTTTTTTTTACGGCTATTAACACGCCTCCCCCTTCAAGTTTGTTCACCAAATCAGACCCCACATCTCGGTCGCGTCGATAAACTTGATATCTTTGGTCTGCAATTTTACAATTATTGATATTGTCATTTAGCCAGGTTTCAGTAAGTATTATTATATCATAATTGTTTTGTAAGATATTATTGTAAATTATATGTGTTTTAGATCGCATTCCTCTCAGATTTTGATAGTAAATATTCGCGAATTATATACAGGAAAAACAATAAACTTTCACGTGGTACAGAACCATAAAATAATATTAAACTAGTTTATTTAAAAAATTAACACTTGTTATTATAACAGCAGGCAAGTTTTCAGCTTTACGCATGTAGATTTTTCCATTCCTGACCCAGACAAACTTGTATCCAATCTCCTTAGATTTAATTCGAGCAGCAGCATGCAATGACCGTCTGTCAGGAGTTAAATGTTCGCCCAAGAAAATAGCTGACTTTTCTCCACCTAGGCCAATCAAACTACTGTTGAGCTTCTCTTGCTTATGGTCTCGATTGTACTTAGATACTGCTGCCAGAAGATCGTCGCGACATCGGGGGCTTCGTAGTTTGGCAATGACAGTTCTGGGACGACTACTGCTGGAGTCCGTTTTGGCGACTCTAAAGCAGGATAAGATGTCCCTGTCCTCAACAGGCAGTGATGCCACCTTGCCGATTTGTACTAGTGTCTGAGTAAGGTTCTCGGTTTTGAATTCGGGTATTCCATTTATTTCCAAGTTGGCCTCTCGAGCACGTTGTTCCATGAGTGAGACATGATTAGAGAGCTCTTTCACATTCGACTTGAGTAGCTCATTTGAAACCAGCAGCGCCTTTATATCATCTTCTCGTGACAGTAACTGACGGTTCATATCGTCGTAACGTCCGTCGATAAAGGACACCGCCTCAATGAGTTCAATTACTTGTTTTTGCAATGGTGCCAGTTCTCGAGCTAAAGCGTCCTTTAGGATTCTCGGTAGCTCGGAGCGCAAACACTTGGAGATCTCGGAGCGTATCAGGGCAGACAAGTGGTTGTCCCCATTTGCAGACATCGCACCAACTCCAGTTTCAGATGTTGTTCCTGCTCCATCATCATTCGTGGTAGTAGCTGCATTGTTGATGACACTGTCTTCCCTACCACTTCTTACGCTAGTCTCAGGGACGTCGCAACCGTCGCTTAATTAATAATGTCATGTCTACATTTGAAAATATTAGAATATATATGTCAACAATGAAACGCTTAAATAAACTTAAAATAAGACATTAATGAAGGAAAAAGTCATCTAATATATACAGACATTTCTTAAGTAAATATTGTTTTAGATCTGTTTTAAAAATACTTGCAGATTCTATCATCTTAAAACTTGTAGATGGTAACGCATTGAAAAATCTAACAGCTTGGTAGCAAGCACTATGTTCCACAACCTTCAAAGAGGGGGTCACACTATTGATGCGGACATCATTGCGCCTCGTATTTAGCCTTCGTACCTTCTCATCTGAAGTTTCCAGCCTATCAAGCTGCTTGTAAAAATCGGTCTACAATACGTATATGTATAAAGAAGGAACGGTTAAAACACCGAGCCTAGCGAAATGGTCTTTGCAAGATGTCCACGGTGGAATTCTGACGATAGTGCGTATTGCCCTTTTTTGCAAGACAAACGCTTTTGTAAGGTTGTTCTTGTAGTCTGGACTCTACTAGGGCATAGTAAACCTTTAGGAGATGTTCCTGTGCTACTTCCTCCCTTAAACTTCTAAGTGCATAGCAGGCTGAGCTTATGCTACTCTCAATCGCTTTTAGTTCAGGATCCAGCAAATAGCGGCACCGTTGGACCACTCAATCAAATAGAGTTAAAACCATCAGAATGCACCATCAAGTCATCAGCAGCACGCTCAAGATCATCTTCGACTTCATCACTTTGTAATGTTGCTTGCCACTACAATTTAGTAAACGAATTGCCCGTAGCTGTAGTGGCAAATCCGACACATTTTAGTTCTTGGTTAAAATGAGTAAGGGCAACTGCTAGAGCTCATCAGTTCATTGCTGCATGCATCACAAGGGTCCGGGGAATTTCTGGGAACTTTATCCTCCCCCAATATAACCCTTCGGCGGTCACATCTCAGACTACCCTGCGGCCAATTAATGTTCAAGCTTTAGAATTGGCAGAAACCCATATATTGCGTCATAGTCAAAAGAACACTTTCAACGGCGAATTGCGATGCTTACTACGTGGCCGGCCCATATCGCCGAAAAGTCGTCTGGCGAAACTGTCACCGGCTATAAACCAAGATGGTTTGCTGTATTTGAAGGGACGCACAACTGCTGTTGAACAAGTTCCTACTCAAACCGTCTGCCCTATTCTGCTCGACGGCAAAGACCCTGCCGTACGCCTGCTGATCAGCCATTATCACAAGAAGTTCGCCCACGCCTACGCCGAAACTGTCATAAATGAGCTTCGCCAGCAATATTGGATAATAGGGTTGAGAATCTCTGTCAGATCAGTTGTACATAAATGTCAGCTATGCAAGTTGTTGCTTGGACGACCGCTACAGCCTATGGGAGATTTACCAAGAGCCTGACTCGCACACCATCATCGTGCCTTCAGTTTCACTGATATCGATTACTTTGGCCCCCTTCAAGTAAAAATTGGTCGTAGACGAGAGAAGAGATGGGTCGCATTATTCACTTGCCTGACCTCGCGGGCATTACACCTTGAAGTGGTTTACAGCTTGTCTGCTGATGCTGCTATTATGTGCGTTCGCCGTTTTATCGCCAGAAGAGGGACACCGAGCCAGATATACCCCGATAACGTAAGATCAAGATGATTATATGCAGGAAAAACATACCAAAACCTATGAAAACCCAAAACCATGGATAAATGCCTTATCTGATAACAGAACTACAGATGCACATTTAAATGTAAGATCGGTTAGGAAAAACTTTACTAAGATAATAACTAAACTACGGGATGCCTTAATACATCTAGATGTACTTATCTTCACCGAAATTAACCTTAAAAAGGACCTGGTATCTATGTACCAGCTGCCGGGGTTCGAGATGTTCACTGCATGCCGGGAGAACAGAAGAGGGGGTGGCATATTGATGTATGTGCATAAGGACCACGTCTTCCAGCGGGAATCTACTTTCTTCACGTTGTACGTGTCGCTGGCCGGCACTGTGCAGGTGCGCGGTGTGCGGCTGCACTTGCTAGCAGTGTATCGACCGCTTACTTCTGTAAAAGCCCAGACTAAAGTGCCAGTGTTTGTGCGTGAGCTCGCAAGTGTTGTGAATTCGGTCCCGCGTGATCGAGACCTTGTGATCATTGGTGACATAAACATAAATACGCTCATAAAACGAAATACGGACACAGTGTTGTATGAAGACACATTAAGCGAGTGTGGACTCTTAAACACTATATTTGGAGTGACCAGAGAAGAAATTAGGGATTCTCGATTAATTTTATAATGCTTAGATCATATTCTAGTACGACAAAATAAATTGTATAACTTTAAATCAAACATAGTTAGGTGTGGTACCTCCGACCATCATCTTGTATACATAGGTTTATCTATAAACTCAATAAGACAACAAGTTAAAAAGACAAAACTAATATTTAATAACTCTTCTATAAACCAAGATTTAAAAAATACAGACTGGTCGGAACTACTACAATTTCAATGCCCCTTATTAATGTATGAAAAAATATGTAAATTATTTGAAGTTGTATATAACGAAAACATAAAATCAATTAAAATTAGAAATAATAAATTGGATGCATGTCCGTGGCTAACTAAAGATATAAGAAACTGTATTATTCATAAAAATAATCTGTATAAACAATGGAGAAGTTGTCCAAATGATATGGCCAAAAGATTAGAATAAACGAGATACCGTAACAAAACTTTTAAATTAATAATTAAGTCTAAAAACCTTCATAGGAAAGAATTGTTAAAACAATGTAGGGGTAACAGTAAAAAAGTATGGGAACATAAAAATAATTGGTTAGAACGTAATAAGAAATCGTTAGATGAGGTTATTATGCAAAATATGGGCACCAAATTGGATATACAATCTATATGTGCTAACTTTGCCCACACCTTTGCTACGGAGGTTATGCAATTGAAAGCAGAACGTAATTGTAACACGGAGCTGTTGAATAGACAAAATGATAATAAGACTGTAAATGCTTCCATGCGCTTCACTAGGGTTACCGCTTCTCAAGTAATAAAAATCATAGAACAACTTGATATCCATATGTCCCCTGGATTTGATCAACTAAGACTATCTGATTTAAAACACACAAAGACTGCTATTGGGCCATTAATTGCGAAAATGATAAGCCTTTTTGTACAACAATGTAAATATCCTGACCATCTGAAAATTTCAATAGTAAGACCAATCTTTAAAAGTGGTAGCCATAGTGAAACCACGAACTATCGGCCTATTGCGATCTTATCATGAATCAATAAAATAATTGAAAAAGCCTTAACTGGACAAATCCATCGTTTCTTATCTAAGCATGACGTCATCGCACATTCCCAGTTTGGATTCCAAATAGGGAAAAGCACGTCCTTACTGTTGTCTAATTTTGCTAATGATATAAATAATTATTTAAATAATAAACAACATGTCGGCGTTATCTTTATAAACTTCAGGAAGGCATTTGATACGCTAGATCATGATGATGATGTGGGATTCGGGGCAAACTGAACGTTTGGTTTAAAGAATATTTATCTCAACGGAAACTAACAGTTAAAGTTAATAATTACACGGGAGGGTGCGAGGACGTCCGTTATGGTGTGGCAACCGAGTCAGTGACCGGTCCCGCCTGCTATATTATGCACGTTAATAGCATGCCTAATGTCATAAAACATTGTAAAATATATATGTTTGCCGATGACACATGTCTTTTATATAGTCATAAGGATCAAAATGTAATTCAGCAATGCTTTAAGGAATATTTTGACAACATAACTCGCTGGGCACATGATAATGGCATCATACTCAATGTAAAAATGACAAATGTTATGTGTATTTCTTCGACCCAAAAAAAAACAGGTGTCTAACACTAAAATAATAATTAAAGGTCATAGCTATGATTGTCTCCACATGAATCATTTGAACTGTAAATGTCCCTCGATTACTCAAGTTTATGAATGTAAATATCTTGGCATTAGTATTGATAGTAACTTTAACTTTAAAAACATATTAGCTGTCTAACTTATAAATTAAGAATCTTATTAAGGAAATTTAACCAATTAAAATATTTTGTACCCCGATCAATCCTCTATTGTCTATACTTTGCTTTGGTAGACTCGTTGATATCATATGGCATTGTTATTTATGGCTTATCTTTTAAAACGAACATAAACAAAATAAAACAACTTCAACTCCGCTGTCTAAAACTGTTAGTTGATAAACACATTAAAAATAAGTTAAGAGATAATTATGAAGGCCTATTTAAACATTGTAAGATATTACCAGTAGATAAAAAATACCTTTTTGAAATAGCGAAAGAGGAGTATTAGTCAATTACATATAAAACACAGTTCTTAAGCAAGATAAAAACTAGGCAAGCAAGCAAGGCAAAGTTTTTTGTACCTAAAGTAAATAACAATTATGGGAAAAGAACAAAACAATATATAGTACCTATAATTTTCAATAGAATGAGTGATGTAAATAAAAGTCTCATACCATATAAATTTTTAAAGATGAAAAAGTTGCTTTAAAATAATTTCTTAGAACAGTTGTAAACTGTAATAACTAAACTTACTAATTAATTAATTAATTACCTACCGTTAATTACCTTCTCTTTAGTACAATACCTACTGTTTAGCATTAATTTGTTTGTTGATTAGCATTGTTTATTTTTATAATGTGTAAGTGTGAACTTA
The DNA here is from genome assembly GCA_949825045.1 of Argyresthia goedartella. Taxonomy (NCBI): domain Eukaryota; kingdom Metazoa; phylum Arthropoda; class Insecta; order Lepidoptera; family Argyresthiidae; genus Argyresthia; species Argyresthia goedartella. The sequence continues at coordinate 28,354,644 of OX463830.1, forward strand.
ATCTCATCATTGTCATTTTGTAATTATTGGCTTATAATTATCTATAAAAGAGTGTATACCTACCCCGAGAAATAGCAATGCTGTTTGGGGTGTTCTGTATAGTGTACTGTTTAAGTTTTTATGAATAAAAGTTTTTCAAACAAACAAATTAAAAAGAGTACGTACTTAATTAAAATTATAGACACATAAATCAAATAAAACTAAAGAAGAAATAAACCATTTAAATAAATTAAATTAAACAATTAAAAATAATTTAGAAAATCTACAGAATTTAAACAATCCACAGAAAATGTTGTTTGGACATTAAGCATTTTAAACTTAAAACAAGGCAACTAACCGAGGTAGATATCAGGGATTTCGTCTTCGCTTGCAGATAGCTCGTTAAAGTAGTGACAAATACGGGTTGTGAGCGCTGATGTTGGATTTACACGGCGGGATGAAGAAGGAACGTGGCTTTCTAACTGATCTGCTGGATGCACGGAGGTTAAATCTGAGAGGAAAGAAGTTATAATGGTGCCATTAATTATTTTGTGTACGTAGATCAGGTCCTGAAGCCTGCGACGTGATTCAAGGGTTTCTGTTGAGAATCGTTCACGCTTGCTGTCATACGACAGACGCGTACTTCAACCTACATCGGATAAGTATATTATACAGTAAGATCATGATTAATTGATTTTTAAACGACTTGGTGATCGTAAGATAAAACCAAGAAGCGGGTAATATTTCTTGACAAGGGCGGAGCAAGGGCGGCTGGTTGAAGCTTAGCTTCTCGTTGAATACAACTCCTGAATCAAGTGTTTCGGAATTTTTCTGCAATGCGACATCATCTAAAATGTAATCAAATTGGACAAGGTTGTGGTTACGAGTCATTGTTGTCACAAAGCACTTGTCCGCAGCCAGTAACATGCGGTTGCCTGTACACCAATATGACAGGGTACGCAGATCCTCCTGAAGGGTAGTGCTTTCGCGTTGCGAACGTTGCGAGTAAGAATGATCTCAAAGATCATCAGTGTACAATTAGCATGGAATTTTAGGTTTAAACACCAAGTCGTTTGTGAAAACTTATTAAAAATAAAAGCCGCAATAGGGATCCTTGAGGAATACTCAAAGGAATATCAGTTAGCCTCGACAAGTGTCCTTTTAGCGCTATGATCTGACTAAGATTCCTAATGCAAGGTACCACCCAACGAATAAAATTACCGTATACACCGTGTGAGGATAGTTTGTTACAAAATATGCGATAGTTAACTTTATCGAAGGCCTTCCGGAAGTTGGTGTGAATTGAATCTACTTGGCAGCGATCGTTTAAAGCCTGATAAATTTAGTTGATGTATTCAAGCAGATTGGACACTGTGGATGTGCAGGATTCGGTGGTTTCCAAGGTGCATTCAATGAGAAATTTTATTGTATTTTTATGTAGTGCGTTTATTCCGCAAAAGGAGTTTATATAAAGTAAAATGTATTAAATGCATAACGGACGATCGTATATCGAGTCAAATGAGAGCAGAGATCTTCCTCGGAGAGGGGCGGTCGGTGAGTTGTATCCGCGCGGCGCTAGGTGTCGGGAGTAAGTGCGCGAACATTCCCCCGGCCTTGGGAGCACCAGCTCCCAACAGGATTCTTCACCCATCGAGGACTGCCGGCTCTGGTAGTGGGCAGATCTTTGAAAAGGCGCGGCGAATGGTACCCGTCGCTGTACGGATATAAGCAACCCGGGATACACCGTCGTTTCCAGGATATAGACGCGTGACTCGGCCTAACCGCCATTTAAGTGGTGGCAGGTTATTGTCTTTGATTAGGACGAGGCTGTCAAGAGTTATGTCTGCTTTCTTTGTCTTGCACTTCGTTCTAAGCAGAAGCTCTGCGATGTACTCCTTGGCCCAGCGCTGCCAGAAGTGTTGGCGTATCAATTCGATCCTGGCGTAGCGTGACAGGCGTGAAGGCTGCTCAGCTGTCAGGTCCTCGGATGCAGGGCTGGTCAGCGGTCGGCAGATCAGGAAATGTGCAGGCGTAAGCGGAGAAAGGTTGTGTGGGTCTGTGGACATTGGGGACATAGGACGGGAGTTTAGGACGGCTTCAAATTGTGTTAAAACCGTTGTTCAGGCTTCTCAGCACCTAATGACCTCGTAGGGGCCCATGAGCTACGAGGTAGTGTGACGATCAGGTGCCAAGAAGTGATGAACGTTGGCGATTCACCGAGCTGAAGTTATGTGGGGTAGATCTAACCTGGTCTGTGCTTCGGTCCCGTCAACCTCCTGTCTTTCTGCAAGGCCCGGGTGCACCCTAGGCTCTTCTTGGTAGACAGGTTCTTCAGCCAACCAGGTATGACTGGCGAGCTAGCGTGGTGAGCACAGTGTCCAACACAGGTTATGTTTCTACTGGTAAATACAAATCGGGCACGAAAATCCGAACTTTATCTGGTTCGAGAGACAACAACACACTCAGCTATATTAACAATCCTGAGAGAATCCCGAATACATTCCAGATACCCTGCGATTTAATTTCAACACCCTGATCAAAACGCGATTACATTGCGAGGGCTTTCGTCTGTCAGTCGGTTGTCAAAACTGCCAGGTTGACAGCTAACGTCAAATTAAAAAATGTCCGTTCAGAAACCATCGATCGAATATCGATTTGGAATCGAACAATCATCCGCCCGGACAGGCACCCACCTGTCCCCTAATCTACGGGCAGCCGAGACAACGTTGCTACCGCTCGTTTTAGAACCGAGCCTCCTACTAGAACCTCTGCAGACCTGGGGGTCCCGTCCTTGCCAGGGAACAAGTTAACAATGCGCCCCCTGCGCCAACGTAGTGGCGGTAGGTTAGCATCCTTAACCAGAACGAGGTCACCAACACTAGGGGGGCTAGTTTTGTCAGTCCACTTAAGGCGCTGTTGTAGGATATGCAGATACTCGAGCGACCAACGCTTCCAGAAATTCTGAGTAAACTGCTGCAACATCTGATACCTTGACAACCGATACAATTTCACTCCCTCGAAGGGGTGCTCGGGCAACGCGTTAAGTGGCTGTCCTATCAAGAAATGGCCTGGGGTCAGAGCCTCCAGGTCATTTGGATCCGAGCTGAGCGGACACAACGGTCGCGAATTGAGAACGGCCTCGATCTTACAAAACAATGTCGCGAGCTCCTCAAAAGTCAGCGCGGTCTGACCTACTATACGCCCTAAGTGCGTCTTAGCTGACTTAACTACGGCCTCAAAAATCCCACCCCAGTAGGGGCAAATCGGTGGGCTGAAGGTCCACTGTATACCCCGACGGGAGAGGGCCGTTCCAATATCCACTTTATTTACATTCAAAAAGTTGACTATCTCTCGTAAGTATCGCTCCGCACCTATGTAGTTAGTGCCATTATCAGAGCGGATCAAAGTTGGAAGTCCCCTTCGAGAAACAAACCTATCCAAACAAGCAATGAAAGCCTCTGTCGGGAGATCAGCAACGAGCTCGAGATGTACCGCCTTGGTGGATCAACAAACAAACACATATAGGTACGCCTTGTATTGCTTAAAGGTACGCAATCGTGAACTCTTCACCATAAACGGTCCTGCAAAATCCGTACCAACACCTGAAAACGGTCTGACCTCATTCACACGATCAGGGGGCAAGTCCCCCATGAGAGGTTGCATCGTGGCAGCCTTAAGTTGATAACAAGGCATGCACCGAAACACGATGTTCCGTATGGCACGGCGGGCAGATAAGATCCAAAACTCCCGCTGGAGCGTGGCCAACAACGCGTTACAGCCGGCATGCGCGTTTTTAATATGACGATCAGTCACCAGCAATTCAACTAACGGTCCCCCCTTGGGGAGCAGAAGTGGGTGACGAGCCGAATACGACAGATTCGCATTGCGCAATCTTCCTCCTACCCGAAGTAACCCGGCCGAATCAACAAAGGGGTTGAGACGCGCGACGGCGCCCTTCAATTTCGAATGTCCACTTCGTATAATCTCCAATTCTGCCCCAAACTTCGAGGACTGTACCAACCGGACCAAATTCAACAGCGACTCGTTTCGCTCTGCCGGAGTCAGAATAGGGTTCAACGTTCGCTGATCGCGAGGAGTACGACAATTTCGAGCGAATCTCGAAATCCAAGTGGACACGTTTATCAACTTGTCAAGTGAGCTATACCGGTCCAGCAGAAACCCGGCACCAGGGTCCTCAGCCTTCTGGGTAACATGCACGGCCGCTCTGGGGCCATGATCCGAAGATACTACTACATGGCTGTGGGGCCAGTCCGATTCTCTCTTGGCAAGCCAGGGTGGTCCCCACCACAAATGGTGTCTAACGAGTTCAGGAGCCCGACATCCCCTGGATGCACAATCATACGGGTTCAATTCTCCTGGTACATGTCTCCAGGTCAGTGGGACCTCAGACGACACAATCTGGGAGACACGGTTTGCAACAAAAACCTCTAAGTTATGGACCGAAGCCTTCAGCCAGCACAAAACAATCTGGCTGTCCGTCCAAGCGTACACCGTATCCTCCAAAACCACTGACCCACGCAACACTGTTAGAGTGTGATTCAAAAGTTTGGTCAAAAGAGCAGCCCCGGACCGTTCCAGTTTTGGAATTGTCATCCTTGTCCGAATAGGCGCTACCTTGCTTTTTGCCAAAACCAAACGCACGTCGACCTCCCCGGTGGAGGTGACGGTTCGCAAATAAACCGCTGCCGCAAACCCTCGTTCAGAGGCATCAGAAAACCCGTGAAAGGTTGCCCTGTAATCCCCAGCAGGGACCAATTTCCTCGGCAGCGATACATCATTTATGTCCGATAGCGAGGTGAACATTCGCGTCCAATCAGTCAACAAATCACCTGAGAGGTGGGTGTCCCAGGTCAGCTGAGCCGCCCATAGCCTTTGCATAAAACATTTGAGAGCAAAGGTGACTGGAGAAATCCATCCATTCGGGTCGAACGTTCTCGCAATCGTTGACAGTACCGACCGCTTCGTCCAGGCCTTCGGTGTTTCTAAAACCACCCGATAGGTAAACTCATCATGGACGGGCCGGTACTGAATTCCAAGCACTGACAACATGTTAGGGTTGTCAGGATTCTCAAAAACGTGCGGGTCTTGCTGAAACTCATCTGGGAGTCCAGCCATCAACTCAGGGGAGTTGGACATCCACTTGCGTAGTTCATAGCCGCCTCGTTCCAGCAATTGAATGAGCTCGTCACGTCGGTCCAGAGCTTCCTCTACATTGGCTGCCCCTGTGCAGACGTCGTCGACGTACAAATCTTGCTCCAGGATAGCGGCGGCTCTAGGATAGCTCACACGGTCACGCGACGCCAACTCCCGCAGGGTACGCATCGCCAAATACGGGCTAGACCGTAACCCATACGTGTTCGTGTTTAACTCATAGACCTTGACTGGCTCGGCCGTGGACTCACGCCAAAGTATCAACTGATACCTTCTGTCAGCCGGATGAATTACCGTTTGCCTAAAAATCATCCGAATGTCTGCGACAAATACAATCTGGTGTCTACGAAAGCTCGTGAGAATATCCGAAATATCACGATTCAACTTGGGTCCCGAATTTAGACACTGATTCTGGGACATCTTGTTCGAGGTAGGTGCTGACCCATCAAAAACAACTCGAATCTTGCCGGTAGGGGTTTGCAGGACGGCATGGTGTGGAAGGAAACAATGATCCTCAGATCTCCAGTCCACACCCGATACCGACATGTGTCCTAACGACTCATACTCCCTCATGAAATCAACGTATTTTTGTTTAAATACGGCGTCCCTTGACATCCTACGCTCCATCGACATCAATCTCGTCTCAGCCATCTTCCTAGATTCTCCTAGTGGCGGTCGATCGGCCCTGAAAGGCAGTCGAGTTACAAAACGACCAGAACGAAGGCGACCAGTACTATTCTGGTAAAACAACTCGCATTCTTCTTCGTCTGCGTCGACTCGACGAACGGTGGGAGGTTCCTCTATCTCCCAGAAACGTTGGATAGCATCTGACAACGCTGAGCCAATAAGTATGCCATCTGACTCGGCAGGCCTAACCATTGGCAATGCCGGACCCATGATCACGTGACCAAACTTAGTATCCACAGCAATCAACCCGTCCGGCTGAAGGACTCGCCGATCCGACAATAGAAACCTACCCAGAATGTCTGCTCCCAGTAGCAGGTCGACCGGGGCTGGAGTGTCAAAATCGGGATCCGCCAACTTGAGTCCTGATGTCAGGAATCGAACGGCCGGATTCAACTTTACCAAGGGGTGTTTGCCCATGACATGCGTCATTACTAAAGCTTGCACGGATGTTTTTGTGAAAATGTCATAACGTGGAGAGAACGTGATCACCGATTGACCACCTACATTCGTAACCGTAACATTCCGCACGCCCCGTATTGATTTAATATACCTATTTACCTTGAGGCCCAACCATTTTGCTAAATCATTCGATACTATGCAGCCCTGAGCTCCAGAATATAATAGGGCGCGAACGTATGTTGGGTTGCCCGCCAAATCCCAAACAAGCACAGAGGCGATCGGTAACACCACCGTCTCCGGTTGGGGGGCAACAAATGGTTGGGCCGCAAATTCCTAGCGAGGGCCCCCGGGGCCCCACTCTGCCTGTAACCGATCAGGTATGCAGCTATACGCCAGGGGGTCCCATTGTACAAATGGCCCAAGCGCCGGTTTTATTGCCACCCTAAGATTCCCCGTAAAGGGGGGCGGAATTCAACCGTGGCTGCTCCATGAGCGGGGGGGACATCACATGTGACCGACGAGGATGAGGCGACGAGCGGGGCGACAACTGAGGCGGCGTCCGAACCGCACCCGCATAGCTCGAAGGTGTCCCATGCCACCCGCCCGTTACGGCCTGCTCAACACACCCAATGTCCCGCTGAGTCTGATGCTGAGTCGCAACCGAAAACTCAGGGCCCCCCATGTAATGATCCTGAGTGCGGCCCTACACCCTAGTACTGCCCTGTGCACGTGGGGACGTTGGCCCCTGAGTTGCGCTCCGAGTCGCAAACGAATTCTCAGGGCCCCATGCCGTGTCACCCTGTGTACGGCCCTGTGGTGGCTGTTGGCCGGACCGGTTCATGCACAACAGATTGTTGTGGGGCCCACCACAATATCCGCACATTTGTGTGCGCGTGCAGTCCCTAGCTATGTGTGGCCCGAGGCACAGGAAACACCAGCTCTGCTGCTTGGCCATCCGGCGCCGTCCCTGAACCCTAAGTTCCCCGAACTTATTGCAATTGGCCACAGCATGGCCAATATGCCTACAACATGGGCAGATCTCACCATGTGGGGTCAATTCACTCACAGTCCCATACAACTGCCAGTTGGTGCGGTCCTTCCTCGTCAGAGGGCCCCTAATCACAGCGCTCCCGGCAGCTCTCTGTGGCTCCGAAGGATGGGTGACCGTCAACCCCAAATTCTCTGCCCGTCGAGCCTCCTCTTAAAAAATCCGACCAAGTCGGAGAAGGCGGGCAGGTCCTCGGCCGACCTCCCGTGAGACTGTTCGAAACGAGTCTGCACGTCTGCGGGTAGGCGGGAAAGTACAATGTACAACAGTAGGTACGACCATTCACCAACCGGAAGTCCAAGATTCTCTAGAGCCTTGGTGACGGACAACATTGGGTTCAAAACCTCCGTCTGTATGGCCCCGACCTTTTTCACAACCGGGATGCTAAACAAACGGTTCAGTTGGGCATCGGCCAACCTCCGTTTGTTGTGGTAACGTCTTACCAACAATTGCCTGGCCGTCTCATAGTTACCCTCCGTAACTGTCAAATGAGCGACCAGCTCCCTAGGCTCACCCCTCAATGCTGCCACCAGCTTAGCCGTCTTGACAGACTTGGTAATGTCCGATCGCATGTGCACCAAACTTTCGAACAGATTGATGAAGCTCATCCATTCACCGGACACGCCGTCAAAAGTAGGCATAGTTATGGCAGGTAACCTGGACCCCGATCCCTGATGCGGCAGAGGTGCTTCAATGTCACCATCATGGCTGAACTCGCGCTGTCTACGTATGTCCGCAGCCTTCTGCGTGATAGCAGCTGCCATCTCCATACATTGGTCGACATCCCCTATCAACCGTGACAGCCTGTCAGGTGCACAACCATCAATTGATTCCGCCTGCGCGGACAATTCGAGCACCCTATTGTAACGTTCCTTAACGTCCATAGACCGCTCCAATACCACATCATGCCTATCTAAACGGTCTATCAGACCGTGTGCGGAGGAAAACCATCTAAGTTCCTTAGAAACACCCTTCTGGATTTCAGATAACGACATGATCGGAACGATACTTACTCACAATTTGCAGTAACTCAATTTTATTAAACCCTCCAGTTTATAACCCAAACGAGGGAACCCTAAACTATAACTTAAACAATGTTGTTTTCCTTAAACAATAGGAACCGAGTTTTATATCTATATAAATTCTGTAAATAACAATTTAGTTTCCCTTTATCATTATAACACACACAGATACTCAATATTAGTTTAAGTTATAAATTGCTATAAACTGAAAACAATGTAATAGCCTGCTATCAATAGATGTAACTAGCTATGGTAACCAAAACATTCATTCAATAGCATTACTAGACCACTAATAGATTGACTAACTGGTAATTCAATGCAAATTTCAATTCAATATCTGTCTGTCTACTACCAGCAATAGACTTATAGCTTACAATACTACCAATCTATGTGGATACAGGAACAACCAAGTTACTTAACCGCCTATACCTACAGATTGATAGTCCCAAATCGTGCCTTCCTGGAGCCCTTGACGGCTGCAAATCTCAGGAAACCACGCTCTGCTACCAAAATGTTTAGGCTTCTCAGCACCTAATGACCTCGTAGGGGCCCATGAGCTACGAGGTAGCATGACGATCAGGTGCCAAGAAGTGATGAACGTCGGCGATTCACCGAGCTGAAGTTATGTGGGGTAGATCTAACCTGGTCTGTGCTTCGGTCCCGTCAACCTCCTGTCTCTCTGCAAGGCCCGGGTGCACCCTAGGCTCTTCTTGGTAGACAGGTTCTTCAGCCAACCAGGTATGACTGGCGGGCTAGCGTGGTGAGCACAGTGTCCAACACAGGTTATGTTTCTACTGGTAAATACAAATCTGGCACGAAAATCCGAACTTTATCTGGTTCGAGAGACAACAACACACTCAGCTATATTAACAATCCTGAGGGAATCCCGAATACATTCCAGATGCCCTGCGATTTAATTTCAACACCCTGATCAAAACGCGTTTACATTGCGAGGGCTTTCGTCTGTCAGTCGGTTGTCAAAACTGCCAGGTTGACAGCTAACGTCAAATTAAAAAATGTCCGTTCAGAAACCATCGATCGAATATCGATTTGGAATCGAACAACCGTGCTAAACTCTTCAAACGTTATCCTAGCGGTGCCTACAACCCGTTTTATATGGAATTTACACGATTTTATTCCAGCTTCCCAAAATCCATCAAAATGAGGAGAATAAGGAGGAATAAAGATGAATTTAATACTTTCATTAGCTGCAAAGTCGATTATTTCTTTCGATTTATTTTTAAGAAATAATGAAAACTCCTTTTCAGCTCCTACATAATTTCTGGCGTTGTCGGAGAAAATTACGTGAGGTTTACCTCTCCTACTGATAAATCGTTTAAGCGCTAATAAGTAATCATCAGTGGAGAGACTCGTAACAAGCTCTAAATGGACGGCTCGTGTGACCATACATATGAACAAACAAACGTATGATTTAATGAGTTGAGCTCCCTACCCTTTCGATTTAGTATGTACATTGGGCCCGCGTAATCAATAGCTGTGCGATTAAAGGGAAAGCTAGGTTCTAACCGGTCTAAAACAACATTACCCATAATAGGACTAAGAACCTTACCTTTCAATCGAGTACAGGTAACGCATTGCTGAACTATTTTCCTTGCCAAGTTCCTTGCACCCAATGGCCACCAACATTCACGCATGGTGGATAGGAGAAGCTGCGGGCCTGCATGGAGCAGCCGCTTATGCTCGTATTTGAATAACAACACCGTGAAGCTATGTTTACTGCACAATAACATCGGATGTTTTTTATTGTAATCGAAACTAGTTGAGTTACACAATCTACCACCGACCCGAATCACTGGTAACTTATCATCTTCTAAGAATACGTTAAGACTAGATATGCGATAATACTGTTTAGCGTTAGTCTTAATAGTTTTACCTTAAAGTAAGTCATCGTAAACGTCCGGGAATGATTGCATCTGTGCAAATCTAACTAGCATGCGACGCGATGCACCTAGCTCGTCCGCTGATAATAAACTGGTTTGGCGAAGTTGTTTACGCTCCGAGTTAATGCGTGAGTTCAGAATAAAGCAGAGTACATACGCGCCAGTCCGAATTAATTTTATGTATGACGAACATCTATCAAAATTAAACGTTTCGTCGCATGGATTGCAAACCAAACTTACAACTTTGGAGCGCAATTCAGGTAAGTTATCAGTTGTCGTATTTTCATTTGAATTGTCATGAATAAAATCCGATTTCGTATCATGTAAAAATTATGGTCCGTTCCACCATAAACTGCAGTTAATTAAACTATCTAGCCCTTCCCCCCTCGACAGTAAGTCAGCAGGGTTGTCTCCGCTATTTACGTGCAACCAAATCGAGTTACCGGTAAGTTCGATTTCGGTTACTCGATTTTGAACGAACCGTTTTAGTAAATGGGGAGACATACGAATCCATCCTATGACTATTGTCGAGTCGGTCCAAAAGTAAACATTAGTGAACACTAACGAACCTTAACGAATCGGTTATTTTTTTGAAAAGGCGGGCAGAAACCAATGCGCCCGAAAGCTCAAGTTTCGGGATTGTAAGCGATTTAAGTGGTGAAACTTTACTTTTACCACACCTTAATTTCACGGTAACATCTGACCCTTCCTTGTATGACCTAGTGTATGCGCATGTACCGTAAACTTGCAACGATGCATCGGAAAAAATGTTAAGTTCCAAACGTCCAGTGTGTTCACCCCTTACATAACGCGGAATGCGTAAATCGTTTAAACAGTGTAGAGTGTCCATGAAATTATGCCAAGTTAACGCGATGTCCCTGACACTGGAGTGTTCCAATCGATCTTACTCAACCAAAGTCTTTGTAACAATATTTCGGATATTATCACCGCAGGACACAGTAGTCCTAGCGGGTCGTAAATCTGTGAAATAGTCGATAACATCATACGTTTATTCAAGTGTGACGAGTTAGGCGGCGGATCGATCTTTGTGGTGAAATAAAATTCATCGCGCGCATTATCCCAGCCTTGCCCGAGTGTTTTGTTCTGCGTGTGTTAACCAGTGAAATGCTCCTTACATTTATCATCCGTGACGTCACGGTTAAAGGTCCATTTACGTAAAGGAAATCATCCTGACTGCAGAACGTTATACGTTTTCTTGCAAATATTGAGTAAGGTTTGAAAATTATCATCACCCGTAATTAGGTCAACGAATATGTCTTGATTAATAACGCGCGCGATGACTTCATCTCCACATTCCGATGCGAGCTGTCGTATACATCGCATACTCAAATATGGTGCGCTCCCGGTACCATATGAAACTGTATTTAGCGTATAGGTATGTAACGGATCAGTGGGTTACTCGCGCCAGACGATCATTTGCAAGTATCTCTGATCTGGCTGAATCAAAACCTGCCAAAACATTTTCTCCACATCAGCACAAGCAACGTATTTGTATTGACGGAACCGTAGCAAAATGGAAAATATGTCATTTTGGAGAGCTGGTCCCGGAAGCTGAATATCATTTAACGATTTATTTGTAGTAGAAGTGGCACTTCCACTATATACCACTCGCAACTTAGTGGTACTACTGGTAGATCGATATACTCCGTGGTGCGGGAGAAAATAATTCGGCGCACCATAATCGTTTACACGAGGGTCAGGTAATCCATTCATATTAAATCCAAAATTGTGTTGTTAACATTGCACACATGGTTGCACTGGCTTAAGCTACCAAGTGCCATCAGATTGAGAAGCAGCTCGGATTCAGAGTCGAGTGGACCGTTGTTAAGCGTGCTGTGCGAGGGAGGGTCACGTGACCATTCCAGGTTAGGGAGGTTAAAGTCGCCTAAAATTCACTACTACTACTACTATTTCACTCAGTCTCATAGTATGTATAGATCCTCTTTACTAATCCGTCTCCTACTTCGAGGAGTCCAAACGTGGTATGTTTTGAAAATATTTTTTGGATTTTTTGAAAACAGGTGGTCTAAAGGTGATGGTGTAGTATATTTTTAGAACCGGCTCTTAAAGCCCTTTAATTTAATTTGATTTGGTTTCAGAAAAAGAAAAAAGAACGTACAAAAAATATAGACGTCTAATCTCCTCCCCCGAGGGGGAAATCGAGAAAAGCTGTAGACAAAAAAAAAAAAAAAAAACTGTGGCCCCTAGACCGGCACTGACCAACACACATAGAGACAAAGAGAGAGATGAAAGAAAAATCGGCCTCCTATCTTGTTGAAATGGAGCCCTTCGCGAAGCTTCGCTCAATCGGTCAAATAAGGGCAGTTTGTCCAAAGCAGACTTGTTCTTTTTATAGATGTGCGGCGACTGCTCTTTTTTTCTAACATAGACTCTTCCGAATTTTACCCATACAAATTTGTAAACATGGTCCTTGTATTTCCTCGCGGCTGCGTGTAGATCTTTGCCCTCTGGCGACAGATGTTCCGCAATAAAGATCGGCTCGTCTGCTCCTGATAAGCCGATAAGGTTCGAGCTGAGGTGAGATAAGGGGTGTTCTTTGTTGTATTTTTTCACCGCGGATATTATATTGTCGTGGTGACGCTCAGACGGCAGGGTGATTAGTATGTTGCGGAGTCTCAACGAGGTACTATCCAGTTTGGCTATTCTTCGGCAGGATCTGATTTTAGGTTCCGTTATCAGGACTTTTACCACCTCACACAGGTATTTTAAGAGCTGCACGATATTTTCGTTGCTTCGCTCGGGCACTGCGTGAAGCTCCAGAGTTAGGTTCTGGGAGAGTTTTTCGGACGCAACCACATGGTGCTGAAGCTTTCCGATATCATGCTGAAGCCTGGTGATTTGCTTTTCAAGCTTAACATTCTTTTTGCTGGAGTCTAGCAGCACTCCGCCAGTTCAGCAGCAAGGAAATCAGTAGTGGTACTTAACTCTTCCTTCAGTGATTATATGGCCCCTTTTCACATAGGTCCGGTCACAAATTAGAGATAATATCCGGGACCTACGGCTTAAAGTATCATCCTAAACACTGAACGTCCGATAAAAACTTTAAGATAAATTAATAACTTCATTGCTACATGGTCAGGATATGAACTTGTATATCCTGCTTGAGAACAACAAAATAAATCTGTATAGAATTAATATTTATTTATTTAATTTAACGTGACATCATAACGATGCCATTTTATATTTCGATATGAATAATTTTATTCATAAATTCCAAATTCCAGATTCCAACTTACAACTTCCAAATTGTAATTTAAATTTGATTTTGGAATTTGGAATTTATTTTGATATGAATAATTTTATTCATAACTTTACTCTGACGCAGGATTCGTTGTACCTGTCTAATAAAAATAAAAAAATTAGTAGCTACATTGTTAGCATATAATATATGCGACGCAGATATAGTTGGTTTAACCAAGTGCAACTTGACATCAGCTGTTTTAATTGAACAGACTTATCAGAAACCTGCTTATGTTAAAGATGACATACACCCCATTTGGGAACCACCGGTTTGTAATACTTTGCATGCAACATTGGAATATGTACAAAGTAATATAAATTAGTTTATAAGATAATAGAGGAAATTTATAGCATACAAGAGCCACCAAATATATCAAAGGTTAAGCCCCAATTGAACTTAACTTAAAAAATACTGAAGACCTGTGGGGTATGACAGTCAAAGTAATTGGTTCAATAATACTTGTTATAGCCCCACACCTAGCTTATATATTTAATAAATGTGTTGATGATGGAGCTTTCCCAAACCTCGTGAAACACAGTGAACTTATACCTCTCTTCAAGTCGGGAGACAAGGGTGATCCGTCAAATTTCAGACCAATATCGGTTCTTCCAGCACTAAGTAAAATTTTTGAAAAGATTATTCTCAATCAAATGCTCTCACACTTCAACCGTACAAAACAACTCCACGCCAAGCAATACGGTTTCACTAGGGGTTAATCGACTACGGATGCAGGTATTACCCTTATATCTCATATTTATTCTGCATGGGAAGCCGCACAGAATGCTATCGGTGTTTTTTGCGATCTGTCGAAGGCATTTGATTGTGTTGATCATGACACGTTACTAATGAAATTAAATCATTACGAAGTTAGAAATAAAGCGTTGGATCTACTTAGATCAAACCTAAGCAATAGAATTCAAAAGGCAGAAGTTAACGGCGTTAAATCTGATGGATCGGGGGTAAAAATTGGCGTTCCACAAGGTTCCATATTAGGCCCTTTCTTATTCCTGGTATATATTAACGATCTGCCTTTTATGGTGGAGAAATTGACTAACATAGTGTTGTTTGCTGATGATACTTCACTGGTCTTCAAAATTGAAAGACAAAAAGAAGAATTTGATGATGTCAATAGAGTATTATCCTTATCCTTGAAATGGTTCACAGTTAACAATTTATTGTTAAATGCTGGTAAAACCAAATGTACCAAATTCTCACTTCCAAATGTCAGACAAGTTGGGACCAGTTTAGTGTTGGACAGCAATACGTTAGAATTAGTAAATGACACGAAGTTTCTTGGAATAACCATTGATAACAAATTGCAGTGGGGACCCCACATAGAAAAAATGGCTGGTAAATTGAGTTCTGCGGCTTACGCTGTTAGAAACATCAGACAAAACACGTATGTGGCTACATCTAGGCTAGTATATTTTAGTTACTTTCATAGTGTCATGTCCTATGGTATCTTGTTGTGGGGGAAAGCAGCGGATATTCAAACTATTTTTATTTTACAGAAAAGAGCTATTTGAGCAATTTATAATTTAAAACGCACAGACTCCTTAAGACAGCTTTTTAAAGAAATTGACATACTAACTTTAGCTAGTCAATTTATTTTCGAAAATATAATGTACGTACGCAAGAACCTTACAAAATTTCCCAAACTTAGCGATAGCTGTAATGTTAACCTAAGAAATAATTACAGACTACTTGCGCCTTGGTTTAGACTCGCGAAGGTTAGCAATTCTTTCATAGGTCAATGCATTCTCTACTGCAACAAGGTACCTCTGGAGATCTTGAAATTGCCATTTGAGCAATTCAAAATCCATGTTAAAGCGACTTTGTCGAAAAAGGGATATTACAATGTTCAAGTTTACTTAAATGATGGGTCTGTATGGGGTTAATCTGGCTCAACACAGACCTTGCTGTTAATAATTTTGTAATTATTTATTCCTGCTTATTAATTATGATAATGACTAAATATTATATTTTGTATTAGTTAAGCATAAGCAATTTTTAAAAAGAGATCTAAAAATCAATCTGTGGGAGTTTCTACGCCCTTCTTCACCCACAGTGGTCCAATGTCGAGAAGTGGCAAAAAATGACGATTACTAAGTATATGTAAATATCTACAGTAATAAAGACATTTGGAATTTTGAATTTGGAATTTGGAATATTACCCGTCAAAACATCCAGGGTCTACCTGGCAAAGAACGTGTATTAAAATTATTTAAAAAAAATCTAACATCGATGTTATTTGTATGACACTGGTTAATAATATTTTATGTGACTAATACATAATGGAGGGCACTAAAACTCGATAGTTATTAATATCACTCGAGAGTTTAAATGCCTAATTATGTTTAGATATAAGTTAGTTGTAAGATAGATTAAGTAACGCCTACAGATTCAGTAACACTAATTTTATTATTTCAAAATATGTTGCTCTGTACTTTTGATCAGGCGTTGTCTATGTTCCCTTCCCTTCTCTCTCTTCCTTGCATTGTCAATTCAATATACTTATCTATCTTCTGTCAGCAGCATCGATTTTTATTTCAAAATTCTCAAAAACCCTAAAAATACTGATAGATTTTCAACATTGGTCCTGGATCGCACCGGATTTGGACATACTTTCCTGAATATAACAGTGTGTGCCGGCAATTAAGGAGAAATTAAGGATTTGCAATTGCACCAGACGACGCAGTGACGGTCAACCTAGGTCATGACCGTGAAACGTGGTCTGACTATTTGGATTGCAGTTTTTCAGTCATTAAAGTTCCTTATTTCAACCCAGCACTCAATAAATCAGGTAGTATTAAGGTTAAACCACGATTTAATCAGGTTAGTAGCAGTGATTTACTTTAATTGCAACATTGATGCGAAAGTTAACCTATGCAGTACAGTGGTTCATAAAACCTGAGTTTAATTGTTAATTTGTACTTATAAAAGTATTGTGTTACATTAGTTTCACATTAGTTACATTAAATGAACCTCAGGATTATTTAATTTACTGACCATTTTGTTCATAATAGGTACATCATTTATATCGCTCAGTTAAGTAAAACACAAGTACAAACTATAGGGTTTTAATTATTACTGATGTTGTGACAGTAAAAACAACTATATTTACTTTTTAAAATACTTACTAGCTAACTTAATTAGAAAAATACATCAGTACATTGTCATCATTAACGTAATTTTATGTAGGAAAAGGTGTCTAGGTACATATTACCTACTATTTGCCTATCTCGCAGCTTCAGAGGAGCATTATTTTGTTTGTATAAATTCCAGGTTTAACTCCCGCTTCCCAAAATGCCAAATACTGATAATGAAACTGTTGCTGAAGAAAAGGAACTGAATCGGAAATGGGCCAGTTACAAGGGACAGTTAACTAATTTCATAAACTTCTTAAATTCTTTAGATGTTTCTTCTATGAGCGCAGTGGAAGGATGTGAATTGCAAATACGTTTAGGTTAGACGAATTCCTTATACGAGAATTTCGATGAAGTGCAGTTAAGAATTGAGTGTATTACTAGTTCGATAGACGCTCAAACTTTAGATCGCGCTAATTTCGAGTCACTTTATTTCAAAACCGTAGCAAAAGCGGAAAGCATTTTGGAAAAATTAAAAAAATTTCAAATTGATAATGTCTCTGTTAGTACTTCGACCACTCGAAAAAGCAAACAATTTAATGTTAAATTGCCCACCATACAGCTGCCAAAGTTTAACGGTTCTTATGAAAATTGGCTTGGTTTTCGAGATACTTTTTTGAGTCTTTTGCATGAAGATGATGACCTTGATGAAATAAATAAGTTCCATTATTTAAGGAGCTCTCTGGAAGGATCCGCTGCTGTGGTTGTACAAGCTATTGACTTTTCGGCAAATAATTACATTATGGCGTGGAACCTTTTAAATGAGCGTTTCGATAACAAACTTATACTAATTAATAACCATGTATCAGCATTATTTAATATCGAAACAATCACAAAAGAGTCTTCCGTTACATTAAAACGTGTTATCGATCAAATAATGAGAAACCTACGGGCACTAAATTCACTTGGTGAGCCCACTTACGAGTGGGACACGCTCCTAATTTACATAATAACTCATAAGATAGATACGAAAACTTATCGCGAGTGGGAGGAGTTCAAAAGTCGAATTCCCGTAAATGAATCGATCACATTTGATATTTTTATGAAGTTTTTACGCAACCGTGCCGACTTAATTAAAACATTAGAATTATCTCGACATATTTCTAATAATCAGAGCACCGCGTCTTCCCAGAAAAATAGTAATAAAATTAAAACAATGGTTTCAGTTTAGAATACTGTCCCGTCTAATAATAATAATAACACGTCGAATTCTAAGTCAAACCTATGCCCGAAATGTAGTGGTGAACATACATTAAATAATTGTACCCAATTTCTCGCTCTTAGTAACGAAGCGCGTCTTAAATTATTACCCGAATTTAAGGTTTGTTTTAATTGCCTACGTCAAGGTCATTACGCGAATCGTTGCAACAAACCCGGGTGCAAGGTATGTAAGCGTTGGCACAATACATTGATACACGTAGCGGACATAGTAGGCTCGGTTCCCTCTGCCCCGCCGCCTCCGCGCGCAGGACTCGAACCTGCTACGCCCGGGTCCGCGCGGACATCTACCAGTGCTCACACCGCTGAGCCGAACCTGTCATTATCAGCAAGCGTTACGTCATCGGACAGTATTAGTAAACAACATAGCGAAGTTTTATTATCGACGGCTTTAGTTAAATTGTATGATGCGAATAATTGTGAATACATCGCTCGCGCTTTACTGGACAGCGGCAGCACATCGTGCCTTATAACTGAGAAGATGTTTCAACAATTAAAATTACCAATTGATCGTGTAGATAAAACAATTTTAGGCATTAATAATGTTGCTTCGAGGATTTGTAAATCGACTAGCGTGCCTATGAAGTCGTTGACTGAGAATTTTTCGGTCAATTTAAATTGTTTTGTTTTGCCTTCTATCACCTATAACGTTCCTTGCCGCAGTGTGGATTTGTCACAGTTTTCCATTCCAATGAATGTTTGTTTGGCTGATCCTAATTTTCATGAACCTGCTGCCATTGATTTGATAATAGGCGCTGATGTTTTTTGGGAGATTTTAGGTACCCAAAAAATTAAATTAGGTACAGGAAATCCGACTTAACAAGAAACTCGCCTCGGGTGGATTGTGTCTGGTCCAATAAATAGCGATTTTTCGAATTCTCCTATTAAATGCAATTTCACGAAAATTGATGACGTTCAAAGCCAACTCACGCGCTTCTGGCAACTCGAAGAAGTTAGCCCTAAATTCCCTGAATATTCTAGTGAAGAAAAAATGTGTGAGGAAAATTTTGTGAAAAACACAAAACGCCTTGATGATGGTAGTTTTTGTGTTCGGATTCAACTTAAGGACGACCCTAGTGTTTTAGGTACCTCATCTCAACGAGCGAAAAATTGTTTCCTCTCCTTGGAGTGCAAATTGATTGGTTCACACGGCGAAATGTATAAACGCTTTATGACGGAGTATGACTCATTAGGTCACATGTCCGAATACACTTCACCTGAATTAAAACCGAACTCGTATTTCATTCTACATCACGGTATAATTAAGGGTGGTTTTTAATTCCAGCAGCCCCACTACTTTTGGATTGTCATTCAATAATCTGCAAATGGTCGGACCTACCGTCCAAAATGATTTGCTGTCTATACTTCTCCGTTTCAGAATGTATAAATACGTTTTATCTGCGGACGTCGAGAAAATGTATAGGACCATAATGGTTCATCCTGATGACAGGTATTTACAGCAAATATTTTGGCGGAGCGATCCTTCTCAACCCCTCAAGATTTTCCAATTAAATACTGTTACGTACGGTACGGCTAGTGCTCCTTTTTTAGCCACGAGATGTCTTAGACAGATAGGTCTCGAATGCAAGGACACTAAAATAAGGGAAATAATTTGCAACGATTTTTATGTAGATGACTTACTAACCGGAGGGAGTAGCTTATAGGAAGTGGAAATTATTCGTGACAACGTCACGGCTGAACTCGCTTCAGCTAAAATGCACTTACGGAAGTGGAAATCAAACTTACCCGAAGTCGTGTCTGGTTCTTTAGACAACCAAAATATTGATTTGAATATAGGTAACGAGCCTAATAAGGTATTAGGCCTAGGGTGGCTTTCACATTCTGACGAGCTATGTTTCGCGATAAGTGATAACATTTCTGGCTTAAATACGAAGCGCAATATGCTTTCGGTAATTTCACAAGTCTTTGACCCCATGGGGTTGTTAGCACCATGCACAATTGTTATGAAAATGTTATTGCAGAAGCTGTGGCTTGAAAAGGTTTCCTGGGATGAACCTCTATCTTCGGATATTATAAGGACTTGGGCTGATTTATTAAAACAATTACCGAACTTAAACATATTACGCATTCCTAGAATTGTCGTATGTGATTGTTACACGTCTATTGAGTTTCACATTTTCACGGACGCATCAGAACGTGCCTACGGGGCATATTTGTATGTTCGTAGCACCAACGACCAAGGTGAGGTATCTGTGCAGTTGTTGATGGCTAAGAGCCGTGTAGCTCCTATAAAGCCGACCACAATACCTCGGCTTGAGCTGTGTGGAGCCTTAGTTGGGGCTAGATTATATGAGAAGGCCAGTCACTCACTTCGTACTCCAATCAAGACTGTTACATTCTGGAGTGACTCGACAATCGTCGTAGGCTGGTTAAAAATGCATCCAAATAAATTACAGCCGTCCAGATCATATGTCCGTAATCGTGTAGCCAAAATATTAGAAAAAACAGGTAATTTCACGTGGAGGCATGTTTCCACGCATGAAAATCCCGCTGATCTCATCTCGCGAGGAGTGAGTGCAGATACGATTCAGTCTTTGGATTTCTGGTGGTCAGGTCTTAGCTACCTAAGTCAAGAAAGAAAAGCGTGGCCCAGAATTCCTTCTCAATCGACTTCTTCATTACCTGAGATACGCCCTGATGTTTCTCTGCACGTTATGGCTAACGAGCATAACAATAATATTGATTTAATAGACTTTACTCGTTTTTCAAATTTCTTACGGCTAAAGAGAACAGCAGCTTATTTACTGCGTTTTAATAATGTTTGCTCAAAAGAGCCGATTCTTCATCAATTCCTGAGCGATGGTGAATTAGAAAACTCACTTAACCTCTTAATTAAAATTTCGCAGCGTGAGTCTTTTCCAGAAGTGGAGTTGCTAAAAAAAACAAACTTTACCTAAAAATAGTAATTTGTTAAAGTTCTACGTGTTTTTAGATAAAAATGATATAATGGGCGTTGGCGGTCGCTTAGGAAACTCAAATCTCTCTTATGATAAAAAATATCCAGTATTAATACAGTCCACTCATAAATCACTAAATTGCTTTTCGCTTATCAGCACAAAAAATTATTTCATGCTGGGCCTCAATTGTTGTTGGCCACTATACGAGAAACCTACTGTCCAATAGGCAGTCGGAACCTGGCTTAAGCATGTTATCACCAGTGCATACGATGTAGGCAAATGAAAGGTCAAATAGTTGCGCCTTTCATGGGTAACTTACCGCAACAGCGCGTCGTGCCAGGAGGTTACCCTTTTGAGAGTGTCGGTGTAGACTATGCAGACCCCATACACTCGGCAAGCCGTCAAGGTCGTGGCTGTAGACTCATTAAGGTCTACATCGCCGTGTTTATTTGCTTTACAACTAAGGCCATGCATTTAGAACTGGTGGGTGACTTAACCAGCAATAATTTTTTGCTTGCTTTGAAGAGATTTATTTCTAGACGAGGGAAACCCCTTCATATTTACTCTGATAATGGCACTTCATTTGTCGGTGCTTATAATGAGCTATCAAAATTCTTAAAATCAAACTGCAATGCATTTTCTGAGTCTGCGGCGAATGAAGAAATTAAATTTCATTTTATCCCAGCCTACTCTCCACATTTTGGGGGACTTTGGGAAGCAGGGGTTAAATCGACCAAGTACCATTTAACTCGAGTGCTGGGAAATTGTAATTTGACGTACGAGGAACTGAACACCACGTTGATCCAAATAGAGGCAATATTGAATTCCCGGCCACTCACTCCATTATCGTCGGACCCCGCAGACCTCACGCCTTTGACGCCCGGACATTTTTTAATTGGTCGACCATTGACATCACTGCCATCTCAAGACTTTCAGGACCGTTCCACCAGCTACCTCACACGATTCAATCGGATAGAACAGGTCCGCCAGCTGTTTTGGACTCGATGGAGCACCGAGTACCTCTCAGAGTTACAGAGGAGGAACAAGTGGCGCTCCAGTGAAAACCCATTGAAGATGGACGCTATGGTCTTATTGAAGGACGATCATTTACCACCTTTAAAATGGAGGCTAGGTCGTATCGTCGCACTGCATCCGGGCTCCGATGGCATTAACCGAGTTGCGGATGTGAAGACTGCAGCAGGCATCGTTCGAAGATCATTTAGCAAGATATCTCCCTTGCCCATCGATGAAAGCTCAAGTTGAAAGAAGACACTTTCAACGCCGGGGGGCATGTTTAGATATAAGTTAGTTGTAAGATAGATTAAGTAATGCCTACAGATTCAGTAACACTAATTTAATTATTTCAAAATATGTTGCTCTGTACTTTTGATCAGGCGTTGTCTATGTTCCCTTCCCCTCTCTCTTCCTTGCGTTGTCAATTCAATATACTTGTCTATCTTCTGTCAGCAGCATCGATTTTTATTTCAAAATTCTCAAAAACCCTAAAAATACTGATAGATTTTCAACAAATTATGTACAGTTACATACACTAATTTATCTACACACATATCATGAGCTCTCTTTGATGTGTTCAGGAACCGCATGTTTGACCGGCGTTGTGGCATTGAGTTGTTAAGCTTGTTTTGTAGTAAAAACTTCACCAACAAAGTAGGGGCAGCACGCAGGCGGGCGTCGGCGTTCGAAATTTGAATGTCATAATATGTAGAAAGTTTACAAATTATGGTTATAATGTTCAATATTCAGATAAGAAATGAGTTTTTACAAAGTAGTTTAACATTATTCTGATCGTAACGTACAGTTTTTGGACGCAGTAAAGAGGGGTTATCATATGTGTGTAGATAAAGGAAAATATAATGTCGCTCAACATAAATAATACAAAATTGTCAGTTGTTACAATAAAAAGTATGCTGATAGAGGTGATTCTTTAATCTTAGTGAAAAATAACATTCAGGTGAAACAACGAAAACATATTCTTGCACTTACTGTTGAAAGACAAATAGAGGTATCCTGTATTGAGTTAGATAGCCATATTATTGTTTGTTTCTACAGACCTCCGAGGGATGAAAAAGGCCATGGCAAATTCGAAATATTTAGTAAATTATAGAGGAAGCTCTCAATAGACTATGTAATAACAGAAAAAAGTGAATAATTTGTGAACTTAATTTAGATACAACAGTGAAAAAATGATTAATAACTTTATTCAAATTGTAACGATCCCAACATGCGCTGTTTAACTAAATCATACAAATTTATCATAAAATCAAGAAAGGTAGTTCGTATCGGTTTGTTGGAGTTTTGGGAATAACTTAAGTGATAAAGTAATAAAATCTGACTGTAAACAAATGTGCACCGATTAGTTTTGTTAGACTTAAAAGAAACAATGACCAGAACCATTTAGCCAAAACTCAGTTCTATGTATGGCTCGTTAGGAAGTAAGTAATTTAGTCTATCACAAAGTCACTCTTATGATCATTTGAGATAATAAAATAAAGGTCATTTATCTTCTGGCCAATTACTTGCACCATGCCAAGAAATACAAAGTTCTGGGTAAGCAAGTCTTAACTTGTAATTTGTTATTTTTTACAATACTCTGTCCTGCAGTAATTCAATGATGACTGTGTAAAAAGGCCGTTACGGCGCGGATGTTTTATTATTTTAAGACGTTGTTGTCTAAATAAGGCCAGGGATCGATGCCATTGTTGGAACTCCACTGAATGAATGCCGTATGACATTTTTGAAATTAATTAATAATAATAATAATACCTTGGGCACTATTTACACACATTGATCTAGCCCAAACTAGGATTCCCTGTATCTTGGTTACTAGACAACGATACACATACTTATTAATACTATACTAAGATAGATAAACAGCCATCACTAGGGTACACACATCCATTTTCATCAAACAAATATTTACCCCCACCGAGACTCGAACCTGGGACCCTTGGCTTCGTAGGTAGGGCACTGCCGACTCGGCCATTCGCGTCGATGAAATTAATTGAGCTCTGATAGGTTAGATTAGGCTCATAATCATTCACTGAATCATTGTTTTTAGGTAAATTACTAAAATGAGATCCTGATATATTTAATCTTGGTTGCTAATTATTTTATCACCCACTTTGGGCATGTGTGTGACGTAAAGAACCAAATAAACTATATAGCGAAAACCTAATATTAACAACATCTTATAGGCGGTGGCGAAAAGTTTCATGTATCGGTATCGTCAGTATCGTTCTACTTCTTGGGGTGGATCTAGGTATGAAAATAACTAAATAGGCTAACTATTATGCTTGTTAAAATAATAATCCTGATAGCACCATGAGTACATGGGCCAATGAGATGACATAGGGGCGTAGTCTTGAATGAGATTTGGCGATGTGATTGGTCGAGACTGGAAGGGTAGGTAGGCTGCGCATGCGCCGAAAGGACATAAATTTGACAGAGTAGGGGAGACCGGGTTTATACACGGAACAGGGTAGTCGACAGGGAGGAGGACTTCTTCAAGTGGAATAACAGGAAGTGCGGGAGTTTTTCTGGTGGCGAGCGCGAGAGGCGAGACTGCGGCGTCAGGGGGCCTTCGCCGAGTGGTGAGTAAAGGTACACGTGGTAGGCGTCGGCTGTCGAGTGAAGGATAGCACAAAGTGGTAAGTCTATTTTATTTTGTTACATTTCAGAGATGTGAAGAATTATAATTGCATAGCGTCACGCCTTTTCCCATGCGGGGTGGTAGGGGTGCATCTGTGCCCGCTTTGAGCCGGTTATTTCATGCTCCGCCTTGGCTGACAATAAGCCATCGCCGCAGCTATGGAGTAGTAAAGGTTTCCTCACGATGTTTTCCATCACCGTTAGAACGTCCGTATAATGTACTTAAAATGGATTGATTGTCGCATTGGTACATGGTCGGGAGTCGAACCTGCAACTTCTGTGTGAGAGGCAAGCGTGGGACCCATTAGACCACGGAGCTCTTTATTATTAATCTGATTCAAATCCAGAGAACTGATTATCATCCAGTAGTTATAGTTAATAAATTTATCATTAAGTGGCTAGTATGTCGTACATCGGAGTCGAACCTGCATCTTCTATTTGAGAGGCAAGCGTGAGGCCCATTAGACCACGGAGAATTATAATTAATCTGGTTCGAATCCAGATCACTGAGAATAATGCAATTGTTTTAGTTAGTAAATTGATCAACGCTTTTAAATTTATTTTAAGAAATGCAAGACGCATTTCTTTGCCGTTTTGAATCATATTTATTGATCTGATTCAGCTCTAGAATGATAAAGTTTATTAGGTTTAACAAGCTCTCGTGGCTGACAGAGGAATAGGCCTTAGCCCATTTTGTCAAGTATTTATTACAATCCGGTGACGTGTGCCTAATCTTGTTTGTACTTGCTGTGATTTATATTTTACTATTGTTTATATATCTATTTTTATGTTACGCGTAATTTGAAATTCGGGTTCGCGACGTGAACTTGCTTAAAACTATTTGTACGTATCACTCATTTCGTATCGGGCAGACATTTCCAGGGGCTGCGCTCGTGCTTGTTGGCTTAGCAAGGCGCGGCTGTACCTGACCATCAGCCGGCTGATCGGGTAAGCGTTGACCTGCTTTCGCGCGGCATCTCAGCGCGCCGGGAACTCCTGTCTCGTTTGATGCACAGTTTACTTAACCTAATTTATTGATTGCTCTTCACTTTAAATACCGGTATCGTGTATTGTCAATATTGTCGTTGCTTGTCCTTTTGAACTGTACACCACAAGGCAGTGCCAATATAGTAGAA
This sequence comes from Argyresthia goedartella, assembly GCA_949825045.1. Lineage (NCBI taxonomy): Eukaryota > Metazoa > Arthropoda > Insecta > Lepidoptera > Argyresthiidae > Argyresthia > Argyresthia goedartella. The sequence goes on from OX463830.1 coordinate 28,380,222, forward strand.
GTTTCGGTCTTAGTAGGGGCGTATATAATTGTTACTGGAACTTTGAGTTAATTATCTCGACTCGGACTCCTCATTATACTTATCTGAATAACAAACGGAAAATGTTATGTAGGTACAAAGCGTGTAATGATAATCCATAATGCGTAGCACTGTCGTTTGCCTATTTAAATAGCTGCGTCGATATGAGATGCGTGTTACTGGGTTTTCAAAACTGATTAAGGTAGATCTGTCGTCGGCTAGCCGCTTTGGTAGGCATTCCCCATCCTTATATCCTAAACTAAAATTACAGTTGAGTTCTTTGTCAGTTAGCTCATCCTATAATAATCAAACTGACGGATTAGTTTATTTCCCTTCCTTTGTGTTCTAAATTTCTGTAAAATTAAGTTACACAGGTAACACTTAATAGTATTGCGTTAATCTACTTGGCACTTGTATTTATTAACGTTTTATAGAACTACGCTGGTTACATTTTTCTCCACCTTCCGTGAAGTTTTTTAACTATACCAAATTCTTACGAACGACAGAGCTTGCATTAGCGTTCTTAAAAACCTACATATACTTAATTTATTTAGCCTGCTTCAATTGAAGCTATTTTTGATTGTTATTTATTACAGATAAGAATTATGCTGTCGGTTTGGTGTTGATTAAAACTTCACTACCTGGTAGCTGGAGTGCCTGTTGGCTATTTGTATTGTATATTGAATTGTAATTTATCCTCTTGTGTGATGTGGTGGTTGTGTCATATTGCAAACTTGGGCGAATAATAGGGATCTGCCCCTTTGTAGGTGGTGTGATTGCCTGAAAAGTCTTACAGGGTAGGGGATGTACATATTGTCATGGCGAGTAGCAGTGGTGCCCGATGACAAGGGAGTAGGACACGCCACGCGTAAGAAAGGATGGGAATATGTCTTCCAAACCCCGCGAATTAAATTATTGCTGGCCGGTTCTCGCGGTTGTCTGAGTGAGACAGTTGACCGCGTATACTTCCGAGTCACGTGGCGTTGTCACAGTTTCATGCTGCGGGAATGCTAATGAATTAACATGATTTGCATTTGGTCGAGGAATCACACCCGTAGGGAATATCAAAATAGCTCCAAGTTTGTCATTTGATATAAGTACATGCATCACTTAGAGTCCGTTAGGCCCTATTGTAGCATCCTGTGCCAAGCTTAGGGAAATCCTTACTCCTCATTAAAGGGAATTCAACAGATCTCGCAACTAGATGTTAATCTAGATGCGAGATCTTTCACTTAGCAATGCTGGTTGGAATTCACAGGTATTAAGGAACTGTAACTACCTTCTTTAAGCTTATAATTATTCGATGTTTGCCTCGTCCAAGGATCTTTCCAAGTCTTTCTAAACAAATTTTCATGACCAATTACATCACCTCCATCTCAAACTATTAATTTCTTTCTCATGGATTTTCTTTACCTATTTCATGCCTCTAAAAGAATCTGGGTTTGCTGAAACAAAAAATTACACAACGTAGCAAGTCCTACCACAGTAATACGATCACATTTGGCCATTACACTAAGAAATATTACTTTTGAATATTTCTGCAATTAACATATGCTTAAAAGCGTTTTGTTAAGTATAGGTTAAAATATAAAAATAAACATAAAAGGGGGGGATCTTTACAAAATCAATAATTTTGTGTCGTATTTATAGAGCCGACTAGAATTACACTTACCAGCCAAACTTGCTAAGATAACGTTTTTTGTGACTGTGCATTCACGATTAAAAATATAATTAACTGCATACTATCCGATCATAGCGGTCAAACAGTTTCATACCCTATTGCTAGCAAGGGTAAGACTGGTCCACCATTTTACAAGCCTATTACATTCCATAGAGTAGAGACGTAGTCGAAAAACGTAGATATAAATTTGCCAGTGCAGGATTTTCACTATCAGAATCCAATGAAAATCAATTCAGATTTCTTCAACATTATTCAAACAGAACTCAATAAAGTTTTTAAATTAAAGTAAGTCAATGACTACAACGGTAAATCTAAATTTAATGACTGGGAAATAATAGGAATTCGTAAAAATAGAGTATGACCTTTATGAAAAAAATAATATAACTGTCGTAGAAAATTTCATGAATGTTTAAATATATAAAATATTCCAAAATTTTCAAATTGGTTTGTAGAATTGCAAAAACTTTACTAATTTTTAGAAAAATAAAAATTAAAGTAATAGAATGAAAACAGTTTGGCAAATTATACAGCGTGAAACTGGCAAAGTTATATTAAGGGATAATGATTTCTGCCTAAACATTGCTGGAGCTTTTGAAACATTCTTCACCAATGTACCCTTACACACATCAGAGGGTCTAAATTCATTTCCATATGAAGCAGAGACTTAAAAAAATAACACTAGCGTCAGTGATGTATTGTTCAAATTGCAACATGTATATCCCCAGGACATTGTCAAAACGTTTAGATTACTTAACTTCGAAGAAATTTTAACAAAAAAAAAATCGCCGAAAAAACTTAAAAGCAAAAAATAATAAATCTTTTTTATTTAAGCTTAGTAACTAATTTCTTAAAGTATACCTAAGCATATATTTTTGTTAATATTTTGTGTTTTTTTATAACCTTAATAACCAAGTTCTTAAACTTATGTAAGTTTGTCTAAGTAATTTTGAGTCAGCGCCCAACAATCAATGAACAAAGATCACAAAATTACCTTAAATATAAAGTAATAACCAAATCAAGTGAACAATGAAACGGGAAATCTCCAGCGATAAACATTAACATTCAAAAAAAGCGCTCTCCACACGACCACTCGCAACGACTTGTGCCCTCACGTGTATGCCCGTTCGGGTTGCTGACTCGATGACATTAACTTCGTGAACGCTCGGCATATTCCAGCGAAAGGGCGTGCCGTGCCGAGGCCGCGCATCACGCTTTACGTAATTAATTAATTTGCTTGTTTGGCGCCGGCTCAAAATTACTGAGGTATACTTACATATGTTTAAGAACTTAGTTATTAAGGTTTATCAAAAATTCAAAATAATTACAAAATATATGCTTACATAAGCTAACATAAGTATAAGAAATTAGTTATTAAGTTTTATAAAAAAAATCTTAATTATTTTTTGCTTTTCAGATTTTCCGCGGTTTTTTTTTTGTTAAAAAGTTTTTTATAATATTTTATGACTTAAATCTACTCATTCCTTCATACTTAATTTTTGATAACTTTTAAAATAGCAAACTACCTTACTTTATCTTTTAATTGTTATATTATAATAAATGACATCGAACATAAAAAACAACCCTGAAAATTTTCTGAAAAATTTACACGAAACGTCAAGTTCAAGGTCAAAGTCAATGAACTTTGTGCGACATCTAGCGTTAAAAACATAGTTATGCTTGGTCATACATTACAATCAGTGAGTGAACAATCAATCATCCTCTGTTTTTCTACACTCAGGGTAAGATTTTTTTTCTAAATTTATATGGGACTAACTTCGGGGTTACCCTATCCATTTAAAAAAGGATTTCAAAATCGGACTACTCTGTGAAAAGTAATGCATGGTCATACATAAACAAATTGATACGCATCGACTTGAGAAACTCCTCCGTTTTCTCGTAAGTTAATAAATACTGAAGACTTGTGGGGTATATCAGTCAATTTTTTTTAGTAATACTAGCCCCCACACTAAGCTTATATATTCAGTAATTGTGTTGATAATGAAGCTTTCCCAGACCTCATGAAACACAGTAAACTGATGCCTCTGTTCAAGTCGGGAGAAAAGGGTGATCCTTCAAATTTCAGACCAATATCTGTTTTTCAGCACTAAGTTACATATTTGAAAAGATTATGCACAATCAAATACTGTCACACTTCAACCGTACAAAACAAATCTTCGCCAAAGAATACGATTTCACTAGGGGTAAATCGACTACGGATGCAGGTATTACCCTCATTTCTCATATTTATTCTGCATGGGAGGCCGCAAAGGATGCTATCAGATTTTTGCGATCTGTCAAAGGGAGTTGATTGTGTTAATCATGTTATCATCATTATACGTTACTAATGAAATTAAATAATTACGGAGTAAGAAATACAACGTTTTATCCAGTAAGATCATACTTAAGCAAAATAATTCAATAGGCAGAAGTCAACGTCGTTAAATCTGATGGATCGGATGTAAAAGTTGGCATTCCACAAGGTTCCATATAAGGCCCATTCTTATTCCTGGTATATAGTAACTATGTGTCTTTCACGGTGGAGAAATTGAATGACATAGTGTTGTTTGCTGTTAATACTTCCACTGGTCTACAAAATTGAAAGACAAAAAGAAGATTTTGATGATGTTAATGTTGTTACTTTCATAGTTTCAGATCCTATGGTATCTTGTTGTGGGGGAAAGCAGCAAACATTCAAACTATTAATATTTTACAGAAAAGAGCTATTCGAGTAATTTATAATTTAAAACGATTATACACCTTTAGAGAGATTTTTAAAGTAATTGATGTACTTACTGTAGCCAATCAATTTATTATCGAAAATAGAATGTATGTACGCAAGAACCTTACAACATTTTCCAAACTAAGCTATAGCTGTAATGTACATTAGAAATAATCAAAGACTTGTTGCACCCCGGATTTAGTTCATGGAGATTAGCAATTCTTTCAAGGGTAAGAGCATTCTCTACTACAATAAGATACCTTGGGAGATTTAGAAATTGCCAATTGCGCAATTTAAAAAACATGTTAAAGCTACTTTGTCGAAAATTGGATATTACAATGTTCAAGATTACTAAAATGACAGGACTTTACTTGGGTTAATCTGGCTCATTACAGACCTTGTTGTTAATAATTTTGTAATTATTTATTCCTGATTATTAATTATATTAATTAATATTGTAATATTTGTGTTAATTAATGTGTAATATTGTCAGATCATAAGGCTGTTCTGTACAGATCATAAGGCTGTTCTGTTCAGTCTATGTTTGGAGTGTGAAAAGTTTTTGATGTCTCCTACTAACACACACACATTGAATAATGAAGATTTTAAAACAGATCTGATAAATACAGATTTCTCTCATATATATAAAATGCAAAACCAAAAGAATGAGTTTATTAGGTTGTTTCAAGTTGCGCTGGACAGAAATCAGTCAATAAAGAAAATTTCATCTAGAAAAAAAATTCTCAAACCTTGGTTAACACGCGGTTTATTACGATGCCTCAGAAATAGAGACAAATTACTACAAAAAATCAATGTCACTACGAGAAAATGACACATTCAAATTAGTCTACAACAGATACAGAAATTTTTGCAATAATCTAATCAAGAAATTAAAAAGAATTTATGAGAAATCATTGTTAACTAAAGCAGGCAACAATAATAAGGACATATGGAAAGCTATAAAATTAATTACATCAACTGAAAAAAATAAAAAAAGTCCAAACGAATTATTGAAAATTGACAAATCACCACAAAAATCGATCGATTTAGTCAACCAGTATTTTTTAAACGTTGGTAAAAAATCCGATGAAAATATAACTCTTATACAAAACAATCAAACAGTTTCTCTGCCAGACAGGAGCCCGCACTCTTTCGCCTTAATACAAACTGACTGTGAAGAGGTGAACAGGCTTATTATGCAGCTCAAAAACGAATGTTCAGTTGGGTGGGACAATATACCAAACAAAATTTTAAAACAACATAAAGATATACTGGTGCCTTTGCTGTGCTATATTTTTAATCTTAGTCTTGACCAAGGAATCTTTCCTTGTGCTCTCAAAAGATCCCTGGTTGTCCCTGTTCACAAGGGGGGTGAGCGGGATCGTGTCGAATGCTATAGACCTATCTCAATTCTCCCGTCCATGTCCAAAATTCTAGAGCGTATTATCAATACTAGATTAATAAACTATCTTGAAAAAAACAAAATCTTGTCCGAAAGACAACTTGGTTTTCGTTCACGAAAGTCCATCTCCGATGCCGTTCATCTAGTGACCAATTTAATAGCGGAGAGTTTAGATAGCGGAGAGAGATGCCTAGGCATCTTCCTTGACCTGGCCAAAGCATTTGACACGGTCTCGATCGCTCTCCTTGTAAACAAACTTGAGTCTGTGGGTGTAAGGGGTACTCAACTTATGCTGTTTAAAAGCTACCTGTCTGATAGAAGACAGAGTGTCAGGATAGGTGATAATATAAGTGAACCCCAGCCAGTCGAATGGGGAGTTCCGCAGGGTAGTATTCTCGGCCCAACTTTATTTTTGCTGTATATAAATGAGCTTTGCAACCTCAAATTGCCCTGCGGAAGTATTGTCGCCTATGCTGATGACACTGTGTTACTTTTTAGAGAGAAAAACTGGCAAATGGTCTTTTAGAGTGCTCAATTTGGTTTTAACAGAGTCTCAGATTGGCTTCAGAAAAGTGTTTTAACATTAAACGTAAGTAAAACCAAATACATCACGTTTTCAATAAACAGTTCGACCCAACCCTCGGAAAATTTCAAATTATTTAGTCATATTTGTACTGAAAATAACGAATGTTCTTGTAAAGCCTTAGAAAAAACAGATTCAATTAAATATCTGGGTGTAGAGCTGGATCAAAACCTAAATTTTAAAAAACATATCCAAGCCATGAGTGCAAAAGTTCGTAAACTGATTTATATATTTAAGGGTCTGAGACATATTGTTGAACCAATGCTTATGAAAAATATATATTTTGCCTTATGTCAATCTGTTCTATGTTACTGTATCTCTTGTTGGGGTGGTGCAAATAAAACTACTCTTCTATCATTAGAGCGTGCCCAACGTGCAGTTCTAAAGGTTTGTACTTTTAAACCCAGAATCTTTCCTACTGTAGATCTTTATAATTTCTGTGACGTTCTAACCGTGCGGCAAATGTTTATTCATAGCATATTAATGAAGCAACATAAAATGCTTGAATACCAAACTATCACAAAACGTAGAAAAGACATAGTCTGTCAAACAATTTTTACAAACACTAAATTTATGCAGCGTTTTTTTAAATTTTTGGGTCCTTATCTTTATAATAAAATTAATAAAAAAAGTAGAAATATACACAAAAAATGTCTTTGAATGCAAGAAAATTATTTTCAAATGGTTGAGATCATATACATACGAGGACACCGAAGAATTTATAGAAGTATTATCATACTAAACTTACACATACACTTTTTAGTCATAGTATAAAACTACACTACACTTACAGGCACTACACACCTCAGCATACATACATACATAACACTCTACAACTACACATACTGTACTACTTACACACAAACAAACACAAAATGTGCATTATTTTTAATTTTTATTTTTAAAATGTTTTCTTTTTGTAAAATTAAGTTGTAATATTTAACCTGTTTACATATACTATATGTACAAACAAAAAGGGAAGAGATATTTTAACTTATCCTATAACACAGGGGAAACCCTACCATAGGGAGTTAAAGTCACTCTGACACTGTTATAACGTTTTTAACGTATGTATAACAAGTGAACTGTAATCACTCTCTAGAACACAAATAAACTATTTCATTTCATTTCATTTCAATTAAGCACAATAAATTTTTGAAAGAGATCTAAAAATCATTCTATGAAAGTTTCTAGGCCCATTTTCTCCCAGAGTGGTCCAATGTAGAGAAGAGGCCAATTATGACATTTGCTAAGTATACTATGTTAATAACTATAGCAATAAAGAAATTTGACTGTTGACTATTGTTTACCTGTGCCTTGAGAAGAGCATTTGCAATATTTCTATCGGTTTGTGGTATATATACTATCAATTTCAATGTGGTTTACATAGGGCGCACTGTAAGTTTCCGGAACTGGCCACTTACATAAACAATATTTAAAAATTTATTGCAACATTTGAAAATAGAACTCTTTGGCTTTAGAATGCAGTTTGTTTCATCTGACTGCCTTTTGTTTTTACCTTGTGGCGCCATTTAAAAAATTGTGTGTCTGCATCAACATGGATTTAACTCGGGAAAATTTTCGTAGTATGATTTTCTACGATTTTAAGTGTAATTTGACAGCTCAACAGAGCATCGCTCGGCTTGAAACAGCTTTTGGCAATGAAGCACTATGCAAGACAACTGTTTATAGCTGGTTTGCAGAATTCAAGCGTGGTCGTATCAATCTCAGTGACGAATCTCGCGATGGTCGGCCGTCCACCGCTGTGACCAACAAAAACATCGATGCTGTGCGCCGTATGATTGAAACAGACAGGCATGTGACCTACCATGAAATTCGCGCATCCTTAGAAATAGGCATGAGTCAAATACAATTAATCCTACACAAACATTTGGGTGTGAGAAAGCTGTGCTCGCGGTGGATCCCACACAACTTGACCGAGGCTCAAAAAACGGACCGCGTCACTTGGTGCAGTGCCATGCTTACCAGATTCAACGAAGGTGCGTCAAATTTGGTGTGGGACATAGTAACAGGTGACGAAACATGAATTTATTGCTACGATCCCAAAACAAAGCAGCAATCGAGCGTATGGGTCTTTCAAGATGAGCCGAAACCAACCAAAGTGGCGCGCGTGAAAAGTGCATCTAAGCGGATGATTGCTTCTTTTTTTAATAAAACTGGACACGTGGCTACTGTTGCTTTAGAGAATCGTCGTACAGTGAATAGTGACTGGTACACGACCATTTGTTTGCCGGAAGTTATTGACGAACTCCGTAAAAATAACCGTAAACGCCGTATCATCCTGCACCACGACAATGCTAGTTCTCACACGGCCAGACAGACAAACGACTTTTTGAAGGCGAAAAATGTAGAACTCATGAGTCATCCTGCATACAGTCCCGACCTGGCACCTTGTGACTTTTTTCTGTTCCCAAAAATTAAAAACCAATTACGCGGTCAACGATTTTCATCACCAGAAGAGGCTGTCGAGGAGTATGAAAAACACGTTACAGAGGAGTGGCACAAAAGTTTTCAAAACTGGTTTCATCGAATGAAAAAGTGCATAGACGCCAAGGGAGATTATTTTGAAAAACAATAAATTAATTTTGTACCTTTAATAGTATTTTTTCATATTCATTCCGGAAACTTACAGTGCGCCCCACGTATATACCTTCTGAGTATACATACTGTTCGATTCCAAATCGATATTCAATCGATGGTTTCTGAACGGCCATTTTGAATTTGACGTTAGCTGCCAACCTGGCAGTTTTGACAACTGACAGACGAAAGCCCTCGCAATGTAAACGCGTTTTGGTTAGGGTATTGAAATTAAATCGCAAGCCATCTGGAATGTATTCGGGTTTCCCTCAGGATTGTCTATATAGCTGAGTGTGTTGTGGTTCCCCGAATCAGATAAGGTTCGCATTTACGTGGCCGATTGGTTTTTACCACGTAACATAACCTGTGTTGGAACACTGTGCTCATTGAAGCTGGCCCGCCAGTCATAGGAGGTTGGCTGAAGAACCTGTCTACCAAGAACAGCCTAGGGTGCACCCGAGCCTTGCAGAGAGACAGGAGGTTGACGGGACCGAAGCACAGACCAGGTTAGATCGACCCCAATTACTTCAGCTCGGTGAATCGCCGACGTTCACGCTTCTTGGCAACTGATCGTTACGCTACCTCGTAGCTGATGGGCCCCTACGACGTCATTTGGTGCTGAGAAGCTTGAACATTTTGGTAGCTAGAGCGTGGCTTCCTGAGATTTGCAGCCGTCAAGGGCTCCAGGAAGGCACGATTTGGGACTATCAATCTGTAGGTATAGGCGGTTAAGTAACTTGGTTGTTACTGTATCCACATAGATTGGTAGTATTGTAAGCTATAGGTCTATTGCTGGTAGTAGATAGACAGATATTGAATTGAAATTTGCATTGAATTTTCAGTTAGTCAATCTATTAGTGGTCTAGTAATGCTATTGAAGAATGTTTTGGTTAACATAGGTAGTTACATCTATTGATAGCAGGCTATTACATTGTTTTCAGTTATAGCAATTTATAACTTGAACTAATATTGACTATCTGTGTGTGTTGTAGTGATAAAGGGAAACTAAATTGTTATTTACAGAATTTATATAGATATAAAACTCGGTTCCTATTGTTTAAGGAAAATAACATTGTTTAAGTTGTGGTTTAGGGTTCCCTCGTTTGGGTTGTAGACTGGAGGGTCCAATATAATTGAGTTACTGCAAATTGTGAGTAAGTATCGTTCCGATCATGTCGTTATCTGAAATCCAGAAGGGTGTTTCTAAGGAACTCAGATGGTTTTCCTCCGCACACGGTCTGATAGACCGTTTAGATAGGCATGATGTGGTATTGGAGCGGTCTATGGACGTTAAGGAAAGTTACAATAGGGTGCTCGAATTGTCCGCGCAGGCGGAATCAGTTGATGGTTGCGCACCTGACAGGCTGTCACGGTTGCTAGGGGATGTCAACCAATGTATGGAGATGGCAGCTGCTATCACGCAGAAGGCTGCGGACATACGTAGACAGCGCGAGTCCAGCCATGGTGGTGACATTGAAGCACCTCTGCCGCTTCAGGGTTCGGGGTCCAGGTTACCTGCCATAACTATGCCTACTTTTGACGGAGTGTCCGGTGAATGGATGAGCTTCATCAATCTGTTCGACAGTTTGGTGCACATGCGATCGGACATTACCAAGTCTGTCAAGATGGCTCAGCTGGTGGCAGCATTGAGGGGTGAGCCTAGGGAGCTGGTCGCTCATTTGACAGTTACGGAGGGTAACTATGAAACGGCCAGGCAATTGTTGGTCAGACGTTACCACAACAAACGGAGGTTGGCCGATGCCCAACTGAACCGTTTGTTTAGCATCCCGGTTGTGAACAAGGTCGGGGATATACAGACGGAGGTTTTGTACCCATTGTTGTCCGTCACCAAGGCTCTAGAGAATCTTGGACTTCCGGTTGGTGAATGGTCGTACCTACTGTTGTACATTGTACTTTCCCGCCTACCCGCTGACGTGCAGACTCGTTTCGAACAGTCTCACGGGAGGTCGGCCGAGGACCTGCCCGCCTTCTCCGACTTGGTCGGATTCTTGGAAGAGGAGGCTCGACGGGCAGAGAATTTGGGGTTGACGGTCACCCATCCTTCGGAGCCACAGAGAGCTGCCGGGAGCGCTGTGAGTAGGGGCCCTCCGACGAGGAAGGACCGCACCAACCGGCAGTCATATGGGACTGTGAGTGCATTGACCCCACATAGTGAGACCTGCCCATGTTGTAGGCAGATTGGCCATGCTGTGGCCAATTGCAATAAGTTCGGGGAACTTAGGGTTCAGGGACGGCGCCGGATGGCCAAGCAGCGGAGCTGGTGTTTCCTGTGCCTCGGGCCACACATGGCTAGGGACTGCACGCGCACAAAAATGTGCGGATATTGTGGTGGGGCCCACAACAATCTGTTGTGCATGAACCGGTCCGGCCAACAGCCTCCACAGGGCCGTATCCAGGGTGACACGGCATGGGGCCCTGAGAATTCGTTTGCGACTCGGAGCGCAACTCAGGGGCCAACGTCCCCACGTCCACAGGGCCGTACCCAGGGTGACACGGCATGGGGCCCTGAGAATTCGTTTGCGACTCGGAGCGCAACTCAGGGGCCAACGTCCTCACGTGCACAGGGCAGTACCATGGTGCAGGGCCGCACTCAGGACCATTACATAGGGGCCCTGAGAATTCGTTTGCGACTCGGAGCGCAACTCAGGGGCCAACGTCCCCACGTCCACAGGGCCGTACCCAGGGTGACACGGCATGGGGCCCTGAGAATTCGTTTGCGACTCGGAGCGCTACTCAGGGGCCAACGTCCTCACGTGCACAAGGCAGTACCAGGGTGCAGGGCCGCACTCAAGACCATTACATGGGGGGCCCTGAGTTTTCGGTTGCGACTCAGCATCCGACCCAGCGGGACATTAGGTGTGTTGAGCAGGCCGTAACGGGCGGGTGGCATGGGACACCTTCGAGCTATGCGGGTGCGGTTCGGACGCCGCCTCAGTTGTCGCCCCGCTCGTCGCCTCATCCTCGTCGGTCACATGTGATGTCCCCCCCGCTCATGGAGCGGCCACGGTTGAATTCACGCCCACCCCCCTTTACGGGGAATCGTAGGTTGGGAATGGAACCGGCGCGTGGGCCATTTGTACAATGGGACCCTCTGGCGTATAGCTGCATACCTGATCGGTTACAGGCACAGTGGGGCCCCGGGGGTCCTCGCTAGGAATTTGCGGCCCAACCATTGGTTGCCCCCCAACCGGAGACGGTGGTGTTGCCGATCGCCTCTGTGCTTGTTTGGGATTTGGCGGGCAACCCAACATACGTTCGCGCCCTATTAGATTCTGGAGCTCAGGGCTGCATTGTATCGAATGATTTAGCAAAATGGTTGGGCCTCAAGGTAAATAGGTATAATAAATCAATACGGGGCGTGGGGAATGTTACGGTTACGAATGTAGTTGGTCATTCGGTGATCACGTTCTCTCCACGTTATGACATTTTGACAAAAACATCCGTGCAAGCTTTAGTAATGACGCATGTCATGGGCAGACACCCCTTGGTGAAGTTGAATCCGGCCGTTCGATTCCTGACATCAGGACTCAAGTTGGCGGATCCCGATTTTGACACTCCAGCCCCGGTCGACCTGCTACTAGGAGCAGACGTTCTGGGTAGGTTTCTGTTGTCGGATCGGCGAGTTTTTCAGCCGGACGGGTTGATTGCTGTGGATACTAAGTTTGGTCACGTGATCATGGGTCCGGCATTGCCAATGGTTAGGCCTGCCGAGTCAGATGGCATACTTATTGGCTCAGTGTTGTCAGACGTTATCCAACGTTTCTGGGAGATAGAGGAACCTCCCACCGTTCGTCGAGTCGACGCAGACGAAGAAGAGTTCGAGTTGTTTTACCAGAATAGTACTGGTTGCCTTCGTTCTGGTCGTTTTGTAACTCGACTGCCTTTCAGGGCCGATCGACCGCCACTAGGAGAATCTAGGAAGATGGCTGAGACGAGATTGATGTCGATGGAGCGTAGGATGACAAGGGACGCCGTATTTAAGCAAAAATATGTTGATTTCATGAGGGAGTATGAGTCGTTAGGACACATGTCGGTATCGGGTGTGGACTGGAGATCTGAGGATCATTGTTTCCTTCCACACCATGCCGTCCTACGAACCGCTACCGGCAAGATTCGAGTTGTTTTTGATGGGTCAGCACCTACCTCGAACGGGATGTCCCTGAATCAGTGTCTACATTCGGGACCCAAGTTGAGTCATGATATTTCGGATATTCTCACGAGCTTTCGCAGGCACCAGATTGTATTTGTCGCAGACATTCGGATGATGTTTAGGCAAACGGTTATTCATCCGGCTGACAGAAGGTATCAGTTGATACTTTGGCGTGAGTCCACGGCCGAGCCAGTCAAGGTCTATGAGTTAAACACGAACACGTATGGGTTACGGTCTAGCCCGTATTTGGCGATGCGTACCCTGCGGGAGTTGGCGTCGCGTGACCGTGTGAGCTATCCTAGAGCCGCTGCTATCCTGGAGCAAGATTTGTACGTCAATGACGTCTGCACAGGGGCAGCCAGTGTAGAGGAAGCTCTGGACCGACGTGACGAGCTCATTCAATTGCTGGAACGAGGCGGCTATGAACTACGTAAGTGGATGTCCAACTCCCCTGAGTTGATGGCTGGTCTCCCAGATGAGTTTCAACAAGACCCGCACGTTTTTTTTTAGGGTGTTCTGAGCGACTACCTCCTAGTGTGGGGGTGCTGAAGTGATGCAGAAGGATACGTCCGCCTGCATAACTTCTGCTTCCTCCTGGTGCACCCTGGTAACAGCGGCTAGTGACTGGTCCCCGGACCTCTTACTAGCCGATGGCTAAAAGTAGCTCTGGTTCTGTCGGTTAAAGTGGGTGTACCCGGCAGACTATCTACACTCACCTGCGTCTTGTGGTCTGCGCAGTTGACCACCGTAGGCCAGGATGAAGGGGTCCTGGGGGGTTGAGCCGAGCGTTGCTGTGGATTTAGCTTCGTAAGGCAACACGCCCTCTTTGGCCTGGATTTCAGGCAAAACGGTAGCCTCGCCCGTAGCCGCGGGTTGGGGTAACGGCCAAGTGTCCCGTCATAGGGCCACGGCTAGGGGTGTAGGGTCCGCTAAGGCGTCAGTCATAGCGGAGGGATGGGTCATGCTGACGGGGTAAGCTTCGGTGACTACGGCGGTGGGACCATGTCGCTGACACCTTGGTTCCCATCGTCCACAGAAGCGAGCTCCCGATGTCGCGCCAAGTACCAGCCCTATGCTCCTATATCTACTCGGTACTCCTAGCGACTGAAAGCTGTTCCAAGCGAGTAGGCGCTCCCAATTGTGCGGGCTCCGTGGAGGGTGGGAAATCGAGTAGACGAATCTCTATACATTTGGCCATGGATCGTGTCAGGTCAAAAAACCCATGTGGAACGCTTCAAGCGGTGAAAACCGCAAGCGTCTCCAAACAGGTGCGAGAATCTGCCTCGGCAGATCCTCAAGCCTCAACTGGGCGCACTGTCACCATCAGTGACCTACCGGTGCAAACCGGTAGTGATTCCACTGTGGAGGTTAGCTGCAAAAAGCCCGAAAGTGAGTCGAGAGGCAGGGCCACGGGGCAACCCGGTGCGCGGAGCCATTTGACAAACATCGCCGAGCATTTCGCCAGCGCCTGGACGACGGTTGGTCGAAAGGGTAAACCACCCAAGCAATCTTTGCAAGGGAAGGGCCCATCGACTAAACGTCCAGATACGGTGTAAACCGGACCAGGGCGTAAGGCGAATCGTCGGTGGAAGAAAAAACAGCGTTTGGCTGCCACATCGGTCGCTGCCGGCGTAGATGGGGTTCCATCTGCCACGGTGACGACCGATGGCGGTCCCGCTGTTAATACAGCTGGAGCTGCGGGTAAGGTGACCGGCTCCCGTGGTGTCAAAGGGGCAACCCTAGACTCAAACGGGGCTAAACCTACCGTAGCGTTCTCTGGTGGTCCAACTTCTAAGAAGAAGTTGAAATCTGCCAAGAGATCCGGCAAAAACGAGCGCGCGGCTGCTAAGAGGGCTCGACTAGAGGATAGTATTTCTCCTCGAGTGGAGCCTAAAAAGCAGTGCACGGAAGCGCGCAGAGCTGGGGTCACCTATGCTCAGAAGGTGAAATCTGACCAGTACATTGCCGTAACTGACGTCGCTACTGGTCATATTTCACAGGATCTGTCAACGCTCATCCTCAACGAGATTGATGACAAAATCTTGAGGGAAGCGTTGGCGGATCCGAGCAAGGAAAACCCCAAATTCGGTGGCAAGCCTCGTTACGAGGACGGCCACCTTAAACTGTTCGTGGAGGACGAGTACTCCCTGAACTGGCTGCGGGAGTGTGTCTCCGGTGTGTCTACACCATCCAATGTACAGTTGGTGGTGAAACGCCAATCGGAGATGGTCCGCAGGGTTCGATGTGGGGTGCTCATACCCAACGAACGAGGCAAGTGGAAGTCTGCGCCCGACGTCGGCATAGTCCTCCACTTTATGAACAAGTGGGCACAGGTTGACCGATGGCTCCTCCAGAAAGTGGATGAGCAGCAGGACAACCTGTTTCTCATCACAGACGTCCCTGAAGATGTGGTGCCGACCCTGCTGGGAAGGGGCAGACAGCTCCTTTTTGGTAGTGGTTCGGTCTACCTCAAATTTCAGGGACTCGGTGGGAAATTTGTAAAGGAACCACCGGTGGTAGCGCAGACCAGCTCTAAGCTGGTCATCACTGGGGTTTCATCAAGAACAGCCAAGCCCCAGAGTTCCACTCCAAAGCGGCAGCAAACAGGCCCCGATGCAGTCGGGGAAAGTTCTGCTGCTCAACCGCAGGACGAGCACGCGCACTGGGAGGCCATGCTGCTTGGTTAAGGCGATGAGCCAGAACCAGCAGTGGTGCCCTCTGAGGGCGAGGAGCTGTCCATGCGGCTGGAGAAGGAACTCGTCTTGGAGGTGGAGGAGGGGTTGACCAAAAATGGCGTCCCTCTCCCGCGATTGTAAAATCCTCCAAGCCAACCTCCAACACAGCCAAACTGCAACGGCCCAGTTAAGACGCTGGTTGGGGGCAAACAGCACTGCCGTGGCTCTGATCCAGGAGCCGTGGATCAACCGCGGTAGCATTCGAGGGCTCGCCAATTTGAGAGGTAAGCTTTTCGGTACAACTGATCACGATAACCCTAGAACGTGCATCATAACTACTTACAACATCCCAGCACAGCCATTAACAGAGTTCTGTTCCAGGGACCTGTGTGCCATAAGGCTGCAACTGCCCGATACAGCTAGGTGCCGCGAGCTCGTGGTGGCCTCCGCCTACATGCCTGCGGAGGACAACCCGCCTCCACACGACCTGTGCCGGCTGGTGGACCACTGCGAGAAGTCGGACCTCCATCTCATCGTTGGGGCCGACTCGAACGCGCATCACCCACTGTGGGGCATGCCAGATATGAACAGCAGAGGTAAGACACTTGTTGAATACCTATTTACTACAAACCTCAATGTGCTTAACATAGGTTCTGAACCAACTTTTGTTACCAAGCGGAGCAGAACTATCGTTGATATTACCCTGGCAACGGCGGACATATCCGACGACGTTGGGGGCTGGCATGTGTCCAACGAGGCGTCATGCTCTGATCATCGATGGATACGCTTCGAGATCAACGCAGCGTTCTCCCCAACTGTCCCTAAGAGAAACCCACGCAAGACTGACAGAACCAGGTACAGAGCTATCCTAGGTGAAAGACTTGCTTGGGCTGAGACTCTACCAGATCCGGAGGGACCCGAACAAATCGAACAACAGGTAACAGATTTTACAAATACTTCAATAGACTGCTACCATTCAACTTGCCCGCTTAGCACACCAGCGCCTACCAACATCAAGGGGCAGCCTTGGTGGGGTCCTGATCTAGATAGGATGCGTGCTAAGATCAGAAGACTGCTAAACAGGGCGATGAACACCAGTGCTGATGAGGATTGGGACAACTATAAAGATGCCAAATCCAAGTACAAGAAACGACTACGGTTCAAAAGCAGCAACTCATGGAGGAAATTCTGCAGCGACATTGAAACCGTTGATCAAGCAAATCGGGTAAGGCAAATACTAGCTCAACAAGGCAACTCCAGGCTAGGGTCGCTTAAAAAACCCGATGGAACATATACCTCTTCCACCACAGAAACACACAGTCTCTTGTTGGAAACTCACTTAGTAGAGTAGAACGGAAGTAGAACTATTCAAGAGATTGTGTGGCCGGAAGAGGTTCACCATGAAGCTGTCGACCACTTAGACATAACTAATAATATTATCACTGCTGACAAGGTGAGATGGGCCATTAATAGCTTTAAACCTTTAAAATTAGCAGGACCAGATGGAATCTTCCCAGCACTTCTACAGTGGGGTGGGGAACCCGAATCATGAAAGCATATCTTAGATTCGGATACGTTCCCAAAAGGTGGAGAGTAGTAAACGTAATTTTCATACCGAAGCCAGGAAGGAGCGACTACACTAATGCTAAATCTTTCAGGCCGATTAGTCTCACCTCGTTCTTGCTTAAAACTCTCGAACGTTTGTGCGAGAGACACCTGAGAGATGGAGCGTTAAAACATATACCCTTACACAAGAATCAGCATGCATATAGTTTGGGTAAGTCTACTGAATCGGCTCTCCATGCAGTTGTATCCACAATTGAAGAGGCGATTCAAAACAAATGCATCTGTCTTGGAACTTTTATTGATATAGAAGGTGCCTTTGACAAGACGCAGTATAGCAGTATAAGTGCATCTCTAACAAGGCATGGGGTGTCAACAGCTGTAAACAACTGGGTCACAAACATGCTTAACAAACGTATCGTGCGTCTAGCTGGAGAGTCCCTATCGGCGGAGGTAGTGCGGGGATGCCCGCAGGGAGGAGTGCTCTCCCCGCTTCTGTGGAATCTGGTCATTAACGACCTGATTACCAAGCTTAACGCTAATGGATACTACACCGTAGGATACGCCGACGATTTGGTAATCCTCATCACAGGTAAATTTGCGAGCACAGTATGCAACCTTAAACAAACAGCTCTTCGCATCGTGGAGCGCTGGTGTTTAGAATATGACCTGGCGGTTAACCCAACAAAAACGGTAATGGTCATGTTCACTAACAATAGGGCTCTTGGTAGGTATACCCTACCTAAGCTCTTTGGAACGGAACTCCAGCTAGCAACTGAGGTGAAGTACCTGGGCATAACCTTGGACAGCAAGCTCAACTGGAGTAGCCACATCGACAACAAACTAAAGAAGGCGAGTATTGCTTTCTGGCAGTGTCGGAGAATGGTGGGGAAAAAGTGGGGACTTTCTCCCAACATCATTCTTTGGCTGTACGTAACGGTGATCCGTCCTCTTATCTGCTACGGAGCTGTGGTGTGGTGGACCAGGACCAAACTAACCACAATGGTAAGCAAACTCCAAAGCTTCCAAAGGCTGGCCTGCATGGCTATCACAGGTAGTATGAGAACTACTCCAACAGCAGCAATGGAGGCCATGCTGTGTCTTCCGCCACTCCAGCTGTATAATAAGCAGGAGGCCGCGTCATCTGCGGTGAGACTCAACACAGGACCTCACACAAAAACAGGACCTCACACACCGCCATCCTAGGGGAAGTTTACAAAAAAATTCCCATCTCTATGGCTTGCAGTGACAGAATCCCTAAACAATTTGTTTTTGACAAAAAATACAATATACAGTTACATGAAGACCATCGGGTTGAGGGGCTCGACGTTAAAGAGCTCAGAATTTTTACCGATGGTTCAAAAACTGAAGCAGGCACTGGTTCAGGCACCTTCTCGGAGGACCTAAACATCAAGATAGCCATTCCACTGGGTGCCCATAATACTGTCTTTCAAGCTGAATGCATGGGCATCATCTCGGCCGCTAATGCCATAGCATCGAGAAAGGTAAGAGATTCCTCTATTCGAATCCTCTCGGATAGCATGGCCGTCCTACAAGCCCTAAATAGCAACACTATTAACTCAGGGCTAATCTACGAGTGTCACAAACGACTAATGGAGGTATGTCAACACAACCGCGTAATCCTTCAATGGATAAAAGGACACAGCGGATCAAGAGGTAACGATGCAGCGGATGAGTTGGCGCGTAAAGGATCTAGCTTGACAGCGTATGGTCCCGAACCTATCATCCCTCTTCCCTTCAAGATGGTACGCTCATTTCTGAGAGAGTCGACCAGGAATGATCATGCCACTCTTTGGACAAACCATGAGGAGTGCAGGCAGGCTAAGCTGGCCTTGCCGTCCCCTAGCGCTAGGCTGGCTAAGACCTTGCTTCGACTTAGTAGGCCGCGCATGCGACTGGTAACTGCAGCACTTACTGGCCATGGTTTCTTTAATAAACATCTATATGTCCTAGGTGTTACCGACAGCCCCCTTTGCAGAGCCTGCTTGGAGGCAGAAGAAACGGCTGCTCACGTCCTCATGGAGTGCACAGGAGTAGCGGACTACAGGGCTAAACACCTCGGTCAATCGAGGGACCTTCCAGGGATAGTCGGTAACGTAAAGGGCCTACTGGCGTTCCTGGAGGAGTTGGGTTGGCTCGAATGATGTCGCAATCCCACCCACACGCAAAATAGGCGCTTTCGTCGTCGAGTTGCGGAAACCAGCCCGTCTTACAATTGACAATTGACAATTGACCCGCACGTTTTTGAGAATCCTGACAACCCTAACATGTTGTCAGTACTTGGAATTGAGTACCGGCCCGTCCATGATGAGTTTACCTATTGGGTGGTTTTAGAAACACCGAAGGCCTGGACGAAGCGGTCAGTACTGTCAACGATTGCGAGAACGTTCGACCCGAATGGATGGATTTCTCCAGTTACCTTTGCTCTCAAATGTTTTATGCAAAGGCTATGGGCGGCTCAGTTGACCTGAGACACCCACCTCTCAGGTGATTTGTTGACTGATTGGACGCGAATGTTCACCTCGCTATCGGACATAAATAATGTATCGCTGCCGAGGAAATTGGTCCCTGCTGGGGATTACACGGCAACCCTTCACGGGTTTTGTGATGCCTCTGAACGAGGGTTTGCGGCAGCGGTTTATTTGCGAACCGTCACCTCCACCGGGGAGGTCGACGTGCGTTTGGTTTTGGCAAAAAGCAAGGTAGCGCCTATTCGGACAAGGATGACGATTCCAAAACTGGAACTGTCCGGGGCTGCTCTTTTGACCAAACTATTGAATCACACTCTAACAGTGTTGCGTGGGTCAGTGGTTTTGGAGGATACGGTGTACGCGTGGACGGACAGCCAGATTGTTTTGTGCTGGCTGAAGGCTTCGGTCCATAACTTAGAGGTTTTTGTTGCAAACCGTGTCTCCCAGATTGTGTCGTCTGAGGTCCCACTGACCTGGAGACATGTACCAGGAGAATTGAACCCGTCTGATTGTGCATCCAGGGGATGTCGGGCTCCTGAACTCGTTAGACACCATTTGTGGTGGGGACCACCCTGGCTTGCCAAGAGAGAATCGGACTGGCCCCACAGTCATGTAGTAGTATCTTCGGATCATGGCCCCAGAGCGGCCGTGCATGTTACCCAGAAGGCTGAGGACCCTGACGCCGGGTTTCTGCTGGACCGGTATAGCTCACTTGACAAGTTGATAAACGTGTCCACTTGGATTAGGAGATACGCTCGAAATTGTCGTACTCCTCGCGATCAGCGAACGTTGAACCCTATTCTGACTCCGGCAGAGCGAAACGAGTCGCTATTGAATTTGGTCCGGTTGGTACAGTCCTCGAAGTTTGGGGCAGAATTGGAGATTATACGAAGTGGACGTTCGAAATTGAAGGGAGCCGTCGCGCGTCTCAACCCCTTTGTTGATTTGACCGGGTTACTTCGGGTAGGAGGAAGATTGCGCAATGCGAATCTGTCGTATTCGGCTCGTCACCCACTTCTGCTCCCCAAGGGGGGACAGTTAGTTGAATTGCTGGTGACTGATCGTCATATTAAAAACGCGCATGCCGGCTGTAACGCGTTGTTGGCCACGCTCCAGCGGGAGTTTTGGATCTTATCTGCCCGCCGTGTCATACGGAACATCGTGTTTCGGTGCATGCCTTGTTATCGACTTAAGGCTGCCACGATGCAACCTCTCATGGGGGACTTGCCCCCTGATCGTGTGAATAAGGTCAGACCGTTTTCAGGTGTTGGTACGGATTTTGCAGGACCGTTTATGGTGAAGAGTTCACGATTGCGTACCGCTAGACCATACAAGGCGTACCTATGTGTGTTTGTTTGTTTATCCACCAAGGCGGTACATCTCGAGCTCGTTGCTGATCTCTCGACAGAGGCTTTCATTGCTTGTTTGGATAGGTTTGTTTCTCGAAGGGGACTTCCAATTTTGATCCGCTCTGATAACGGCACTAACTACATCGGTGCGGAACGATACTTACGAGAGATAGTCAACTTTTTGAATGTAAATAAAGTGGATATTGGAACGGCCCTCTCCCGTCGGGGTATACAGTGGTCCTTCAGCCCACCGATTTGCCCCCACTGGGGTGGGATTTTTGAGGCCGTAGTTAAGTCAGCTAAGACGCACTTGGGGCGTATAGTAGGTCAGACCACGCTGACTTTTGAGGAGCTCGCGACATTGTTTTGTAAGATCGAGGCCGTTCTCAATTCGCGACCGTTGTGTCCGCTCAGCTCGGATCCAAATGATCTGGAGGCTCTGACCCCAGGCCATTTCTTGATAGGACAGCCACTTAACGCGTTGCCCGAGCACCCCTTCGAGGGAGTGAAATTGTATCGGTTGTCAAGGTATCAGATGTTGCAGCAGTTTACTCAGAATTTCTGGAAGCGTTGGTCGCTCGAGTATCTGCATATCTTACAACAGCGCCTTAAGTGGACTGACAAAACTAGCCGTCCTAGTGTTGGTGACCTCGTTCTGGTTAAGGATGCTAACCTACTATGCTAACTTACTACGTTGGCGCAGGGGGCGCATTGTTAACTTGTTCCCTGGCAAGGACGGGACCCCCCGGTCTGCAGAGGTTCTAGTAGGAGGCTCGGTTCTAAAACGAGCGGTAGAAACGTTGTCTCGGCTGCCCGTAGATTAGGGGACAGGTGGGTGCCTGTCCGGGCGGGTGATTGTTCGATTCCAAATCGATATTCGACCGATGGTTTCTGAACGGCCATTTTGAATTTGACGTTAGCTGCCAACCTGGCAGTTTTGACAACTGACAGACGAAAGCCCTCGCAATGTAAACGCGTTTTGGTTAGGGTATTGAAATTAAATCGCAAGCCATCTGGAATGTATTCGGGTTTCCCTCAGGATTGTCTATATAGCTGAGTGTGTTGTGGTTCCCCGAACCAGATAAAGTTCGCATTTACGTGGCCGATTGGTTTTTACCACGTAACATAACCTGTGTTGGAACACTGTGCTCATTGAAGCTGGCCCGCCAGTCATAGGAGGTTGGCTGAAGAACCTGTCTACCAAGAAGAGCCTAGGGTGCACCCGGGCCTTGCAGAGAGACAGGAGGTTGACGGGACCGAAGCACAGACCAGGTTAGATCGACCCCAATTACTTTAGCTCGGTGAATCGCCGACGTTCACGCTTCTTGGCAACTGATCATTACGCTACCTCGTAGCTGATGGGCCCCTACGAGGTCATTAGGTGCTGAGAAGCCTGAACATATTTTTGGTAGTTTGTTATCTGTATAATGTTTGTGTATTTTCCTGTGTGTCGTGAAGAAGATATACTACTGTTAGGATAGATGAGGTTTAGGTGTAGTCATCAGCGACGGTGTGGAGCACCGTGCCCAAAAATGCGGGTGAAACTGGGGTTGAGGCTCTCATTTGCTAGTCTGCGCTCGATAAGGCTGGTACTTAGGTTCGGTGCTCAACGCGGTTGGCTGGTGAGATTGTTCCTTGTTTTGTATTTTGCTGATAATTGCTGTGTAAATTTAATTAGTGATTATTACTGGCTTTTTGTTTTAGTTTGTAAATAGTTTAATCATATTTCGAGAGAATAAAGTTAGGTTCATTTTGTAATTGTTTTTTTTTTATTTTCCTTCTGGTTCTAAAATCAGAATTGCGACTGAAGCACTAGCTAGTCATCCTACACGCTTGAAAGCAACTAAAACAACAAAAAGCCAGTAACTGTTTGAAATGTCGGACGACGAGTCACGCAGCAGATCGCGTCGACACCGACGTCATAGTTCTCATTCTCGTTCAAAACGATCACGACATCGCAGCCGTGATGATACGACTATGAAGCGTTAGTTGCAATCTTATCACGGTTGAATTCTTTTGAAGAAAACAATAGTTCCACGGCTACCCGTCGCATTCCTCCAGAATGTCATGACTCACTACGGCAACGCTCATGCCACCGAGGCGTGTTAGTGAATCACCAAGTACCACCAAGGCATTGATCGATGCTTTGAACAATGTTATACAACCCTTGCGCTCTCAAAACTATTGCGTGTCAAACTTTGATCCTACGTTACACGATTTTGACGAATGTGCTAGGTTAACAAATCGCTGGAATGATGCTGAATGCTTGTCTCACGTTGCAGGCTGTCTCAGGGGGGAAGCGCAGATTTGGCTACATGAGTGGGTTACGAATGATAGTTCGTGGTCTGAAGGCAGAACTGAGGGAAGAATCAGGAAGAATCATTGTGCTGCTTCCTGACAAACCCAGAATTCTGTCTGGATTTGTCTGACAGAAGTCTGGCTTTGTACTCATCGACTATGTTGGAACTCCAAGTTCACACCGCCAATTTCCCTCCTTATGCTCTGGCTATGCCTGGACCGGCCAATATAGCTGCTCCAAAACCGGCTTCGGTTGCTGCAGGTGCTGTAACTGCTTATTTGGTGCTTGCCGCTGGCAAGCGTCTACGCAGCGCCAGGCGCGCTGGTTGAGCGGAAGCGAAGAAGTAACACCTCGTACTCAACTATTATTTGGTGTTCTTAATCTCGCAAGCTGGACGGGTAATACTATAATTCTCATTCTTTTGCATGGTAGTATTACACAAATATTTCATACACTTTTTTTTATTTTAGTAGGGATGTACTTATGTACCTATTTTTATTTTTTGTCAAGATTTTCTCTCATATCAATCTCTCAGTCAAGCAAGATCCCAACAATTATCCAACGTTGAGCTGACACGGTTTACATAGTTGGTGTAATGTTGGAATGGTGGGCATGTTCGTTTCATTTCTAAAGGTAAATAGTGTTTTGTGTTCTTACTGTGTTTCGTCCAGCAAGTCCAGCTTGTGTTTTTCACTTCAATGTGATTTTAAGTTAGGATCAGTTATTTTGTCCAATTTATTCCTGAGCAAGCCCCGTGTACTGGGTTCAGTTTCACTAATCAGTTCTTTTTAGTATCGACCTAGATATATTTAATTCAAATATTTTTGTATTTATATTTAGTAGATGATATCTTGTTTATGAAGATATATTGTAGGTAACAACGGCTATAACTGTAGTGATAGCTTCTTCTTTTGCTCTGATAATGATGTTTTCATTAGTGCAAGAAGTATTGGGTCATCAATGGATGACTCGCTGCCTTACAACTTGAAGTGGGTGTTTTCAAACCTTTTTACAAAATTCAACGTTGTTCATATTTGCAGCACCAGCTTTGCTGACCCTTGTTTATTTTAACGATCAGAATATACATGGTACTCTAGTTTCAGAATCTTTTCTCAAACCATCACTTCCTTCTGCCAGGTATGCTCTAACAGGGCTCAGTCTCTACCGGAATTGTAGGACGGGAACGGCTGATGGCGGTGTAGCTATATACCTACTTGCCGATATTCCATAAAAAGTTATCAGCCAGTCGCCAAGCCATTAGTCCGGTTCAGTTGAACACCTATTCTTGGAGAACTGCTTGCATCACAATAAAGTCATCCTGGGTATTTATTATAGCCCCTCTCTTCAAATTGACTATTTTAACTTATTTTAAACCCTCCTCAATGATCTGATTACTCTTCATAGCGACACCTTAATTTGCGGCCACTTTAACACATGCCTTCTTAAAAATAAGGGTCTGTCAGCAAAGCTGAAATCCTTGGCAAGTTCATTAAACTTACAGATCCTTCCCCTGGGTGCGACCCACTCTCAACCACACTCCACCACCTCTCTTGATCTGATGATTACTTCTAACATATCTAACGTTGCTGTGTAAGGTCATCTTAATGCCCCCTTTTCCGATCACGGTTTGATTTACCTATCATTCAAGTTAAGGCATCCCAAGCGTACAGCTAAATTGCTTGACATACTTAGCTTCAAGGGCATGAATCTGAACTCCCTTAATCACTCAAAAAACCGAGTCGTGATTTTGCACCGATGGTAATAAAATTTAAAACCTATAACGGAAAATTAGCGTTAGCTCGAGAGGTTAAATCAAACGCCGCCTCTGTCGACTGGTCCCCTGTCTTTCGAAGCTAGGCTGTTGATGACAAAGTGCGGAACTTTAACTCTATTGTCCTGAGCTTTTTTGATAAACACGCTGCGGTCCATAGGGTAAAGTTTCAGCATCTGGCGCCATGGCTTACCGCCACCATCAAGATTTTGATGGCTTAGAGAAACCGAGCCAAGAGTAGATATAAGATGGATCCGACTGACGAGAATCTTTTAATTTTCAAACGCCTCCGTAATCGTTTCACTCGTCTGTGATTTGATGCCAAACATCGTCATATCTTCAAGTAAATTGAGTGCTATACTTCAGCACAGGTATATAAATTCCTGAAGACACTTGGGAAATGTAAGTCCCTTGGACTTGGCTGCTGCAAATGTTGACTTCGACGGTCTCAACAATTTCTTTGCTATCCCCCTTGTTGTGATGGACCCCTTCATCAAGGAAGCTACCCTTCGTAACCTACGGTCCAAGACCGCAGCCCACAACTTAACCTTATATTTTAACCACGTCGGAATCGGCGCAGTAAAAGGGGCAAAATCTCTTCAAAGGCGAGGACAATATTTGCTCTCAGATGATAACCAGCATCATGTATGAGCTGTTATCGATCATCACCCACATAATTAATGTGCCGCTTGACTAATGTTGCTTCCCCACTCAGTTGGTATTCCCCTACCTAAAACGTCCAATCCCGTCTCCTTTGAAAAATCCATTCTTTATATATTCTGCCTATCCTCTCCAAAGTCATGCAATCAATGGTTCACTCCCAGCTCCTCTCCTACCTTTTCTCTAGAAACTTATTAAATACCTATCAATCAGGTTTCTGGCCGGACCACAACACACTGACGACATTCTATCGGCCATGGATCAGAAGCAGCTTACGGTCCTTACATTGCTTGATTTCTGTAGCTCCTTCAACTGCGTTTATTGTAATATCCTGGTTGAAGGTCTAAAGTCGCTCAGAGTCTCCTCGCACTCGGGTCACTGGTTTGACTCCTATCTGAGACACCGCAAGCAGCGCATTAATCACTCAAAACCCGAGGGAAGTTAGGAAGGGTCGCGATTTTGAACCTTATGCCATGGTTAAAAAGTCTTAAAAAGTGGCGTTAGCTAATATCTGTGGTGTTCAAGAGGTTAAGTCTGAGGAGATCTCAACGGAATGGTGTTATCTCTCCACGGGTATTCCACAAGGTGGTATCCTTTTTTTTCTCCTCTTCTCAGTATTGATGGTAATGAATATTACCTCCATCTCTGACGTTGTTACTTCTTCTTATCATCTCTACGCAGATGACCTCCGAATATATCGGCATTATGTCCATGTGATGTAAATCTGACTAAAGAGGTGTTAAATCTGACTAAAGAGGTATTAAATGCTGACCTCGATCACAATGGGCTATTTCATATGGGCTGCTTGTTAAGCCGGGAAAATCTCAAGCCATGATTATGGGTACACGGCATTTGCTATATTCAATTCAGAATATGCCCGTCGATCCTGTATTGTATTATGGTACTATAATCACTTGCAGTATGGTACTATAATCTTGGGGTCGTATTTGATAACTTACTGTCCTGGTCGCACCATGTTTGTGAGGTCAGCAGACGAGTCTCTGCGTAATTTCATTTCCTCTGGAGTAATTCCTGCCACGGCAGCTTACGGCGGCGGCGGCGGCACGGTTGCTAGTCCCTTCTACTACCTTTAATAAACTACGCGGAAGTTTGTTGGGTCAGTGCGAAGGAAGAACAACTTAAAAAACTCGAAAAAATTCAAAACCTCTCCAAAGTCCTTGAGACCATTGTCCATAACCAGCTTTCCTACTACCTCTCCTCAAACAATCTGCTAAACACGTTCCAGTCAGGATTCCGACCGGGTCATAGCACCGTCACGGCTCTGTTGAAAGTCACAGATGATATCCAGCTAGCCATGGACCGCAAACAGCTTTCCGTGTTGGCTTTACTTGATTTCAGTAGTGCCTTCAACAGCTTAGATTTCGACATTCTCGTTGAGCTTCTCAGATCCCTGAACGTCTCTTCCTTCTCTGCCAGCTGGTTCGACTCTTATTTGAGGGATCGGCAACAGCGAACCAGGATGGAAGAGACATCCACTGAATGGTGTGACCTCCTTTCAGGCGTCCCTCAAGGTGGTATTCTTTCTCCTTTTCTATTCTCGATTTTCATAAACTCCATCTCGGACATCCTGTCTTCTTCATATCATCTTTATGCTGATGATCTCCAGATTTATCGCCACTTCTCTCATAACGATGTAAACTCTGCTGTGGAGGCATTGAACGCTGATCTTGAGGGGGTGAGAAGCTGGGCTTCATCCTTCGGACTCCTGGTTAACCCGAGCAAGTCCGAGGCTATGATTATAGGCACCAGACAATCTCTTAACTTGTTGCAGCAACAGCCCATTCCACCTGTCACTTTTAATGGTACCACAATCGTGTATAGCGATAAAGCTAAAAACCTGGGTCTTATCTTCGACAACCAGCTGTCCTGGTCATCGCATGTCAATGAGGTCAGTCGACGAGTATTTGCTACTTTTCACTCTCTCAGGAAACTTCAGTACTTTTTGCCTCGACAGACCAAAATCACTCTCGCTCAGTCTCTCCTTCTACCCCTCATCGATTATGCTGATGTCTGCTGGGTCAGTGCTAACGAAGAATTACTGAACAAACTCGAGCGACTTCAAAATCTAGGGTTTCGGTTTATCTTTGGGCTGCGCAAATACGACCATGTATCACAGAATCGCAAAGAGCTGAAGTGGCTGCCAATACGTCTTTGTCGGAATTTTCACATCCTCAACATCCTCTACAACATTTTACGCAATCCACGCTATCCAACCTTCTTACGAGACCGTTTTCCATTTCTTTCTTCCAGCAGGCCTCGGAGAACTCACGCGCTTTCAATGCTCACAACCCCACAGCATAACACCGCGTCCTATGAGCATGGGTTTACATTCCGGGCCATTCAATTGTGGAATGCACTCCCCTGCACTATCAAGGACAGTCCTTCTCTTAATATATTTAAAAGTCGCGTGAAGAAGCATTACCTTTCTCTTTAGAAATATAGGTAGTATGTATGTATTTATTAGTATATTTATTTAAAAATTATATATATTTATATAGTATTTATGTTTAGCGTGTACGAGTATATTATATGATATTTATGTAAGCCCTCGTATATTAGTTAATATTGTTTTATATTAGTTATTTAGATATAACATATATCCAACCATATGTTAGTTATTTAGATATGTACTAAATTATATTGTTGTACACATTGTCACCCCTGCTCAGCAATCGACCATTCCCATCCTAATTTGGTTTGCTGGAAGAGATCTCTTATTAGAGATAAGCTCGCCTTTGTACACTTTTTTTATGTAAGTCTTGTTGTCCATATATTACTTGTGTGCAATAAAGAAATTATGAATTATGAACCTCGGGATTTGGTTTGTTTACGGGCTGCGCAAGGTTGGCCATGTCTCCCAGTATTGCAAGGGGCTGCCACCCCAGCCCCTTGCAATTCTCTTGATATGCAAATTCTTTCCTATCTATTAAATATTATCAAATTCATCTGCCCGCCACCCGTCACAGCGCGTGCAATGTTAACATATCGCTCTTGTTAATAAAATCGGTAACTGTGGTAAAAAGTAATTTAATATGTAGAAAGGATAGGTCAAGCATTCGCCTGCAATCAGACAAGGAAGTCATTTAAAAAAAGGAGAGCCTCTGCTCATAGCTGTCTTTATTACTGATCCCAGACGAGATGAAAGCAAGGTGCCTTGTAAATGATCTCTGGATGCTTTCTAATCGCTCCGTGTGAACGTTATACACTGAGTTCCAAATAACACTGGCAAATTCTTAGAGTTTAAAACTGATTTTCTTAAACTCTTTCGTGGCGCGCTTCAGAAAATCTAGCATTTAGCAGCTCTGCTAACTTAACTATCGTAATGCGGAACGATCTAATATTTCTATGATCTATTCACTGTAACAAAAGCCCCAATTCTGAGAAACGAAGACGTTCAGAAGCAACGGAATCAAGAGATATAAGTGATTTTCCCACAAAGAAATCCGTTACTTCGACTCGCCGTGGTGGGTGAGTCATCCTAGCATCGCCGCAGCCCGCTCGCTGTTACGACGCGCATGCCACACCGACCTAACCCCTCTTGGCCGCGGAGCTTTGTTTCTGTGCTACCACGAGGATTCGCGCCTTTGTTGCAGTGCTTTAATTTTTTACCTTACATACTGCTTGAAAATGGTGGGCTGTGGAAGATGTCACAACACAATCACGGACGAAATGTTCATACAGTGCTCTGAGTGTGACAATTGTTATGATTTAATATGCTGTAACATAAAACCAAAGCAGTTTGCGTCTATGACCAACGAACAGAAGAAAGGATGGCTCTGTCCCGACTGCAAAAGTAAACGCCCGTAAAATGATAACACTAATACACCTATACGTGATGCTTCCACTGATGGGCCCGCATATGTAACAGGACAACCGACGAGAGTAATCCAGCTGAATTACGTCACAGAAGACACCCTCCATTCGTTGCCGAGAGAAGAGCTAACCACCACTATCAAGGATCTAATTTCCGTCGAGCTAAAGATGCAAGATGTGCAAGTACTCAAGGGACCACCGTTTCCAAAAATCTTGAGCCATCTGCTGCAACATCTGCCACCTAGTTAACCGACTTAACTTAACATCACCGAATGGGTATTCTGGCAGGGCGTTAAGGGGCTGACCTATCAGGAAGTAACCCGGCGTCAACGCTTCCAAATCATTTGGATCCGAACTGAGCGGGCACAACGGACGCGAGTTCAGTGTCATTTCAATCTTACAGAACAGTGTGGCAAGCTCTTCAAAGCGTAGAGAGGTCATACCGATGATCCTCGTCAGGTGCGACTTAGCCGATTTAACCGCAGCCTCAAAAATTCCGCCGCAATGAGGACATCCCGGCGGACTAAAAACCCATTCAATCCCTCGTCGGGAGCAAGCCGTACCGATGGCGTCCTGGTTACCGTTTAGGAATTGAGTGACCTCCTGCAGATATCGCCTGGCTCCGACAAAATTTGTGCCGTTGTCCGAACGGATTAATGACGGGAGGCCCCTTCGTGAGACGAACGGATCCAGACATGCGATAAATGCCTCCGTAGTGAGGTCACCGACCACCTCCAAGTGGACTCCCTTCGTGGCCAAGCACACGAAGACGCACAGGTATGCCTTCACTAATCTGGCGTTCCGTAGCTGTGAAGACTTGACCATGAATGGTCCCGCGCAATCCGTTCCGACACCCGCAAAGGATTTCATTAATCCTATCCGAGGGCAAATCGCCCATCTGGGGCTGCATCGTAGCCGCCTTGGCCCGAAAACAAGGCAGGCACTGAAATACGACGCCACGCACTAAGCGTCTTCCCGATGGAATCCAGAACTCGCGCTGGAGAAACGCCATCAAGGCGTGGCATCCGACATGCCCATTCCCAATTTGTCGATACTGTATCAATAGTTTAACCAATTTCCCTTTCCTAGGGTGTAACAACAGGTGGCGAGCCGCATAAGGCAGGTTGGCATTCCGCAGCCGACCTCCTACCCTCAGCAATCCTTGAGGGTCAATAAACGGGTTGAGCCGAGCCACAACTCCCTTCAGTTGGACGCGTCCGCGTCTCAGAATGTCCAGTTCGGACTTAAAGTGCACCGTATGCACGTTCCGTACCAATGCGAACAATGCATGGTTCCGTTCCCGTGGTGTCAGGACCTGTGTCCGCACCCTTTGCGCTTCAGAATTGCGACAATTCCGCGCAAATCGGAAGTTCCAAGCGGTCACATTTACCAGCTTGTCGAGCAAGCTGTACCGTTCCAGCAGGCTGAAATCCTCTTCCGGCTCTGGTTGCGTCGTCCAGACACCGACTGTCAAGGCGCCGTCCGCCGTGGTAACGCGTGGACTCATTGGCCAATCCGATTCGGCTTGAGTCAACCGTTTTGGACCCCACCACAAGGGATGTCCAACTAATTCCGGAGCGTGACACCCACGAGACGCACAGTCTGCTGGGTTCATTTCCCCTGGAACATGTCTCCAGATTAAGTGAACCCCGAATTCAAAATCTGCGAAACCCAATTCGCCACAAAAATCCAGCTTGTGAATTGAAGCCTTCAGCCAGCATAACACGATCTGGCTGTCCGTCCAAGCGTAGACCGTATCTTCCAACGCTATTGACCCACGAAGAACCGTCATCGTGTGGTTGACCAGACGATTCAAGAGAGCCGCTCCTGAAAGCTCTAATTTTGGAATGATCAGGCGAGTGCGCAACGGCGCAACCTTGCTCTTGGCTATGACCAACCGCATATCAACCTCCCCCGAGGAGTCGACCGTACGCAGATACACCGCAGCTCAGCCCTTCTCCGAGGCATCGCAAAACCCATGCAGGGTGGCAGTGTATCGTTTGGTGGGGACCAACCTCCGTGGCAGTGAAATCCGATTGATGCCAGGGAGGGTCGAAAAGAACGATTCCCACTCTGAGCTCAATGACCCGCCGATCGGGTCGTCCCATTTCAGCTCAGCAGACCACAATTGCTGCATAAACACTTGAGCTGAAATGTTACCGGGGTGATCCACCCGTTTGGATCAAATGTCCTAGCCACCGTTGAAAGGACGTTCCGTTTCGTCCAGACCTTCGGGGAGTCCAACTCGACCCGATACGAAAACATGTCTGACACCGGTTCGGATTTTCTAGATTTTCGAAAATGTGGGGATCCTGCTGGTAGTCATCCGGAAGACCAGACAGTAACTCTGGAGAGTTCGACATCCATTTCCGGAGCTCGTAACCTCCACCCCGTAAGAGCTCAACTAGCTCTTCCCGTCGAGCAAGCGCCTCCTCTACGGAATCTGCACCGATACAGATATCGTCCACGTAGAGATCCTGCTCCAGGATCGCTGCTCCTCTAGGGAAATTTAACCGTTCTCGATCCGCTAACTCCCGCAGAGTGCCAATCGCCAAATAAGGACTAGACCGTAGCCCGTACGTGTTGGTGTTCAGCTCGTACACCTTGATGGGCTGATCTGGGCTCTCTCGCCACGGTATCAGCTGATACCGTCTATCGTCAGGGTGAATGACCGTCTGCCTAAACATCATCAGGATGTCAGCTACAAACACAACATTGTGTCGACGGAACCGTGTGATTACATACGCGATGTCATGGCCTGGTCGCAATGTTAATTGTAATAATCTCGGAATAATCGTCGAGAAATAAGTAGATTTCACGTCATCGTAGTGAGTGCTTCGTGCTGTGAAACGTTGAAGTGGTTCGGTCACCAATTCGTCGCGTTCGGATAGTGACCCTTGTAGTCGGCGGCATCACGACGGCATCAGCAGCGGCATACGACGTGAGTAAGATTCGATTCCCATCACCCCCAACCCTCGTGTTCCTCATCCCATACTCCCGCCTCGAATTGAGCTTTCGAATGCCGGTCTACGGCGTCAAGGTCAGTACGGCTTGTGACATTCCAATGAAAAACAACCCTACCAAGATTCCCCCCCTTTCGGTTAAGGCGTGGATTTTAACATTTTGCAAAATTGACAACTAGCTAGTCATTTTTTTTCTATACAAGTGACAGCTAGCTAGTGATGTACCGATCACTCGCGGTGGATCCGCGCAACAAAAACCGGTGCGTTCCGAAGCATAAATATTAAACAAATTCACTTCATGCTACAACACGGAAGCTTTTGAAAGAGTTAGGCTACAAATTCACCTGGGTATGCAATGGACGCATCTATGTTTGCAAAGACACGGAAGCTCAGGCAATATACATACGTAGCCGGGAGAGTCTGAAGTTGATGAACCCTCGTTAGATATTTACTGCGGTCGTACTATTTAATATAACTGAATGTCAATTGTTATGGTGTTTTAACTAAACTAAAAGAGCTAAGTCTATATTATCAAAATGTGCGTGGCACTCGAATTAAATCCGTGATATCTATAAAAACGTTTGGAATAGCGACTACGACATTATAATTCTAATTGAAACGTGGCTTAATTCTATTTGACCCTCGATACATTGTTTATAAGCGAGACCGTATCTGTAGTAGAGAGACCATACTAGACGGGGGTGGGTGGCACATTAATAGCCATATCCAATAAAATGCAATCAACTCGTGTCACCGACTGGAAAAGTAGTGATAAGGCTAACAACGAGGATCTTTGGGTGACAATTGAAATCAAAGTCAACAACTTGCCTAAGAGGTTAGCGTTCTGTTTGGTCTACTTGCCCTATCCAATAAAGCTAGAAACTCTAAACGCTTTCTTCGACAACGTAAACGTAACAGATTTTACGGACGATACGTTCATCCTGGGCGACTTCAACCTAAGCTTCATGGAATGGAACATTACCGACGACTCCCAACATCCCGTACCATCCAATTACAGCAGGACACTGGGATATAGTCTGATTGACTTGATGGCTCTTAACAACCTCAGTCAGACCAATCACGTTAAAAACTTAATCATAAAAAATACACCCAATTTCACCATCAGAACGCCTCCTGATCTACTGAGCAAACTAGACTTTTGCCATCCACAAATAGAATTGTGCATCGTTTTCTCTTCCATTGGTTTCCTATGTCCAAAGACCTGCTCAGGTCATAACTTCGTCAAAGCAGACTACGATAAAATCACGTCCGAATTTCCATCTATTGATTAGCAAACAACGTTCAAAAAGAGGAAAACTGTCGACGACATGACTTCCCAACTCTATGTTATTCTAAGAAGTACTATAGATTAATATATCCCGAAACGTAAGATAATGTCAGACATATATCCTAAATGGTTCAATAAGGCGCTAATTAGACTACTTAACTAGAAACACAAAACAAGACAAAAATATCGCAGATTCCATAACCCACGAGATAAGCTCCTTTTTGAAACACTCAGAGAGAGATGTGACAAACTCCACAGCAGATACATGGAGCAGATAGAAACAAATCCTAAAGCTTTTTGGAGTTTTATCAAGGACAAATCGTTCCAAAATCCCTGCTAAAATGTACATGAACCATGGCCGCTTATCTCTTTGCTAGTATAATAACACTATCACACCTTATGCAAAAACAACATATGTAGACCATCAACACTAAAGTAGCATCGTAATAATCGAGCAAGATGTTCTGAAATACATTAAACAGCTGGATATATTCAAAGGAGCTGGACCTGATAATATTCCACGATTATTCATTAAACGCTGCTGACCTGCCATTTCTTTCCCCCTAGCATTAATATTTTCAAAATCCATGGTGGATGGTAAATTTCCATCTTAATTCAAAAGGGCTAGAATAGTACCAGTTCACAAAAAAGGTGAGATAGACAATGTCAAAAAGTATCATCCCATCTCAATCCTATTTTGTTTTTCCAAACTATTCGAAAGCATGGTCTAGCCCATCCTCACTGAATATCCCCAACCAAGACTTTCCGATCACCAGCGCGTTTTCAGAGGTGAGAGGTTCTGTAGAATCGAACTTGGTATCCCATATAACTGACTTGTCAACAAAATTTGATAAGGGGCTACAGGTGAACGCCATCTACACTGACTTCAGCAGTGCATTTGACAAGGTAGATCATTCGCTCCTACTTACAAATTGGAGTCGCTCGGTGTATACGAATAACTACTAGAATGGTTTTCATCCTACCTTGCAAAGCGACCACTACTGGTAGTTGTAAGCGGCCATGAGTCGCAGGTCTACTATGCCGAGTCCGGCGTACCCCAGGGATCGCACCTCGGGCTGGTTTTCTTTCTCATCGTCATCAATGACATCACGTCACACATGCACAATTGTAAGTGCTCTCTCTTCGCCGACTATCGAAAGCTATACAGAGTGGTGAATAACAGGAATGAAAACGCCATGATGCAAAGTGACCTCGACAGACTGGTGCAATGGTGTATTACACCCGGAAACACAAACCTGTCAAGTCAGCCTACTCGATCAATGGAAATCGTCTGCAACAGGTAAAGGAAATACGTGACCTGAGATTTCTTATGGACGGACAGCCAGTTGACTTTTGTCCCTCATGTCGAAGCGATTTCAAAAAAGCGGCACAGATGCTTGGCTTTCTTAGACGTAAATAAATAAATATTTTACGAATCCCCGCTACCCCACATATCTTCGAGAAAGTTTTGAGTTTCTTTCCCCAGGGAGAGCATTTGAAGATTCCACACGGTGTCTCTCCTTTAAACTCCTCGGCATAACAATGCTGTTTACGAACATTCGTTAAGGTTGCGGGGATACAGTCTGTGGAACGCACTTCCCTCCGCTATTAGGGATAGTCCCTCAATTTTAACTTTTAAGAAAAGATTGAAAATGCATTTCCTTTCGCTTTTGTAATAGGTACCATATCTATGGATGAATATTGTATGATACATTACAGTTATACATGAATTAATATGCATTCTTTCTATTCTATCTTATATAATTGAGGTATATATTTTATTTATTATGTTAATTTTATTTATATTTTGAAGGCAATTTTAGGATGTACGTATGTTTAGAGTTTTATTGCGCACTAGGACCGTCCTGTTTTATAAATTCTCCTGTCTTGCCTAGGTTTGCTGGAAGAAATATCTCTTTAGAACTAAGCTCCCCTTTGCTGATAACTTTTTTTGTAACTGTCTGTCTCTTTATATTTTCTGTGCAATAAATATATATTATTATATATTGTTTTGTGATGAAAACCTTCAAAAAATGTGTAATTAAAGTAACCTTTAACTATATAAAATAAATAGTCACTCAGAAACAGTTATTATTACGTAATTTAATCACAAACAAAACAAAATTTCCACAAATTAAAGTCAACTGTTTTCGCTTGAAGAAAATTACAGCAGACAAGAAGTAACAGCCACCTGGGTTAAAAGAAATACAAAATTATATTTATTGCATTTAGACAGTGATCATTACAAACGATACGTAAACGCAAATTGTGCGTTGGTAGTTTTGAAAAAAGCACATGGTGTGTTTATGGCAAGGAAAGGGTTAAGTTAGGCTAAATTTAAAGTGATCGTAACCAAGTAATTGCATTTATTCAGTATCAAAAGGTGTTTCATGGCGTGTCTACAAATTCACAGCTCTATCATGTGATAAGGAGATATTATCTTTAGCTATGAGATATTATCTTTATCTAATTTTCCTACTAGATTGCTTTTTAGGGATATTGCTATTTTTAGCAATGACATGTATGACCATGCAGCCCGTGAGTGATCGTCGTAAGTGTGACGTCATCGATGCCCCACACCACGCCTTAACACATCGGACCCGCGACCTGTCCCGCTAACGCTTCCGGTCCGGATAGTGGGCGATGTTCAGAGTCAATATTGATAGAAAACCGCAAAATGATGTACAGGATAGCCATTTGGTATACGATAAAACTTTAGGTTTAAAACAATGAAATAAAATAATAATAATGATAAAAATATTCTCAATAAAATTTTAAAATATAAATTGGCCGTCACGGGACGCCCGGGAGATGTGAAAAATCAACCTTTATTATATAAATCCTAAAACAAAATATGGAGTGAAGTAAAGGAAAAATAAAGTTTCATTAATAAAATAAATTTATTTTCTTATTGATACAATTATAATAATAATTACGGAACAATCATTCATTAATATAAAAGAAAATATGTTAGTACCTATTTTTAATAGAGACTGTTTTGAAATTGCTCTACGGGATATTATTTGACGTATCTTCTATGAGTTTTGTAATAGTAGCTGCTGAATGTGTTTTGGACGGTATTAAAGCGAAACAATCAACATCACTATTTCATAGTGTAAGTTTACACTCACTCAACGGCGACTTAATAACAGAGAATTTCGTTCAGGATAAAAAGCAACTGAACATTTTATTAAATTAAATCATATTTGTACGGCAATAAATAGTAGTTTATGTGACTGCTACATAATGGAGGGCAATAATACTCGAGAGCGGGTTTCTGAAACGAGCCGAAGGCGAGTTTCATAATAATATCATTTGAGAGTTTGAATGCCTAATTATGTACAGTTACATATACTAGTTTATCTACACAAATATCATAAGCTCTCTTTGATGTGTTCAGGAACCGCATGTTCGACCGGCATTGTGGCATTGATCATTGCTCTGCAGTTGTTTAGCTTGTTCTGTAGTACCAATTTCACAGACAAACTAGGGGCGGCACGCAGGCGGGCATCGGCTTTCGAAATTTGAATGCCAACATTTGACAAATTTTGGTACATTATGGTCATAATGATCGATATTCAGATAAGAAATAAGTTTTTACCAAGAAGCTTATCATTATGCTGGTCGTAACGTGTGGTTTTTGGACGCAGTAAAGAAGTTTTATGAGACGTGTTTAGATAAAATAATTTAATTACTTTAGATCTCTTATTTCACTTTATCATCTTTGTACAACCCTACCGCGTATACTCAATGATGTAAACAGACAAACGTCGCGCAGTTCGTATACCGTTATCACCCCTCGGTGTTTGTGCAATAGACATGTTTTTGCTTGCAGTTCACTCCTTTAGTATGATCACAAAAAATATTTAGGCTATTATAACGTAGGTACTTTTGTAGGACTGTGATGTATCTGATACGAAGTTACTTTTACCTATTTACATTATCTAATCTGTGCCCCTACCAATACAACCAAGATATCTACTAGTTCTACAAGACAGCAGTTTCTGGTTGAATCATTGATATCAGACAAAAGTAGGCTAGTTAGTTTAATTTACCAGTAGAAGTCATAGATAGCGCATACCTACTAGTCGAGTTACCTACCCCTAGTTGAGTTACAACCTACCTACTAGATATCCAATGATAGCTCAATCGCAAACAGGCACGGGTAGGATCAAAGTCCAGAAATGATAACTGGATCAGTTCGTAACTGTTCAGTTATTTTAGTAGGGTTACTGATACATGTAGGCAGGTAGGTGCAAATTCAAATGTCCAAAGGTCCAAAAAAAATATGATTTGAAAAGTATATAATTAGCCCTTTTTAACGATACCTACATAATATAATACAGATAAACGGGTGTTTGGTGCATCGTTAAAATGGCGGATAGAAGGGGTCATTTGCTAACTCCTAGGTCCACAAAAAAGTTTTGACCCAACGGATTTTTAATTTTAATATTTTAAACTTTTTTGAAAAATCCTCCAGAATCACTCCTTTAAACTTAAATAAATAAAAAAGTTATTTATAAAACTAACAATTATTTACTGTTATTGATTGTGTAATATTGTACGGTTCTTTCGTAGTCAACAATAATGGTAATTAACATCTACTTTTTTATTTACTCACAAATGTTTTTTCAAGAAGTGAAGTTCTGGACCAAATTTCACCTCGTTTATTTTTTTTATTGAGTTGCAAAGATGATGATGATGTGTCCCGACCGGTTTCGGTCTCGGCGACTATTTCGGATATTAAGAGCTTCGCTGGTGTGCCCTCATATGGCTCATGTAGCCTATCTTGGCCCTGAACGTTCGGTGACACAATGGACATGTCAGTATTCCTCGAACGTAGTTGTAATCGTGTCTGGCCGTAGGTGGTCTGGCCTTGATCTCATCTCGCTTAGCGTCTAGTTCAGCTTTGCGGCGCCTCTCAAACTGGACACCTTCTGCCGAACATTCTGTCTCCACTCCAGTCTGTTGTCTGCCTGTTCTTCCCACCTGGTTGGATCAATTTCGCATCTTTCATGTGTCGCTTGATGTCATCTTTAAATCTAAGGAACTGGCCGCCCTGTTTTCGCTTCCCGTCCTTCAACTCAGAGTATAAAATGCGTTTGGCCATCCTCTGATCTGGCATCCTTCGTAGGTGTCCGCACCATCGCAGCTGTCTTCTCACAAAGTACGCCTCTATACCACCCACATTGCAGCGATTAAGCACCTCCGTATTCCTGACTCTGTCAGACCACTTTATGTTCAAAATATCTCGTAGACATTTGAGGTGAAATTTCTCCAGAGTACGGATGTGCTTGCGATATAGGCACCAAGTTTTGGAAGCATACAATAGATTTGGGAGAACGATAGCGAGGTACACAGCTATTTTCGTATGGAGCTTGACGTCATGTGAACGAAACACTTTTGCTCGCAGTTTCCCAAATGCCGCGGAGGCTGCACTGATTCTACAGCTGATTTCTGGTTCCAGATCGCATGTGGAGGATATCATGCTACCCAGGTACCGAAACCTGGATACTTCCTTGAGGTTGTTTTCGGCCAGAATGGTGCTCCAAGCTCCCCCACCGTCTTGCGACCCCGAGGCCATGACTTCAGTCTTGCTCACACTTATTTTCAGGCCATAACGCTGACAGGCATCATTAAGTTTGCTGACTAGCAGCTGCAGGCCGTCTGCTGTTGCTGACATGAAGCACAGGTCATCCGCATACATTATTTCTGTGATCATGTTAAGCGAGACTTTCGTCCGGGCCTTCAATCTCGCCAGGTTAAAGAGCTGCCCGTCCGTACGGAAGCGAATTCGAACACCCTCTGGCGATTCTGCTAGGGTTTCTTTGACGACTTCAGCAAAGTAGAGGGCGAACAGTGTTGGTGCCAATACACAACCTTGCTTTACCCCGCAGGAAACTGTGAAGAATTCAGACTGTTCGCAATTTGCTGTTACACAGCACTTCATGCAGTCGTGTAGCAGTCGTATCAACCTTACGAATTTATCTGGGCAGCCGACTTTGCCCATTGTTACCCACAGAGCTTCTCGCGGGACACAGTTGAAGGCCTTCTCGAGGTCTACGAAACAGAGAAACAGTTGTTGACCTTGTTTTCAGCTTTTCTCCTGCACTTGGCGAACAGCAAAAATAGCCTCGCAGGTACCTCGCTCTGGACAAAAACCAAATTGTGATTCCGGTAGCAGGGATTCTGATAGTAGTGTCAATCTATTAAGCAAAACCCTAGCGAAGATCTTTCCTGGTGCAGACAGCAGTGATATTCCTCGATACGAATTACAATCCGAGCGATCACCTTTGTTTTTATACAGCGAACATATACGAGAAATAGTGAAGTCCTCTGGTACCTTCTCTTCGTTCCACATTCGTACATACAGTTTCCAGAGCTCTGTGTGTAGTTTTTCAGTACCGTACTTTATCAGTTCGCTAGGAATTCCATCTACTCCTACTGCCTTTCCATTCTTTTGCTCCTGTATTGCCTTTACCACTTCGGCAATTGTTGGCGGCTCATCCATCTCGGTTACTTTAGGGCGTCCAGGTATTGCACGGATATGCTGCAGATCAGCAGAGCTGTCAATGTTCAGCAATTGGTTAAAGTGCTCTGCCCACCGTTTAAAGACATCTTGCTTAGATGATAGTCGCTCTTTGCCGTCGCATGATTGGAGTGGCACATTTCTACGTTGTTCTGTACCAATCAGCTTCCTGACTTTGCTGTAGAAGGCTCCTAGCTGCATTGAGTCTGCAAGCCATTGGATTTTCCTTGCTTTCTCTAGCCACCAGCTGTCTTTTGCCTCCCGGGTAAGCCTCCTGAGTTCGCGTGTGCTAGTTCTTATGTCATCACATTTCGACTGATGTCCTTGCCGCCGGTCTTGGCGTCTAACTAGTGCACGGTGCTTTTCGACAGCTGCTACCAACACCTCGCTGTTATCGTCAAACCAGTCCTCGTGAACTCGCTTTGTATCTCCTAGTATTTCGTTTGCGGTATCAACAAGATGCGAACATAATATCCTCCAGCTCTCAGATAGTGGGATTTCTGCATTTTCTTCGGACGAAATTCTGTCATTTAGGGCTCTACCAAATTTAATTCTTGTTGGCGGATGCTGAAGCTTCTCTATGTCAAGTTTCATAGGTTTAGATTTAATGGATCTCTTAGGAGGGTGAAGTCGGAGTTTCATCTTGATCATTACCAATCTATGATCTGTCCAGCATTAAGCTCCACGCATGACTCGGGTAGTGTGCACCTGTGATATGTCTCTTCGGCGGATGATAGCTTAGTCTATGAGGTGCCAGAGTTTGGACCTAGGGTGCATCCATGTAGCCTTATATTTAGTAGGCAGTCTGAATAGCGTATTGGTAATGGCTAGGTCGAATTGGGCACACATACTAAGCAGAAGTAGACCGTTGCTATTCATATTCCCTATACCGTGCCTCCTCAGTACACCAGACCATGCTTCAAAGTCTCGACCGACACGCGCATTGAGGTCACCCAGTATGAGCACTTGCTCTCTTTGCGATATCTTCGTTAGGACCCCTGTCATTTCCTCGTAGAATTTGTCCTTCGCTTCTTCCTCTCGGGTCATGGTGGGCGCGTATACGCTGAGCAAGTTGAGGTGATTATCATTATCCATGTGTAGACGTAATGAAATGACGCGATCTGAAGTATATGTTGGGTATTCCTCCAGGCTCCTTGCTATTTCGTTTTTAATTGCAAAGCCAACTCCAGATTGCCGCGGTTCTGAGGCAGCAGTGCCCTTCCAGAAGAAAGTGTAGCCACCACCTTTTTCTACCATCTCTCCCTCATCCGCAAGGTGTTTTTCATTTAAAGCGGT
Source organism: Argyresthia goedartella (assembly GCA_949825045.1). Classification (NCBI taxonomy): domain Eukaryota; kingdom Metazoa; phylum Arthropoda; class Insecta; order Lepidoptera; family Argyresthiidae; genus Argyresthia; species Argyresthia goedartella. The sequence continues at coordinate 28,422,113 of OX463830.1, forward strand.
GATATCTATGTTGTATCGCCGTAGCTCGTGGGCGACAATGGCAGATTTCCGCTCCGGGCATAGGTTGGTCGCACGATCTAGCAACGTGCGTACATTCCAAGAAGCAAATTTCATCGTTGGTCGTTGTATCCTTTTTTTCTTGTTACTTCGACCGCATAGTGGGATGCTCGAACAGCTGCGGTTACTGTCCCCCAATGAGTTTGGGATATGCATTTGTTTGGGGCACCTTTTCTAGCCCCCTCGCTAGCTGAGCAGGGGAAGCAGTGCTTCCCTTAATAGGGCTGCTTCGTCGCCCAGAGTGCTGCCGAATCTACGCCGATATCCCGCTTCAACGCGGAAGCGACCACTCTCTCCGAGCCGCCTGCGTGCAAGTGTTAGCCACAACCCAGCGTGCATCGTCGCCGAGCCCCTTTGCCTTGCTCGTCGCCGCAGGTCTTTGTGTCATAGTCCGGTAGTAGAGCCGAATAAGTCATTTGCGCAGGAAATATTTAAGTGCATAGGTGATCGCGCCTCCACGGATGCACTCTCTCTTCCTTACTACTCTGTGCCCGATGAAACGGTAAGCCGCTACGACCGGAGAGGAGTTCGGATGCAGTGTCTGGGCTGTGGTTGTTTGGTCCTCCACCATATCCCTTGCGGCCTTCCACGATGCCGTGGGAATATTAGTGCAGTAGTTTCCCCTTGCCTTCTGCACCAGACTTTTAGGAGTTATTAGCTCCAAGGCCACTGAAACCTCTTCCTCCCAGTTGCTTGGTTAGGTGAATGGTTATCCCACCATTAGCTCGGCCGCCAGAGCCTCGTTAGTTGTCTAGCAGGGAGCACCACGGCGGCCACCGGATGGCAGACGCCGCCGCCGGCTATTCATTCGAACCACCGACGCGTGCAGGAGAGGTTGACATTTGGGCCGGATTAGATGTACTCCGTTCGCCCCTTATTCCCCAGTTGCAATAAAAAATAACTAAAAAAGGCTTTTTTTTTAAGTTTGCAGGTCTATCTTCTTTCTTATAATGTACAATAATGCCATAAAGCCATTAAGTATTAAGTTCAATAATTTGCCAACTTTGTGTATCGGGCGAGAGGGTGTAACTCATATCCCGATTTCAAGAAGTATTTGGCGGACTGGGCTGTTAAGGTTAGATTTTACCCAGCATTGGGAGATTAATAAAAAAAACTGTTATTGTCGCATTTTTCAAACATTTTTTTTTCGTGTTTGTGTTTTTCAACAGAGCTCCATAGTATAATGGGTTTCGCGGTTGCTTCTCAAACAGGAGAAGCAGGTTCAATTCCTAACCATGTACTAATGAGAGAATGAATTTATCTTAATAAATTATCGGACGTTCGGTGTTACGGATGACAAGTTAAACTGCTTCTATTGAACACAGACAAGGGATATTGGAAGACATTCCAAGTAATTTAAACTAGTTCTTAATGACAATAGAGGAAATCCCCAGCATACATAAGCCACTAGATATATCAAGCAAACATAGGAGATCAAAAATGTGTAATATCTTGCCTGAATTAATCCGCCCCCTTATCGACACTCTGACGCCCATCAAAAAATGCAGGGGCTACCTGGCAAAGAACTTGTATTAGAATGATTTCTCCTAAATGGTCCCACAATGTAGAGAAGAGGCAATAACATACATTTGCTAAGTATATGTTAATATTTACAGCAATAAAAAAAAATACTTTGACCGAACTGACATCTCACATCTATAAATTACCTATCTATCAAATTTCCGCTTCATAATTTATTTATTTTATTTTGTTTTCAAATCTTATTTAAATTGAAGAATAAAACTAACTATCTAAGCAGGCGACTACAACATAAATAGACTTAACATAAACACACCAAAAACTAACTTTTAACAATTGCTAGAAACTTATAATTTCTCACTAAGGTTAAACGAGCCTACTAGGATAACTCCCAAAACTAAGACCTGCATCGATAACTTCGCGACAAACTTTATTGATGGTTAAACAAACGTTATTGAATTAGGACTCTCAGATCACATAACCTCGTTTATAAAAGTTCTTGAAACAAAACGACTAACGCAATCTCCTAAACCTAAATTCGTAAAAGAGACTTCTGCAAAGAAAATATAGCTAAATTCACAAATGTGTTGAGTAATCTATGAATGCACTGAGTAAAAGTCTATGAATGCACCGATTCAGGAGATATTTTATAAAAGCTAATGGATACAATCACCTTGTTCTTCGAACTTTACTTCCCGGTGTGCAGAATCAGATCATTAGCTGGATCTTAACCATCTTGGCTTACAAAAGGTATGAAAACATGTTCTAAGAAAAAACGCGAACTACTCTGAAAGTATCGTACAACACCAATGGAAACAAATAAAAAAGAGTTTAAAACATTCACAAAACGGTACAAAAAATCCGCACTCTAACAAAAAATTCTCAAAATTCGTACTAAATAAAAACTGCCAAAAATAAATCTAAAACTACGAGGAAAAACATTCAAAATTTGCAACGAAATAATAAAAATAACATTAATGAAATTAATTGTAATAACGAAATAATATATCCCACCAATTATTTTCATGTAAAAAATGTAGCCAAGAAGAGGGAACCAAAAATATCTCAAGTAAAGCCAAGCTTCTAACTCTACACGCCCTAACTGTACAGCCCTAACTTCACAAACTCTAATACCTTACTCAAAAGTAAGGTATTAGGGTTTGTGAGTATTTTGAGTAAGGTGTTAGAGTTTGTGAAGTTAGGGTTGTACAGTTAGAGTGTGTAGAGTTAGAAGCTGGGCTCTACTTGAGATCTGATAACTTTTTATTTCCCTCTTCTTGGCTACATTTTTTACATGAAAATGTTTTGGTGGGATTTCATTTCTTTTTGTAAGTTGCATAAGATCCGGGATGCATATTGATAAGGGAAGTCTACAAAGAGCGAGTGCGGTGCATTAGAGGCCACTGATAAGTTGTAGGGTATCTGATTGTATGCCCTAAAACCTAGACGAAAAGACTCCGGGGAAAAGTCATCTCATCTTACCAAAGTGTATATGAAAACCATCTATACCAAAGAATACCATTAATTTCAGTACGATTTTTCATACTTATTTATTTATTTATTTATTTATATAAAGATACATGAGCAGGGTTACACACTTAATATTACATTATTATAGTTAAGGTACAGTTTAGAGATATATCTGGTGTGCACCCAAATACATGTATACAGAATTTGCCTAGAAACAACACAGTTTATAATTAACCTAAACCATAGAATAATAAATGACATATTATACGTCTTTATAACCGTTTTTAAACTTCTAAATCTTATTTAACTTACCAAACATAACAACAATAATAATATTAACAATTTACTTTTCTTGCGTAACTTTTAATGATGTTGAGTGAATTGGAAAACATGTCTATATCCGGATCTTTGGAAAGTAAGTTGGTATAGCTTTGACACATTCTATTTATAGGAGAGTGACTGAGTAAGTTGGTTTTACCGATTGGACCATGTAGAATTTTAGAAATAGGCTGTCTTGGATAATTATAGGGTACTGTCAGGAAAACGCGTTCCAGGATGTCACTACATAGGATGTTGCCATTCATAACTTTATGTAGGAACGTAAGGTCACGAAGGGTACGACGACTTTTTAATGAGACCATATTGAAAAAACTAAGGCGTTGTTCGTACGGGCATCTGTGGGATATTCCGCTTGAAATAAAGGCCAGATGCCTAGTAAATGATCTCTGAATACTTTCAATGTGTTGGAAATGAAGAGCGTAAGATGGGTTCCAAGCTGAGGAGGAATATTCCAGGTGACTTCGGACAAGAGAGTCGTACAATAGTATTTTCGATTGAACGCTAAAGCCATTGGAATTTCTTCTGATAAAACCCATCATTTGAGCTGCTTTTTTGGTATTATTGTTGATTTGGGGAATGAAGGTTAGTTTTGCGTCCAAAGTGACACCCAGATCTTTAACTTCGTTGACTTCATTTAAAACATCATCACCAACCTTGTATACAGAAGGAATTGGCTTCTTCTTTCTCGTAAATTTAATATGGTAGCATTTTTGTGAATTTAAGACCATGAAGTTTTCTGTACACCACTGTTGAACTTTGCTTAAGTCGCTTTGTAACAAGCTGGCATCAGTAAGGCAATTCACGGTTTTAAAAATTTTCAGGTCATCAGCAAACAATGAGCATTTTGAGTTCTGGAGTGCGGTCACAATGTCGTTTATAAAGAGTGAGAATAAAATTGGTCCCAAGTGTGAACCTTGTGGAACTCCAGAGTCAGCATAGTACAAACGAGATTCATGACCATTCATTGATACCAGCTGTGAGCGTCTTTCCAAATATGATTTGAACCAGTTGAGCAGCGACCCATGTACACCATTAGCCTCCAGTTTTGCGATTAGGAGCGAGTGACTGACTTTATCGAATGCGCTACTGAAGTCAGTATAAATAGTATCGACTTGGTATCCAGAGTCAACTTCCTTTGATATATCAGAAATAAATGATACCAGGTTGGTTTCGGCAGATCGACCCATTCTGAAGCCGTGCTGGAAATCACTGATGGCGATGTCTATGTGCTGAGTAATGATTGGGCAAATGAGAGATTCGAAAAGTTTCGAGAAGCAGCACAGGATGGATATTGGTCTGTAATTTGTTATAATGCAACTATCACCTTTTTTATGAAGAGGTAAAATCCTCGCTTTTTTCCAAATATCGGAAAATTGACCTGTTTCTAGAGATTTATTGAAAATTATAAATATTGGGTAGGTCAGGGATTGCGAACATCTTTTGATAAGTAGTGGAGGGATTCCATCGGGACCCGACCCTTTAAATATGTCTAGTTGGTTTATTTTAAGGTATATATCTTTTTCACTAATTTTAATTTGGGCAATGGATCTATTATTGAACTGCTCGGGTATTTGTGTAACGTCATCAGCTGAGTTAGCAAGGTAAGTTGACGAAAAATGAGAGGCGAATAGGTTGGCTACTTCTGGACCAGTTTTGGCAGTAGAGTCCGCTAAATGCATTTGAGAAGGTAAATTAGAATCGTTATTTCTCTTGTCTCTTATGTAAGTCCAAAAAGATTTAGGATTGATTTGTAGGTTTGATTCTATTTGACGCTTGTACTTGCTATAGCAAAAATCAGACAACTTGTGACATCGACTGCGAAGTAAATCGTATTCGAGTTTGTCTCTTGGATTATTAAATTTACGGTAATTCATTCTTGCCTTATGTTGTTCTTTGATGAGTTTTATTAACGCGACACTGTACCACCGAGGAAATTTAGAACTTTTCTTTGTCCGCTTAGGAACAAATTTACCCATAGCTTTATTCAAATTATCATAAAATAGTGAGATCATTTGTTCCACATCCTCACAGCCATGCATTGCAGCATCCCAGTCATAGGAGTTTAATTCTGTTATCATATTACAGTAATCAGCTTTGAAGAAATTGTAATCAGTACGGGGTTTCGGATGTAAGTATTTAAGATTGTTCAGGGGTAAATGGAACAGAAGGTTGGGGTGCTTTTGGTCAAGTTTACTAAGGAGTTCCAAAGGCAGTGTCACAGAAGCATTCGGTATGTTACTTAATATGAGATCTAACTTTCTGTTATCACAGTTGCAAATATTATTATATTGGTATAAATTATTATAGCTAATAAAGTCCACAAATGTATATCCTAGGTTGCTATTATAATTTATAGGAATTGTATACGACTCATTATGCTTATCTTCCCAAGAAATAAAATTAAGGTTAAAGTCGCCTAATATTACCACATCATTATCACCGTTCAATGCATTGTCATTAACATTATTAAGTAATGTTGTGAGAGCATCCACCTTTACAGGCGGTGGTAAATAAATTGCACAAACAAAGATGTGACACGGAGAGTTAGCAGAGTTTAGGGTGAGTTTGACCCAAAGGTCTTCGCATTCGCTTTCCCAATTCTGGATACTAACTGACTCTATATCGCGAGATACCGCTATTAACACTCCGCCTCCATCCCTTTTTGTGTTTGAACTACTGTCGCGATCACGTCGGTAAACAATATATCTGTCGTCTATAAATTCACTATTATAAATACTAGAGTTTAACCAAGTTTCCGTTAGTATAATAACTTTATAATCAATTTGCAAGATAGATTTGTATAGTTCGTTTGTTTTTGTTCTGATACCTCTAACATTTTGATAGTACATTAAAGAGTAGACTAAATCGATAAAAAGGGTGAGGCAGGTAAGTTCCCTAGTATGCACTCTACACCATTAGCTTAAGAGAGTCCACGTTACGAATCGGTATGGCCTGGGAATATTCATCCTTACGTGCACTGATGCGACCGTTGCGTACCCACACGAATTTGTAATCAACTTCTCTGGCTTTCTTTCGGGCCTCAGCGTGGAGGGATTTGTTAGCAGGGGTGAGGTGCTCAGCCACGTACACCGGGGTGCTCGGTCCTTCCATACCAAGTAGGCGTGTGCTGGTTTTGTTCTGCGGGTTCTTTTTGTTGTAGGTGGCAGCAGCGGCTAGGAAAGTATCACGGTGGCGAGGACTACGGAGCTTCGCTACAACTGTACGTGGGTGGGCATTGTCCTTATTAAGTTTGGCCACCCTGGTGACGTGCATGATGTCGTCTTCCTTAATGGGGCAGTCAATGGAGTCCGCCAGCTTGAGTATTGTAGTTGTCAAATTTTCGAATCTACTCTCGGGTATGCCATTTATTATTATATACTTTATACTTTATTGCATATACACATTAGTGGACAATTACAAACATAGTTAGTATACAAAGGCGTGCTTATCTCTATATAGAGATTTCTTCCAGCAAACCCTGGGCTGACAGGGAAAAATAGTTTCATGCGAAGGGATAGACCTATTATGCACAACATAACAAAAAACTAAACATCAGAGTGACTTTAATATATTTATAATAAATTACTTAGATATTTACACATATAAATAAATGAGAACCTACATAATAATATAATACCTATAAATACTATATATAAATATCAATAAATACCTATACAATATATAAATAAAATATAATCTACTACAGAAGAGAAAGGTAATGTTCCTTCAAACTACTTTTGAAGATGTTAAGAGATGGACTGTCCCTGACGGTGCTGGGGAGTTTGTTCCAGAGCTTGATAGCCCGGAGTCGGAACCCATGTTCATATGCGACAGTTTTATGTTGCGGTGTTGTGAGCAGCGACCGAGTGTGAGGTCTCCGAGGCCTATCTGAAGAAAGAAAAATGAACGAATCACGTAAGAAGCCAGGGTAATGAGGATTATGTAAAATCTTAAAGAGAGTGAAGAGGATGTGGGAATCCCGGCGAAGACGGATTGAAAGCCACTTCAGATCCCTGGGATACTGAGAAGCATGGTCAAATTTGCGCAAACCGAAAATAAACCGAATCCCAAGATTTTGAAGTCGCTCGAGTTTGTCCAGTTGCTCTTCGTTTGCGCTTTGGAAGTAACAGAGATTGGGCGAATGTAATTTTGGTCTGAAGAGGTAAGAAGTGCTGAAGTCGTCTGAGAGAGTAAAACGTAGCGAAGACACGCCTACTAACCTCGCAGACATGCGCTGACCTAGAGAGCAGGTTATCAAAGATGACTCCGAGATTTTTGGCCTTGGAGCTGTAGGGAATTACGATTCCATCGTACATTATGGGTGCAGTGGACATATGCTGTAACACTTGGAGATAGTGCCTGGACCCGATAATCATTGACTGCGACTTACAAGGATTGACGAGTAGCCCGTGTAACAGAGCCCAATCCTTGATACTTCATCCATTTATTTCAACATTGTTCTCGCGCATATGCTGCTCTACCTGTTGTAGGCGCCCGGAAAGGTCGCTAACAGTTGCCTTAAGCTGCTGGTTGTCAGATTCAATCTGCTTGATAGTGGCGCACTTATCTTCCAGACTTGCTCTCATAGACTCGAATTGCTCGTTGAAAAAGGACATAGACTCGATAAAGCCTGAGAATTGCTCCTTTAGGGGCGCTATATCAGCGGCAAGAAGTGCTTTGAGCATATTTAGTAGGTCATCATTGGGTTGACAAGGAGAGGACGTTGGGCTCGGTTGAGCTGGCGCATTGATCAGATTTTGATGCGCGCGAGTAGTGATTCTGGTGAATAACGGTTTATCGCATTTGTTGGTTGTTGGTGCCGGGTCTGTGTCAGGGGTGCTGCTATTATTTCCGGGTTCGGCATCACTTTTTTTACAGGCCTGACATTTCCAGTTGCGAGATCCCTCGGAGCCTGCGCCATAAAAACTATAGAAGCGTTGAGTAGAGATTTTGAGGCACTGTATATCGTACTTCAAAGCGCAGGAAGAACAAGTTAGGTGTACTTTGTTATTAATGGCTTTGGTACATCCAGCGCAAGACAAATTAGAATCTTGCTTCTCCTTCTCCATTTTTCCCATAGCACAATAAATCAATATGCGTCTAACGTGGCTTCAAGCGTTAAAGCGTTGCAGCACTGCTCGACTGGGCGATACACGGTCGATTTGAGTGTGTGCGTGAGCGACGCGCTGGCGACCGACCGTTGGAATATCGTTTTGGTGAAAAGAATAATGGTCAAAACACACAAATGCGGGCACTATGGTTCAATCCGAATACGTCAACTGGTTCCACAGCACTTAGGCTAGCTTTTGGCAAATATTTTGTCGAGAAATGACCACTTTTTACAACATTTATATAATAATAATTGCGGAGCAAAATAAAAACAGTGTCACTTGGGTACATGTCACATACTATGGAAGGCATAAAATACCACATAAAATATATTTAATTAATTGAAAAATCAAATGAATTTCTTCGATATTATTCCGAGTAAAATGCAAAGGCTATCACACTAGTCACAGAGTATTTTTTTTTATTTCATCAGATCAGCATCAGATGGAGCATAAAAGGTGTAAGACAATTACGCTGTACTACTGTATCTGTACTGCATCTGTATCTTAGCTGTATTAGCACAGTGCTTAACTCATAGCACAACAAGTCACTATTTGTATGTAAAACTGAAAGCACTGTTATTACAGATGCAGTACAGATGTAGTACAGCGTAATTGTCTTACACCTTTTATGCTTTAGCTTTGCTGTATAAACATAGCAATGGGATTTACCAGACTTGACACCCTAATAACATTTTCTCTCATTTTTTGCATTCAATTGGTTTTGGTGTGATTTCACTTTTTTTTGTAAGTACTAAAGGTAGTATTTTTTACTTTGTTCATTTTCCTTTTCTTTTTTTGGGATATATTTCTTGAACATCAGATGTGCCTTTTTTCATAGCCCACCCTCTGTCTTTGCCTTTTTTTTTTTCATCGGTTTACTGTTTGTTATAAGCAATAGATCAGGGCGATACTTGGCTCTTAGGCGATTATATTCGACTATAGCTGACTGTTGTGCTTTAATGCTACTAAAGTCAATATTTATAAGGTGGACACCTTGCAAACTAGTCACTCTACAGAGTGCTTCATAAGCTTGCCCACATGAGAAAGTGGATGACCCAATATCAATAAGAGCATTATTCAAACTTAGCCCTTGACTTTTATGTATAGTGATAGCATAGGCGACACAGATTGAAAATTGTTCACGGTGATATGATAAATGCTATATTGATAATTTCAAATTTAGATTTAACAGGTGCTAGTTCATGTCTACGACCATTATTAAAAATTACTAGAACTTTTTTGCTTTTCTCTTGTCGTTCAAATCCCATTCAACCTTATCAACAATGCCTATAGCACCATTGACCAGACCCAAAGAAATGTCTTTATTTCTTTTAAGCATTACTTTCACACCTTCTTTAATAATTATAGTTTTTTCTAAGCCAGCTGTCAGATAAGCATCCTCCTCATACTATTCAATAGACTCTCGAGCTCTTTTTTCAAGATATCTGGGACAATCAACACTATCTGTGGCTTTAAGTATAATTTTCGGATAAGGAATAGCTTGCAACATTGCATCATTTAGTTGCTGAGTCATATATCTAGTCGGTAACTGTGAAGGAAGCGACAGGGACACCAATCAAACACAAGCTCACGATAAGCACTGATCTATTTATTCTCATGCAAACACCTTCAGTTATAACATGACGTCACACACTGACAACCCCCTTTTCAAATTAACGGATACAATAAATCAAAAATAACAATATGAAGAAGCACTATTTATCCCCCGAATAGGAAAAATACTATAAGGACGAAAAGCTAGTAAGTGGTACTTCACTATCTTAAGTATAACAATATCTTCTGTAGGTATCTATAGACATATACATTTCATGCAAAATTATGCTTGATCAATATCTAAGTATTTCTGTTATTTCTTGTCTGTCTATAACCTGTATAGCAAAAACAATGCTTGAGAATTTTATTTATTATTAATATTATAAATCATAAATGCTTATCGAATACAATGTTGATACAATCCAAAATTATGTGTTTTCTTTTGTATTTAAAAACTACTTATCTATCATGCTTGTAAACTAACTAACAATGTATAATTTAACCTAATGTGTGATTATAAAATATAACGTGCATTCCATGCTTAACTTTAAATAGCCAATGTTTCTTCGCCTTGCTTATGCTGACTCACGCCGAGAAGCCATACCGATCAGGAGCAATCACTTCCCTGCCAGAACGAGTATAGCGATTATTATTTTGATGTACCTGCATACTGGAGCCGGCTTGCGCGGGCGCGCGCGGCATTAAGCCTACTTGCGGGTGCTCGTCAGCTGTTTGCTGTACGACAATATCATCATAACGTGTTGATGTATATGGGTAGGTACGACTTGAATAAGCGTCGCGACGATCGGAGTCTTCAATGATGTGCCTTGGATTGCGCCTGACAATGCCGCCTGCACTTAGTTCTATAAGGTATGAGCGGAGGCCTGTTATTACCCCGTTCGTCCACTGCCCGTTCATCCAAACTTTTACTTATTGATTAATGGCTAACCGATTTAAATTTATAGAACTCCTATCATAATATTTCTTCTGAATGTATTGTCGTGCCTTTAATTCTTTAGTAACTCTAGTGTATATTTTCGGTTGCAATAGTCTGGGAGAACAGGGTAAAGTGCTTCTTAACCTTCTGTTATACAGTAACTCCGATGGTGATGCTAACTTATCATGTATCATAACATGACGTCACACACTGACAGTAACAAACAAACTGTATCTGCAGGAAATCGGCTCAGACATTCAGCTATTTCATGTAATCTACCCTCATTAGAATTTGATTTAAATTTAATCAAACGTTCAGATAATATACCGCGGTCTTCTTCTGTAGTGATTCCTATTATTATTCTTAGAAGCATTTCTACCAATTCCATATCATTTAACTGCCGCATGTTTTGTGTCAACTTCTGGTATTTAAAAAGATCTTTCCATATATTCGGAAAATTAGGAGCGCCTATTAACTTGCTTACTTCTAGAGTCGTTGGTTTTATAAAAGGAGAATTTTCCCTTACAGGTGGGAGCTGTAAAAGATCTCCAAGTACCACGATATTCCGTTTACCAAACCACCCGTTTTCTTATTCGATAGTATCAAATATTTCTGCCAGTCGCATATGTATGTAAGCCCAGGTGATATTTGATATCATGGATACTTCATCGATTATAAATAAAACAACGTCATTCTAATCCGACCGCAGAACTTGGAGGGCCAAATCAGGAAGTGGTCTATATTTGGGCATTTGTTTGTGTTCAACTGGCAATTGCAACAATCTTTGAATCGTCAATCCATTGACATTAAAGGCCGCGATACCCGTTGGAGCGGCTACAGCTACTTTTTTATTTAAATGTTTTTGTACCCACACTTAAAGAATTTTGATTATAAAAGTTTTACCCGTCCCACCAGTACCACTTATAAAGCAACGAAGAATTTCGCTATTATTAGACATAGTTACCGTCACCATATTAAACACACTCTTTTGATCTTTATTAAGTTTACTAATCATTTCATCTAAATTACTGTCATCTTCTTCGTTGTTTATATTATTAAAGTCATCCATCGCACTAACCGCTTCATGCGCCTTAAAATCTAAGGGATTATCAGGACCTAAATCTTCATCATCATTTTCAAACTCCTCATTTAGTTCAGCTAATTTAGACCCCACCATTTCCAAAGCTTTTTGTAACTGATTTTGTAATTCAATACATAAATTGACATGCCTCAGTTCATTTTTCATATCATCTTCCGCAAAATTGTAAGCTTCAGTAAATGTTTCAAATCCCATTTTCAAATCTTGTTACTTACGCCATGGCTTGAACAATAAAGCATAGAAAAATAATATTTTTCAGGCATTTGTTCAACATCGTACATGTAAAAGTTTATTAGATAAGGTCTGTCTCTTTTCTTTAAATAAGTCTTTCCTCCATCTAAGCCATAGTACTCTGCTTTTTTAGAAACCGGGCGTTTGTTTACGACATCATAGAATTTAGAAAAATTATACAAGTTTCAATTTTCTAACTCTCCTGGCCTAGCTGGATATTTATCGTCCATCCACGATTCGTAATAAATGTTTGTGGAATCAGGATTTAGCATTATCATTTCTATTTTAGACTTCACTCTTTGATTGCAGTTGATGTTGATATCTAGCCACCTAATTATCGTCTGGGGATCAGTAGCATACAATGGGATGCCCAACAACGTGTCACTGGCCTCTAATGTACCGCACTCGCGATTTGACAACAATCTCAGTCCAATGTTAAAAAAGCGACTTCTCAAGCTCTTTGTAGAGTTTATGTCATCGAAATAAATCAGCGCGTGTGTCTTTTCAGATTTCGTTGTGTATTTAGTGACGTAGTAGTTGAGTATAGCAGTTTTTTCGCCTACATATTGGATATCGATATTGCCGTTCTATGCGAGTAGTAGAGCTGGATTGTAATAATTTATCAACTCAGATTCTTTTTTGCGTACAATATTATACGTTGGTTTGGACAAAGAGCTTTTCTGGCCACGACTGATTTAGCGGTATCTCTAATAGTAAGAGTATCAGTAACGGGTCGTGGGAAACCAAATCGACATAGTGATATAAATCCTTTCTTTGTTTTCTTTCTTCTCATACAATATTTATTATGTTTGTGAGTTTGGTATCCCACGACTCGTTGGTGAAGAGTTGGAGCAAGTTTTTTTTTAGGTACTTCACATGTAACATATTTGGAGATAAAAGCTGCTACTAAATCAATTGGAGAATCATGAAGCACACAACATCAAGTGAAAATTTTGGGCTCCACGGGACTGATATTCACGCCTCCAAAAGTAATGCTCGATTTGTCCAAGAGGATTACTGGCGTAAGTGAGAAAATGTAATGTTGCATGAAATTTATTATCAATGAAACGAAAAGTGGATACCGGATCCAGGGCTACTAATTCACTTGTGGTCTTATTGGCCATCTCACTTGAGTTAAATTCCAGTAAGTAATCTCTTAAATCGTCCCACAACCACTCCGACGGGCTCATTTGTGAGGAACCAAGTAGCCGGTCCATAGTGTTGTGCCATGCAATTTACGTCGTTCCTGGGTTTTTACCAGTACTGCTCAGTGTTTCTCCATCTATATATAATAGCAAATATGGCAGTCAGATCTCCTTCTAATTCATCATTATTTAACATCTGTAAATACTGTTCAGCAGTATTTTTTTGTTTTTGATTGATTGTATTAATTTTATAAAATTTTCCCGATTTCAACTTTCGGACATTCGTATCGTGCAGTTAATAAAAATAAAAAATTGTTGATCTAATCTAAATCGTGAATGTTTTGACATCAATCTGGATTTAATATATTCACTTGACATGAGCTTCTGTGGACATGTATGAAACTGGCTGAATTTCCCATCTGGGTACAAATAAGGAAAACATTTCACATCAAGATTCTTATCTGTTGAGTATGTAGGTGCCGTATTAACTGTCTTCATTTGATAGAGATCTGAAATTATAGCATTTCTTCTTTTTTCATACAGGGGATATATGGTATATTGCTCGTAATCTATTAAGTTACTATCCTTCGTTATCTGTGTCAAAAGTGCATCTATTGCATTTATGGAATTTTTATTATTATTATTGATTTCGACTACATGTTGTAAATTTTCATTGAATGTTTGAAATAAATGATTTGGGACATTTGGTAATTTTATTTCAGAGTAAAGCGGGTTAACTTGTTTCAGATAACAGAGTGCCGCGTAGATTTTATTAATGTCGACGATGTCTTCCCAAATAATCTTAGTTTTTGTGGGTCATCCTCTTAGCATTATGTAAACTTCTTGGTTTATGGTAATAGGATCTTCCGGTTTCGGCAATTTATTCAATGTTTCCTCTAAAGGCAAAGGTAAATGAAAAGTTCTACCTTTACATTTTTTCACTATTTCTCGGTTTGGCAATGATTTGTTCGCTACATGATTCATCGATACAATTACTTGAAATGCTTTCGCATGCTGGATTAAAATCTTCTCGTAATCATTTAACTGGCTTATCTCCGATGGAATTGTATCGACAAACAAGTCATTAAGTACACATGTAGCTGGAATTTAGTAAGCGCAAATCTTTGTGAGACATGTATGGCATATAATATATGGCATATTATGTGGGGAGTGATCCATATTTTTAGAATTATAGTATTCAATTAGCTGTGACCAAATATTTGTAGAAATAGACTTTCGCAAACGATTTAGATTTGATAAATCCTTTGAACAGTAAAGTTTCATACACGACATACATTCTAATTTAGGTGTAACTAAACTTTTTTTAGAAAGTAATTTAAACCCGTCTTTGAACTCTTTGATAATAGAATCTTCCACAATTTCTTTATGTTGAGAGCTTTCAACGGCTAAACTTCCGGGTACGTGAGTTTCGCCTAATTGTTTGATTTTCTCCACGTTCACGTTTTTTAATGCAGTATTGATTTCTTTTTACGTATAGCAATCACTTTGTAGGTGATACATTTCTCTTATAAACGTTCTAAGTCGTGGAGCATGAGACTTTACATTGTTAATATAAGAAATATAAGCCTTGAGACGTTTGTTCAAATAAAGAGGATACATCTCTAATGTCAATTTACAGTTAAACCCTTCAAATATTTTTCTTAATTTAAATAATTACTGTTCATCCAAAGCACATGTGGCATCATTACAACTCCACACTAGACATTAACCATGCCTTTCTGTTTTTTCAAAGACAGCTTTGCCTGTGTCATCAATTGCGATTGCGTTTTGGTAAGTGTAAACTTTGTACGTGTACTCTCTATAGAATGGTTCTTGATTATTTCGATGCTCAAGTTTTCCCAGAAACATTTAATTTTTTTCACAAACAGTTATATTTTCAGGACATTCACTGATCTTTTCTTAATCCGACACACACATATTCTTTAGTTTTTTGGCTGTTTTTAAAAAACTACCCAATGTTTATCGTCTATTGTAAAGAGACCATTTCACAAGTCTTTCTGCCTCCAGTCTATCGTTTATTTTAGAATTTAAACATTTTATTATTTTCTCAATACCTTTTATCTTAAATTGCGATTTTTCATTTAATCTTTTATGACTTGCTGCTTTACGATTAACTTCTGGATGAGAAGCTGAGTATCGTGCAACTGCCTCATTATGAACCTCCGGATGTAAGGCCGTATACCGAGCAACTGCCTCTCGTTTGACCTCCGGATGAGAAGCCGAGTATCGGGCAACTGCCTCTCGGTTGACCTCCAGATGAGAGGCCGTGTACCGGATAACTGCCTTTCGGTTTACCTCCGGATGTAAAGTTGAATATCGCACTACGTATTCACGATGTTGTTCAGCGTGTGATTGAGTATAATTGAAAACTGTTAATTTTCGTTGTTCAGGATGATTTTTACGGTACTTGGCTGCTGCTTGTCGAAATTGTTCATTTCGTGATAAATCGGAAGTTTTAGGTCCTTGCTTATTTTTTTTAGGTCTCGACGCTTTCTTCGCTTTGGAAACTACGTTATTACTAGATGTTGGAGAAACAGTCAACGGAACGAGAACGTCGTAGTGACCACTTAAAGAATGACCGCTAAATCGCAAACGTTTTACAGGACCGCCGATATGAGAAAAAAGTCCTCTTAGAATATTATTTTGATAAACCTCAAAAGTAAACGGATAAATAGCTGCCACAGCCATGAGTTCAGAGGTACACATATCCGTGAATAACAATTGTAATCAAGATAGATGTCCCCATTATCGGCACATGTATATAATTGTAGTTCATCCCAGTGGTTAACCATATATCGCACAATAGCAGTCCTAACTTGCGAAGCCAACTTAAAGTCTATTTCCTCATACATTAAATATGCCAAGGAATGGAAGATGCAGGAACCAACTCCGGGCATATGAATGACAGGATGACGTCTGGGACCCAGCCCTACTTTGATTGAAATTATTTCACAAACCATGTTCAAAGTTCAGACAACCAATCAGACAGAAAATCGATTAATTAGAGACTTTCACACTAGCGAGATATGCAGAACAAAACGAAGCCTTGGAGATAAAAAAAAACATAGCAAACAATTACATCGCCAAAAACCTACCGCGATGTAGGAGTACCAATCAGCGCCATCTAACCACCTGCGTCTATAACTAGACATTCCACCCACAAGGACCAAGAATATTATCTTACAACAACCGGGGCCTACATCACTATGATTTCCTATACCCAAATATAGAAGCTTCATTTAGTAATACATTATTTTGTATTTGTATTCATATATATGTGAATAATTTGAATAATACCTTGGACACTATTAACACACATTTATCTAGCCCCAAACTAGGATACCCTGTATCTTGGATCGGATCGGACCACACCCGAGGCTACACGTCAAAAACAGCTGTGCTGTATTTTAACTAAATTAATTTGTTTTAATTCGTCTATTTGTGAATATAGTGTTAATTTAAGTGTTTGTTTAGTGTTAACTAAAGTGTGCCAGTGCTAAATGTGGTCAGAATTGTAATTGTGATAAAATAATCGATCACGGACCGAAAGACAAAGGAAATTTCAAACTGCCAACGGAAAAACCCCGGGGGAGTATTGTTTTCATATTTGCTTATTCATATTTTACAAGTATATGACTTGAACTTAACTATATACATACTTATACACTACATACTGCTCAACTCTCACTATTGTGAGAAACGTCCATCCTCACACCGCAGCGTCTTTGTTTTGTCTCTTAGCACTTGACAATCTGTGGAAGTACTTTTGACGATAAAACTAGCTGTTCACTCATAATTATTACACGATATACACAAGTGCACTGGTAGGTTAGACCTTGGCAATTAGTGCGAATATAATATAAGCTTCTAGGTGATTCTAGAGACATATTAGGTACTCACTTCACAGCTGATCATCACAACACTTGCAAAACGACTAAAATTGTTAGATAATAAGTATAACTTTCATTAGTTCAGGACATTTATACTGTTAACCTATATTGACTTGTAATAGTTTAATTGAAACTTGTTGACTTTGACGTAGAATAGCTATATAGGGAATTAGGAACTATCATATCAGTACTACAGCTACTAACTGCAAGTCTTTATTCCTTCTGTTTTATTTTAATTTTGTTTGGAGCACCCATTCTTTTTTATTTTATTTCCAGGCATGGCATCCAACATTACTACGCGGAGAATGCACGCACTACAGCAACAACTAACTGACGCAGAGGAGTTAAACCAAAGGCTACTGGAAGAGCGCAATGAAAATGACTTTGAGATAAAAAGCTTGAGAGCCAAGAACTCACAACTTAGAGATAGTGTGTCTACTTTGCGAGAAACACACGAGGAGTCGCAAAATGAGATTCAAAGATTGGAAAAACTTGTGGAATCTTTTGACACCCTGCGCACTGACCTTGCTTCTGCTTGTGATCGCAGTAAATTCCTCCAATACCAACTCAATGAGGCAAACTTGAAGTTGACTGATATGTGCATAGAAAAAGACTACAATGAATCTCGCCACATTACCTCTATCCAACAAGAACTAGAAGTAGCCAACCTAAGCACTATTGTTCAAGCCATGCAGACAAGCAGCAGAAAAATTAAAAAAATATTTTAAATTAAATAAATTCATGAAGAAAACTAGAGGTAATATAAAAGTACTGAAATTAGCCTTGAAACGGCCATCAAACAGAATATTAAGAATCTCCTTAATGCAAGAGCTCCGGGGAAAAAATGTAGGTTTACAGTCGGACCTTCAACATGCCCGAGTAGAAATCCAGCATCTACATGACCTGCTAGCAAATACACTACAATGTTATGCCAAAGAGCAAAGTGAGTTAGCAGAACTCAGAGCCGCGACGTCTGAGTTAGTACAGCTACAACGCCAGAATGCGGAATTGGTGGGCATTCTAATTGAGAATGAGGAGAATGAGACCAGCAAGGAGGACGAGCCCACATCACTAACTTTGGTCTCGACCCCCCTCAACGAGAGTGTTGCAGCGTCCACCGCTGCCCCAACCAAAAATCAGCGTCGCCGTCGTCGACGAGGAGACACCTCGCAGCTCAACAGCGCGAGCACCGCGCCGCTCGCTGTCCCTGCTGAGGCGTGTGTCATGCCGTAAGCTGCCCCGAGGGCCGCGCCGTTCGCCGTTGCGCACGTTGCGACGCTCGCTGCCGCGAATGCCGCGCCACCCGCCGCCACGTACATCAAACCGCACTCCAACACGTGTGTCCCGCCACTCACCTCCACTCGTGTACCGCCAGCTACCAAAATATGTGCTCAGAGAAAAACTCTGTTGTTCTTCGACAAAGTAGGTGCAGGATTTGGGACTCTATTACATAACGGGCTTAACCAAAAAGTAACGAACATTTGCTGTCCAAATAGTTCATTTGTAGATCTAGTAAAGATGATTAGTCGCGGTATCTATGATGAGTACAGCACCATTGTAATTATGGTAGGAAATCATTCAAACATTAGTCGGAATGATTTGAATAAAAGTGTTGAAACACTTCTAGACTTACATAGTAGGATGAAATGCAAATTTATACTATGCAATTTTCCCTTTGCCTGTAATTTGACAGAACTACAAAACAAATCTGTGCATAGAATGAATATTCATTTATTTAATTTAACATGTCATCACAGCGATGCTATTTTATATTTCGACATGAATAATTTTATTCATAACTTTACTCTGACACGGGATACATTGTACCTGTCTAATAAATATAGAAAATTAGTAGCTACATTGTTGGCTTATAATATATGCGACGCAGCTATAGTTGGTTTAACTAAGTTCAACTTGACATCAGCTTATTTTAAGAGTAATATGACATGCACCCCTATTGGGAATTCACCTGTTAATTATACTTTGCATGCAACATTGGAATCTATTCCAAGTAATTTAAATTAGTTCATAAGACAATAGAGGAAATCTCTAGCATACAAGAGCCACTAAATATGTCAAAATGTAAGCCCCTGTTAAATATTGCCCATCAAAACATCCAGGGGCTACCTGGCAAAGAACTTGTATTAGAATTATTTCTAAAAAATTCTGACATTGATATTATTTGTGTTACTGAACACTGGTTGAAGGAAAATATGATGTCTTTTAACTTAAATAATTACAAAATTGTCAGTTGTTACAATATGAAAGACTGCTGATAGAGGTCGTTCTTTAATCTTAGTGAAAAATAATATTAAGGTGAAACAACGGAAAGATATTCTTGCACTTACTGTTGAAAGACAAATAGAGGTATCCTGTGTTCAGTTAGATAGCCATATTATTGTTTGTGTCTACAGGCCACCGAGGGATGAAAAAGGCCATGGCAATTTCGAAAAATTTGAGAAAATTATGGAGGAAGCCCTCATTAAACTTTGTAATAACAGAAAAAAGTTAATTATTTGGGGCGATCTTAATGTAGATCTGCTTGTAGATACAACACTGAAGCGACGATTAATAACTCTTTTCAAATCATTTAATTTATGTCATGTATTTCTAGTGCCAACTAAATCTACACTTACCAGCCAAACTTGCTTAGATAACGTTTTTTGTGACTGTGCATTCACAAGTAAAAGTGTAATTAACTGTTTACCCTCCGATCACAGTGGTCAAACAGTTTCATTCCCAATTACTATTAAGGATAAGACTGGTTGTTCGATTCCAAATCGATATTCGATCGATGGTTTCGGAACGGCCATTTTGAATTTGACGTTGCTGCCAACCTAGCAGTTTTTTGACAACTGACAGACGAAAGCCCTCGCAATGTAATTGCGTTTTGGATAGGGTATTGAAATTAAATCGCAGTCCATCTGGAATGTATTCGAGGTTCCCTCAGGATTGTCTATATAGCTGAGTGTGTTGTGGTTCCCCGAACCAGATAAAGTTCGCATTTACGTGGCCGATTGGTTTTTTACCACGTAACATAACCTGTGTTGGAACACTGTGCTGATCGAGGCTGGCCCGCCAGTCACACAGGAGGTTGGCTGAAGAACCTGTCTACCAAGAAGAGCCTAGGGTGCACCCGGGCCTTGCAGAGAGACAGGAGGTTGACGGGACCGAAGCACAGACCAGGTTAGATCGAACCCAATCATTTTAGCTCGGTGAATCGCCGACGTTCACACTTCTTGGCAACTGATCGCTACGCTACCTCGTAGCTGATGGGCCCCTACGAGGTCATTAGGTGCCGAGAAGCCTGAACACTTGGTAGCTAGAGCGTGGCTTCCTGAGATTTGCAGCCGTCAAGGGCTCCAGGAAGGCACGATTTGGGACTATCAATCTGTAGGTATAGGCGGTTATTAGATAACTTGGTTGTGTTCCTATATCCACATAGATTGGTAGTATTGTAAGCTATAGGTCTATTGCTGGTAGTAGACAGACAGATATTGAGTTGAAATTTGCATTGAAGTACCAGTAAGTCAATCTATTAGTGGTCTAGTAATGCTAATGAATGTTTTGGTTAACATAGGTAGTTACATCTATTGATAGCAGGCTATTACATTGTTTTCAGTTATAGCAATTTATAACTTGAACTAATATTGACTATCTGTGTGTGTTGTAGTGATAAAGGGAAACTAAATTGTTATTTACAGACTTTATATAGACATAAAACTCGGTTCCTATTGTTTAAGGAAAATAACATTGTTTAAGTTGTGGTTTAGGGTTCCCTCGTTTGGGTTATAGACTGGAGGGTCCAATAAAATTGAGTTACTGCAAATTGTGAGTAAGTATCGTTCCGATCATGTCGTTATCTGAAATCCAGAAGGGTGTTTCTAAAGAACTCAGATGGTTTTCCTCCGCACACGGTCTGATAGACCGTTTAGATAGGCATGATGTGGTATTGGAGCGGTCTATGGACGTTAAGGAACGTTACAATAGGGTGCTCGAATTGTCCGCGCAGGCGGAATCAGTTGATGGTTGCGCACCTGACAGGCTGTCACGGTTGCTAGGGGATGTCGACCAATGTATGGAGATGGCAGCTGCTATCACGCAGAAGGCTGCGGACATACGTAGACAGCGCGAGTCCAGCCATGGTGGTGACATTGAAGCACCTCTGCCGCTTCAGGGTTCAGGGTCCAGGTTACCGGCCATAACTATGCCTACTTTTGACGGAGTGTCCGGTGAATGGATAAGCTTCATCAATCTGTTCGACAGTTTGGTGCACATGCGATCGGACATTACCAAGTCTGTCAAGATGGCTCAGCTGGTGGCAGCATTGAGGGGTGAGCCTAGGGAGCTGGTCGCTCATTTGACAGTTACGGAGGGTAACTATGAAACGGCCAGACAATTGTTGGTCAGACGTTACCATAACAAACGGAGGTTGGCCGATGCCCAACTGAACCGTTTGTTTAGTATCCCGGTTGTGAACAAGGTCGGGGCCATACAGACGGAGGTTTTGAACCCGTTGTTGTCCGTCACCAAGGCTCTAGAGAATCTTGGACTTCCGGTTGGTGAATGGTCGTACCTACTGCTGTACATTGTACTTTCCCGCCTACCCGCTGACGTGCAGACTCGTTTCGAACAGTCTCACGGGAGGTCGGCCGAGGACCTGCCTGCCTTCTCCGACTTGGTCGGATTCTTGGAAGAGGAGGCTCGACGGGCAGAGAATTTGGGGTTGACGGTCACCCATCCTTCGGAGCCACAGAGAGCTGCCGGGAGCGCTGTGAGTAGGGGCCCTCCAACGAGGAAGGACCGCACCAACCGGCAGTCGTATGGGACTGTGAGCGCATTGACCCCACATAGTGAGACCTGCCCATGTTGTAGGCAGATTGGCCATGCTGTGGCCAATTGCAATAAGTTCGGGGAACTTAGGGTTCAGGGACGGCGCCGGATGGCCAAGCAGCGGAGCTGGTGTTTCCTGTGCCTCGGGCCACACATGGCTAGGGACTGCACGCGCACAAAAATGTGCGGATATTGTGGTGGGGCCCACAACAATCTGTTGTGCATGAACCGGTCCGGCCAACAGCCACCACAGGGCCGTACCCAGGGTGACACGGCATGGGGCCCTGAGAATTCGTTTGCGACTCGGAGCGCAACTCAGGGGCCAACGTCCCCACGTCCACAGGGCCGTACCCAGGGTGACACGGCATGGGGCCCTGAGAATTCGTTTGCGACTCGGAGCGCAACTCAGGGGCCAACGTCCCCACGTGCACAGGGCAGTACTAGGGTGCAGGGCCGCACTCAGGGTCATCACATGGGGGGCCCTGAGTTTTCGGTTGCGACTCAGCATCCGACTCAGCGGGACATTGGGTATGTTGAGCGGGCCGTAACGGGCGGGTGGCATGGGACACCTTCGAGCTATGCGGGTGCGGTTCGGACGCCGCCTCAGTTGTCGCCCCGCTCGTCGCCTCGTCCTCGTCGGTCACATGTGATGTCCCCCCGCTCATGGAGCGGCCACGGTTGAATTCACGCCCACCCCCCTTTAAGGGGAATCGTAGGTTGGGAATGGAACCGGCGCGTGGGCCATTTGTACAATGGGACCCGCTGGCGTATAGCTGCATACCTGATCGGTTGCAGGCACAGTGGGGCCCCGGGGGTCCTCGCTAGGAATTTGCGGCCCAACCATTTGTTGCGCCCCAACCGGAGACGGTGGTGTTACCGATCGCCTCTGTGCTTGTTTGGGATTTGGCGGGCAACCCAACATACGTTCGCGCCCTATTAGATTCTGGAGCTCAGGGCTGCATTGTATCGAACGATTTAGCAAAATGGTTGGGCCTCAAGGTAAATAGCTATAATAAATCAATACGGGGCGTGGGGAATGTTACGGTTACGAATGTAGTTGGTCAATCGGTGATCACGGTCTCTCCACGTTATGACATTTTGACAAAAACATCCGTGCAAGCTTTAGTAATGACGCATGTCATGGGCAGACACCCCTTGGTGAAGTTGAATCCGGCCGTTCGATTCCTGACATCAGGACTCAAGTTGGCGGATCCCGATTTTGACACTCCAGCCCCGGTCGACCTGCTACTGGGAGCAGACGTTCTGGGTAGGTTTCTGTTGTCGGATCGGCGAGTTCTTCAGCCGGACGGGTTGATTGCTGTGGATACTAAGTTTGGTCACGTGATCATGGGTCCGGCATTGCCAATGGTTAGGCCTGCCGAGTCAGATGGCATACTTATTGGCTCAGCGTTGTCAGACGCTATCCAAAGTTTCTGGGAGATAGAGGAACCTCCCAACGTTCGTCGAGTCGACGCAGACGAAGAAGAGTGCGAGTTGTTTTACCAGAATAGTACTGGTCGCATTCGTTCTGGTCGTTTTGTAACTCGACTGCCTTTCAGGGCCGATCGACCGCCACTAGGAGAATCTAGGAAGATGGCTGAGACGAGATTGATGTCGATGGAGCGTAGGATGTCAAGGGACGCCGTATTTAAACAAAAATATGTTGAATTCATGAGGGAGTATGAGTCGTTAGGACACATGTCGGTATCGGGTGTGGACTGGAGATCTGAGGATCATTGTTTCCTTCCACACCATGCCGTCCTACGAACCCCTACCGGCAAGATTCGAGTTGTTTTTGATGGGTCAGCACCTACCTCGAACGGGATGTCCCTGAATCAGTGTCTACATTCGGGACCCAAGTTGAGTCGTGATATTTCGGATATTCTCACGAGCTTTCGGAGGCACCAGGTTGTATTTGTCGCAGACAGAAGGTATCAGTTGATACTTTGGCGTGAGTCCACGGCCGAGCTGGTCAAGGTCTATGAGTTGAACACGAACACGTATGGGTTACGGTCTAGCCCGTATTTGGCGATGCGTACCCTGCGGGAGTTGGCGTCGCGTGACCTTGTGAGCTATCCTAGAGCCGCCGCTATCCTGGAGCAAGATTTGTACGTCGATGACGTCTGCACAGGGGCAGCCAGTGTAGAGGAAGCTCTGGACCGACGTGACGAGCTCATTCAATTGCTGGAACGAGGCGGCTATGAACTACGCAAGTGGATGTCCAACTCCCCTGAGTTGATGGCTGGTCTCCCAGATGAGTTTCAACAAGACCCGCACGATTTTGAGAATCCTGACAACCCTAACATGTTGTCAGTGCTTGGAATTCAGTACCGGCCCGTCCATGATGAGTTTACCTATCGGGTGGTTTTAGAAACACCGAAGGCCTGGACGAAGCGGTCAGTACTGTCAACGATTGCGAGAACGTTCGACCCGAATGGATGGATTTCTCCAGTCACCTTTGCTCTCAAATGTTTTTTGCAAAGGCTATGGGCGGCTCAGTTGACCTGGGACACCCACCTCTCAGGTGATTTGTTGACTGATTGGACGCGAATGTTCACCTCGCTATCGGACATAAATAATGTATCGCTGCCGAGGAAATTGGTCCCTGCTGGGGATTACAGGGCAACCCTTCACGGGTTTTGTGATGCCTCTGAACGAGGGTTTGCGGCAGCGGTTTATTTGCGAACCGTCACCTCCACCGGGGAGGTCGACGTGCGTTTGGTTTTGGCAAAAAGCAAGGTAGCGCCTATTCGGACAAGGATGACGATTCCAAAACTGGAACTGTCCGGGGCTGCTCTTTTGACCAAACTTTTGAATCACACTCTAACAGTGTTGCGTGGGTCAGTGGTTTTGGAGGATACGGTGTACGCGTGGACGGACAGCCAGATTGTTTTGTGCTGGCTGAAGGCTTCGGTCCATAACTTAGAGGTTTTTGTTGCGAACCGTGTCTCCCAGATTGTGTCGTCTGAGGTCCCACTGACCTGGAGACATGTACCAGGAGAATTGAACCCGTCTGATTGTGCATCCAGGGGATTTCGGGCTCCTGAACTCGTTAGACACCATTTGTGGTGGGGACCACCCTGGCTTGCCAGGAGAGAACCGGACTGGCCCCACAGCCATGTAGTAGTATCTTCGGATCATGGCCCCAGAGCGGCCGTGCATGTTACCCAGAAGGCTGAGGACCCTGACGCCGGGTTTCTGCTGGACCGGTATAGCTCACTTGACAAGTTGATAAACGTGTCCACTTGGATTAGGAGATTCGCTCGAAATTGTCGTACTCCTCGCGATCAGCGAACGTTGAACCCTATTCTGACTCCGGCAGAGCGAAACGAGTCGCTACTGAATTTGGTCCGGTTGGTACAGTCCTCGAAGTTTGGGGCAGAATTGGAGATTATACGAAGTGGACGTTCGAAATTGAAGGGAGCCGTCGCGCGTTTCAACCCCTTTGTTGATTCGACCGGGTTACTTCGGGTAGGAGGAAGATTGCGCAATGCGAATCTGTCGTATTCGGCTCGTCACCCACTTCTGCTCCCCAAGGGGGGACAGTTAGTTGAATTGCTGGTGACTGATCGTCATATTAAAAACACGCATGCCGGCTGTAACGCGTTGTTGGCCACGCTCCAGCGGGAGTTTTGAATCTTATCTGCCCGTCGTGTCATACGGAACATCGTGTTTCGGTGCATGCCTTGTTATCGACTTAAGGCTGCCACGATGCAACCTCTCTTGGGGGACTTGCCCCCTGATCGTGTGAATGAGGTCAGACCGTTTTCAGGTGTTGGTACGGATTTTGCCGGACCGTTTATGGTGAATCCACCAAGGCGGTACATCTCGAGCTCGTTGCTGATCTCTCGACCAAGGCTTTCATTGCTTGTTTGGATAGGTTTGTTTCTCGAAGGGGACTTCCAACTTTGATCCGCTCTGATAACGGCACTAACTACGTCGGTGCGGAACGATACTTACGAGAGATAGACAACTTTTTGAATGTAAATAAAGTGGATATTGGAACGGCCCTCTCCCGTCGGGGTATACAGTGGACCTTCAGCCCACCGAGTTGCCCCCACTGGGGTGGGATTTTTGAGGCCGTAGTTAAGTCAGCTAAGACGCACTTGGGGCGTATAGTAGGTCAGACCGCGCTGACTTTTGAGGAGCTCGCGACATTGTTTTGTAAGATCGAGGCCGTTCTCAATTCGCGACCGTTGTGTCCGCTCAGCTCGGATCCAAATGACCTGAAGGCTCTGACCCCAGGCCATTTCTTGATAGGACAGCCACTTAACGCGTTGCCCGAGCACCCCTTCGAGGGAGTGAAATTGTATCGGTTGTCAAGGTATCAGATGTTGCAGCAGTTTACTCAGAATTTCTGGAAGCGTTGGTCGCTCGAGTATCTGCATATCTTACAACAGCGCCTTAAGTGGACTGACAAAACCAGCCCCCCTAGTGTTGGTGACCTCGTTCTGGTTAAGGATGCTAACCTACCGCCACTACGTTGGCGCAGGGGGCGCATTGTTAACTTGTTCCCTGGCAAGGACGGGACCCCCCGGTCTGCGGAGGTTCTAGTAGGAGGCTCGGTTCTAAAACGAGCGGTAGCAACGTTGTCTCGGCTGCCCGTAGATTAGGGGACAGGTGGGTGCCTGTCCGGGCGGGTGATTGTTCGATTCCAAATCGATATTCGATCGATGGTTTCGGAACGGCCATTTTGAATTTGACGTTGCTGCCAACCTAGCAGTTTTTTGACAACTGACAGACGAAAGCCCTCGCAATGTAAACGCGTTTTGGATAGAGTATTGAAATTAAATCGCAGTCCATCTGGAATGTATTCGAGGTTCCCTCAGGATTGTCTATATAGCTGAGTGTGTTGTGGTTCCCCGAACCAGATAAAGTTCGCATTTACGTGGCCGATTGGTTTTTTACCACGTAACATAACCTGTGTTGGAACACTGTGCTGATCGAGGCTGGCCCGCCAGTCACACAGGAGGTTGGCTGAAGAACCTGTCTACCAAGAAGAGCCTAGGGTGCACCCGGGCCTTGCAGAGAGACAGGAGGTTGACGGGACCGAAGCACAGACCAGGTTAGATCGAACCCAATCATTTTAGCTCGGTGAATCGCCGACGTTCACACTTTTTGGCAACTGATCGCTACGCTACCTCGTAGCTGATGGGCCCCTACGAGGTCATTAGGTGCCGAGAAGCCTAAACACTGGTCCATCATTTTATAGGCCTATTACATCCCGTAGACTAGAGACATATACGAAAAACTTAGATATAAATTTGCCAGTACCGGATTTTAATGAACAGAACCCAAACAAAATCTACTCAGACTTCTTCAACATTATTCAGACAGAATTCAATAAAGTTTTCAAATTAAAGAAAGTCAGTGACTACAACGGTAAATCTAAATTAAATGACTGAGCAACGTTTGGAATTCGTAAAAGTAGAGTTATCTTGTATGACCTTTATGATCAAAAAACCTATAACTTTGATCGAAAATTTCATTATTTGTTAAAAAATATTCCAAAACTTTCAAGTTGGTTTGTAGAACTGCAAAAACTTTACACATTAATAGAAAAATTCAAAATTCAAATAATAGAATGAAAACAGTTTGGCAAATAATAAACCGCGAAACTGGCAAAGTTATAGCAAGGGACAGTGATTTCTGCCTAAAGATAGGTGATGATGTTGTTAAATCCAACGCTGATGTTGCTCGAGTTTTTGAAACATTCTTCACCAATGTACCCGTACTCACAACGGACCGTCTAAATTCATCTCCATTTGAAGCAGAGACTTTATTAAAAAATAACACTAGCGTCACTAATGTATATTTAAAATTTCATCATGTATATCCCCAGGACATTGTCAAAATGTTTAAATTACTTAACTTAAAAAATACGGAAGACCTGTGGGGTACATCAGTCAAAGTCATTGGTTCAGTAATTCGAGTTATAGCCCCACACTTAGCTTATATATTCAATAAATGTGTTGACGATGGGGCTTTTCCAGACCTCATGAAACACTGTAAACTTATACCGCTGTTCAAATCGGGAGATAAGGGCGATCCTTCAAATTTCAGACCAATATCTGTTCTTCCAACACTAAGTAAAATATTTGAAAAGATTATACTCAATCAAATGCTCTCACACTTCAACCGTACAAAACAACTCCACGCTAAACAATATGGTTTCACTAGGGGTAAATCGACTACGGATGCAGGTATTACCCTTGTATCTCATATTTATTCTGCATGGGAGGCTGCACAGGATGCTATCGGAGTTTTTTGCGACCTGTCGAAGGCGTTTGATTGTGTTGATGATAATACGCTATTAATTAAATTAAATCATTACGGAGTTAGAAATAAAGCGTTGGATCTACTAAGATCATAACTAAGCAATAGAATTCAAAAGGCAGAAGTTAACGGCGTAAAATCTGATGGATCGGGTGATAAAATTGGGGTTCCACAAGGTTCCATATTAGGCCCTTTCTTATTCCTGGTATATATTAATGATCTGCCTTTCATGGTGGAGAAATTAACTGACATAGTGTTGTTTGCTGATGATACTTCAATGGTCTTCAAAATTGAAAGACAAAAAGGAGATGTTGATGATGTTAATGGTGTATTGTCTTTAACCTTGAATTGGTTCACAGTTAATAATTTATTGTTAAAAGCTGGTAAAACCAAGTGTATCAAATTCTCACTTCCAAATGTCAGGCAAGTTGAGACCAGTTTGGTGTAAGACAACAGCACGTTAGAATTGGTAAATGATAAGAAGTTTCTTGGAATAACCATTGATAGGAAATTGCAGTGGGGACCCCACATTTATAAATTGGCTGGTAAATTAAGTTCTGCGGCTTACGCTGTTAGGAACATCAGACAAAGCACGGATGTGGCTACATCTAGGCTAGTATATTTTAGTTGCTTTCATAGTGTGATTTTCTATGGTATCTTGTTGTGGGGGAAAGCAGCGGATATTCAAACTATTTTTATTTTACAGAAAAGCGCTATTCGAGCAATTTATAATTTAAAACTAACAGATTCCTTAAGAGAGCTTTTTAAAGAAATTGACATACTAACAGTAGCTAGTCAATTTATTTTCGAAAATATAATGTATGTACGCAAGAACCTTAAAACATTTTCCAAACTTAGCGACAGCTGTAATGTTAACCTAAGAAATAATCACAGACTATGTGCGCCCCGTTTTAGACTGGCGAAGGTTAGCAATTCTTTCAAGGGTCAGTGTATTCTCTACTACAATAAGATACCTCTGGAGATTTTGAAATTGCCATTTGAGCAATTTAAAAAGCATGTTAAAGCGACTTTGTCGAAAAAGGGATATTACAATGTTCAAGGTTACTTAAATGCCAGGACTGTATGGGGTTAATCTGGCTCAACACAGACCTTGCTGTTAATAATTTTGTAATTATTTAAACCTGCTTATTAATCATAACAATTAAATTTTTCATATTTGTATTAGTTAAGCACAACCTATTTTTAAAAGAGATCTAAAAATAAATCTGTGGGAGTTTCTACGCCCTACTTCTCCCACAGTGGTCCAATGTAGAGAAGAGGCAAAAAATGACGTTTGCTAAGTATATGTAAATATCTACAGTAATAAAGTACTTTGACTATTGACTATTGACTATTGACTTGGGTACTAGACAACAATACACATACTTTTATAGATAAATATAATACTTAGATAGATAAACAACCATGACTAGGGTAAAAACATCCGTTCTCATTAAACAAATATTTGCCCCCACGGGGACTCGAACCCGGGACCCTTGGCTTCGTAGGCAGGGTCGCTGCCGACTGGGCCATTCGGGTCGTCTGTAATATTACTGTACTGTAATATTCTGAAACCTGACGAAAGACCCCTATGGAAAAACCCATACAAACTGCCATCCCCTTATTTAAGGATTGGTGGTTTTATTTAAAACCCTGAAATATGTGGTGTTAGTATTTAAAGAAGCGTCCGTGGCCGAGTGGTATCCGCGTATCGGAAACTATCGTGCGAGTAGAGCAACATCTAGCCGAGACGGTTATTGGATGGGTGACCGATTTCTATGTGGCGTTTGTTTCGGTCGCTTCCGTGTTTCGGATGACATGTTAAACTGTAGGTTCCTGCTACTATCACTACTTGGTAGTAGTAGTCGTAAAGCTGTGTCGGAGGCCCTAATAGGGCAGCTTAATAACTTCTGACAGTCGGGTTGGCCACTAGCCCGACAACCCTCTTTGTTTCGGGTGCTTCCGTGTTTCGGATGACATGTTAAACTGTAGGTTCCTGCTACTATCACTACTTGGTAGTAGTAGTCGTAAAGCTGTGTCGGAGGCCCTAATAGGGCAGCTTAATAACTTCTGACAGTTGGGTTGGCCACTAGCCCGACAACCCTCTTTGTTTCGGGTGCTTCCGTGTTTCGGATGACATGTTAAACTGTAGGTTCCTGCTACTATCACTACTTGGTAGTAGTAGTCGTAAAGCTGTGTCGGAGGCCCTAATAGGGCAGCTTAATAACTTCTGACAGTCGGGTTGGCCACTAGCCCGACAACCCTCTTTGTTGCCGGTGTTTCAGATGATACGTTAAGCTGTAGGTTCCTGCTACTATCACTACTCGGAACAAGTTGTCATAAAGCTGTGTGCCCTAAAAGGGCAGCTTAATAACTTCTGGCAGTCGGGTTGGTTAGCCACTAGCCCGACACCCTCCATCAACCAGCCTTGAGCCATTGTTATGGAATATGGCTCAATATTACTCGTATCCTGGTAAAGGCCTGTGCTCCTCGGTGGGGAAATTAATGGGCTACATTTACTTTGCTTTGATTGTTTTTTCTAAGCATCTTGATACTTATATTTAAGCATCCTTCTCATATTTTTCAATTGACTCGCGAGGTTTTTATACATACAATACAATATATCTGGGACATTCGACACTATATGTGGCTTTTAGTGTAATTTCAGGATAACGAAAAGCTTGTATTATGACATCTTTTAGTAGCTGACTCGTTAGAATCTGATTACAGTTCTTCGTCGGGCGGGGATTAAAATTTGGTTTCTGTGCTCTCGCTATCGCAATTGAAATCCTTTGTTAAATCCGGTGCCTAAGGTGTCACCATAAGTTTTGCTATTTTTAACATACCCCGTGAATAACAATCGAAAACATAAATAAATGTCCCATAAGTAATAAGTACTGTAGTAATATTCTAAAACCTGGCGAAAGTCCCCTAGGAAAACCCATACAAACTTTCAGCCCATTATTTAAAGAGTAGGTGATTTATTTCAAATCCTGAAATATGTAAAGTTAATAATAATAATATAGCGTCACGCCTTTTCCCATACGGCAGGTGGAAGAGGCACAAATATGCCCTTTTTGAGCCAGTGTTTGAATACTCCATTTTGCGTGACAGGCGGCTAGCCCATCGCTGCTGTTATGGAGTATTGAAGGTTATATAAAGTTAGTATTTATAATAAGCAGTCACTGTATAAATTTTCAGACAAATTGCTAATACTAGCCTACATACCAAATTTCAGCTTTCTAGGACTTCAAGAAGTGCCCTAAAAATTTTGTTGATCAACAGAGAATGAGTAAGTCATTGATGAAATCGGAGTTTTTTCGATAGCAATAAAATCTAAAGTATAAGAGCTATGCATCTGAAACTTTTTGGGTTTGATGATGATGATGATGTCCTCCACGACGTGTCCGTCAACGGCGACACCTTGTTAGTTCCTGGCGTGTACTCGGATGTGACTCGCGAAGCCGAACTTGGTTTTGAATGTGCGGCTGCATATGTTGCACTGTAACTGTCCGTTGGTGTCGTAAGTGTAGTTATAGAAGACCTTGGGACGAGTCTTTCGGGCGTGGCGTTTGGCGTCAAGGTCTTTAAGATGGGCAGCCTCAAACCTCTCAGCTCTGGCCTGCAATGCTTTTCGCCACTCTGGTCTCATCAAGGCACCTTTCTCCCACGTTTCATGAGACATACCACAGGATGTTAGATGTCGCTTTAGGACGTCCTTGTATCGGAGATACTACCCACCAGGCTTACGTTTTCCACTGGAAAGCTCTGAGTAGAAGATAGATTTAGGCAATCGTGAGTTATCCATACGTACAAGGTGTCCACACCATCTTAACTGCCCCTTCATTAATAGACACTCCATGCCGGTCATTTTGGAGCGACGTAGAACCTCGGAGTTTGGAACGCGATCCTGCCATTTTATCCGTAATATGGCTCGAAGACATCCTAAGTGGAAGGTGTCCAGACGCTTAATATCCGCTTTATATAGACACCATATATCCGACGCATACAGCAAAAGGGGGAGTATTATTGCCTTATATACGGATAGTTCTTTCTGGAGATGAAGGTCGTGGGATTTCCAAACTATCTGGTTGAGTTTTCCAAAGGCCGCAGCAGCCCTACCAATTATTGCAGATATTTTGGACTCCAGGCGGTTGTCGTCGCGTATAAGCGTTCTGAGGTAACGAAAGGTTTGCACATCTTCTAACGGCTTTCTGCCTAGGTGAATAGCCGTGTCGGGAGCAGATGTACCTCTTGTGGGCTGCTTTAGAATTTGTGTTTTCGACACGCTAACCACTAGGCCGAATCTGCGACACGATTCGTCAAGGTTGTCCAGGTTTTGCTGCAGGTCAGCGATACTGTCAGCCATAAGGCAAACGTCGTCGGCATGTAGGACTTCGAGCGCAGTCATTGTTTCAGTATTGCGTTTTGGTCGAAGACGACTTAAATCAAATACAATTTTATCGGACCTGACATTAATTTGTATCTGTCCGTTGCAGTTCTTCAAAGCGTCCGTCATGACTGTAGCGAAGTAGAGGGCAAAAAGCGTCGGAGCCATAACACAACCCTGCTTAACGCCGCTGGTTACCGGGAATTGTTCCGTGAACTCACTTTCATGTCGAACCCTGGCCATCATACCGTCGTGAAATTGCCGTACTAGGTTCGTGAATTTTTCGGGACATCCAGTCTTCTTCAGTTTCTTCCACAGGGCCGACCTTGGTACTCTATCAAACGCCTTCTCTAGGTCGACAAAACACATACAGAGATCACGGTGATGTTCCAGGCTTTTCTCTTGAATTTGTTTGAAAACAAATATAGCATCAACCGTGCCTCGGTTGGGACGAAAACCACACTGACTCTTCGGAAGAATGCGCTCAGCTAAAACAGTCAGACGCCTATTAATTATGTGGAATAATATCTTGCTAGCTGCAGAGAGAAGCGAGATTCCTCTGTAAGATCCGCATTCTGATAGGTCTCCTTTTCCTTTGTAAAGCTTGCAGATGGAGGCATTCTTCCAGTCTTGAGGTATAATTTCCGTTTCCCATACGTGTAATACTAGTTCCAATAGTCTATTCTTGATGTTGGGTCCTCCGTATTTGAAAACTTCTGAAGGTAGACTATCGGAACCAGGAGACTTCCCATTCTTTAATCTTTGAGTAGCTTTGTAGAACTCTGTGAAAGACGGCGGTACATCAACTTTTCGACGCTGTGGGGAGGTTCTCTAACGTGTTCAAATAGGACAGATCAGCTCCTTGCATTCCGGGATTCAGAACATCGGTGAAATATTCTGCCCATCGGAGGAGTACTTCTGTTGGATCAGTCAGTCCCGTGGTTTTTTCTTTTGAGAGAACTGGTGCAGGTTTCTTGCATCTGGGTCCAAAGACACTTTTGAGACCTTCAAAGAATTTTCTGGTCTGATTACTGTCAGCTAGAATTTGCAGTTCCTCAGATTTCTTCTTCCACCACCGATACTTCTGTTCACGCATCTTTACTTTGAGTTCCTATTGTATGGCTCTGCGATCTTGAGTACTGAACTGTTTTTGCAAAGCGCGTCTCGAGTCCTCAACGAGTCTCCGTATTTCAGCATCAGAATCATCGAACCAGTCTTGGTTTTTCTTCTGCATTTTACCAATTACTCGTCGAGAGACTTCATGTAGGGTTTCGGCATAAAGTCACCATCCTTCATCAATTGAAGTACTTAATACTGTACTGAGCTTCGCTTCACCATATTCAGCGTCAAGTTTGCGCCGCAATTCGTCGTTATGGACTGGTTTGGCAAAATATAGTCTCGCCGGGATTTTGTGCTCGCTTCTGCGTTAAGGCTTGATATTCAGCCTCATTTTAGATCTAATTAGACGATGATCTGTCCACCCTTAAGCTCCTCGCATAGCTCTTGTAATGAGTACATCTTTTAGATCCTGTCTCAGAACAATTATGTAGTCTAGAAGATGCCAATGTTTGGAGCGCGGATGCATCCAGGAAGTCTTGTATTTTTCAGGGAGTCGGAAACACGTATTGGTGATGCTGAGGTTAAATTCAGCACATAGAGTCAGTAGGGCTGTTACATTGGAGTCACATTTTTCCAATGCCATGCCTTCCTAAGACATCTTCCCAGGCGGTATACTCCGTACCAACACGCGCGTTAAAGTCACCGAGCAGAATGAGTTTATCACACGACGGTATTGCTTGCAGTACGTCTCGCAGATCTTCATGAAATTGCACCTTGTCGTCATCCGGTGAAGTCAGAGTGGGGGCGAATACTAGGTGGAATACCTAATAAAGGTTGTCTTACACCTGGGCGTGTAGTCTTAATATGATCCGGAAGATGTATTGTAATTTTTGTTGTTAATATTTGTATATTTGAATTTTTTATCGAAGACAAAGTTTGTGTTCTATGCGCAGTAACAAGAGATAATAGGGTGGCTAATTTCTTAGAAAGTTTATCTAATGTAAAATTATCGTTTGGATACCATTCAGCAAGATGATTCAAAACAATAGATGTATCCCAAGTGGTGTTGTGTCTAGGTCGAGCGGGGC
The DNA here is from genome assembly GCA_949825045.1 of Argyresthia goedartella. NCBI lineage: Eukaryota > Metazoa > Arthropoda > Insecta > Lepidoptera > Argyresthiidae > Argyresthia > Argyresthia goedartella. Next base: position 28,457,092 of record OX463830.1, read on the forward strand.
GTAGACGAAAAGCACCTTTAAGGAATCTCTTGATTTGTTCATTATTACCAATATGATCGCCTATTACTAAGCTAAGTGCTGATCTACATGAGTTTAGAGTGCCGTATTGTGAACCTTGGTCATACAAATGTGTCATAAAATTAATGACATCCGATATTGATGGTGAAAATAGGTGATTTTTATGTAGTTTACTATAATTAAACCGTTGTTTTAGATACACATTGTGACGAAACAAACATTTGAGTTATTTCTCAGTAGGTAGAAATATATTTGTTTAAACATTCTCCAAAATGTGGATAAACTTTAAGAGCTATGAAATAAATTATGAATCATAAATTTAAAATGAACATGGTTTAACTTCACCGTTGCTTTCAGTGGATATCGAATTATGACCATTTTACACATTTGTGATGTTTTGAAATGTCGCATTTACCATGGCTCATTCAATCGAAACTCATACGCAAGGGTGTTTAGTAACGATATAGTTTGGTAGGTCAAACAGATGCGTAGTTAGTTCAATGATGGAAATACAGATGGCGGTCGATCGCCTTTAAATTCCAGATGGATGGTTTAACTCAAAGTATAACTGTATTCAATATAATTGCAATAAGTTGTATTATATAGAAAACAAATGTATTATTTTATTTAGATTATTTTATGATGTTATAAAGTCTATTTCTAGTTGAACTGTGTGATCTAAAATATAAAGTGTGTATACGGTGTAGACAAGTAACCAATCAGAGCACTAAGTTTCGAAAGGAAATGAAACGAACCAATCAGAATGACTCGCGGAGTTTTGCATTCTGGCTTGGCGAGCATGCCTTGAGTGGGACGTTTTGGTGGGAATAGAAAATATAAAAGTGATGGGTCGAGATTAAAGGGCCTCTTTTGGTTACTGGTCGTCGAGTGGAATGTAAGTTGGAAATCAAATTATATTTTCAGAAGTGTGTTAGTTATTCTTTTGTGTTAAATGTTTTCTGATAGTGGCTTGCCTGAGTTGGGTAGTATCGATATTGCCCCTTTTGTGAGCAGGGAAATGGGGACTGAAATGTAGCGATACTACGTGTTATTTCCTGCTATAACCTCCGATATCCCAGGAATGGATGGAGATGGACCTTGGCGACCTAGGTCCTGGACTTTCGGCTGCCGAGGCGATCGTGCGCGGGTCATCGGCGGGAGGGATTGTTTATGGTTCTAAGGCTTGTAATTTTAAGTTTTGTTTTGCGTTCATGCCGCGGGTTTTATTTTGCGGTATTCGGATTAGTCAATTTGATGAGTTTTCAATTAATTCGTCCTCGTTATAAAGATCCCCTCCTTTATCGTCAAACCAGACAGGAGTTCCCGGCGCGCTGAGATGCCGCGCGAAAGCAGGTCAAAGCTCACCCGATCAGCCGACTGATGGTCAGGTATAGCCGCGCGTTGCTAAGCCAACAAGCGCGAGCGCAGCCCCTGGAAATGTCTTCCCGATACGAAATGAGTGATACGTAATAGCAAATAGTTTTAAGCAAGTTCACGTCGCGAGCCCGAATCTTCCAATTATTATTAACTATAACTATTGAATTTTACTCAGTGATCTGGATTCGAACCAGATTAATTATAATTATCCGTGGTCTAATGGGCCTCACGCTTGCCTCTCAAATAGAAGTTGCAGGTTCGACTCCGATGTACGACATACTAGCCCCATAATGATAAATTTAGTAACTATATCTACTGGATGATAATCATTAGTTATCTGGATTCGAATCAGATTAATTATAAAGAGCTCCGCCCACGCTTGCCTCTCACTTAGAAGTTGCAGGTTCGACTCCCGACCATGTACCAATGCGACAATCAATCCATTTTAAGTACATTATACGGACGTTCTAACGGTGATGGAAAACATCGTTAAGAAACCTTTACTACTCCAGAGCTGCGGCGATGGGCTATTTGTCAGCCAAGGCGGAGCATGAAATAACCGGCTCAAAATGGGCAAAATTGTGCCCCTAGCACCCCGCATGGGAAAAGGCGTGACGCTATGTAATTATAATTCTTCACATCTCTGAAATGTAACAAAATAAAATAGACTTACCACTTTGTGCTATCCTTCGCTCGACAGCCGATGCCTGCCACGTGTACCTTTACTCACCACTTGGCGAAGGCCTTTTGACGCCGCAGTCTCGCCTCTCGCGCCCGGCACCAGAAAAAACTCCCGCTTTTCCTGTTATTCAACTTGATGATGTCCTCCTCGCTGTCGACTCCCCTGTTCCGTGTCTTAACCCGGACTCCCTACCTTGTAGACTTGTGTAACTCAGGAGTGATACATAAAAAAGATGTACATCCTTCCAAAAGAAGCATTCACTCAGTAAATCTTACGTTTACCAAATACATCTTTATACCTCTAAATCTTTTTAAGAGTGATCGAAATCGAATGGAAGAGATCGGTTCAGAGTGATCGAAGCATGAGATCGGTTCATTACGATTGGATTGATAGAATCTTGAATGAAATGAACTACATTTTTACAAGATGGCGGCCAACGCACGGAACAGCTGATTGCGTGTGCAACGTTGGTACAACGTTGTACTTTACTTGATAGAGCACGCCCGGCGATCGATGTTACGGGATCTATGGACTTATAAAAATACCTTTATGTTCATTTATATAAAGCCTAAAGTTGCTTTCATTTCCCAAAAACTTAACACTTTTACCTTTATAAGAATACTTATTTTTTTTCGTACGATCTTTTTCTTGCAATGTTTCCTGACTTCTTTAGACACTTGCCATTCCCAGGCCCAGTTGCACGTCGACACGAATAACAACAATTTACTTAGGTACCTAATTAGTGTGATGCGGCTCCGTTTAACAGACATTTGTAAACAGTGAATGTGTAAATAAAAGACTTAATACCTACATAAAACTGCTTAATAGGTATGTACTGTGTTATGTGAATAAGTGTTTTGACAATTTTATTTTAGTTACTTTAATGTTACAAAAATGAGACATTTCTAAATATGTACCTGCATAAAAAGTGTAAATAAAAATATTGTACATTCGAACTGTAATTAATAATATATGTGTTGTGTAAATATTTTGTACTCTTTTAAAATGCCGCCCCCACGGAAGAGAAGTGCTGTGTGGTCACATTTCACAGAAACAGATGCCAAAAAAGCGAAACGTTTGTACTGTGCTAAAATCTTGGCGTTACCAAGTGGAAATATACGTAATTTGAATAGACACATGAAAAATAAGCATCCAACCGTACCCCTTGTCATGGTAAGACAGACAACAGTAGCAGAAAATCAACAACAAATTACTGCGGATGCAGAAGACCGTCAAACCCATGACGTGGTCGAGCTCAACGTACCTAGCTGCAGCACATCGATATCGAGGTCAGAGCAAGCAGCGCCAGCACCACTGGTACTGCCGTATTCTAGTAGGACTATGAAAGACTTTGTAGAAAGCAATATGCCCATACCTACCTGGCGCGCTGAAAAACTTGATGAGCAATTAATGATCATGATTGCACGTGAGTATCACCCATTAAGATCAGTGGAAGATGTCGAATTCAGGAAATTCATCTTCCTAATATGTCCTGGATATTCCCTGCCTACGCGAAAAACATTGAGTGAGAGTTTGCTGCCTAGACTGTATACGAAAACTCTAGAGATGGCCAAATCAAAAGTGGAAGCTGTCGTGGCGGTATGGTATATGTATGGTATGGGTATGGTATGGGTATGTCTATTCACATTACGTATATTTCCACTTGGCGTTACCAAGTGGAAATATACGTAATTTGAATAGACACATGAAAAATAAGCATCCAACCGTACCCCTTGTTATGGTAAGACAGACAACAGTAGCAGAAAATCAACAACAAATTACTGCGGATGCAGAAGACCGTCAAACCCATGATGTGGTCGAGCTCAACTTACCTAGCTGCAGCACATCGATATCGAGGTCAGAGCAAGCAGCGCCAGCACCACTGGTACTGCCGTATTCTAGTAGGACTATGAAAGACTTTGTAGAAAGCAATACGCCCATACCTACCTGGCGCGCTGAAAAACTTGATGAGCAATTAATGATCATGATTGCACGTGAGTATCACCCATTAAGATCAGTGGAAGATGTCGAATTCAGGAAATTCATCTTCCTAATATGTCCTGGATATTCCCTGCCTACGCGAAAAACATTGAGTGAGAGTTTACTGCCTAGACTGTATACGAAAACTCTAGAGATGGCCAAATCAAAAGTGGAAGCTGTCGTGGCGGTATGGTATATGTATGGTATGGGTATGGTATGGGTATGTCTATTCACATTACGTATATTTCCACTTGGCGTTACCAAGTGGAAATATACGTAATTTGAATAGACACATGAAAAATAAGCATCCAACCGTACCCCTTGTTATGGTAAGACAGACAACAGTAGCAGAAAATCAACAACAAATTACTGCGGATGCAGAAGACCGTCAAACCCATGATGTGGTCGAGCTCAACTTACCTAGCTGCAGCACATCGATATCGAGGTCAGAGCAAGCAGCGCCAGCACCACTGGTACTGCCGTATTCTAGTAGGACTATGAAAGACTTTGTAGAAAGCAATACGCCCATACCTACCTGGCGCGCTGAAAAACTTGATGAGCAATTAATGATCATGATTGCACGTGAGTATCACCCATTAAGATCAGTGGAAGATGTCGAATTCAGGAAATTCATCTTCCTAATATGTCCTGGATATTCCCTGCCTACGCGAAAAACATTGAGTGAGAGTTTGCTGCCTAGACTGTATACGAAAACTCTAGAGATGGCCAAATCAAAAGTGGAAGGGGTCGTGGCGGTATGGTATATGTATGGTATGGGTATGGTATGGGTATGTCTATTCACATTACGTATATTTCCACTTGGCGTTACCAAGTGGAAATATACGTAATTTGAATAGACACATGAGAAAATAAGCATCCAACCGTACCCCTTGTTATGGTAAGACAGACAACAGTAGCAGAAAATCAACAACAAATTACTGCGGATGCAGAAGACCGTCAAACCCATGATGTGGTCGAGCTCAACTTACCTAGCTGCAGCACATCGATATCGAGGTCAGAGCAAGCAGCGCCAGCACCACTGGTACTGCCGTATTCTAGTAGGACTATGAAAGACTTTGTAGAAAGCAATACGCCCATACCTACCTGGCGCGCTGAAAAACTTGATGAGCAATTAATGATCATGATTGCACGTGAGTATCACCCATTAAGATCAGTGGAAGATGTCGAATTCAGGAAATTCATCTTCCTAATATGTCCTGGATATTCCCTGCCTACGCGAAAAACATTGAGTGAGAGTTTGCTGCCTAGACTGTATACGAAAACTCTAGAGATGGCCAAATCAAAAGTGGAAGGGGTCGTGGCGGTATGTCTGGCCACCGATAGGTGGACTTCATTAAACAATGACAGCTTCATAGCGGTGATGGGGTAGGTACTTTTTAGTGGCCTCAGAAAACGGATTAAAAATGGAATCCATTCTGTTGGGTTGTACAATGACCGTCATACAGCCACCAACCTGTGCGCGTTTTTGCAAAATTTGATCAGAGAGTGGAAAATTCCTCATAAAATTACGGCGATTGCATCTGATAACGCAGCAAATATATCTGCAGCATTGAGAGAGGGTGATTGGCGGCAAATAGCGTGTTTTGCACATAGCATTAATTTATGTGTGCAAACAGCGATCACACATATTTCTGCCACAGTTGCTAAAGTGAAGTCCGTCGTGGAATTTTTCAAACGAAGCTTACATGCACAAGCAAAGCTGATGGACATCCAAAATCAGATGGGTTTTCCCCCCTTAAAATTAAAGCAAGACGTGGCTACCAGGTGGAATTCCACATTTGATATGATGTCCCGTCTCATACGCGTCAAAGATGCAGTCATATCGACAATAGCTTTGCTCCGGAGCGACTTGTCGCTTAGTGACACGGATTGGTCCATCATAGAAGGCGCTGTGCCAATACATCAAATATTTTCGGATGTCACGTGCGAAATCAGCGCCGAAAAAAATGTGACTTTGTCTAAAGTAATACCTCTCTACAAGTTAATGGCTTAACATACCCAATCAAGACTAAGAGAGCCTATCAACGTCGAAGAAATAAGGTCGATGCTGCAGAGACTAGATCAAGAGCTCGATAAAAGATTTGCATTTTTAGAGTCTCATGTCCTTTATACTGAGGCGACTAAAATGGACCCGCGATTTAAGAGAAGAGCATTTAAGTAGCAACATAATTTTGAAAGAGCCCTCAACAGCATGAAGATGAAAGTGGGAAAATCCCCCCAAACGGCTACTGAACCGGAGGCTGAATCTGTACCAGTAGCAGTACCGTCGTCTACAACATCCTCGATCTGGGACACTTTCGACAGAGAAGTCGCCCAATTGACGCCAGCAAACTCGACCGCTGCTGGCATAATTGAGGTAGACAAATACATGACCGAACCCATCCTGGCTCGCACCAAAGACCCCTTGATGTGGTGGCATGAGAGACGGCATGTGTACCCCCTGTTGTACAACTATGTCCTCAAGCGACTTCACTTAGTCGCCACTTCCGTGCCCTGTGAGATAATATTTTCGAAAGCGGGGTACTCACTAAATGAAAGACGCACTAGGTTAAAGTCGAAAAAACTTTCTCAATTGCTGTTCATTAGCAGTAATGTAAATAACAAAATGTAAATACTGTAATAAAAAAATGTAAATTACAAAATTTAAATATCAAAATGTAAATTCTGTACATATTCAAATCATGTACATACGCTGATTTTTCAATACGCCATCCTAGTGAACCAAAACTGCCTTCTTTATTATATATATTTTTGTAAATCTAGGTTGGCAGTCCTAAGCCTGTAAAGTATGAAGGAAAATCAGTGTATCTCTTACTAAATATAAGTCTACCTTAGCTATAGATAATTTAGGGCGTCTTGCAGAACATGCCTAAATCTAGATTTATCATTAAACTCAATTTATCAACGGGCAAAATTTATGAAATATGTTTAACCCTAATCTAGATTTAGGCGCGTTCTGCAAGCCGCCCTTAGGATAAAGAATGACGGTCGATAGAAGAACGTGATGTTTTGATAAATTATTCTTTTTCGATCAGTGTAGTATTTGGAACTTAAAGATATAAAGATGTATAGGGATTAGGGATCAAGAAAGACGGTAGAAGAACGGAATGTATTGTTAAAGATTTAAAGATGTATAAGAGTGATTTAAATCTTTTACCAAAAAGATGTATAAATCCCTGATCTTTGAAAAGATTTATATTGCGCATGTCTACTACCCTGTCAAATTCCCGGCTTTTCGGCGTAGGCGCATCCTACCTACTCTACTACCTACCTTTCCAGTCTCGACCAATCACATCGCCAAATCTCATTCAAGACTACGCCCCTATGTCATCTCATTGGCCCATGTACCCATGGTGCTATCAGGATTATTATTTTAACAAGCATAATAGTTAGCCTATTCAGTTCTTTCCATGCCTAGATCCACCCTAAGAAATAGAACGATACTGACGATACTGATACATGAACTTTTCGCCACCGCCTATAAGATGTTGTTAATATTAGGTTTTCGCTATATACTTTATTTGGTTCTTTACGTCACACACTTGCCCAAAGTGGGTGATAAAATAATTAGCAACCAAGATTAAATATATCAGGATCTCATTTTAGTATGTTACCTAAAAACAATGATTCAGTGAATGATTATGAGCCTAATCTAACCTATCAGATCTCAATTAATTTCAACGACCCGAATGGCCGAGTCGGCATTGCGAAGCCAAGGGTCCCAGGTTCGAGTCTCGGTGGGGGCAAATATTTGTTTGATGAAAATGGATGTTTGTACCCTAGTGATGGCTGTTTATCTATCTTAGTATAGTATTTATAAGTATGTGTATCGTTGTCTAGTAACCAAGATACAGGGAATCCTAGTTTGAGCTAGATCAATGTGTGTAAATAGTGCCCAAGGCATTATTATTATTATTAATTAATTTAAAAGATGTCATACGGCATTCATTCAGTGGGGTTCCAACAATGCCATCGCTCCCTGGCTTTATTTAGACAACAAGGTCTTAAAATAATAAAACATCCGCGCCGTACCGGCCTTTTTACATAGTCATCATTGAATTATTGCAGGACAGAGTATTGTAAAAAATAACAAATTGCAAGTTAAGACTTACTTACCCAGAACTTTGTATTTCTTGCCATGGTGCAAGTAATTGGCCAGAAGATAAATGATCTTTATTTTATTATCTCGAATGATCATAAGAGTGACTTTGTGATAGACTAAATTACCTACTTCCTAACGAGCCATACATAGAACTGAGTTTTGGCTAAATGGTTCTGGTCATTGTTTCTTTTAAGTCTAACAAAACTAATCGGTGCACATTTGTTTACAGTCAGATTTTATAACTTTATTACTTAAGTTATTCCCAAAACTCCAACAAACCGATACGAACTACCTTTCTTGATGTTATGATAATTTTGTAGGATTTAGTTAAACAGTGCATGTTGGGATCGTCACATCGTGATTTACTTTAAATGCATTTTGCGCAGACTTTTAAATTACCAGGCTTTATTTTTTTTTATTTATTTATTATATTAGGTACACAAAACAGCACTAGAGATAATACATCAAATTACAGCAACAAAACAAGTACAAAAGGGGCTGTCTCCAGCGCCAAAAGTATGTGTACACAGCATGGTGTAAGGTAAATCTAGAACTAACTAAACAAAAACTACATACAATGGAAAGATTACCTACTTAACTATTGGAAAAACTTAATTTATCTTAAAAACTTAATAATCTACACTTAAGAGATGAAATCGAACTAAAAAAACTAAATAAAAAACAATTTAAAAACATAAATAAATGATGATCGATATCTGGTACAATCAATGATTTATCATACCTGCTTAAGGATTTTGCGCATTTGATATTTAAAGCAAGGCAACGAGACGTAGTAGATGTCAGGAACATCATCTTCGGTGGCCACAACTTCATTGTAGCGATGACACATTCGAAGCATGGGGTTATTAGCGCTGATGTTCGACCTGCATGTTGGGATGAAGAAAGGACGCGGTATTCTGACTGACCTGCTTGGTACTTGAAAGTTGATTTCTGAGAGAGTAGAAGTTACTATTGCTCCATTTATTATTTTATGAAGATGGATCAGATCCTGGAGTCTACGACGCGACTCTAAGGATTCCAGTGAGAAACGTTCGCATCTGTTATCGTAAGACTTGACCGCGCGACGAAGACCGAGACGCGTGCAGAGCATGCGTAGGAAGCGCTTCTGGACTGACTCAACATGATCGATGTGGGTTTTGTAAAATGGTGACCAAATGACAGACGCATATTCCAATCTGGAGCGGACAAGGGCATTATACAACAGAATGAGACTCTCTGATTTCTTAAAGGACTTAGTTACTCTTGAAATGAATCCAAGAAGTTGGTTACATTTTTTTACTAGGGCTGAGCAGTGTTGATTAAGACTTAGTTTGTCGTCGAAAATAACGCCTATGTCACGGGCTTCGTGTTTTCTTTGCAGCGTTACATCCCCTATGGACATCGGACTATCGGACAGGACAGGATTGTGGTTACGGGTCATCGTAATTACGAAGCACTTGTCAGCAGCCAAAAACATGCGATTGTCTGCGCACCAGTGGGACAGTGTGTTCAAGTCTTCCTGAAGGGTTGTGCAGTCGCGTTGTGAACGGACACGTGTAAAGACTTTGAGGTCGTCAGCGTATAACAAGCAAGGACTATTGAATTTTATCACCAGGTCATTGATAAAAATTATGAAGAATAAAGGCCCTAGTAGAGATTTTTTTTCTTTTTATGATATTGTTCTTGTTTGTCTTTTAGCTTAATGATTAAATTACGTAATTGTCGTTATGTAGGTAGGGAGACTAGACACCATTATTTGGGTTTATGTAACAAAACAAGTATCTGAAATTCGTATGACTACAAATAATTACGTTATTTCCTTCTCACTCTTGAAATACCTAAATACTTATAAATCTATCTAACAAACTAAATATCTTTTGATTGTGGCTATTTAGATCTTTCTTTTCTTGACCGTCTATCATGTTGGTTGGCCTACCTACCTAACTTTACATTAAATGACAAAAATATTCTAAATCCATATAGCATGTAGATTGACGTGGTTACTTGGTCATTTACAAAACACACACATACAAATTTACTCTACAAGAAGCTGACATTACTATAAGAACACTCTACTAGATTCTACACGGCCTAAGGTTTATTAGCAGTCCTTTTATGAAACGCCTCCGATTCAGAAGTTCAATCATCTTTACTGCATTTGAATTCGAACGAACTTGTGCTTTCCATTTTCCAAAGGCTGTCACTGCTTTGAGTACTATCTGGTTCATACCTTTGTCGTCAGCACATAGTGCCTAGACTTCTTCTTACTCATGGACTAGAGAACTACTCGCATACCTCGATTAAAAGATGTATTTGTACAATTTGAATTGATTTGACATTATAGTACAGACCCTGGTCGCATCATTCAGGGACGCTCATCGCCCCTGTTTAGAGTGAAGTTTACTTCGCTGTAGAATGCCTGTGGATGGCCTGAAATCCGTTAGAATCAAACCTACACACACGCTACATTATCAATCTAGTGACTTAAGTAGTTACGCTGAATTAACATGTTTTAAAACTAATTTATATAAAAAATATCTGGATGAACATCCACGTGGTTACGGAATAAAACTTAAGAGACGTGTCTCTCAAGATAACCTCAATACCGAGTATGTGCAAATAAAAATATCTCGTAACCGATCAACAAACAATGTTGGACTGATGGATGAGAGAAATCACAATATCAAATAATATAAAAATATATCCTTAATAGTCTTTATGTAGTTGATTGGCAGGGAAACTAACTCGAGAGGGATTTGAGTAGATTAAGACGGTCTCTAGGTGCTGGTGTATTCAGTTGGCTAATTCCGGGTCTTCAGCAGTCTTAAATATTGCAGTCACGTAGATTGTATATGGGAATGTGTGGGAGGAGGATGGCCCCAAAACAGGTGAAAGATAACGCCAAAAGCTTACTAATGAACACATAGTTAACCCTATGTTTTCTTATAAATTGTGTTTACAATTTTGAGTGGTTGTAAACACTTTTCATAAAAATTAAGCTTATTTTGCTTAGCTAAATCTAATTTCATCTGTCTTGAGTCCGTAGAACTCGGTTGACCTCCACTGGTGTTGGGCGGGGTTGTGTGGAGGGCCCATGTACCTTCTGGCCGTGAGCTATAGCACAAACCCTCCTTAACACTGGCTGTCAAAAAAAAATTTATATTTTAATATGATTTAGTGTAATTCTGAGCCCAATTTAGTGTTATTTTAGGATTATAGTGTAATGTTAAGTATTTCTATTGTTTGCAGTGTGTTTTAGTGACGTTTACTAGTGTCTCGAAACATGTTAAATTTGTGACCGTTGCAGGTTATAAATTTAAAAGTATTTGTTATTTCCGTACACTTTCAGCGCTTATTGTTACCTTATTGTTAAATTATTATATTTAACAACGTTTAAAATATATCTCATAGCAATTAGTGATGTGCAAACGCTGAAAAACGTTACTATTCCACGTAAGTAATTTCGCATTGTTTTGGTGTGCAATTCCATGATTCTTATCTCAACTGTAACCATGATGACCCGCCGAGCTGCTGCTGTCGCCTCCCGACAGCAGGAAAATGACAAACTCAAAGTTACCTTACTAGAATTAAAAAAATCAAAGGAAATGGTCACCGAATTACTCTGTGAAAGGGAGGAAAATGAGAAAGAGCTATTATCAGTACTTGAAAGTAGAGATAAGCTAAAGAAACAATTATGTGTATTAGAACAAGAATGTAGTGATGTAATTGTTGAGCGGGACAAGCTGCAGGTCACCGTAGATAGCTTCACTGTATGTAGTGCAGAGTACGAGCAAGCCCTGAAATCGATTGATTCCCTGGAGAAAGCATTGTTCGATGCCCATGAACAAATACATGCACTCCAGGAGGAGAAGGAAAACACCGCAGCGTTGCAGACCCAGAGCCTCTACAGTGAAGTCGTAGGGATCAGCCCGCAGCTGGTTACTGTTGCAACTGGAAGCCTTGATGATGTCATTGATTTAACTAATGACACATTGCCCACATCAAGGTTATTAAGTTGCAGCAATAACAAACTAGGTAAAATAAATAGTTATATACGGAAAACTCAGAAATTAATAAAACATAATAAATTGTGTACTAAAAACTTAAAAGTAAGCAAGAAAAATGTAAACTTATTACATGATTTGAATATGTGTGTATTAGAATTAGAAAGTACTAAGTTGATGTATGAAACTGACACACAAAACTTACATTTGAAAATCCAAAGCTTGGAGGATTCATTGAGATCACTAAACAGTGCATATTTGAACTCTGAGAAAGTTATAAATGAATACTCATTGGCTATGGATGATTTAATTCAAGAAATGAACCATAATTGTGAGCGTTTTGAGTCGCTGACCAACAACCATACTTGTTGCTGTGAGCAGAAAGGTGGTTGTTTGACAGCGGGCAACTCTCCGGGCTTGTGTGACAGTTTACCAACACAAGGTGTTACTGATAATAGTTCTGCCAAGTCTGATATGACCACAACACCTGATATTATAATGTACTGTGATGAGATTGGAAGTGGCATGGGCTCAGCACTCCACTCATACTCTAAGGGACATAGTGTTATTAGTAATTGCTCACCTTTTAGCACTGTAGATAATATTATAAATCAAATTTTGAATGACAGCACTATCACAGCCAGTGCCACACTGATAATTTTCATGGGCAATAGGGGAGATGTGAACAAAAATAATTTAATAAAATTTTATGAAACATTGAATGGTCTTAGTGTGAAAAAAATTATATTGTTCACATTTCCCTACTGCAACCAATTGACACAAAATGAAAATGTATATAGACATAATATGAATATAACTATGTACAATTTATGTACATATAATAATAAGTTTGATATTATTGACACTAACAATTATGTTAGTAATTAATTTACTATGACTAAAGGTACATTTTACCTTTCAAATTATTGTAAACGACAAATAGCTATGTCACTATTATATTTATATGACATTACAGCCAAAAATTTGGCTTCTAACTCTGCTTTTACTGAGCAGCCTAATATGAATCTGGTATCAGACCAGAATAACAGGATGCATTTAAATTAGTTCATAGGACAACAGAGGACCCAGGCTCTGGCAACATATGTTCTAGTATATTAGAAAACCCTAAGAATAAGGGAAGCTCACATGCTAAGTATATAAGCCTGGTTCATCAGAATATTCAATGTATTAGAGGCAAAGATCTACAAATAGAGTTATTTTTAAATTGTAATAAAATTGACATTTTGTGCATAACAGAGCACTGGTTAACTATTAATGAAATTATGTTTAGCTTTAAAGATCACCAGGTTGGTAGTTCGTTCACCAGACTTAATTCAATACATGGTGGGGCATTAATCATACTAAACAATCGTATGAAATTCAAGGAACGTAAGGACATTGTTTCCTTATCTGTTGAACGAACTATAGAACTTGCAGCTGTGGAATTAGAACAGTTCATCGTTATATGTGTCTATAGGCCACCCTTGAGCGACTTTGAAATGTTCGAGAAAATAATGGAATCCGTCCTAACTATTTCATCACACAGTACGAAACGATTAATTATATGTGGTGACTTTAATGTTAATCTGTTAGAAAGAACTACTCTCAGCGTTAGATTAATAAATCTTTTCTCATCATTTAGGCTTAGCCATTTATTTATGGAGCCAACAAGAGTGACTGCTACTAGTGCTACATGCATTGACAACATTTTTACTGATGTTATTCCAATCAGTAAAAGTGTTATCAGTGAATTGGATTCAGATCATTTAGGTCAATTATTTCAATTTGATTATATTAGAGAACCTGTCATTAAAAAGAAAATTTCGTTTGTGCCAATAACTGCTGACCGGTTAGAAAGAATGAGATACTCTTTAGCCCAGGAACTACCGTTTTTGGCTGCTGAACAGTCTCCTAATATAATGTATAACTTATTCTTTGAAACCTTTATGAAACAGTACAGCGCGATATTCACTTCAAAATCAGTTGTGGTTAGTGGTTCAAACAACTTTAGTACGTGGGCTACTGCAGAGTTGCATAAACGCAGGCAAGCATTGTATGCATTGTATGAGGAACGACGGTTCAACATGAGTGACGAATTTAAAGAACAAGTCAAACAGTTCTCCAAACAATTTAAATTAGACTGTCATACAGCTAAACGTAATTTTCTGAGTAGTGAAATTAAGAATAGTTCCGATGTTATAAAAACGACTTGGAAAATAATTAATGAGGAGGCCGGTCGTAGTAAAAAAGCGAGTCACGATTACGAACTAAAAATAATGGACAGTTTACGAGTTCTAGCTTAGAAGTTGCAACTGAATTTGAATCGTTTTTTACTAATGCACCGGCTTCCACGACTAAGTATTTAAATTCGTCACCTTTGTCTGCTGTTGCAATATTAAAAGATAATGTCTCAGAGTGTGCTTCATACTTGAATTTTAAGCACGTCACAAGTTCAGATGTCGTAAAGGCATTTAAATTGATAAATGTTAAGAAAACGAATGATCTTTGGGGACTCTCTGTTCACGTCGTTAAATCCCTGATCGAATTAATTGCACCTGACCTAGCGGTCATTTTCAACAATTGTATAGACTGCGGTGAATTTCCTGATTTAATGAAACAAAGTAAGATAATTCCCCTCTTCAAAGCAGGTAGTACTCAAGACCCCACCAATTTCAGACCTATATCAATACTACCAACTTTTAGTAAAATTTTTGAGAAATTAATCTTATCACAGCTATTACATCATTTTGAATCAAATAAGCTAATGCATAACCAACAGTTTGGATTCACTCGCGGTCTTTCAACAACAGATGCCGGAATTCAGTTCATTGAAAGTATTTTTGATGCCTGGGAAGAGTCACAAGATGCCCTAGGCATTTTTTGTGACTTATCTAAGGCTTTTGATTGCGTTTGTCATGAAACATTGATCAGGAAATTACATCATTATGGAGTTAGAGACACGTCATTGAATTTGTTAAAATCTTATCTGAACGGAAGAATACAAAGGGTAGACGTAAACGGAGAACGATCACCAGGATCATTGGTTTCTTTGGGCGTGCCACAGGGCTCAATATTGGGACCCTTCCTATTCCTCATCTATATAAACGACTTACCCTATCTAGGAAGGGACTGTCATGATATGGTACTGTTTGCTGATGACACCTCACTTATTTTTAAAACAAAGCGAAACCAACACGCTACTGATGATCACGTGAACAATACCATATCAAGAGTGGTAAATTGGTTTAATGTTAATAATTTGCTATTAAATGAGAAAAAGACTAAATGTGTTAAGTTTCTTACTACTAACGTTAAAAATAATCAGACATGTATAACAATTAAAAATGAGGAATTGGAATTGGTAACCAGCACAGTGTTTCTAGGTATAACGTTGGATTCCAAACTCCAATGGGGTCCACATATTGATAAGCTATCGAACAGACTGAGCTCTGCAGCTTTTGCATGCAGGAAAATCCGTCACTTGACAGATTTAAAAACAGCCAGATTAGTTTATTTTAGTTATTTTCATAGTATTATGTCCTACGGTATTCTGCTCTGGGGCAGTGCTGCTGACATAAATACTATTTTTGTGCTGCAGAAGCGGGCTGTTCGTGCGATTTATAAAATGAATAATAGAGATTCTCTTAGAAATAAGTTTAAAGAAGTAAATATATTGACAGTCCATAGTCAATATATTTACGAGAATATTATGTATGTCCATAAGAACATTGTTAACTTTCGAAGAAACTGTGATATACATAACTTTAATACTAGAAACAAGGACAAACTTGCAGTGCCCACTACTCGGCTCCATAAAATAAAAAACTCGTTCAAGGGTAATTGTGTAAGATTTTACAATAAACTCCCAAGCACTTTGACAGATCTATCAATTAATAAGTTCAAGAAATTTATCAAGCAAAGGCTTATTTCTAAAGCTTACTACAGTATTAAAGAGTACATAGACGATAAAAATGCTTGGGACTGAATTGTTCTAATTAATTGTGAGCATCCTCACTGCCAGAGTTTCTTTTACTGGACACTTGGAGGCCTTTTACACCTCCAAAGATTAATTTAATTATACAACTCTTGACTGTGGGGACCATTTACATCTCCTATTATCATTGTATTATTGACTAAAGAGACTATACATCTCTGTTATTTATATTTTAATTATTTTATTATGACATTTGAGACTCTTTACATCAGAAACAATAATTAAGTACTTTTTTTTTCTGATAATAATAATAAATAATACCAAATGTTCTGTAAAAAATGAAATGAAATGACATGTGGAAGTGCCCTTGTGGCCTATTTACAGAATAAACGTTTTGAGTTTGAGTTTGAGTTTATTAACACATGTAATCGAAATGTCTTTTAAATGTTTTTTTTTACTTGGAATTTATTCTAATAAGCACGGACTCGATGTTTATCAATATTTTTATGTCACGTATATTCATCACTGACTGAGGAACCTCTTGACGATACTGTTTAACCAAAACTACTCTAAAAAGAACTTTAGGTTATTACTATCACAACGTCTACAGTCCTACCCATATACGATCAACCACTACTTTGGCCAAATCATCTAAATAAGATATTCGCAATCGTTGGTAATTGAATCTTTCCAATTGGAGAAATATTCCAATAAAAAAATATGTAAGGGTTTAATTCCGTCTGACATTAAATCAATGGTTAGTTGGTTATATCTTTAAATTTACTTTTCAAAGAATCGTTTGGGAAACTCGTAAGGTTCATTCATTATATTTCAAAATAGAGAGGGCGGGGGGGGGGTTGTTACAACATCATAATTGTTTAAGGGAATTGACCGCATGTGAAGATATCATGATGTGAAGGCCGCATGAAAGTACACCCTTTCTAATCATCGCTGACTTGATAATACTCCTGCCACCAGGGTAACTGTCGATTGCATGTTCTGATTGCTGAAATAATGAGACATAATTAAATGTTGGTTTGCATTAAAAATTAATGGTTTTGCCACCAAAAGGCTTTGAAATAAAGGGATCCCCGGCTGTGAGGGCCACAAAGGTACAATGAATATTCCCTTGGCGTTATCAGTTATAATCTTGCGCAGAGCTTTAAGAATCATTGGCGTAAAAATATAAACTTGCACAGGATATAGTAGTTGTCTTTTTTATTTTATTTTTAATTCATGTATGTATAATATTAATGTCAACAATAAAATCTTTATAATAGTCTTTTAAAGGAGATTTTTCACCATAGTATTGAGCCCCGGCTAAGGCAATGTAAACCTATTACAAATCGACTTTAAAAATTGCTTAACAAATTCTTGGTATCAATTTCCCTGTACTTTCATTAGTTTCCATGTAGAAAATGTTTTAATTATGCATTAATTGCAACACTAACGAAATGGCGATGCATGAAAAAGCAGCACAGTTGTCACAAGATGACACTCTTGTCAGGAAGTTACGCCATTATGGTGTAAAAGATCAGGCACTTGGCCTTCTGGAGTCATATCTAACAGATAGGGTTCAGATGGTCGATGTTAATGGGAAAAGATCACCTGGGTCTTCAATAAGTATGGGCGTACCGCAAGGTTCAATTCTTGGTCCTTTCTTGTTTTTAGTATATATTAATGATTTACCTTACCTTTTTAAAGCAAAACATGGGTTAGTATTGTTTGCCGATGATACTTCTTTGATATTTAAAGTCAAAAGACAGCAATCAAATTATGACGAGGTAAACAATGCTATCTCTAGTATAGTGAACTGGTTTACTGTTAACAATTTATTACTTAATGAAAAGAAAACTAAATGTATTAAATTCGTGTTACCCAATGTGAACCCGGTAACTACAGACATATTTATAAAAGGACAGAGATTGGACCTTGTGCAGTCGACTGTCTTTTTGGGCATTACTTTAGACGCCAAACTACAATGGGATCCTCATATAAATAAATTGTCGAACAGACTGAGTTCGGCAGCGTTCGCAGTTAAAAAAATTAGAGCTCTTACCGACGTAGACACCGCTAGACTAGTCTACTTTAGTTACTTTCATAGTCTAATGACCTATGGTATTTTATTGTGGGGTCACGCTGCAAATGGTAATAGTATATTTATTCTGCAGAAACGGGCTGTTCGTGCAATTTATAGATTAGGGCCTAGAGTGTCACTGAGGGAAAAGTTTAAAGAAATCAATATTCTGACATTTGTGTCTCAATATATCTATGACAATCTTGTGTATGTAAAAAGAAATATAACTAATTTTCAGAAGTACAGTGATATACACAATTATAATACTAGAAATAAAGACAAGTTGGTTGCTTATGTAAGCCGACTACATAAAATTAGTAATTCTTTTAGAGGCAATTGTATACGCTATTACAATAAGGTCCCTACTGATATTAAAAACTTACCTTTAGACAAGTTTAAAATAATAATAAAACAGAAATTGTATAAAAAAAGGTTACTACAGGATATCTGATTACTTAGAGGACAGATGTCCATGGGAATAGATTGTTTGAGTAACAGGCTGTTTCGATATATAATTAGCATTCATTTTGTAATTTGACAATATTTTATTTAAAAAAGGAAACGCAAAAGATGCGACGACTGTGGAGTTTCTTCGGTGAGCTCTTCTCCACAGATTCCGCCATTGTGTTAGTGAACTCACCCAAAAAAATGTAATGACGGATCTAAGTGATGTAACAACATCCTATGGAAATAAATGATTTTTGATTTTGATTTTGATTTTAAGAGAAAGTACATTTTGCCAAAACACAGGAACCGAAAAGTGCATAGAAAAATATGATTTGAAACGGGCTTGACAAATAAAAAATATGTCATTTTTTCTTCTTTCTTTCTTTCATTAGCAACTCTATACGGAATAACTAACTTTTGTAATATTGTCAAGTTCCATTATCAGATTATTTAGAACATTAACATACAGAAATCACGAAATTGCCATGTCAAGTCATCTCTTATAATCTCATTCGGAGAAAAAACAGTTTCTAGTAATATGGTGCACATGGTTTTGGCCAAAAATTAAACAACTCCTCTAAGAACGAATAAAAACCTGATGAACGCTTCGAACACCCTAAATCTAAATTCTAGTCTGGTAACACTGAGATCGGCAAATGCAGCGACGCGCTACGCGCTACATTCGTTTCGTGAATGTCTTGCGTTACAGATGCTTTTTTATGTGCGTTTGTTTCTACGATTCAACAACTTGGCTTTCATTTGTGAATTTCCGATTTCTTTGTGATTTTGACCGTGTTTATATCCGGGTATACGACTACTATTTGCAAAGTTTTAAGGACCCCGAATTTGCTTTTGACTGGATTCGAACTTAATTTCTACGAGGTAAGTCAAGTCACACTATCCAAAAATATATTTAATGCGGTAGTTAAATATTTCACATCGTAAGAGTAGCAAACATACAAGAAAATTGTGTTAGCCACATCTCTTTGATAAAAAGGGCAACCAAGAGCAATGTTGTACAGTCCGACAAATTTACGTTCGCGACTAGATTTGTAGTATTTTTTTTAGAGTACAATGCGTCTTACAGTAGTTTTCAAAGTAATACGAAGAAGGCTTAACTATACCAAGATCGGAACCTGGGAAAAGATTGATATTATTTCAGCACACACATTTGAGGTTCCAATGATCAATTAACATAAAATATTGTTAGAAAATACTTGCATTAGGATAAAGAAATATTTCGATTTCACACTTTCATACAAAATCTACTTTTTTGTATTTTCAGAGGTTCACTATGAGCTACCCTGAACCTTCTCAAGTGAAGGATCTGGTCCCAACGACTAGATTACCTCAAGTTAAGGGGGCAGGCTCAACGCCTGCGTCATCTCATTTGAGGAATCCTGACCCAAGTAATGAGCCATCTCAACCGAGAAAACGAAATAGGATATCGGACCCACCTTCATTTTTGTTCTGTTCTGTGATGGGGTAGCCCCCTGTCACGCAAAACGGAGTCTTGAATAACTGGCTCAAAGTCTGCAGAATTATGTCTCTGCCACCCCGTATAGAACAAGGCGTGACGTTAGGACACTAAATTGTTGTTGTCTCCTATGAAAAAAGGTCGGTGTCTTCTCATCTCACTGAGAATGAAAAGACCATTGTAAACAAAGTTTACAAATATGTAAATAAAACAATGGTATCCTATCCTTTATTTTTTAATAGATATGTATTATATTTCTTAAGTTTATTTATGACGAAGCGTTTGGCTGATTAATGTCATTGTTTTTTATTGTAGTAATAGGTACAAGACCTTAGACTGTCTCCTTCAATTTATGTACATAATAAAGACATTTTTATCCATATAATACTGAAGTAATATAAACAACAGCCGAAATAATCGGAACTTCGAAAAAACCATCCAAAGAGTCATTAATGAAAAGAAAAATCGATGGTCGATGATACCAGAGGGAGGACATCTATCATAAATAATTTAAACGATTTCACGCTATCCGTGATAAGGAGGAAAGTACACCAATTCTTCCATGATTAAGAATTGCCAAGTGTGGATAAAATTTTAAGGGCGGTCAATGATGATCCACAATGTACAAAATTTAAAAAACTTGTATTCAAAATATTCTAAAACGTCCAGAAAGAGCGTGTTGCTGGATAGGCCCGAATTGATTATATGGAGAAGAAACTATCTTGAACAAAATTGATGCAACATATTGGAAAAACTGCATTAACCAAGCGATCAAAGAAGAAAATAAAATGTTGAGATATAGGCTGATAGACGAAGCAAATGACACCTTAACACCACATTTTATTATTTTTGAGTCAGAAGATTCATCTAGCGACAATGATGACAACGAGAGTTAGTATGGTTTGCCGAAATACGTTTCGTGGAGGGCTTCGACAGCACAGATATAATTTATATTACGTAACTCAAAAGCAAGTGTCATGTCAAATCATCAGATTTCAATCAGATCAATTAAGTGTCCTAACGTCACGCCTTGTTCCATACGGGGTGGCAGAGACATAATTCTGGCCACTTTGAGCCAGTTATTCAAGACTCCGTTTTGCGTGACAGGGGGCTACCCCATCACAAAACAGAACAAAAATGAAGGTGGGTCCGACATCCTTTTTCGTTTTCTCGGTTGAGATGGCTCATTACTTGGGTCAGGATTCCTCAAATGACATGACCCAGGCGTTGAGCCTGCTTCCTTAACTTGAGGTGATCTAGGCGTTGGGACCAGATCCTTCACTTGAGAAGGTTCAGGGTAGCTCATAGTGAACCTCTGAAAATACAAAAAAGTAGATTTTGTATGAAAGTGTGAAATCGAAATATTTCTTTATCCTAATGCAAGTATTTTCTAACAATATTTTATGTTAATTGATCATTGAAACCTCAAATGTGTGTGCTGAAATAATATCAATCTTGTCCGAGGTTCCGATCTTGGTATAGTTAAGCCTTCTTCGTATTACTTTGAAACGCTGTAAGACGCACTGTACTCTAAAAAAAATACTACAAATCTAGTCGCGAACGTAACTTTGTCGGACTGTACAACATTGCTCTTGGTTGCCCTTTTTATCAAAGAGATGTGGCTAACACAAATTTCTTGTATGTTTGCTACTCTTACGATGTGAAATATTTAACTACCGCATTACATATATTTTTGGATAGTGTGCCTTGACTTACCTCGTAGAAATTAAGTTCGAATAGGAATCCAGTCAAAAGCAAATTCGGGGTCCTTAAAACTTTGCAAATAGTAGTCGTATACCCGGATATAAACGCGTTCAAAATCACAAAGAAATCGGAAATCCACAAATAAAAGCCAAGTTGCCAAAAAGAAACAATGACATATTTTTTTATTTGTCAAGCCCGTTTCAAATCAGATTTTTCTATGCACTTTTCGGTTCCTGTGTTTTGGCAAAATCTACTTTGTCTTGTGACAACTGTGCTGCCTTTTCATGCATCGCCATTTCGTTAGTGTTCCAATTAATGCATAATTAAATCATTTTCTACATAGAAACTAATGAAAGTACAGGAAAATTGATACCAAGAAGTTGTTAAGCAATTTTTAAAGTCGATTTGTAATAGGTTTACATTGCCTTAGCCGGGGCTCAATACTATCGTGAAAAAACTCCTTTAATAGACTATTATAAAGATTTTATTGGTGACATTATTATTATACATATATGAATTAACAATAAAATAAAAACACAAAAAGAGACAACTACGTGAATAAACCACCCCGGGACATTGCCGAGGCTAAGGTTCCCATGACGCTTGCAGCA
Organism: Argyresthia goedartella; assembly: GCA_949825045.1. Lineage (NCBI taxonomy): Eukaryota > Metazoa > Arthropoda > Insecta > Lepidoptera > Argyresthiidae > Argyresthia > Argyresthia goedartella. Next base: position 28,479,526 of record OX463830.1, read on the forward strand.
TTTCCCCGCTGCACAGCCAGGGAGATCCTTTGCATCAGAAATGCCCCAGAATGGTAGTTAAAACCTCTATCCTTTAGACGGCGCCCCAGATCCTTAATAAATATTTTCACTTGTGTCTCCCAAACCCCAGTAGTCTCGAGCGCAAGAGGCACAAAGATGTAGTTTCCCGTGATTGCGCCATACTTAAGAGACTTTGTGAGAGAAAGAGTATTTGCAATTTGACTACAAAGAAGCATTAAAAGTATTTTCAATGAGGTTTAAAGCAAAAGTTACCACAGATAAAGACATATTAAAACCGCAAACACAGCAGACGCTTTATTAGCAAACATTTTTTTGTTAGAAGGTTGACGCACCGACCTCGCCTTAATAGTTGTTCATCACAGTACCTCGACCAGTTATATTAAGACTGTCATCTTTGACCTCAACTTTTTATCGATATGGAAGAATGTCCCGCCATAAACACCAAAGACAAGACAGAATAATGGTAAATGTCACTTGTATGTTTGAGGTTACAGAGAATTCGGTATTCTGCAAAATTTATTAGTTTCAAAATGAAATGGACGTATTATTACACAAATAATGGTATCGCATGTTATTACCCAGATGCTACAATAATTATCTACTAGCTATTGGGTGTTTACACAGGGAATGCGTATTTTTCTTCAGGTAAGTGGTTCTACTAGCTATTGGGTGTTTTTACACAGGGAATGCATATTTTTCTTCAGGTAAGTGGTTGGTTTACATAATAAGACTTTAATTTTTGGATGCACATATTGTTACCTCCGTAAGGAGCTTTGATCACAGTAAGGATTCACTAAACTAGAAAATATTGAAACAAGTTCACTTATTGAATAGTTACTACTAACAACTTAATATTTGTCTAGATTATTAAACATATAATACATTCTTTTATCACTAAGTCCAATGTAGCTATCACAAGGTTTAATGAGTATGAAAGTAAGGAAACATGTGATTCATCATGTGGAGTAGGTAGACGTATGTTTTTATAATATTTGCCAATTTGCATCATAAACACTATTTCGTTATTATAGTAATAGGAACTAAGTTTAGACGTATCAATTAGGGTGTGGATATTGTTCACACTAAGTGCAACTGGAACGTCTAGACGTTTGTCTAGTTGGTTTCTATGCGTTGATAACTCGTGGTACAGATATGAGGGGCTTATCACACTATAATGTAATACATCAACCTTAGAATATAAAACACCGTGTATCGTAGTATCTAATAGATTAGATTCAGAAAGTGGAGAACTTTCTATTGTGTCAAGTAAACCATTTATCCTAGATATATAGAATAAATTGTTATCTATTTTGGTAATTTGAGTTAAGATCCCATTTATGTTGTCGATTTTGGAGTTAATTTTAATTTAATTTTGGTTAAGTTTGTAAATGTTAGGATTAAAAGTGTTTGTGGTTGATTTTGCAATATGAATGTCATCGTTCATCGAGTGGAATGGTTCATTTTAGCTTTTCTTACAAAATTGGATAGCGGAATCGTATTTTTGACATCATCAGCGTCTAGAGTTCCGAAGAAAATTTTCAGGATTTCCCCGCCAAATTCAAGAACCTTATTCTGGGGTTGACACAAAATAATGTAACACAATGATTTCAGTTTAATGCAATTTGATTGATAAGACATCGATAGGGCTGAAAGCTTCTATATACTGGATAAAATCCGATATTGGTAATTTATTACACAGTTTTTCAGATTTTGATGTAGTATTTGAATATTATCAAGATATGGTTTTAATGATATGAAGTCCATGTGTGTAATTACTTTCCAGTAGTAGTTGAAAAAAATATTTTGAAGTTATGGGTTCAAAGTAAATTCCTCGATTATGAACTATTTAATGGTGTGATTTTCAATTCAGCTTTACATCCTTAGAGCAAGGCTCTGAAAACAAGGAGAATAGGAAAGGTTTATGTTAGGTTAGTGAGCAGATTAAATTTTATATCTGTGAGGTGATGTTTGTTATGTACTTTAACAACCTTGTAAAGACCCTTTCATATATAGCTTTACGTAACATATGATTCTGCTTTAAGTAACCACTTCACCGGTTTTATATTGCGAGTCGCGAGAATGTGCCTCGAATGTTTTGGACCTTTCTTTACTTGAGATGATATTCTGAATAGCTTTTTCAATACTGAAACGTGTCCTGTATTGCAGGGCAGGGATATATAATATGCATTGTAGGTAGTGTTATTAGAAGTTTTGCATAAAGTGTTGTGTGGTTGTTTGTGTGGGGTAAATACAGTGAGGAGTGTTTTATAGGCCAATATGGCCGTAAATAGGTAGCAATGCCAATCATTCTGATTTTCATTGACAAATGATTTGAGATACCCTTTTAGAGTAGCATGATAGCGCTAAATAGCTCCGTTAGTTTGTGGGAGGGGTAAAAAGGGGCTTCCCCTTTAAAATTTCTGCTTGTTGTTTGAATACGTCTGATGTGAAAAAGGTACCTAAATCTGTTAGGATGTGATTTAGGTTACGCGCTATCTCTTCACTTATAGCACCTACCATAGTGTAGATATTTGAGAATTTTGTGAGTTTATCTTACAGTGTCGAGATGAACTTGTAGTTTTGGAAGCCGGCGTAAGGTTGAAACCGTTGAAACGGTTTAGTAGAAACAGAAGTTATATCCATAGGGCCTTTCATTTTATAACTTTCATTTTTTTACGTAGTCATCGATATCAGACCGCATATTTTTCTTTTCCAGTTGTAGGCGGCTTTGATTCTGTTGTACATCAGTTTTAAATCTGGGTGACCAGCGACAGCAGAATGATGTGGAAAATGTGGGAGATCACGTGAAAATTGAATGCCCGGCGATTACGCAATTTGCGACTTCTGGCCGCAAATTTAATGACAAAAACATATTTTTTCTGATCAACTACTGAAGATAGAAGAATATAAAAACCAGTTTCAGAAAGTTTATGAAAAGTTCAATCTTATCATGTTAACATATCAGAATATTGCAAATAAAATGTATAATCACAACTGATTGAACCCAAACAAACGGCTGACGTCATCCGTTTTTCCATCCGATCAATCCATTTCGAACTGTGAACGCGTGAATAACACATAAACATTTATGAATAATATAATAGGGCTTATAACAACTATCATTCTGATATATAGTATCTGCAGATAACAGTCAAAATACTTATCATACTTATATCAACAAGCACGCACGCCGTCTGAAGTGGCCACCCGTAACGTAAACAAAAAATTCACGAGTGGATGATGACTCATAGTGTTATGACGCATCACAAAAATAAATACACCGTTCTAAAGGGAATTCAGAACCATCTAGCAGAATTAACCTTTTACATAGAATACTATATTCAAACGCATTCAAACGCGGTCGCCCCATTTTTTTTGTACGCACGTACCAACAGGTCCGCAACCGGATATTTGCCATTGGTACTGGTAGTACAGACCGGCCTTCAAGTGGTTAAATCTGTACAATGAATTATCAACGCATAGTTACCAACTAGACAAACGTCTAGACTTTCCGGTCGCACTTAGCGTAAAAAATATTAACACCCTAATTGACACGTCCAAACTTAGTTCCTGTCCGCGCCCCGCCTGGGCACCTCTGTTGGTGCTGGAGGCCGTCGACGCTCAGGATGGCCTGGCAGGTGGCAGGCAATTGCGATAGCTCGCTGTGTCCTTGACGAGAAGCTAGGCAGTGGGTAGGGGCGTTGCAAATAAAAATGAAGGCTCAGACTTGTAAAGTCCCATCTCTGCGTACTATCGTCGGCGCTCCCCGCTACGTGAGGAACGCGACGATCCAGAGGGACCTCAGATGGGAATCCGTGGACCAGTTTATCCAGAGGCTGGCGAAGGGCATGTTCGCGCGTGCGGATGCATCACACCATATCCGCGAACTGGCGCCGTACCACGCGAAGATCTCCACCGCCCGCGAGGGCCCCCCGATGACCTGTCCATAGGAGTGGACAGAGGCGCTTCTTCAGGAAGAGATCCGATGATCTGACCCTGACACCCCACGCCCCAGAATGGGTGCGTGAGAAGAAAACTTGATTGATTGAACTTTGTCCCGCTTTGTGGTGGAAACTCCCTCGACAGCAGTCACCTGAACTCCGGTTTCTCAAACTATACTGTAACTCTTACTATCAGGACTTGCTGAATATTTCTCTCTGGGATGACGACTCCATCGACAGCAGTCTCTTAAACTATAATATTTCTCAAATTATGTTTTCTCTCTAACTTTTAGGACTTGCTGAACGTTTCTCCCTCGGATGACGACTCCCTCTACAGCAGTCTTCTAAACTGTAATATTTCTAAAATTATGGTTTCTCTCTTACTATTAGGACTTGCTGACTGTTTCTCTCTTGAGGGATGTTTCCGCACTGAACGCTGGTGCTTTGGGAGCTGAGACCGTTAATATAAAAGCAATTGCTATAGCCCAGCAATTCCATTGTCATACCACCGCAATTGCGATAAAAATGAGCAGTCCACTATTTTGTACGCGGTCTGACTGTAGTATATCTGCCGCTATCGCCTCAACACATATTCGCCACAGATTAATTTGCCACTTTGACCGATCGGTCGGTGGTTGGTTAGTGGCGGTTTCCCCCTTTTTCCGTTTCCCCCCGAACCAAAAAAAGGGGGTAATAAACAGTCAAGTGAGACAGTGTAACTTACGAAATATTATTTTTAGCGACCGATTTTGTACCGATTTGTTTATTATGATACTTAAAATGCATTAAATACTGTATTTAAACAAAATGTAGAGATTTTGCACACTGCTCGAAACTTGCTTCAAACATTCCTGTTATTTAGAACAATAGATCATGGTATGGATAGATAGTATGTAGGTATATCTCTTGCACGCGTTGATGGAATATAAATGCTGTCACTCTTTCACGCATCGTTGGTAGGGATGCATCCCTTGACCTTATAACTATATGCAAGAGCAACTGATAAGATATTCGTTTAGTTTAGTATCATCGCCATTTTTCACAATGTTTTTCTGCAGTGGGTTGTAATTTCAAAATCATTGAAAATAAACGGGGGACAACGTCACTTCACGCAGGGCATTTGTATAAAATACATAGAAATAATAAAAAGTCGACAGTGTGGGTGTGCGTCAATAAAAGAAATTAAATGTGCAGTGGCACTGTCAAAGTGTTTCAAGAAAGTGATAGTGTACATTTTATGAACAAACATTATCCACATAGTCTGCCAATTTTTTTTGAAAATGAAGTTAAAAGTCCGATAAATGAAACCAAAAATAAAATTTGCAGTAATTATTTTGACTCTGTACAGAAAATTTATGAAACAATTCTATTGAAAATGAAGAGTAGCGATGTTGATTATTGGACTAGCGCAGGTGCGAGCTAGATTGCACTTTTTTGCCGCGCGGCGAGAGTAGCTATTTATTTAAGTGTCTAAGGAGTTGTGTCTGGGAGTGTGCGTGTCGGAAGTAGTCGGAACCAAATGGGCTATGAACATTTTGATATTGGTCATTGCTAATCATCCTTAAAAGGAATGATTTTTAAAAAAATATCATGAAATCAGAAAAAAAATCGAATTACCAAAACTTCATCATAATAATGGGTACTAAAATAAAATACCCTAACTTTTTGATCGATATTTTAAAGTCACCCTATAAAGGTATAGATGCAGAAATAAACATCTGAAAGTACCATAGACACAATTTCATGAGCCAAAAAAAGTAATAATTCCGGAAGTATTTCAGTCACTTTTATTAATTGATTGCGCCGAAGACAATAACCGAATTCTTATCTTTGCCTCGGAAGAAGCCAGGAGTCACATAGAACATGTGCAGCATTACTTCGGAGATGGAACTTTTGACTGTTGCGCAAAGCCGTTTGTAGTAATTTATACAATTCACGGAGATATAGGGAGAGATGAGATCTAACATTGTGCCCTTGTATTATATCCTCCTTGTCAAATAAACCAAAACCTATGAAATAATGTAAATGAAAATAAAGGAAGTTCACCCTGGCTTCAATCCTATAAAGTTTACATTCTATTTTGAAATTTCGGCTATGAACGCAAAAAAACCGTTTTTCCTGACGTAGTTATCCGTGATTGCTTTGTACATTTTCAAAGAAACATTTTTAGTAAAGCATCTTTGGGACTCATAGTTCACGATGAGTAAAACCAGCACGTTAAACCGTGTATAAGGTTGGCATTCCTTCCAAAAGAAGACATAGAGGATGGATGGTTCTCAAGCCCCCTTATCGACACTCTGACCAAGTTCTTACTTCTTTACAAAGTCAAAGTCATTTCAAAATTGGCTGTTCTTACGACGCTTTTTGAACGTCACTTTTGTCTAACTCTACCACGCCGCCTTTCCCCGAAAAAAACTGTATGGGGTTAATCTGGCTCAACACAGACCTTGCTGTTAATAGTTTTGTTATTATTTATTCCTACTTATTAATTATGATATAATGATATTATAAAATTTGTATTAGTCAGGCAAAAGAAATTTTTAAAAGAGATCTAAAAATCAATCTGTAGGTGTTTCTCTGCCCCCTTCTTCTCCCACAGTGGTCCAATGTAGAGAAGTGGCAAAAAATTACGATTGCTAAGTATATGTAAATATCTACATTAATAAAGACATTTGGAATTTAGAATTTAGAATACCAAGCCCATATTATTGATGAAATGGCCGCATCTATGTAAGTAAGATGAAACAGGAATATAAATTTTAAATTAGCAAAAATAAAAGTACTGCTTCCAGAAATAATAGCAAGCTTCACACCGGAAAGATGTTTTTTTTTATAAAACATGTTATATGAAAAAATATGTTTTAACTGGATGAAATAATGGATGATATGGTGGAGAGATTCTAATTAATATAGGAATCATCGTTAGTAGATAGTGAAGATAACGAAGAAAGTTTTATTGATAAATGACAATGATTGAATAAAAAGCACAGCAATTCGTGTCAGTGTAAAGGGATTTTTAGAAACCCAGGACCGTTGCCGCTCCAGTGAAAGTGTAAATAATAACTCCAAAACTCCTGTGAAAATAATATTCAGACATGCAGGTAACTCTTGTAAAAACTTCAATTTAATTTCTCGTGAAAACTCCAGTCAAGAACTCCTGTACCAACTCGTGTAAAAGTTCCTGTGAAAACCCCAGCAAAAACAACCCGTGATAACTCCAGTAAATCTCCAATTTATAAGTACCAATGTAGCAATCTGAAGTTGGAATTCCGCAGAGACCAAAAGGATCTAAATCTGAAATAACGTGAAAATCTTATTAAATGTATTATTCAAATTCATAAAACCTTACGATGGCTGTAGGGAAAATCTCAACTCTTTTATACATCAAGCCCATCTTATATTAATATATGTACAAATTAGCACTAATACATATAACTGTAACATAAATAATAATGAAGAATATATCTTGTTAAGAATTAATTAATTACCTTAAAACTATGATATAATAACTTAAACCTTACAATCTGTAAAATAACTTATCACTTTTATTACAACAAACTTTGTTTAACTAAGTAAGGTAACTATCAAACTGATAATAATCAAGTAGATTGTAAATGTTTGATAGTGTTTATTTCAAAAGATATATGTCATTGTGGAAGGTAGGAATCTCCTGATACAGGTATTATAATACTTAAAAGGACTACCCATGTCTGTTTAACCTTAATTCTTACTATGAAATAAACAATTTTGTATTTGTATTTGTATTCCTAAAATATTTTTTAATGGTGCAAAGAGAGACTGATCAGATAAAGTTTGTAATAAAGAATTTAGAGATATAGATTTTCCCGACGAGTTTCAAGAGTGTTGTTCTGGTACGTGTAAAAATTTTAAACATAAATTTATTTTGGATGATATATATAGAAATATTGTGCACTTTAGAAAAAGCTTCTATAAAAAGTTACAAGGCAGCTGAAAAGGACGCAGAAAAATAGAATTGTTGTGGGCTGGAACCGTCATGTATAAGAAGTTCACAGGCATGCTTGGCTCAAATTTCAGGTCTGGACCCTGCAGGGTAAACCGCGTTGTAGCAGGACGTACGAAAAAATGTGTAGCAGTCGCAACATGGCAGTCGAAGCTGGCAACACTGCCGTTTACCGGTAAACATTGATTTTTTTCTTCCTCCGAACATATTTAATAGTAAAAACAGTTCAAAGTGATTTACCTCGAACATAAACAAGCAGATACTGGAAACCTAAACTCAAACCTGTGTCCGAACCTGTGAACACAGAGAAGTACGAGTTTTCCAGAGAATACGAGGCTTTTCCAGGCAAACATCTAACATCTCCCTGCTGTACGGCGGCGGCGCCTTCGATCTCGCAACCAGTTTAAGCTGACTTATACCAGCACTGTAACACGCTCTCTGCTTTCTGCTAGCCTGATACTCTTGAAGCCGCACGCACTTTCTTCTTCTTATTCCGGCCACTTAAATCGACAAGGGCAATGTCGTCTAACGTGCTGAAGTGTTCGTGCTGCAATAATTTACAGCTTGTAGACGTAACACAGCTTTTAACAGACATAGTAGCTGTGCAAAAAAGAAGTAAGAGAGATCCAGGAAAAATATGCGACTGAAACCTCAAAGTACGTTACTGTGTAATCGAGCTATAAAAAGCGGAGCTGAATAGCTTGAAAAAAACGACGGCTGCCTCTTCCAACACCAGTAGTGTTTATAGCAATCCGCCTTACGTAAACATACGGAGAGGTGCATTTTGTGCTCAAGAAAGCAAGGAATATCAGCGCAATAGCGGCCCTATCGGTCTGTCACACATTAACGCAAACAGATCATTGACTCCCCCACCTGAGACCAAAGTAACGAAACCAGAGAGTGTAGCAGGGGCAGCATGCACGCCATCATCATCGTATGCGGAGATGGCACAGCATGCATCTATCCCGCCCACACAATCACCTACGCCTATTTCGCTTACACAGACACCTTCGCCCGGTGGCAACACGAAGCGATTGGTTGAAGGTCATAAACCAAAACAAGGTGGCACCGCAGGCGCAAAAAAACAGCCGATATCGACTGCAGCGCAAGCAAAAGTTCCCACACCGGCACCAGTAACTCACAACGCGACTAACGCCAAGGACGTAAAGGAAGATGGTGGAGAGGGATGGCCCAAAGTCACTAGGAAGCCACGAAGGCCTCGGTCGCTGCACGGCACAGCAGGACCCACAATTACCACTCTTCGTGCGGTGGACCGACAGCGGTTCTTCCATCTCTGGAATATGAGGTCAGGACTAGAGGAAATTAGGGCATATTTGCAGGAGTTGTGCTCACCCGAAACCGGCACCGTGGTAGAGTTGTCGACAAAGTGGGCGTACAAGTCCTTCAAAATAGGTGTTCCAGAGTCGCTTTTTGACACCTGCTTCTCCATGGATGTATGGCCTGTTGACGCCCGTATCAAGGAGTGGCTGTCCTTTCATACCTACATTGAGCTCTATGAAAACAGTAAAAATAAATCACCACCCCCCCACCCTAATGAATATCTTGATATCCTTTATCAAATTGTCCGCGGTATCGAAACGCGGTTGGAGTTTTGGCGGCAAAACCTTCTGGTGCTGGATCACCGCCTCGTCGCCGCTACGGAGACGTTCCTAGACTCGTCGGTTGGAGATGCCGAAGTCACAGCGGGAGGCTGGAGAGTGCTGCGCCGGGACCGCGCTACCGCGTGCGGAGGCGTGCTGCTCGCATCCTACCCCGGCATCACACTGAGATGGCGCCGCGACCGTGAAACGCTGAACGGTGAAGATCTCTGGGCGACTGTGACTGTTGGGGTAGTGACGGTTACCGTCATTGTAGTTTACATAGATCCCAGCAGGAAGAAAAACAAGAATAAAATAACCCAGGTGGATAAGTACGCCAAGTATATGAGCTGGTTTTAGAAGACAGAGGAAAATGTAACCCAAGTGGACGGTACATTAATTATTCTAGGAGACCTCAATATAAACAGGGCTTCAGTTGCAACACTTAACTATTATTGTAATTTTCTAAGTGTATGTGGTATGTATGAAACGAATGAAGTGAAGAATGATCATGGTGGCGTGCTTGATGTGATGTAACTGCCGGAGAGTGTGCGTGACGTAACTGTGCGCGCTTCCGTGTCAGGAAGCCTGGTGCCACGTACTGACGCCTACCACCCGCCTCTCGACGTCATTGTGCCCGTGTTGTATGCGCAGAGAGCTGGCCAGCGATCCGGCCGCTTGGATCCCAGCAAAATTGGAGGTCGCAATGACTGGAAATTTGCCAAGAGCAATCACGGAGTCCTGTACGAACTCATGTGTAGCATATCTTGGGACAGTGTTCTCGAAGCTACTGATGTAGAGACGGCAGTCGGTCGCTTCTACAATTCCATTTACCGAGTCTTCAACAACTGTATCCCGAAGAAGACTAGACCAACTCAGCCTACAAGGAGATACTCGGTGTGGTTCACTGGTGATATAATAAGGGACTTGGCCACGAAGGCCATACTCCACCGTAAATGGAAAACGAGGAGGAGGCCGGCTGACTACGACTCATTCAGCGAGCTAAGAGCCAACCTCAAGTGTCGCGTAGATACAGCCTACGCCTACGTTGGTGAGGAAGCAGCAGCCGCATTTGCAAACTACTACTCAGACGTTTTCCTCCCTGATGAGCAAGCGCTCGATCCAGGTCTGGTAAACATTTCTGAATTCTCGTGCACTGCTAATCACATACAAGTTTCACATATTTCCAGTAGGGACATAAAGGTAGGGCTGAAGCAGCTAAGGCCAAGGAGCGCAATTGGACCGGACAACGTCCCTCCCTACTTTTTGAAGGCCTACAGCGATCAGCTGGATTTACCTTTGGGTCGGGTATTCAATCTTGTTCTTGAACAAGGTAAGTACCCCACCAGCTGAAAGCTTTCTCGAGTCAGTCTTTTCCCCAAGACAAGTGACACTGCCTCCGTTGATTAATATCGACCTATTGCGATCCTGAGTTCATTGGAAAAACTGTTCAAGTCGATCATAAAAGACAAAATCAGTTCGCAGATTGCGCCTTATCTGAGCGACTTGCAACACGGATTCAGGAGCCGCCACTCAGTTAACACCAACTTGTTGACTTTAGTCCGTCGATTTGCCTCACGGCTGTTGGTTTTCTTCGCTGACTACCTCAAGAACCGCCAGTTATATGTGCGACACGGCTGTTTTGAGTCCCAGCCGTACCATAAACGGTCGGGCGTTAGCCAAGGGTCTATTCTCGGTACGTTGTTATTTATCTTTAAGATAAATGACCTGGACTTAGAGCTTAAACACACCAATTGCCTTCTGTATGCGGACGATCTGAAACTGATACTTCCCGTGAGTTCAGAGGATGATTGAAGTTTGCTGCAGGAAGATCTAGACGCTGTTCATAGTTGGAGTGTGAACAATAAACTCCTCTTCAATACTGCCAAGTGCTATGTCGTATATATGTACGTAGTTCTATGTATGCTAATGTCCTTTACGCGCTCCTCTCATCCTGTAAGCGCGATATATACACTCGGTACGGAGTCTTTGACTCGAGTGTATTCGATTAGGGACCTCGGTGTTACGTTCGACCCTAAACTTACATTCCATGAGCACATGAGCACATTGGCCAAGGAATGCTTTGAAAGGTTGGGGCTTGTAATACGGAATAGTAAGGGATGCCATAACCTGGGTGTGGTCTAGCTTCTCTACATGACCCTAGTGAGAACCAAATTTGAATCTAGCTCGGTTGTTTGGAATCGGCATAAAAGCTCCTACATACTTTTGCTCGAGAAGATACACAAAGCTTTCCTACGATAATTATATAAGCGGAAATTTATATACTACCCTTATCTTTATCCATCCGTTTTATTATATTTGGTATGCTCGGATACAACTCACTAGAGGTCAGACGTAACACCGAGCAGCTTCTGACTGTGTGTCGATTGTTGCGAGGTGACAGTGACTGCGCCATGCTTGTCGGTACGGTATGCGCGCTATACGTGCCCGACAGATATCTCCGCGCGCGTAGGCACCAGCTGTTAGTGGGCGGTACGTACCGTACGGTGGCGCGCCAGCAGTCTCCACTGGTGAGGGCACGGGATAGCCACTGGTAAGGGCACGGGATAGCCTCTGCTGGCTGCAGCACCACTGACTGATCTGTTTGGTGATGAGTGGAGGCATATTGTGAGAGAATGTGGCAGGTTCTGCGAGATGAAGGAGTGAAAGTGTTGTCTTAGAAATATTATTATTATTATTTTTTGCATTGACATTTTATTTCAGTTACCTTGACATACCTAATAATGTTTAAAACTATTTGTATTTGACCTAAATTTAATGTTGAATGTGATTTAATATGTAGTATTTTCTACGAATTTGTACCCTTTGTTCCCTACCTGTGAAATCGACTTACCTAAATTGATACTGACATTGTATAACTATTTGACTTTGTACAGCGCGTTGCGTGTATACCTGTAATGTTGTATACCGTACTTGTATATGTTAAATAAATAAAAAATAAATAAATATATTTGAAGCTACATTAAAATGGTGTATAAAAAACCAAGAGCAAGTCAAGATGGGCATTATAGCCACCCACCGTGGTAATAATGATTTCAGCTCTTTTTGGCGAGCAACTAAGAAGTTAAAATGGAAACCTTGCCTGCCAGTGAGTGTTGACGGTATCAGTAAGCCCAGCAATATAGCCAATATATTAAAGGAAAACTTTAAAGTAATTTCGCCCCTCAGGCCGCAATCGTAGCAGGTGTGCGATGCTGAGACCGCGTCAAACCATGATGTTGACAGTGAAATAAGTAGGATAACAGCTAAAGAGGTGAGGAGTGCTATTAGGGGTATGAACAGAGGCAAATCACCAGGTCACGATGGACTCAGCATCGAACACCTCGTGCATACGTGTTCATATTCCAAGGGTGCTAGCTTTATTTTATTCTATGTTTATTGTTCATTCCTACTTGCCAGACGATACGATGAAAACATTTGTATTGCCAATAGTGAAACACATAACTGGTGATATATCAGAAAAATATAACTATAGACCTATTTTCTTGGCTACGGTGATACCCAAGGTTTTTGATTGTTTATTGGATGCGCGCCTAAATAAAACAATTAAAATTGGGGATGCTCAATTTGGTTTTTAGCAAGGCCTCTCTACCGAAACTGTCATTTAGCCCGAAAGAGTACGGTAAGATATTATACTTAGAGATACGGTAAGATATTATATTATAATCTATGCTTGCTTTCTCGATCGATCGAAAGCTTTTGATATGGTTTCATATGATATCTTGTGGACTAAACTGAGAGATGCTGGAATGCCATCTGACCTGCTTTCTGTTTTTCGGTATTGGTATAATAAAAAGGAGTCATATAGAAGCAAAGGCAGCATCATCCACTTTCACTGAAAACCGTACAGATGATATTTTTCATTAACACCTTGTGTAGCGGCTCCTTACTATTATTAGTTACATCTATAGGTATTTATTAATAAGCTCCGTGTAAAAACAATTATGAAATGTCTTTGATTTTTGAAAAGCTAATTTTTGTTGGTTGATGCTGCTTCTGCAGCGAATGTTTGGATGTTGCTGCTTTTGCATCAATTATAACTGGATGTTGCTGCATTTGCAACAGAGTGTTTTGGACTATAAGCAGAACTATTATTCTTGATACTTACATACTTATGTAGGTACTTACACTTTTTTCAATAATTTTGATGCGGCAGATTCGACAAAAAAACATGCTTCTTGGTAAAATAAAAAAAAGGAGGTAATATGAAAAACTTGTGCAGCAAATAAAATGAGTTTTTGAGTTATACTATTTTATTTGGTGGCACCCGAGGCTACACGTCAAAAACAGCTGTGCTGTATTTTAACTAAATTAATTTGTTTTAATTCGTCTATTTGTGAATATAGTGTGCAATGTGCGATGCACCGGGAATGGATGGTATTGGAAATAGCCTAACAAAAGCTACTGGATTGTGCGTTGCTACACCTCTAGCACACAAATACAATCGCAGTCTCTCATCAGGGCAGTTTCCAGAGGTTTGGAAATCAGCGGTAGTCGTAACCATTCATAAAAGCGGTCCTAAAAACAACCCCGCCAACTATGGCCCGATTTCCTTACTATCGGTGTTTACAAAATTGTTCGAACGAATAGTAAACAAAAGACTAGTCGACTATCTGGAAACAAACAATTTGCTCTTCCAGCAACAATTTGGTTTCAGGAGAGGCATGTCCACCGCAGACGCTGTCAGTGCACTGACCAAACGGGTGACCAACTTCCTAGACAGGGGCGAGCGATGCATCGGAGTCTTCCTAGACCTCGCTAAAGCGTTCGATACCGTGTCCGTCCCTGTCTTATTTAAGAAACTGGAAGGACTGGGTATGAGAGGCGTGGCCCTCGAGAGCTATCTGACTAGCAGAACTCAACAAGTCAAAATTAGAGACCTGAAGGGCATCTCTTTTGGGGTCCCACAGGGCAGCATTGTAGGTCCAACACTATTCTTAGTGTACCTGAATGACATAGGAGTTCTAAATAGTAATAATGTCCACCTTCTCTGCTACGCAGATGACATGACCCTGATAATTAACGACAAAGACTGGAGAGATGCGTACGCTAGGACAGAGACAGCCCTGAGAAACGTTCATTCTTGGCTTAACCAAAACCTGCTAATACTAAATGCCGCAAAAACAAAATACATCTGCTTTTATAAAACAAGAGCATCAGCTCCGCCTTCGACACCAACCATCTCCATACACCACTGTAGGATGACGGGCAACAATCAGTACAATGAGGCAACCTCCTCATGTCCTGCTATACACAGAACCCAATCTATGCGATATCTAGGCGTATTACTAGACGAAAATATGAACTTCAAGAGCCACATTCATGCCCTCAGTGCGAGAGTGAGAAAAGTAATTTACATTATGAAACTGTTGAGACACTCCGCTGACCTTAAACTACTAAAATACATTTACACCTCCATCTGCCAATCCCTGATCATGTACCGTATCTCAATCTGGAGGGGCTCGAGCAAAACAGCGCTGCTTGAAGTAGAGAGAGCCCAGAGATCCGTCCTAAAAGTCATGGCAAAAAAGCCGCGACAACACTGCACTGACGATCTTTACCACGAGCTTCAAATACTCAGTGTTCGGCGGCTTTATATACTCAATGCCACTCTGGCAGTCCATAGATATCTACTGCAGTCAGGAATGTACGGCTCTGGGAAAAGAGTAATAAACGCAACAGTACCTACTGTTAAATCCACATTTTCCCAGAGATTCAGCGACTTCCTGTACCCTTTTATCTATAGTAAAGTCTCCAGGGCCTGCCCCTTACGCGACCTAACGCTCTTTGAAGGAAAACGAGCACTAAAACGATGGTTGCTGAGTAAAAACTACAATGACTCTGAGGAAATACTCACGATACTTAAATAAACCGCGAGCAATTTGTCAATATATCAATTTTATTTTTATCATTATATTATTTGTTAATATTATTATTTATCTCTCTGCATGCATTATGTTCATATTCTTTTAGTTAAGTTTGTTACAAATGTCTAGTTAGGTACCTTTGTTTACTTACTTACAACCTTCCACCCCGATCAGGCAACAGGTCAGAATGGGATCCCACGACACAGGATTTTCCTAGTGTGGGAACCATGGAAGCAACAAAAAAAAATAAAGAATTGTAAACCAGCAATACCATTTCGTGTAACTCCTAAGTGTAACATTTTACTAAATAAAATATTTCTTTCTTTCTTTCTAGTGTTGATTTAAGTGTTTGTTAAGTCAACTAAAGTGTGCCAGTGCTAAATGTGGTCAAAATTGTAATTGTGATAAAATAATCGATCACGGACCGAAAGACAAAGGAAATTTCAAACTGCCAACGAAAAAACCCCGGGGGAGTATTGTTTTTCATATTTGCTTATTCATATTTTACAAGTATATGACTTGAACTTAACTATAAACATACTTATACACTACATACTGCTCAACTCTCACTATTGTGAGAAACGTCCATCCTCACACCGCAGCGTCTTTGTTTTGTCTCTTAGCACTTGACAATCTGTGGAAGTACTTTTGACGATAAAACTAGCTGTTCACTCATATTTATTACACGATATACACAAGTGCACTGATAGGTTAGACCTTGGCGATTATTGTGAATATAGTGTAAGCTTGTAGGTAATTCTAGAGACCTATTAGGTACTCACTTCACAGCTGATCAGCACGACACTTGCAAAACGACAAAAATTGTTAGATAATAAGTATAACATTCAGTAGTTCAGGACATTTATACTGTTAACCTATATTTACTTGTAATAGTTTAATTGAAACTTATTGACTTTGACGTAGAATAGCTATATAGGAAATTAGGAACTATCATATCAGTACTACAGCTACTAACTGCAAGTCTTTATTCCTTCTGTTTTATTTTAATTTTGTTCGGAGCACCCATTGTTTTTTATTTTATTTCCAGGCATGGCATCCAACATTACTACGCGGAAAATGCATGCAGAGCAGCGTATTTCTGAACTCCAGCAACAACTAACTGACGCAGAGGAGTTAAAACAAAGGCTATTGGAAGAGCTCAATGAAAATGACTTTCAGATAAAAAGCTTGAAAGCCAAGAACTCACAGCTTAGAGATAGTGTGTCTACTTTGCGAGAAACACACGAGGAGTCGCAAAATGAGAAGCAAAGATTGAAAAAACCTGTGGAATCTTTTGACACCCTGCGCACTGACCTTGCTTCTGCTTGTGACCGCAGTAAATTCCTCCAATACCAAATCAATGAGGCAAACTTGAAGTTGACTGATATGTGCATAGAAAAAGACTACAATGAATCTCGCCACATTACCTCTATCCAACAAGAACTAGAAGTAGCCAACCTAACCACTATTGTTCAAGCCATGCAGAAAAGCAGCAGAAATATTAAAAAATATTTTAAATTAAATAAATTCATGAAGAAAACTAGAGGTAATATAAAACTACTGAAATTAGCCTTGAAACGGCATTCAAACAGAATATTAAGAATCTCCTTAATGCAAGAGCTCCGGGGAAAAAATGTAGAATTACAGTCGGACCTTAAACATGCCCGAGTAGAAATCCAGCATCTACATGACCTGCTAGCAAATACACTATAATGTTATGCCAAAGAAAAAAGTGAGTTAGCAGAACTCAGAGCCGCGACGTCTGAGTTGGTTCAGCTACAACGCCAGAATGCGGAATTGGTGGGCATTCTAATTGAAAATGAGGAGAATGAGACCAGCAAGGAGGACGAGCCCACATCACTAACTTTGGTCTCGACCCCCCTCAACGAGAGTATTGCAGCGTCAACCGCTGCCCCAACCAAAATACAGCGTCGCCGTCGTCGACGAGGAGGCACCTAGCAGCTCAACAGCGCGAGCACCGCGCTGCTCGCTGTCCCTGCTGAGGCGTGTGTCATGCCGCAAGCTGCCCCGAGGGCCGCGCCGTTCGCCGTTGCGCACGTTGCGACCTGCCGCGAATGCCGTGCCAACCGCCGCCACGTGCATCAAACCGTACTCCAACACGTGTGTCCCGCCACTCACCTCCACTCGTGTACCGCCAGCTACCAAAATATGTGCTCAGAGAAAAATTCTGTTATTCTCCGACAAAGTAGGTACAGGATTTGGGCCTCTATTACATAACCGGCTTAACCAAAAAATAACGAACATTTGCTGTCCAAATAGTTAATTTGTAGATCTAGTGAAGATGATTAGTCGCGGTATCTATGATGAGTACAGCACTTTTGTAATTATGGTAGGAAATCATTCAAACATTAGTCGTAATGATTTGAATAAAAGTGTTGAAACACTTCTAGACTTACATAGTAGGATGAAATGCAAACTTATACTATGCAATTTTCCATATGCCTGTAATTTGACAGAACTACAAAACAAATCTGTGCATAGAATGAATATTCATTTATTTAATTTAACATGTCATCACAGCGATGCTACTTTATATTTCGACATGAATAATTTTATTCATAACTTTACTCTGACACAGGATATATTGTACCTGTCTAATAATTGTAAAAAATTAGTAGCTACATTATTAGCTTATAATATATGCGACGCAGCTATAGTTGGTTTAACCAAGTTCAACTTGACATCAGGTTATGTTAAGAGTAATATGACATGCACCCCTATTGGGAATTCACCTGTTAATTATACTTTTCATGCAACATTGGAATCTGTTCCAAGTAATTTAAATTAGTTCATAAGACAATAGAGGAAATCTCTAGGATACAAAGGCCACTAAATCTGTCAAAATGTAAGCCCCAGTTAAATATTGCCCATCAAAACATACAGGGGCTACCTGGCAAAAAACTTGTATTAGAATGATTTCTAAAAAATTCTGACATTGATATTATTTTGTGTTACAGAACACTGGTTGAAGGAAAATATGATGTCTTTTAACATAAATAATAACAAAATTGTCAGTTGTTACAATAGAAAGACTGCTGATAGAGGTGGTTCTTTAATTTTAGTGAAAAATCATATTAAGCTGAAACAACGGAAAGATATTCTTGCACTTACTGTTGAAAGACAAATCGAGGTATCCTGTGTTGAGTTAGATAGCCATATTATTGTTTGTGTCTACGACAGGCTACCGAGGGATGAAAAAGGCCATGGCAATTTCGAAATATTTGAAAAAATTATGGAGGAAGCCCTCATTAAACTTTGTAATAACAGAAAAAAGTTAATTATTTGTGGCGATCTTAATGTAGATCTGCTTGTAGATACAACACTGAAGCAACTATTAATAACTCTGTTCCAATCATTTAATTTATGTCATGTATTTCTAGAGCCGAATAGAATTACACTTACCAGCTAAACTTGCTTAGATAACGTTTTTTGTGACTGTGCATTCACAAGTAAAAGTGTAATTAACTGCATACCTTCCGATCACAGTGGTCAAACAGTTTCCTTCCCAATTTCCATTAAGGATAAGACTGGTCCATCATTTTATAGGCCTATTACATCCCATAGACTAGAGACATATACGAAAAACTTAGATATAAATTTGCCAGTACCGGATTTTAATGAACAGAACCCAAACAAAATCTACTCAGACTTCTTCAACATTATTCAGACAGAATTCAATAAAGTTTTCAAATTAAAAAAAGTCAGTGACTACAACGGTAAATCTAAATTAAATGACTGGGCAACGTTTGGAATTCGTAAAAGTAGAGTTATCTTGTATGACCTTTATGACCAAAAAACCTTATCTTAGATCGAAAATTTCATGACTATGTTAAAAAATATTCCAAAACTTTCAAGTTGGTTTGTAGAACTCCAAAAACTTTACACATTAATAGAAAAATTCAAAATTCAAATAATAGAACGAAAACAGTTTGGTAAATAATAAACCGCAAAACTGGCAATGTTATACCAAGGGACAATGATTTCTGCCTAAAGATAGGTGATGATGTTGTTAAATCCAACGCTGATTATGCTCGAGCTTTTGAAACATTCTTCACCAATGTACCCGTACTCACAACAGACTGTCTAAATTCATCTCCATATAAAGCAGAGACTTTATTAAAAAATAACACTTAAAATTTCATCATGTATATCCCCAGGACATTGTCAAAACGTTCAAATTACTTAACTTAAAAATACGGAAAACCTGTGGGGTATACCAGTCAAAGTCATTGGTTCAGTAATTCTAGTTATAGCCCCACACTTAGCTTATATATTCAATAAATGTGTTGACGATGGGGCTTTTCCAGACCTCATGAAACACATTAAACTGATACCTCTGTTCAAGTCGGGAGATAAGGGCGATCCTTCAAATTTCAGACCAATATCTGTTCTTCCAACACTAAGTAAAATATTTGAAAGTTTATACTCAATCAAATGCTCTCACACTTCAACCGTACAAAACAACTCCACGCTAAACAATATGGTTTCACTAGAGGTAAATCGACTACGGATGCAGGTATTACCCTTATATCTCTTATTTATTCTGCATAGGAGGCCGCACAGGATGCTATCGGAGTTTTTGCGACTTGTCGAATGCGTTTAATTGATACGCTATTAATAAAATTAAATCATTACTGAGTTAGAATTAAAGCGTTGTATCTACTAAGATCATACTTAAGCAATATAATTTAAAAGGCAGAAATAACGGCGTAAAATTTGATTGATCGGTTGTTAAAATTGGCGTTCCACAAGGTTCCATATTAGGCCCTTTCTTATTCCTGGTATATATTATCTGCCTTTCATGGTGGAGAAATTAACTAACATAGTGTTGTTTGCTGATGATACTTCAATGGTCTTCAAAATTGAAAGACAAAAAGGAGATTTTGATGATGTTAATGGTGTATTGTCTTTAACCTTGAATTGGTTCACAGTTAATAATTTATTGTTAAACGCTGGTAAAACCAAGTGTATCAAATTCTCACTTCCAAATGTCAGGCAAGTTGAGACCAGTTTAGTGTTAGACAACAGCAGTTAGAATTAGTAAATGATACGAAGTTTCTTGGAATAACCATTGATAGCAAATTGCAGTGGAGACCCCACATAGATAAATTGGCTGGTGAATTAAGTTCTGCGGTTTACGCTGTTAGGAACATCAGACAAAGCACGGATGTGGCTATATCTAGGCTAGTATAATTAGTTACTTTCATAGTGTGATGTCCTATGGTATCTTGTTGTGGGGGAAAGCAGCGGATATTCAAACTATTTTTATTGTACAGAAAAGAGCTATTCGAGAAATTTATAATTTAAAACGAACTAACTCCTCAAGAGAGCTTTTTAAAGAAATTGACTTACTAACAGTAGCTAGTCAATTTATTTTCGAAAATATAATGTATGTACGCGTACCTTACAACATTTTCCAAACTTAGCGATAGCTGTAATGTTAACCTAAGAAATAATCACAGACTATGTGCGCCCAGTTTTAGACTCGCGAAGGTTAGCAATTCTTTCAAGGGTCAGTGCATTCTCTACTACAATAGGATACCTCTGGAGATTTTGAAATTGCCATTTGAGCAATTTAAAAAGCATGTTAAAGACAACAAGAAGACAATTTGCCTCCAACTCGTTGGCTAATGGGAAAAATTGTTGATAAACACCCCGGATCTGACAAGATTACTCGAGTAGTAACCTTAAAGTGTGGCGGCTCATTGATAAAGAGGCCTACCTCAAAACTTTGTTTATTACCTGTAGCAACCTGAATAACTTGAATGTTATTTTTTTATGTTTAAGCAATTAGATCCTAAGTGTACAACCTCATGTCGGAACTTTTGTTGTTAAACCAAAATTTGTTATGTTGTTTTGCTTTTGTTAAACTAAGTCTAACGGTGTTTTTTGTATTTCTTTAGGTAGTACCTGTTGTTTATCTAAAGAACGAAAATTGTCGTTCTTGGTGGGCGGAATGTATAATATGAACCCACTCTAAACACTCCTCAAGCTAAAAGTACCTTTGACTCTATAAATATCTACAGTAATAAAGTACTTTGACTTTGACTTTGACTTTATTAATAAATTCAGTCAGTAAGTTATTTATTATATTTTTTTACTAAGGTATTTGTCATATCATATTTATCTATGCACATATTAATTTCACATACATGTCATCTACTTCTGTTTTTGGTTCACAAAAGCCTTCATTGTCTTCATGTTGGTTATTTTTCTCAACTTGGTGATCACCCTTATTATCTTGTATTAACTCTTTAACCTTACAATCCCCCAAGC
The DNA here is from genome assembly GCA_949825045.1 of Argyresthia goedartella. Lineage (NCBI taxonomy): Eukaryota > Metazoa > Arthropoda > Insecta > Lepidoptera > Argyresthiidae > Argyresthia > Argyresthia goedartella. The sequence goes on from OX463830.1 coordinate 28,501,253, forward strand.
CTCATATGACGCTCGCCTCGAGTACCGTCCGTCCCCCAAGCGTCATATGACGCTCTCGCTCCCGCGCTTTTTTAAACCGGTATATTTTGGCCAATTTTTGTCATGTTGGTACTGTTAAAGATTTTCCAGACGCTCAATAAGACAAAGTCTATAATCCGATACAATTGTCTATGGTCATTCATAGAAAAAAATATTCCAAACGTGCCTCAAAAAAAACACTTTTTCGATTTCCGTATTTTTGGAAAATTTCAAACGCTGAAATATTGAACAGTTTATATAAGAACACACTAATGTTTTTATTGTTTTGAAAGGGTAATGTTATTTAGATTACGTAGGTATCAAATAACATGTATATGTTGTTGATGTTTTTCTCATGTCTGGTAGATTTGTGTCGAGAAGGACCATTTTCATAGATGTCTGTGATTCTCATGTCGGTACAATAATAAAGGAAGGTCACTGTGACATTAGTTTTGCATTGACTAAGAGAGGGTTTCATTAGCTACTCATATTTAGCACTCTCATAGTTCTAAGAGTTACCATTTCAACATAATCACTTGATACGTCAGTCAAGTGTCGCGCGCCGCGCGGGCTTAAGTGTGCCTGGGGGACGAGCTGTGTCGGCGCCAAGTGGCTGGGGGTGCGAGGGGTTAAAAAATAAGAACTCTTCATTTTGCTGCCATTCATTGCCCCAATGACTTTTTATTTCATAATTTTATAATTACTTTATTGCACACAACTAATATATTGACAACAAGACTTACATAAAAATAGTGTACAAAGGCGAGCTTATCTCTAATAAGAGATCTCTTCCAGCAAACCAAAGATAAGATAATAAGGTAAGGATTTTTTTTCTCTTGTTTTCAGGCAAATTTTTTGAAGCATTTAGTTTTTTAGGATTTATGAGGGCATTTATTTTAGCTTTTTTAATTACATTTTTGGCAACACCGTCATCTGTCTTGTAATTTAGATGGCCTTCGATTAAAATATTGCCCTGTTTCTTTTGACATTTCAAAACTTACCTCTTATATTGTTTGAACTTGATGTGCCAAGTACCAACAGGCTTGAAAACTTTCTGTGAAGCATTTTTCCATTCAAATACTTCACATTCAGCCGTACCCAATTTAGCAACAGTACTAAATTCTGAAATTATATCCAAGTATTTTTGAGGATTATTTAAGATTTCATGCCGACGTACTTCCTTCTCTGTCCTTGCAAAAACTCTGTCAGGAGGTATGTACGAGTGGCCAACAATTGAAAAGACTAGCTCAATTCGTTTTATTTATTTATTTATTTTATTTATTTATTTTATTACATCAACAAAAATCCACAGCCGTGCTTACATGTAATCTAAAAAAATGATCTTTGAATGAGGCCAATTAAGGATTTCATTATATAAACAAAATAGGAAATCAAAAAGAAGAAGAAGAAGATAAAGATAAAGGTAAATAACCAAAACAACAGCATGAGTGCCTTACTTATGTCATGTGTGTGTAGGTTGTGTTTGTTATTTGGTGTTGTATACTTGTAAATATATAATTGAATAAATACATTGTTTGTGTGTGTGCGTGGGAGGGGGGGGGAGGAGGAGGGGGATGTTTTGATAGGTATGGTTCATAAATTGTAGGTTTGTGAAGCTGAGACCAAAAACTAATAAGCGACTAACTCAATGAGATACTGAAAATCTGAAAATATATTTTGTGGAGCTTCAGTCATCCATTTAGATAGTATTTCCAGCATTATTGTATTTTTAATCTGGCCTGCACAGCCATCTGCTATGAGCCCTATTGTGTGACAAGATGTTAAAACAGTATTTTTTAGTCGGTGGTATAAAGCAGAAGCTATTTCGTTGGCAGCTTTGGGATCAACATTTTCGGTTCAACAATATGCAAAAACATTTTCAGGCGTCAAAGGGCTGTTTGAAGTGCCCTCCACTATTGTAAAGTTATACAAGTAAACATTTTTAGGTAATAGTCCACTTGGTCATTTACTTTAAGCAAATTCAATTTTTTCTCACAATCAAATGAAAATATTTTCAGATTTGGGTTTTCTTCCTTGATTTTGCCAAAAAATGCTTTGGCTCTTAATTTGTGTAATCTTTGAGCTACCATGAGATTTTGCCGTGCTTCAATGCCTTTTTACGTTTCATTTCTGATGAGAATCCCAGACAGGTTGCACAAACATCTGTTCTTGTGGTACCGAACCCAAGATTATGTTTTGTTTAGAATATTTGCCGAAAATACGACTTTTTTACTTTCAAATCAGCGTCAGCTTGAAAATTGTACCGCTTCTATAATTTATTTACAGATAATTCGGATGACAAATAATACCTTTTAGTATTACCACCGCAGTAGTGGGGCTCTTGACATGGAATTAAGTTAATAAATGTCATGACTGCTTCTTTTTTATGGGCATACTTCATAGAGATACGGTCTCCTCCTCTCTTTTCTGCCAAAGGTTTTCCGGTTTCATAATATTTTTTTATAACACTCTGCACCTATATTTCGTGATTTGTAGAACTGTCAAGAAGTAACGTTGACAAACTTGTAATTTTTTTTTTCCGACTTGCTGTAAATGTAGAACTTAGTCTGGAATTTTTTCTCTGAATATTTTTTATTACTAGATCACCGCCGACGCATCACTTTTGTAGGTATGCAGTGTTGCAAAAGTAAAGCTTCCTGTGTCATTTTACTGGGCTTTGCATAAACATTTGTCAAAAACATTTTCAGGTCACATATTTTCAAAGACATGCATTTAAAAGTTTTCTTATGATGACACAGCCACCTTTTTGGAAGTGTCTTAGCAGAATACCTAAAATAAAAGATTAATAAATTATTATTTTAATGACTGTAAAAAGTGCTCACTTTCAAGTATCAAGTTTGGTCAAATTTTCACTAACTTACCGCTTCTCCTTAGCCAGTTTAATTTTCCATTTTTCGGGTTCTCTTTCGACTGTTTTTATTATCAAAGGGGCTAGGAAAACAGTCCATCTTTAATATTTGTTTCCGTTATTAGTATAATATCACTATTTTCCTGTTTAATTCACGAAAGGAGGAATTAAATTTACGCATATGAACATCGACAATAACAAAGACGCAATACTAATGGCGTCCAAATAACGTCACCTGATTGGTCAAAAAGGATAATGCTGTCTTTGCGTCATTCACTTCGGATGATGCTGTTTTTGCTACCAACCCATGACTAAAATGTCTATTTTGTATGTGATATTGCTGGTTTTGCTTAAAACATTTAGTTTTACCGAAGTATATACTGAATTAGTGCTACAAGACTGCATTCAAAGTTGCTATAGCAAAAAAAGGGGATGATGCTGCCTTTGCATCCAATCCTTTCGGACCAAGTGTCAGATAGCTATAGACTACAGTGTGGTGTGTGACAGGGTGGTGTATCGTCACCAAGATTATTTAATCTTTACATAAATGGCCTCATCGAGGAGCTCAACAGTAACTATTAGCTGTATGCGAAAAATATGCAGATAGCCTTGGTTTAATTTATAATGTGAAGAAGAGTGAATACCTGTCTTGTTTTCAAAGCAGACTCGAGAACACTTGATAATGTTCCATGAGCCTTAAGGGATGTTGCCTGAATCGGGTAACCGAATTTAAGTATTTGGGGCACGTTGTAAATGAAGACTTGTTAGATGAGTTTGATATAGAGAGGGAGCGTAGGGCGTTGGCTGTTAGAAGTGATAAGCTGGCTCGCAGATTCGCTCGGTGCTCAACACAGGTAAAGATAACACTTTTAAGAGCATACCGTCAATCTTTTTATTCCAGCAGTCTGTGGGTCAGATATTCACAGAAGACTTACAGCGCCCTACGCGTCCAATATAATAACTCCTTTAGAAGGCTGTTGCGGCTGCCGCGCTTTTGCAGCGCTTCAGCGGTGTTTGCAGACGCCCGCACTGACGGCTTCCAAGCGATCATGAGAAAACGAGCTGCATCATTGCTGAGCAGAATGCGCGGTAGTAGCAGCGGTATCCTAAAGGTGTTTTAAGAGAAATGGGATACCCACTATTGGGTAAAAATGTTGATTTAGTTTTTACTTCATTTAAAATAAATGTGTTCATTACCTACTGTCTAATTACTCAATGTTATATAGATATTGTTATCTGATTTAAATAAATAATAATATAAATTATTAATATATTTTCTAATAAAAATTGACTAGCTACAGTTAATATGTCTATTTCTTTTAAAGCTCTCTTAACCTCTGGTTAATCCGGGCCGCCCCGTCGTGAAACAACTAGGATCCGCGGCATATTTTGAGCCCACCCGCGCGCGGCACTTGACGACTGACGTATCAAGTGATTCTGTTGGAATGGTAACTCTTAGAACTATACGAATTGTAGATCTGAGTAGCTAATGAAATACTCTCTTAGTTAGCGAAAAAAATAACACTGTGACCTCAGTTTATTTTTGTACCGATATGAGAATCACCGACTTCTATGAAAATGTTCCCTCTCGACACTAATCTAGCCGATATGAGAAAAACATCAACAACAAGTTTCACAACGATATGTGTATTGTTTATCGCAGAAACAGTTGTAAATAGGAATAACACAAAGACTTACCTCAATTCCACACAAAAAAACACACTATAACAAAACAAAGCACAGAGAACCGTCACCGTTCGCGCGAAAAAAATATTCCAGTCAGAATATTTTTTTCAACGAAAGACCACAGACAAATATGTTCGTGGTAGATTTGCCAGAGGCAATTATAAAGAGAGCGACATCTTCGGGAGTAAAGTAAAAGGCTTGAGATGCGCGCAAATACGAGACTAGACTAGACTATTTATTATAGGAAATCCTAGCTTATATACTAGGTTGGTGCATGCTATTAATGACGTGCATAAGACATAGTGCGTGATGAATATAAATATACCTTATCTGTGACGGTCCTACTTATCTTAACATTAGGTGAAAATATGACTAACATATTCGACCGGCACAGATACTCCCCCCTTTAGGGAAAAAAATAAATGAATGTACTTATAACAATGGAAAAAATCTAAGTTAGATACTATAACAAACTTATATCAACTGCAATAATAACTAGTAGTATTTTAATAAACAGTAATCGAGCATACTTCAACTTAATCTAAAGGTAAGTCTTACACGAATCTAAAGGAAAATCTTACACGAAAAAAGAAAAACACTAGGAAAAAACATTAGTCAACTAACCTAAACTATAACTGGAAAAGATCCGCAGGAGAGTCGTCTGATGCTGCAGCCGCCCAAGTTTTTCAGGAATCGATGAGTCAATTTACATCGCACGTCGTTGAAGTTGTAATCACTGTTTGTTTATAATTGCGACCGTACCTACACAAGGATGATTGTGCTGAATCAGCGTCAGCATTAAATCTGTAAACTTGGCAGCAGGCAGTCAATGATCTCGTACGTCATATGTACGTGCGTGCTCTTCACTCTTGAGTGAATATTAAGTTGTCGATTGATGAAATTTGTGTGCCTAAAAACCTTGGAATTTGGCAACATAGGGCACATCTTGTACACCAATCGTTCATTGAAGTGAAACTTCTTTATCGGCGTTGGAAAAAAGAATACCGTCACATTTTTCGGTTACGCGTCACATTTTTCCGTTACGCGCCATCTTTTTCTTGCCCCTACCACGGTTGGTTCAGACGAAGAGTACTTTCACTTTCTCCAATGGAGTAGGGATAGCATGTCGCTTAACCGATTGGAGGTCCAGGAACATTGAATTTCTCAGAGGCTATAATGTCCAGGATTTTCGCGGATAACAATTTGCAATTGACTTGCGTTAGATATTTGTTTTTTCGGTTAGGTTATTATAAATGTTTTCTAACATATTATACACCAGAATAATCCTCATAAAATTTCCTATCATATAATGTAAAATACTTACCTATGATAATACAAATGATTAGCATGATAGCACCTCCTCCGCCTTGCTTGACATTATCGACATCATTTTGGGAAATCAAGATAACAAAAATGGTACGATTCTGGCTCTTCTAGATTTTTCTAAAGCATTTGACTCCTTAAACTTAGAATTGCTGATTTCTAAATTAGTTTATTATGGGTTCAATAATTTTATTTATTAATTTATTCATTTATTAGTCTTAATAATAACAACAGTGTATCAAACTAACGTCCCACAAAACTGTCTATACACAGTTTGTCTGTGGGATCTGAGTCTCACTAAGAACAGTGAAATAAATCTACCTAAACTTAAATAAGTAACAGGTGAATGTGGTATTACAATTAGGGCAAATTATGTAGGAAATATTTTTTCAATTTAATTTTAAATTTAGTTGGGCTAGGCTCCAGTCGTATGTCTGTAGGCAGTGAATTTAATATATATGGTACTCTTTTTTCAAAGTTCTGTCTCCATTATAATTGTTAACAGAAGGTATCTCAAATTTTCCTTCAGATATACTCCTGGTGCCATGTTTGTGAGTTACGGGATGAAGATATTGGTTACTATTATAATTATGGATGGCTATAAGATATTGACATTTAACAGAGATTGGCATAATTTTACAAATCTTAAATAGTTTTGAATAGTCTCCTTTACATTTCAATTTGGTTTTTTTATTCACAAGCAGCTTTATAAACCGTGTCTGTAAGGATTCTAGTTTATCAATATAACTTTTAAATGTAAGTCCGTAACAGTCAAGAGCGTAATCTAAAATTGAATCTACTAATGCATAATATATACATTTTAATGTGCTAATAGGAACTTTATAACTTAGGTGATAAAATTTACCTAGTAAAATCCTTAATTTATTGCTAATGTAATCTACGTGTTGGGACCAAGAGAAATTAACATCTATTTTAACACCAAGATAAGTTACAACGTCTACTGATTCAATAGGTTTACATTTACAATTTTGTAATTTATTATGGAGACACGAATAACTATGGGTAAACAAAGGCGGCGGTTTTTCAGTGATAGTTAGGTGAGGTGAATGAATGATCAAAAGTTTAGTTTTATCAGAGTTTAAGACGATACCATTGTCATGTGACCATTTGACGACTGCTTCTATATCTTTTTGAATGGAGGAACAGATGTCAGAGAGGTTATACCCCGCCCGGAGAGTACACAAGTCGTCCGCAAACATATACGCGGAAGTATGGTGTAGGACTTGGCACAAGCTATTGACGTGCAGCAGGTAGCAGAGCGGGCCGCAGCACGAGCCCTGCGGCACGCCACTGCGCACGCGCTGCTCGTCGCTCAGCGTGTCGCGCACCTTCACGCGGTACGAGCGCGACGAGGTACTCTCCGAACCACTGCTTTAGAGGGAAACCCACTCCGCATTCCTCCATTGCATTTAAGAGTGTGTCTGTATCGAGAGTATCGAACGCTTTTTTAAAATCGTAAAAAATTGCTACTATAATTTGCTTTCTTTCTAAGTGCGTGTTTACTTCATCTGTGAATTTAGATAATAAGGAATTGGTACTTTTGCGTCTTTGAAATCCGTACTGGCGTGCATTTAAAATATTATTTTTTGAGAGAAATGTTGATATTTGTTTTACTATACATTTTTCAATTATTTTATTGATACTAGAAAAAATAGCTATAGGTCTAGTTAGAAGTATTTTTGCGGTCGCCTTTTTTATGTATAGGACGAACAATAGTCTCTTTTAAGTTTTGTGGAAACTGATGGCAGCTAACAGATAAATTAATAAGTTTGGCTAGGACAGGACTAATCTGATCGGCTACGAGCTTTAGATCCGCCATGCGCACGAGGTCGCTGCCCGGTGACTTACCGGCACTCAACTCAGTTATGACGCGTTTTACTGCGGCACTGCTCACCGGTTGCCACCTCATTGATACATCCGATTTATTTACATAAGTTTCCCTGTTTATCCATTTATCTTTACAATTGTGTTTTATTTGCTCAATATCACTCGAAAAATTTATTGCAAAATTGTTACAGATTTGTTTTAGATCGTCTTTAATGTCCATACTATTTATGATCGCATCGTCTAATGACCGCTTTTTATTTCCCAACAGATTAGATATTGTGTCAAATACTTTTTTAAGGTTTTTATTACAGTTCAATATACTTTGTCTATCATGTTCGTTTTTAGATTTATTAATAGCCTTTGTACATTTATTTCTATATTTAGTATAACTCAGTCTCTTTATCATATTCTTTGGATCGTTACTCCAAACTACAAACAGCCTATCCCTTTCTAAAATCATATTTTTAAGGTCAACATTTATCCAATCTTTATTATTTCTATTGCTCACATTCTGTTTAACGATAATTTCTTTACTACAATCTTTATATATATTTGCAAACATATCAATAAAGGTAGTATACAACTCAATGGGACAGTGGATATTTAGAAGGTTATCAAAATTGGTGTTTATCAGTTTGTCTTTAACCAACCGGTTATTAATAACTTTACGAGTGATAGTGAAGGCAGTGGAGCTCGCGCACGTATACGCGCCGGTGTTCACGCGGGAGTCCGCGCGGGCGGCGCGAGCGGCGCGGGCGGCGCGGGCGGACCGCGGGAGACCGTCTATCGAAGTTCGTTCCCATTGCACAAAAGCTGAGATGATGTAGTGGTCCGAGATTTTATGTTTTATGACTGCGGAATTAATTATTGCTGACGGTATTCTAACATAGATATGATCTAGACACGATTCGACTAATTTACCAGCAACAATTTCTCTCCTAGTGACGTCGTTAATACATTTGGTAAATCCGTGTTCAGCTAACAAATGTTCATATTTTAAAACGTTTATCTCTGTATTAAGCAATAAATTTATATTTAAATCTCCACAAAAAATTATATTACAATTAGTAGGCAATTTATCTAAAATATTATTAAATTCTACATGAAATTCTTGTATTCTATTTTCTTGAGAGAATCTAGGCGGTCTATACATGGATATTATGTTAATAATTTCATTGTTATAATGTAGTGTAATGGAAACGCACTCCGCGGCTCGCATGATATTGGCCGCCGCGGGTAAGTCGCTCGCCCGCGCGGCCAGCGCCTCGCGAGTATACACAAGTACTCCACCACCACTACGACCCTTGCGGGTGAAAACATTCATATTATACCCAGATATTTGATACTTATCATTATTATCAAATATCTGGAAAATTAATATTAGGTTCTGTAATGACTAACACATCTATTGCTCTTATATGATTACCTAAGGTAACTAAAAGTTCGCTAAAGTGCTTTTTAAGCGAGCGAATATTAAATATGAAAAATACATAACCCGTGTTTATTGGTTATATCTTTCATCCAGCAATGAACGCTGTCGACACACACATAACTAACGGGTTCATCTTCAATACAGTCTAGTAAGTCTGCGAATTTTATGTTTTATTTAAACACTATAGGTACCTACACATAAGAAGAAATTATTTTTTAATGATTAAGTTGTTAATATCACTTTCATTGCGCACGCAAATAGATTTTTCTCCATCGGTTTTTTTTCTAGAATTTTGCCGTTGGACACCCAGATGTACTTGTACGCCCCGTGTAGGTGTTGTTTCGTATTCCAAAGCAGTGCGCGCGCGCTATGTGTTAAATCCTCATTGATGTATACTTTGTTCACAGCCGATCCGTTTGTTAGCATGTTACTGGTCGTGTCTTTCAAGTTGCGACGATTGGATAGCCAACTGTCACGAGATTCGGTACCCGAGGTCTTGAAGCCTACAATTATAGACGTCGGTTTGCTGCCTGACTTCATGGGTGCGCTGCGCTTGGCCCATTCAATGTCCGAACAGCTCACGTTGATGTTCTCCGCAATCTTGGTGACAATCACCCTCACATTCTCGTCGGGTAGTTGCTCGACGCCCGCAATCACTATGTTGTGTTTACGTGACTTTTGTGCGAAGTCCTCTACCTTCTGTTCAAGAGCAATATTGCATTTTTCTAGATAAACACATTTATTAGTGACATTTTCGACGGCCTTTTCGAGCTAGTTGATTTTCTTTTTCGACTGTTCATGTTCCTCAATTAGCGAGTCATACTTGTCAGATAGTAAACTCATACTTTGTGTAATAGAATCAAGTTGTTTTTTTAGCCCTGGGATTGTGCTTACTTTACGCTGAATGTCCTTAAGAATTTTAGTAAAATCCTGTGACTCATCCTCATTTTCTTCGTCCTCAGAGCCCTCTTCCTCACAGTTATTGCAGTGAATTCTGTTACGCCCGTTCTTCATATCTGCTGCTAAACCCTTCACACACCCCTTGTGAAAAGTACCTTGGCATGGACCTTGGCACATGAAGTGTGATCCTTTCTTAGCAAGCACCTTTTTACACTTTTGACACTCCATAATCACTCTTTTACTTTTGTGAATCTAATGGCGAGTAGCGATGCGCGGACGTTAGAAAGGCGCGAGATGTTTTGTACGCGTGCGCTCCGCTTACCGGTCAGAACGAGACTGAAACGATCAGGTGATTCCAAAGCTATTTATCCAATAGAGTGCACCAAGTGGTCATTGGCAAGGCAGATGGATCTTTAGTTAAGTCGGATTTGCAACAAGTAAGAAGGGGAATTCCTCAAGGGTCAATCTTGGGTCCGCTCCTTTTCAGCATTTACACATCTGACATAGTTACATGCATAAAATCCTGTAGTTACCATCTCTATGCAGATGACCTACAAATATTTGTCTCTGCAAACACTAGTAACATCGATGATGCAGTACACGCTTTGAATGAGGACTTAGATCGAATCTACAGATGGTGTGTACAAAATGGCTTATTACTAAATAAAAGCAAGTCTAAAGCAATGATTTTGGGTACAAAAACACAAACCGAAGAAATAATGGCACTACATCCCGCGATTATGACTGGGAGGGAGCCGCTGAGCTTTGTAAGCGAAGCGCGTAATTTGGGTGTGGTTATGGACTGTCACTTAAGATTCGAAAAGCATGTAGTAGAGGTAGCAAGAAACTGTTTCTTCCGGCTTAGAGTCTTATACAAGCTCCGAAGATATATCAATGTAAACACACGAATACTTCTCTGTGATTCTTTGGTGATGTCCAAAATTAACTACGCCTTTACTGCTTATGGCCCTTGCTTAAATGTTAAATCCCATAAACTGCTTCAACCCGTTCAGAATGCCTGTGCCCGCTTTTGTTTTAATATTCCTGCTCGCACTCACGTTACTCCTTTCATAAATAATGCAAACTTGCTAAAAATGAAAAACCGACTAAAGCTATTTATGGCAACACTTATGTTTGGAGTCATGAAACATCATAAGCCAGAGTATTTATATAAGAAACTTGTTTGGCGCTGGACATTAAAGGGAGATCGCAACTGTATCAGACTATGCACAAAGCCGCTTAGTATGCCGCGGCACCGGACTTCTGCGTTTCGTGGTAGCTTCCGGTTCCAGGCTACTAAGTGCTGGAATGACCTACCTCTGCCACTTAGACAGCTTGAAAGTAAAGTAGCCTTTAAGAATTCATTAAAAAAAACTCTTTTGGGCTCACAAAATATGCTCCCCTAGTCCCGCCTGCATTATTAATACATAAATAAATTGTAATCAACTAATTATAAAATAAATTCAGCTATACTCTATTATTATTATTATATTCTATATTCTTTATTATCTACATAACAGTATTCTATATCGTATTCAATTAACCAATACTAACTAATCCTACTAATATTATCAATTTGTATAGAATAAACTTATACCTTTTAAACTAAAAGTATACACTAACAAATAAGTCAGGTACCTTCTGTTAATGCTTTCAGTTGAGCACGCCGTCTCCCTTGTTCCGGTACTGACGGAAGATCAGCGCCTGAGGAGTCTACTTCTTAGGCACATGCTGAGTCAGAACCTTTTTGCAGATGCCACACCACCCTCAGTTCTAATGCGATATAGGTACTTTGGTACCTATGTCCTACCTGTCTTAAGGTGTACTTACTTTAACTATAGTTTCTAGTTGTTTCTGAATGTTTATAAGTATTTTTGTTTTCTGCGATGTTATTTTTGTTAAGTGGTACCAATGTAATTTTTTGTTAAGTATCTGCAATGTTTTGTGTGTGGGTGTGCGCTTATGCAAATAAATAAATAAAATAAATAAATTAATAAATAAATAGCTTTTTCTTCGATTATGTTTGCAGAATTTATTATTTTCACAGCAACTTCTAATGATATTTCGTCCATAGAGCCCACTTACACAAAACTGACACTATTTACTGCTTTCCACATGACCACCATTATTTTCCGCGGCGATTACATCTATTATTGTATCACAAAACATAGTAATTACTTCACAGTAAACAAAAATAGACAATCACGAAATATCATGGCTCGTGCCGGTCGCCATTCATTCAGTAACTGAACCAACCGAGGTAGCGTTCGCAAAGGAAGTTGAAACACGTTCGTAATTTTTTATAGAATATTACGAACTTTATGAATAAATGGGTAATTGTTGCTCATTTTATTTTGGACTGGCTTGTTTGTTAATAATTATTATTTTTACTAATTCAGTACCTAGTAACTATCATAGTTTTTTTAGTAGGTATATAAACTGAGTCATAAGCTGATACGGCAGAATAAAAATGTACAAAGTGAAGTCCTAGGAGCAAACAGGTTTTATTTATTACTACTAATTTACTCCCTCACTACAATAACTCCCCCGTTAAACCACCTGGCCAAAAATAGTGATAAATACCTATTATGACTCCGTTTTCTGATTGATTAATTTGAGAAGTGTGGTCTCGGCCTCGCCGCCATTATGCGGCTTCAAAGTCAGGCTGTTATTGACTACGGCTCACTACTATATCTGTCCAATGATCTTTTGGCGTGTGAGTGACGTTTTCAGGGGGGCGCCAGTTCTACGCAACCTAATGCAATGATCCTGTCAAAAAGCGATAGTTTCTATATACCCTGTGTGTGTGATTTGAACCCACATAAATTGATTAACCTGCCTATGTTATTGTCATTTTGTGAGGATATTCTGGTGGGATTCGAACCCACTCACTTTAATATTTATGCTTCGGAATGCACCGGTTTTTTGTTGCGCGGATCGACCGTGAGTAATCGGGACATCACTAGCGGAAACGGAACCGCAACTGTCACTCGTACCAACGAGATGAAAAATTAGAGGTTATCTTTTCTTGTCGGGAGAAAAAACATGTCTGCTCATGGCGTAGGGCCATTGATTGTATTTCGGTGTAACAATTGTCTAATACAGGTGTCGGGCCTGGTCGGAGTGTTAATCATCAACATCGTCGGGAAATAAGTAGATTCGCGTCAGCGGTTGAGTGATTCGTGTTGTGAAGGACATCGTCGTATCGGACGGCGACTCCTCGTGTCGGCAAGCAGCACGCCGGCAACAGCGTCGGCGGCAAATAGTGAGATTCGGTTCCTATCCTATCCCAATTGTGCTCCTATCCCGTATTCCTGCCTCGAATCGAGCCTTCGATTTCCGGTCTGCGACGGCAAGGTAAAGTAGGTATCATATTCATATTCATATTCATATTCTTTATTGCACAGAAATCTTAATAGTAAGGTAACAAAACATTTTATGAGCAAAGGCGAGCTTATCTCTAAAGAGAGATTTCTACCAGCAAACCTAGGTAGGACTGGAAAAATTGTGCAACAGGAGAGTCCTAGTGCGCAATAAAACTGTACACATCTAATTGTTTACAACTAAAACATAATAATTTAATAAATGATATATACTAAATAAAATACAAAAGCAAAAAAAAAAATATATATCAAACATATACTACATATATATACATATATAAAAGTACCTATCACGAAAGAGAAAGGAAATGCTCTTTCAATCTTGTCTTAAAAGTGAAAATTGAGGGACTATCTCTAATAGCGCAGGGAAGTGCGTTCCACAGTCGCATCGCCGTTAACCTAAACGAGAGTTTGTAAGCGGCAGTGTTATGCCGAGGAGTAGAGAGAAGAGACATCGTGTGGGATCTCCGGTTGCTATGCCTGGAGGAAATAAACTCGAAACGTTCTCGAAGATATGAGGGGTAGCGGGGATTTCGCAAAATGTTGAACAGATAGGAGAGAACGTGCATATCACGACGAAGGCGGATCGGAAGCCACCCCAACTCCTTGCGATACTGTGAGACATGGTCATACTTGCGCAGCCCGAAGACAAACCGAATCCCGAGGTTTTGAAGTCGTTCGAGTTTGTTCAGTTGTTCTTCGTTCGCACCGATCCAGCAAACATCTGCATAGTCGATTAATGGTAGTAGGAGGGACTGGGCAAGGGTGATTTTAGTCTGCTGTGGCAGGAAGTGCTGCAATCTCCGTAGGGAATGAAATGACGCAAGACTCGTCTGCTGACCTCACAAACATGGGGCGACCAGGACAACAATTTATCAAATACAACCCCAGGATTCTTGGCCTTCTCGCTGTATGAAATTATGTTACCATCATACACTATAGGGTCGACGGGCATTTTCTGAACTAGGTTATGAGAGTGACGAGTACCCAAAATCATGGCCTGCGATTTGCCCGGGTTGACAAGCAGACCATAAGAGGTAGCCCATTTCCTGATGTTATCGAGATCAGCATTCAACGCCTCTACTGTCAGATTCACATCACACGGAGAGAAGTGCCGATATATTTGAAGGTCATCTGCGTACAGATGATAAGAAGAGGTAAGAACGTCAGAGATGGAGTTAATGAATACCGAGAAGAGGAGAGGAGAAAGGATGCCTCCCTGCGGAGGCATCAAAGGATGACTCACAATTCTCTCACGTGCTGGCAAAAACCCAGCCCCTCAAGGTTCCACGCCGTTCGGTTGAGGCGTGGAATTAAACATTTTGGTAGCAGGCGCGGTTTCCTAGTGGGAAATCACCGATTCACGGACGGTTGTAGGGTTGTTTTTTTACCACATTGTAATTGGGAGAAAAGAATATCTCAGATTGGCCGGCAAGTCGGCAATGAGTCTGTGGTCGGTAAACCACAATTAAAGTTCATTTTCGGTTAGTGAAAGTATAATTGTCAATTTAGTTAACAATTATTATAAATTTGTAGTCGGAAACTACTGTTTGTGCGCATAAAGGATTGAACAGTCATTCTGCGAAGTAACTAGATTGTATTACTTGCGGTGGAACGTCGGTTTCTATAGTACTGCAGTGTTATTTCGGTTAACAGAGCAGTGTCAGGCTATTTAAGGGGTATTAAGCTGATTTTGCTGACCTCAGTAGAAGTGTGGGTCATATCGGAGGGGCCACTTCTAGAAGGTCACAGCTACCTTCATTATATTAAAAATAGCTTGGATTTCGGAATCCAGTGTGGTTTAGGGTGCTATATTGTTTAGGTTTATATTCTCGGAGCCCACCACTTATTATTTTGTATTGTTTTCATAATCAAGTTTTGTGGGTTATTTTTGTATTGTGTTTTATGGTGGCATTCTCTAATTGATTTAGAGTGTATATTTATAAGGTGTATGTCCACAGGGCGACCATATTAAATATTGTTTAGGATTTAATTGTTTTAGTGGTTGCCTTGGTTTTTACAACTTAGTTTTAATTTCTGTGCCCAGCGCTGACGGGCAAGTGCTGGTCTCTGGCTGTGCTTAGTTCGGTAGTGAAGCATAGGACCAGAAACAATTGAATCGGTAACCATGGCACCTTCGCCCTTGACGGTACTGCGGTATAGTGTCCGTGAGGAGATGAGATGGCTCGCCCATACTCACAAGTATGTGGAGCGACCTGACATGGACGATGTCCTGCTCAAGCGTGTGGAGGACGCAATGACACGCGTCGGGAAGGTGTGTCGGCTGGCTGCGGAGGCTGAAGCCCTCAAGCTTACGGATGAGGCTTCGGTGGCTGCAGTGAAGCAGCTCTGCGCGGATGCTGACCAAGCGATGGAGTGCTTGGGCGACATCGAGCGTCGCGCGGAAAAAATTAAGCGGTCGCGACGGAATGACAGCGGGGAGAGTAGCGGAGACCCGCCCCCTAAGGGTGTTGTTGGACGGCTGCCACACCTGGAGATTCCGGCCTTTGGTGGGGCAATTGATGAGTGGCCGGCATTCATCAATTTGTTCGATAGTTTGGTCCACGGTCGGGACGACCTGGACACAGCCTACAGGTTGGCCCAACTATTGATGGCACTGCGGGGTGAACCGAAGGAGTTGGTCGGTCACCTAACGGTCACGGCGGGCAATTATGAGATAGCCAGGTCCATATTGTTTGACCGCTACCAACACAAACGGCGGTTGGTTGATGCGCAGCTGGGGAAGCTGTTTAGCATACCAAGAGTAACCCGGGATGTTGACATCCGGGTACAGGTGCTCAACCCTGTGCTGGTGGCCACTAAGGCCCTTCAGAACCTTGGTCTGCCGGTAGACTAATGGTCATATATCGTTTTGTATATGGTTTTGTCACGGTTGCCTGCAGCTGTTCAAAGTCGGTTTGAACAGCTGCATGGGGACAGTAGCTCGGAACTGCCCACGCTCGTCCAATTAACGGATTTTTTGGAGGGTGAATGCAGGCGATGCGACACATTGGATACGGAGGCCAGTATGCAGCGCCAACCCACGCGGATGCGGAAGGGGCCACGCCCCCCGTCCCCACGGGGGGGTGGGCAGTCAAAACAATTTGGCGTTTTGAATGCCGCGCCGTCGGGTGACGGCTGTGTGCACTGCGACAGTGCCGGTCATGAAGTGACCAGTTGCGCCAACTTTAAGGCGCTCGGGGTAGCTGCCCGCAGGAAGGTAGTCTTCCACCACCGATTGTGTTTCGGTTGTTTGGGGCCGCACCCGCTGAGCGAGTGCTCACGCGCGTTCCCCTGTGAGTGCTGCGGTGGCAAGCACCACATCGTGTTGTGCCTGAACCGGTCAGGCCCTTCGGACGGTCACCAGGGCCCAACCAGGGCCGGACCCAGTCCCCCTCCGGGCAACGGGAGTCACCAACGGGGTGACTGGGGTACCCGCGGACGGGACCCCCCCCCCGAGGGGAAGGAGGCAGCGCGGGGGGTAACAGGCGGGATAGCCGGGGTTCGGTCGCCGCTGTCCAGGGTCAGCGAGGACTTCGGGCCGCTGGCTCACCGCGTGTTACGGGCGGGTGTCAGATGGCACCTATGAGTGGCGCGAAGGCTGGAAGCCCACCACCTTCTGCGCCACCCTGCCCGTCGCTCTGGGAGGCGAACAGGGAGGCGAACAGTCGGATGTAGCCCCCATTCCTAGAGCGCCCCAGGTTGGATCCGCTCTCCCCCCTCCATCCACGGTGGCCACCGGGCACACCGTACACAGTCCGGTATGGTCGGATACCGGGACAGCGAGGGGCCTATTATGCGGGTTGGGACCCCCTGATGTACATACGGTCTGAAATTCCACCGGCATATCAGCAGCCGAGTTACCAGGCCGACGGGGGTCCCAGCGGGTTCGGATCCCGCGGAGGTTCCCGCTAGCGACACGCCGCCCACTTACAGGGTGCCGCCACTCCACAGACGGTCATGCTCCCCACCGCCTCGGTGATAGCGTGGAGTTCGGACGGCAAATCTTGTGTGGCACGAGCACTATTGGACTCGGGGGCCCAGGGGTGCTTATTCTCGTGCAACCTTGTAAGACGGTTGGGCATTTCGGTAAGGGAGTATCCACATTCCATTCGGGGAATTGGGAACACGGAAGTCGGTTCCGTTAAGGAATACTCTCTCGTCACGGGTGGATTCATCGGTGAATCTGACGGTCACGGCATTAGTCATGCCTAATGTGATGGGCTCACACCCTCACGTACGGTTGTCGCCCTCGGTGCGACAAGTGGTCGCTAGGTTATCACTGGCTGACCCGGAGTTCGATATTCCGGGCCCAGTAGACATTTTATTGGGTGTTGATGCCTTGGGATACCTGTTAGTGCCAGGTGTCCACGTGTTGCAGTCGACTGGTCTGGTTTCGGTCAACACCAGACTGGGCCATGCGGTAATGGGTCCCTTATTCGGTTCTGTACTCTCGGAGGTGATACAGAAGTTTTGGGAGGTGGAGGAACCACCTACGGTCCGCCGGTTGGACCCGGTTGAAGAAGAGTGTAAACAGTTTTATCGGAACAATACTGGTCGCCATCGGTCAGGTCGATTTCTCACACGTCTTCCATTTTGGAGCGATCGCCCGCCGCTGGGCAGTTCACAACATGCAGCCGAGACGCGGCTTCTGTCGATGGAACGACGCATGAAGCGTGACGGGATTTTCCGGCAGAAGTACGTCGACTTCATGCAGGAATACGAGTCGCTCGGCCACATGTCGGTTTCGGGTATCGACTGAAAGCGTGAAGACCACTGCTTCCTGCCCCATCACGCGGTTTTGAGGACCCCGGAGGGCAAAATACGGGCAGTGTTCGATGAATCGGCATCAACATCTAACGGCATGAACCTGAACCAGTGTTTGCATTCAGGGCCGAAGTTGAACCATGACATCGCGGATGTTATCACATGGTTCCGTCGACACAATGTTGTGTTTGTAGCTGACATCCGGATGATGTTTAGACAGACGTTCATTCACCCTGACGATAGACGGTATCAGCTGAATCTGTGGCGAGAGAGCCCAGATCAGCCCATCAGGGTGTACGAGCTGAACACCAACACGTACGGGCTACGGTCTAGTCCTTATTTGGCGATTCGCACTCTGCGGGAGTTAGCGGATCGAGAACGGTTAAACTTCCCTAGAGGAGCAGCGATCCTGGAGCAGGATCTCTACGTGGACGATATCTGTACCGGTGCAGATTCCGTAGAGGAGGCGCTCGCTCGACGGGACGAGCTAGTTGAGCTCTTACGGGGTGGAGGTAACGAGCTCCGGAAATGGATGTCGAACTCTCCAGAGTTACTGACTGGTCTTCCGGATGACTACCAGCAGGATCCCCACATTTTTGAAAATTTGGAAAATCCAAATATGTTGTCGGTATTAGGCGTCCAGTACCAGCCGGTGTCAGACATGTTTTCGTATCGGGTCGAGTTGGACTCCCCGAAGGTCTGGACGAAACGGAACGTCCTTTCAACGGTGGCTAGGACATTTGATCCAAACGGGTGGATCACCCCGGTAACATTTCAGCTCAAGTGTTTTATGCAGCAATTGTGGTCTGCTGAGCTGAAATGGGACGACCCGATCGGCGGGTCATTGAGCTCAGAGTGGGACT
This sequence comes from Argyresthia goedartella, assembly GCA_949825045.1. Lineage (NCBI taxonomy): Eukaryota > Metazoa > Arthropoda > Insecta > Lepidoptera > Argyresthiidae > Argyresthia > Argyresthia goedartella. Next base: position 28,520,342 of record OX463830.1, read on the forward strand.
CGTTCTTTTCGACCCTCCCTGGCATCAATCGGATTTCACTGCCACGGAGGTTGGTCCCCACCAAACGATACACCGCCACCCTGCATGGGTTTTGCGATGCCTCGAAGAAGGGCTACGGAGCTGCGGTGTATCTGCGTACGGTCGACTCCTCGGGGGAGGTTGATGTGCGGTTGGTCATGGCGAAGAGCAAGGTTGCATTCCCAAGTTAGAGCTTTCGGGAGCGGCTCTCCTGACTCGTCTGCTCAACCACACGATGACGGTTCTTCGTGGGTCAATAGCGTTAGAAGATACGGTCTACGCTTGGACGGACAGCCAGTTCGTGTTATGCTGGCTGAAGGCTTCAGTTCACAAGCTGGAGATTTTTGTGGCGAATCGGGTTTCGCACATTTTGAATTCGGAGGTTCCCTTAATCTGGAGACATGTTCCAGGGGAAATGAACCCAGCAGACTGTGCGTCTCGTGGGTGTCACGCTCCGGAGTTGGTTGGACATCCCTTGTGGTGGGGTCCAAAATGGTTGACTCAAGCCGAATCGGATTGGCCAATGAGTCCACGCGTTACCACGGCGAACGGCGCCTTGACAGTCGGTGTCTGTACGACGCAACCAGAGCCGGAAGAGGAGTTCAGCCTGCTGGAACGGTACAGCTCGCTCGACAAGCTGGTCAATGTGACCGCCTGGATCTGCCGATTTGCGCGGAATTGTCAGAATTCTGAGGCGCAACGAGTGCGGACACAGGTCCTGACACCACGGGAACGGAACCATGCGTTGTTCGCATTGGTACGGAACGTGCAGACGGTGCACTTTAAGTCCGAATTGGACATTCTGAGTTGCGGACGCGTCCAACTGTAGGGAGCTGTGGCTCGGCTCAACCCGTTTATTGACCCTCAAGGATTGCTGAGGGTAGGAGGTCGGCTGCGGAATGCCAACCTGCCTTATGCGGCTCGCCACCCGTTGTTACTCCCTAGGAAAGGGAAATTGGTCGAACTGTTGATACAGGATCGACACATTCGGAATGGGCATATCAGATGCCACGCCTTGATGGCGTTTCTCCAGCGTGAGTTCTGGATTCTATCGGGAAAACGCTTAGTGCGCAGCGTCGTATTTCGGTGCCTGCCTTGTTATCGGGCCAAGGCGGCTACGATGCAGCCCCAGATGGGCGATTTGCCCTCGGATAGGGTTAAAGAAATCCGGCCCTTTGCGGGTGTCGGAACGGATTTCGCGGGACCATTTATGGTCAAGTCTTCACAGCTACGGAACGCCAGATAAGTGAAGGCATACCTGTGCGTCTTCGTGTGCTTGGCCACGAAGGCAGTCCACTTGGAGGTGGTCAGTGACCTCACTACAGAGGCATTTATCGCATGTCTAGATCGGTTCGTCTCACGAATGGGCCTCCCGACATTAATCCGTTCGGACAACGGCACAAATTTTGTCGGAGCCAGGCGATATCTGCAGGAGGTCACTCAATTCCTGAACGGTAACCAGGATGCCATCGGTACGGCTTGCTCCCGACGAGGGATTGAATGGGTTTTCAGTCCGCCGGGATGTCCTCATTGGGGAGGAATATTTGAGGCTGCGGTTAAATCGGCTAAGTCGCACCTGACGAGGATCATCGGTGAGACCTCTCTACGCTTTGAAGAGCTTGCGACGCTGTTCTGTAAGATTTAAATGACACTGAACTCGCGTCCGTTGTGCCCGCTCAGTTCGGATCCAAATGATTTGGAAGCGTTGACTCCGGGTCACTTCCTGATAGGTCAGCCCCTTAACGCCCTGCCAGAATACCCATTCGGTGATGTTAAGTGAAGTCGGTTAACTAGGTGGCAGATGTTGCAGCAGATGGCTCAAGATTTTTGGAAACGGTGGTCCCTTGAGTACTTGCACATCTTGCAGCAGCGCCTTAAGTGGACTGACCGGACGAGCCCCCCTCAAGTCGGTGATTTGGTGCTGATTAAGGATGCGAACCTGCCATCATTGAGATGGAGACGAGGACGGATCGTCAATTTGTACACGGGTCGGGATGGCACGCCTCGATCAGCAGAAGTCAAGGTGGGGGACTCGGACCTCAAGAGAGCGGTCGCAACACTTTCTCGCCTTCCTATTGATTAGGGACAGGTTCGGGCCTGTCCGGGCGGGTGACTGTTTAATATTTATGCTTCGGAACGCACCGATTTTTTGTTGCGCGGATCGACCGCGAGTAATCGGGACATCACTAGCGGAAACGGAACCGCAGCTGTCACTCGTACCAACGAGATGAAAAATTAGAGGTTATCTTTTCTTGTCGGGAGAAAAAACATGTCTGCTCATGGCGTCGGGCCATTGATTGTATTTCGGTGTAACAATTGTCTAATACAGGTGTCGGGCCTGGTCGGAGTGTTAATCATCAACATCGTCGGGAAATAAGTAGATTCGCGTCAGCGGTTGCGTGATTCGTGTTGTGAAGGACATCGTCGTATCGGACGGTGACTCCTCGTGTCAGCAAGCAGCATGCCGGCAACAGCGTCGGCGGCAAATAGTGAGATTCGGTTCCTATCCTATCCCAATTGTGCTTCTATCCCGTATTCCTGCCTCGAATCGAGCCTTCGATTTCCGGTCTGCGACGGCAAGGTAAAGTAGGTATCACTCACAATTCTCTCACGTGCTGGCAAAAACCAAGCCCCTCAAGGTTCCACGCCGTTCGGTTGAGGCGTGGAATTAAACACCAATGTTATTGCCAATTTTTGACGATTATTCTATCGGGATTTACACCGTTATTTGATTACTTGCCTAGCTGTGTGAGGATTATTCTAGTGGGATTTGAACCGAAATTTGATTACCTGCTTATTTATCTGATTTTTATACATGACTATGGCGGGATCTGATATTCTGATCCCACGTATTTGGTCACATGAGCTGCGGGGCTTAAAAAGAAAACGAGGAAGAAATACACAGGAAAAATATTTTATTAAAAAAGTAATTATTTTACAACTATAAAAACCACGTAGGCCACATGAGCTGCGGGGTAACAGAAAACGAAATATACAGACATATGATAGTAATAATTCTATTACAATTAATGAAATGCTGTAATAATCTTAGTAGCAAAAAGTTAAAGTGAAATAATTGTATTATTTGTATTCATGTCTATGATAATAAAATCCTTTTGTTTAAACTTTATCTAATTTAACTTTATTTAACCAATTTCTGGAAAGTTGCATGTAGATCATTTTGCGAAAAATAAGGCCATAAAGAAGTTTCACTTCTTACGTGTGTACACTAGTACACGCACACATTTTTTTTTATATAAATATATATATCTCTCTCTCTTCAGTGATTTGATTATTCTTCGTACGATGTTCTTCCTGGATGATTTCAATATTCGTTGAATTAGGTATATCGATGATGTTTCAATGCTCTTCTGGGGGCTGGAACGGCTTCCTATGTTTTGAACTTGAAAAGCTGCTTGCTATGAATGAATTTGCCAACGCGTTCGTTTCTGCTGGTGCGAGCTCCATTTTGATAAATCAGCAGTCGGCTGACTATCGGTTCATTATTCTTGCGGTATCTTGAATTCGATGCGGGAAATCTTCAGTTGAAATCTTTTGGCTTCTGGTCCGTCATGGCTTGCTTGATGTCGTCTTGGTTTGGGTGGGGTCTTGATTATGGATTTCTGCAGCGTGGTTTGAAATAGGTATGCAGAAGTCGGGGCTCGGCGATCTTGGACGAAGTGCTTCTTGCTTGCACTTCTAAGGTGGCAGCACACGGAGTTTTCTTCGCGGCTGGGTCCGTGCTGCTATTACCGAAGGTTGCTGATGTTCAGAAGTCGGGTCACCACTTTGCCAGAGGCAATTATAAGGAGAGCAACATCTTCGGGAGTAAAGTAAAAGGCTTGAGATGCGCGCAAATACGAGACTAGACTAGACTATTTATTATAGGAAATCCTAGCTTATATACTAGGTTGGTGCATGCTATTAATGACGTGCATAAGACATTGTGCGTGATGAATACAAATATACCTTATCTGTGACGGTCGTCTACTTATCTTAACATTACGTGAAAATATGACTAACATATTCGACCGGCACAGTAGATCTTGACTAATGCCGCATAAACACTTGCTAAGCATGCCAACATTATGCACTAAAATTGTATCAAAACACCGGTTTTCAAACTCAGCGTCACCCGCGCATCTCGAGATGAGCGTGGTAACCAACGGTATTTTGACTTTGCAGCTATGTTCGGTTTTATGTTTAGGTACCGAACACGTGATATGCACACGGCCCGCGGCGATTTACCTACTTCTTACAAATCAGTGCATTAATCGGAAACGTCGCGACAGGGTGCATTCACTTTATATTTAATTAACATTTTATATTATATTATAATTTTGTGTAATCACCCTTACTAAATGTTCTTGTGTCATAACAAAGCAGACTTTATTTAATATTTACAAAACCACACTGAATTGTTCCCTTTAAATGGTCCTTCGAACCTCTGGGACCTCGCGCGCGGTGTGAAACAAAACAGGGCAAAACGTGTGGGGTTTCAGTGAACTAGCTAACAATCGGTGAAACGGATTCAGTGCCAACATAAACAACAAACTTCGAAGTGGGTCCCAGATCGTCAGGAACTATTGAAGACCAACCCAACTTCGGACGTCCACGACAAGCAGCGATTGCGAGCGGTAATATTTGACGGAGAAACTCAAGTAAGATCGATCCTTTGTTATAACCTTAACATTGCAACACGTTGCTCAACATGTCGCTGGAGGAACAATACTCTCGACTGGAGTAACTCAGCAGACATTGGGAAAACTTCAAAAAGGATGGCCAGGATAGGAAAATTAGGCCGGACTATTATAAAAATCAACGGAGCAAGGTCAAAATCTTGTGAAATACGATCCAATTCAATCACGATCGTCTTCTTACGGAACTTAGTCATTCCGATACATATTTTAGTAACAAAAATTAAGAACGGGCGAAAAAGGTTTATACGCGCTACACGAGTGAGATAAATCAGGGAGGAACTAAACAATTAGATTCTAAAGGAGATTACGAGATAGGAGTCGGAGTGAGTGAAGCGGGAGGAAGCCAACTAGAACAACAACTCTTACAAAAACAACAGGGAAGCTATAGTAGGTTGGATGAGAAGAGACGTCAGCAACAGGCAAATTTTAAGGCATTTATTAGAACAGTGAAGAACATTAATGTGGAGGAAATGACGGATAAATGGGAGTTTGAGGATACTTAAAGACGCTTGAGAATTGAACGAGGAAGGAGAGAATTCTGCTTATAACACCACGTTCAATCAATATGAAAAACAATTTAACACACATGAAGAGGGAAATCAACAAAAATATGTGGTCAGCGTCTTACAAGGATAAAGTATCACCGAAGTTAGAAATACCAACGTTTAGTGGAAACTTAGCCAGTGGATTTCGTTCAAGGGTTTGTTCAAAGACGCCGTTCATAACAACAAAATGATACCAAACACTCAGAAGATGTAAATTCTGAAGACTAAAGTCAAAAGGGAAGCTGAGCGACTAATACAACATTTACATATCAGTACAAAAAACTATGACTCATGGTGGGAAATTCTCAACCACCGTTATAATAACAGGAGGATGATTTTCACATCTCTTATGAACGTATTGTTTGCTTTACCCAACATTCAACATAAGTCCGTAACATACATCAAAAGAATGCATGATGTAACGATGGAAACATTGAACGCAATAAAAAACTTGAGTGTGGACACGAAAACATGGGATTCCATCCTGGTCCATTTACTATCTCAAAAATTAGACCAACAGATCTACAACGACTACCTGGAATCAGTGAACAACCCGCGGGAGTTACCTATACTCCAAGAGCTCTGAGACTTTTTAGAGAGCAAATTCACTACCCTGGAAACATCAGCCCGTAGGAAACAGGACCCCAATTCCCAAAAACAATATTTTAATAACCACAACAACAAAAAAAGGATAATCTTCAACAATCATCGAACAACGCATCGAAATCGGCAGGAAGTGGACAGATGGTGAAATCGTACAACACCACTGGGTCAGGTCACACGTGCCCACTTTGCAAGTATCAACATGGCATGTACAACTGCAAGCAATTTTTGCAGGTACCGAACGACAAGAAAATATCAACGGTGAAGAAACTTGGAGTTTGCATGAATTGTCTATTTTCACACAATGGCAAAGAATGCACTTCTAAACACACATGCCGAAAATGCCCCAATCAACATAATACGCTGCTACACGAGGCAATAACTGGGACAACCGTTGTTGCCTTGGCAAAAGACAACGTAACCGGCACATCTTACGTGTCCCAGGATAACTATAAGGAGATCTTATTAGCCACCGCACAGAGGAAAGTCAAAGGAGCCGATGGTTGTTATCACATCATGAGGCCCTTAATAGACCAGGGGTCACAGATGTCGCTGATAACCGAAAATGCAGCTCAAGTGCTGGGGGTTCAGCGTCACCAGTGGAAGGGCGTGATATTTGGCGTAGGACAGCGTGAAAACAACTGCAAAGGAAGAATGGAAGTAACATGTGCGTCATTATATAATGAGTACAATTTTAACACAGAGATTTTGATAATGAACAGTCTTATTAAAAACTTACCCAACAAAACATTTATAAAACCAACATGGCCGAACATTCAAAACATAAACCTAGCTAACCCAGAATTTTAGATCAGCCGCCCCGTGGATATGTTGTACTGAGCGGCATGATAAAAATTGAGGACGCAACACACCCTGTAGCTCAACAAACACAACTCAGCTGGTTGCTATGTGGCACAGCCCCAACATTTTATTGCAACGTCGTTATGACAAACCTGGACGATGTACAACGGTTTTGGGAGAGTGAGGAGAAGAAAGTGATATGTCAGCAGAAGACTTAACGTGCGTAAAGTACTATGAACAAATAACAAAGAGGACTCCAAACGGGAGATTTGAGGTTCGCCTTCCTATGAAAGCAAACTTTGAAGAACAGTTAGGAGAGTCGAAACAAAAATCGATTTCACAGTTGTTAAGTCCAGAAAGAAGGTTCAAGAGACAACAACTAGTGGCATTGGCCTACAAAACATTTATGAAAGAATATCACGATTTACAACATATGGAAAAAGTAAACATCAAAATTAACTTGAAACCCGAGTGCTACTTAGCTCATCATATTGTCGAACGAAAGGAATCATGGACGACTAAACACAGGATGGGGTTAAATGCATCAGAAAAAACGTCTACAGCTTATTCCCTAAATGAATGATGCAAGCTGTACCGATGGCGTCCTGGTTACCGTTCAGGAATTGAGTGACCTCCTGCAGATATCGCGTGGCTCCGACAAAATTTGTGCCGTTGTCCGAACGGATTAATGTCGGGAGGCCCCTTCGTGAGACGAACCGATCCAGACATGCGATAAATGCCTCCGTAGTGAGGTCACTGACCACCTCTAAGTGGACTGCCTTCGTGGCCAAGCACACGAAGACGCACAGGTATGCCTTCACTAATCTGGCGTTCCGTATCTGAGAAGACTTGACCATGAATGGTCCCGCGAAATCCATTCCGACACCCGCAAAGGGCCGGATTTCGTTAACCCTATCCGAGGGCAAATCGCCCATCTGGGGCTGCATCGTAGCCGCCTTGGCCCGATAACAAGGCAGGCACCGAAATACGACGCTGCGCACTAAGCGTCTTCCCGATAGAATCCAGAACTCGCGCTGGAGAAACGCCATCAAGGCGTGGCATCCGATATGCCCATTCCGAATGTGTCGATCCTGTATCAACAGTTCGACCAACTTCCCTTTCCTAGGGAGTAACAACGGGTGGCGAGCCGCATAAGGCAGGTTGGCATTCCGCAGCCAACCTCCTACCCTCAGCAATCCTTGAGGGTCAATACACGGGTTGAGCCGAGCCACAGCTCCCTTCAGTTGGACGCGTCCGCGTCTCAGAATGTCCAATTCGGACTTAAAGTGCACCGTCTGCACGTTCCGTACCAATGCGAACAACGCATGGTTCCGTTCCCGTGGTGTCAGGACCTTCGTCCGCACCCGTTGCGCCTCAGAATTGCGACAATTCCGCGCAAATCGGAAGATCCAGGCGGTCACATTGACCAGCTTGTCGAGCGAGCTATACCGTTCCAGCAGGCTGAACTCCTCTTCCGGCTCTGGTTGCGTCGTACAGACACCGACTGTCAAGGCGCCGTTCGCCGAGGTAACGCGTGGACTCATTGGCCAATCCGATTCAGCTTGAGTCAACCATTTTGGACCCCACCAAAAGGTATGTCCAACCAACTCCGGAGCGTGACACCCACGAGACGCACAGTCTGCTGGGTTCATTTCCCTTGGAACATGTCTCCAGATAAAGGGAACCTCTGAATTCAAAATCTGCGAAACCCGATTCGCCACAAAAATCTCCAGCTTGTGAACTGAAGCCTTCAGCCAGCATAACACGATCTGGCTGTCCGTCCAAGCGTAGACCGTATCTTCTAACGCTATTGACCCACGAAGAACCGTCATCGTGTGGTTGAGCAGACGAGTCAGGAGAGCCGCTCCCGAAAGCTCTAATTTGGGAATGGTCAGGCGAGTGCGCAACGGCGCAACCTTGCTCTTGGCCATGACCAACCGCACATCAACCTCCCCCGAGGAGTCGACCGTACGCAGATATACCGCAACTCCGTAGCCCTGCTCCGAGGCATCGCAAAACCCATGCAGGGTGGCGGTGTATCGTTTGGTGGGGACCAACCTCAGTGGCAGTGAAATCCTATTAATGCCAGGGAGGGTCGAAAAGAACGAGTCCCACTCTGAGCTCAATGACCCGCCGATCGGGTCGTCCCATTTCAGCTCAGCAGACCACAATTGCTGCATAAAACACTTGAGCTGAAATGTTACCGGGGTGATCCACCCGTTTGTATCAAATGTCCTAGCCACCGTTGAAAGGACGTTCCGTTTCGTCCAGACCTTCGGGGAGTCCAACTCGACCCGATACGAAAACATGTCTGACACCGGCTGGTACTGGACGCCTAATACCGACAACATATTTGGATTTTCCAAATTTTCAAAAATGTGGGGATCCTGCTGGTAGTCATCCGGAAGACCAGTCAGTAACTCTGGAGAGTTCGACATCCATTTCCGGAGCTCGTTACCTCCACCCCGTAAGAGCTCAACTAGCTCGTCCCGTCGAACGAGCGCCTCCTCTACGGAATCTGCACCGGTACAGATATCGTCCACGTAGAGATCCTGCTCCAGGATCGCTGCTCCTCTAGGGAAATTTAACCGTTCTCGATCCGCCAACTCCCGCAGAGTGCGAATCGCCAAATAAGGACTAGACCGTATCCCGTACGTGTTGGTGTTCAGCTCGTACACCTTGATGGGCTGATCTGGGCTCTCTCGCCACAGTATCAGCTGATACCGTCTATCGTCAGGGTGAATGACCGTCTGTCTAAACATCATCCGGATGTCAACTACAAACACAACATTGTGTCGACGGAACCGTGTGATAACATCCGCGATGTCATGGTTCAACTTCGGCCCTGAATGCAAACACTGGTTCAGGTTCATGCCGTTAGATGTTGATGCCGATCCATCGAACACTACCCGTATTTTGCCCTCCGGGGTCCTCAAGACTGCGTGATGGGGCAGGAAGCAGTGTTCTTCACGCTTCCAGTCGATACCCGAAACCGACATGTGGCCGAGCGACTCGTATTCCCGCATGAACTCGACGTACTTCTGCCGGAAAATCCCGTCACGCTTCATGCGTCGTTCCATCGACAGAAGCCGCGACTCGGCTGCATGGTGTGAACTGCCCAGCGGCGGGCGATCACTCCGAAATGGAAGACGTGTGAGAAATCGACCTGACCGAAGGCGACCAGTATTGTTCCGATAAAACTGTTCACACTCTTCTTCAACCGGGTCCAACCGGCGGACCGTAGGTGGTTCCTCCACCTCCCAAAACTTCTGTATCACCTCCGAGAGTACAGAACCGAATAAGGGACTACGAGTCGCTAGGCGTGGGGCAGCCGGCATTACCGGACCCATTACCGCATGGCCCAGTCTGGTGTTGACCGAAACCAGACCAGTCGCCTGCAACACGTGGACACGTGGCACTAACAGGTATCCCAAGGCATCGACACCCAATAAAATGTCTACTGGGCCCGGAATATCGAACTCCGGGTCAGCCAGTGATAACCTAGCGACCACCTGTCGCACCGAGGGCGACAACCGTACGTGAGGGTGTGAGCCCATCACATTAGGCATGACCAATGCCTTGACCGTCAGATTCACCGATGAATCCACCCGTGACGAGAGAGTATTCCGACATACTCCCTTAACGGAACCGACTTCCGTCTTCCCAATTCCCCGAATGGAATGTGGATACTCCCTTACCGAAATGCCCAACCGTCTTACAACATTGCACGAGACTAAGCACCCCTGGGCCCCCGAGTCCAATAGTGCTCGTGCCACACAAGATTTGCCGTCCGAACTCCACGCTATCACAGAGGCGGTGGGGAGCATGACCGTCTGTGGAGTGGCGGCACCCTGTAAGTGGGCGGCGTGTCCCTAGCGGGAACCTCCGCGGGATCCGAAGCCGCTCAGACCTCCGTCGGCCTTGGAGTAACTCGGCTGCTGATATGCAACCAGCATATCAGACCGTATGTGCATCAAGGGGTCCCTACCCGTATAATAGGCCCCTCGCTGTCCCGGTATTCGATCATACCGGACGGTGTACGGTGTGCCCGGTGCGCACCGTGGATGAATGGGGGAGAGCGGATCCAACCTGGGGCGCTCTAGGAATGGGGGCGACATCCGACTGTTGGCCTCCCTGTTCGCCTCCCAGAGCGACGGGCAGGGTGGCGCAGAAGGTGGTGGACTCCCAGCCTTCGCGCTACTCATAGGTGCCATCTGACACCCGCCCGTAACACGCAGTGAGCCAGCGGTCCGAAGTCCTTGCTGACCGTGGACAGCGGCGACCGAACCCCTGCTATCCCGCATGTTACCCCCCGCGCTGCCCCTTTCCCCTCGGGGGGGGGGTCCCGTCCGCGGGTACCCCAGTCACCCCGTTGGTGACTCCCGTTGCCCGAAGGGGGACTGGGTCCGGCCCTGGTTGGGCCCTGTGGGCGACCAACCTTAGTCCGGCCCTGGTGACCGTCCGAAGGGCCTGACCGATTCAGGCACAACACGATGTGGTGCTTGCCACCACAGCACTCACAGGGGAACGCGCGCGAGCACTCGCTCAGCGTGTGCGGCCCCAAACAACCGAAACACAATCGGTGGCGGAAGACTATCTTCCTGCGGACAGCCACCCCGAGCGCCTTAAAGTTGGCGCAACTGGTCACTTCATGACCGGCACTGTCGCAGTGCACACAGCCGTCTCCCGACGGCGCGGCATTCAAAACGCCAAATTGTTTCGACCGCCCACCCCCCCGTTGGGGCGGGGGGCGCGGCCCCTCCCGCATCCACGCGGGTTGGCGCTGCACATTGGCCTCCGTATCCAGTGTGTCACATCGCCTGCATTCACCCTCCAAAAATCCGTCAATTAGACGAGCGTGGGCAGTTCCGTGCTACTGCCCCCATGCAGCTGTTCAAAACGACTTTGAACAGCTGCAGGCAACCGTGACAAAACCATATACAAAACAATATATGACCATTGGTCTACCGGAAGACCAAGGTTCTGAAGGGCCTTAGTGGCCACCAGCACAGGGTTGAGCACATGTACTCGGATGTCAACATCCCGGGTTACTCTTGGGATGCTAAACAGCTTCCCCAGCTGCGCATCAACCAACCGCCGTTTGTGTTGGTAGCGGTCAAACAATATGGACCTGGCTATCTCATAATTGCCCGCCGTGACCGTTAGGTGACCGACCAACTCCTTCGGTTCACCCCGCAGAGCCATCAATAGTTGGGCCAACTTGTAGGCGTTGTCCAGGTCGTCCCGAACGTGGACCAAACTATCAAATAAATTAATGAATGCCGGCCACTCATCAATTGCCCCACTGAAGGCCGGAATCTCCAGGTGTGGCAGCCGTCCAACAACACCCTTCGGGAGTGGGTCTCCGTTACCCTCCCCACGGTCATTCCTTCGCGACCGCTTAATTTTCTCCGCGTGACGCTCGATGTCGCCCAAGCATTCCATCGCTTGGTCAGCATCCGCGCAGAGCTGTTTCACTGCAGCCACCGAGGCTTCATCCGTAAGCTTGAGAGCTTCAGCCTCCGCAGCCAGCCGACACACCTTCCCGACGCGTGTCATTGCGTCCTCCACACGCTTGAGCAGGACATCGTCCATGTCAGGTCGCTCCACATACTTATGAGTATGGGCGAGCCATCTCATTTCCTCCCGAACACCATGTCGCAGTACCGTCAAGGGCGAAGGTGCCATGTTGACCGATTTAATAGATTCTGGTCTTATACTTCACTACCGAACTAAGTATAGCCAGAGACCAGCACTTGCGTGTCAGCGCTGGGCACAGAAATTAAAACTAAGTTGTCAAAACTAAGGCAACCACTAAAAACAATTAAATCCTAAACAATATTTAATAGGGTCGCCCTGTGGATATACACCTTATAAATATACACTCTAAATCAATTAGAGAATGCCACCATAAGGCACAATAAAAAATAACACACAAAAATTTATTATAAGAAAAAAGGCTATTTTTAATATAATGAAGGTAGCTGTGAACCTTCTAGAAGTGGCCCCTCCGATATGACCCACACTTCTACTGAGGTCAGCAAAATCAGCTTAATACCCCTTAAATAGCCTGACCCTGCTCTGTAATCCGAAATAACACTGAAATGCTATGGAACCCGACTGCAATACTATATTCCGACCGAATGACTGTTTCTTATGCACACCGAGTAGTTTCCGACTACAAATTTATAATAATTGTTAACTAAATCGTCAATTATACGTTCACTAACCGAAAATGAACCTAAATTGTGGTATACCGACCACTCGACTCACTCACAAACTGATTGCCGACCAATCTGAGATAACCTTTTCTCCCAACTACAATGTGGCAAAAAAACAACCCTACAACCGTCCGTGAATCGATTTCCTACTAGGAAACCGCGCCTACTACCAAAATGTTAAATTCCACGCCTCAACCGAACGGGCGTGGAATCTGGGTAGGGTTGGTTTTCACCAAGTGGTACTGACCTTTGACGCCGTGGACCGGAATTCGAAAGCTCAATTCGAGGCAGGAATACGGGATAAGGAGCACACGGGGGGTGAGGGGAGAGGAGTCGAATCTTACTCTCGTCGTAGCCCGATGCTGTCGCCGTCGTGTTGCTTGCCGACACAAAGGGTCGCTGTCCGAATGCGACGAATTGATCCCCGAATCACATTAACCTTCCACAACACGAAGCACTCACTCCGATGACGTGAATCTACTTATTCCCGACGATTGTTCCGTGCTTATTATAATTAACACTCCGACCAGGCCCGACACCTGTGTTAGACAATTATTACAATAAAATACAGTCAAGGCCCGAATGCCATGTGCCGACATTTTTTCCCTGTCAAAAAAAAGTAACCTCTAACTCGTCATCTCGTTTCTATACAAGTGACAGCTGCTAGTTCCGTTTCCGATCACTCGCGGTCCGAGTCGCGCAACAAAAAGAGGTGCGTTCCGAAGCATAAATATTAAACAAGAATAATAATGTAAAAATCGCATAATAATAAGAATAATACCACTACAGGTAAAAATTATTAAAATTACATGTCAGAATAAAAAAAAAGGTCACAATTTTATTACAATCATAAGTTAATTAAGTCAGTGGATAACTTATTCGTCAATAATTTCTGACACTGAGTAGTATGCTTTGCTTAGGAGGTACTTTTAACCTTACAATCCCCCAAGCCTCATATGACGCTCGCCTCGAGTACCGTCCGTCCCCCAAGCGTCATATGACGCTCTCGCTCCCGCGCTTTTTTAAACCGGTATATTTTGGCCAATTTTTGTCATGTTGGTACTGTTAAAGATTTTCCAGACGCTCAATAAGACAAAGTCTATAATCCGATACAATTGTCTATGGTCATTCATAGAAAAAAATATTCCAAACGTGCCTCAAAAAAAACACTTTTTCGATTTCCGTATTTTTGGAAAATTTCAAACGCTGAAATATTGAACAGTTTATATAAGAACACACTAATGTTTTTATTGTTTTGAAAGGGTAATGTTATTTAGATTACGTAGGTATCAAATAACATGTATATGTTGTTGATGTTTTTCTCATGTCTGCTAGATTTGTGTCGAGAAGGACCATTTTCATAGATGTCTGTGATTCTCATGTCGGTACAATAATAAAGGAAGGTCACTGTGACATTAGTTTTGCATTGACTAAGAGAGGGTTTCATTAGCTACTCATATTTAGCACTCTCATAGTTCTAAGAGTTACCATTTCAACATAATCACTTGATACGTCAGTCAAGTGTCGCGCGCCGCGCGGGCTTAAGTGTGCCTGGGGGACGAGCTGTGTCGGCGCCAAGTGGCTGGGGGTGCGAGGGGTTAAACCTTCGTTACAAAGATGTTAAGCATGTTGATGGATTTTATCTCCAGTGGTAGCTTATTAAATAAGGTAGGGCCCATAACTTTCAATGATTTTCTGGTTTTAGCTCGACAACTGGTCGCACAATACAAGTCGTGGGGCCGTCGAGAAGAATACCTACGGTCTGGGTTCTGGAAGCTTGGGTACTCCGATGGGTTCTGCCTCACATACTTCAGTACTTCCAAGATTTACATAGAGGGGAGTGTGAGAATTCCTAGCTTAATGAAGAGTTCCCGAGCCGGGGTGTCGTTAGGTACTCCGGCAATTCTACGCAGTATACGAGTCTCGATAGTGCATAATACGCACTGTTTAATTTTTTGCACAAAGAGTCAATGTGATGAGTCCACTGTAATCCTGCGTCAAAAGTGAATCCAACAAAGCGAACAGTGTCGGTGGCAGGCAGAGTGACCCCGTTCACTACGAGTGGAACCTTGGGAGCCCCACCTACGTTGCGCAACGAGAATCTCAGTACCTGGGTCTTATCAAGGTTAAGTAGCATGCCATTCACTGTGAACCATTCAGTTAGACATAGGGTAATCGATTGGAGATGTTTCTTTAATTCAGCCTCATCTTTACCGTCCACGATAACACAGACATCATCAGCGTACATCAGGGACTTGGCTGTTCCGGAGACGATATGGCGTAAGTTGATCATCAGGATGACAAACGTGGTATTCCCTACGTTGGACCCCTGCGGCACTGATCTATCCCCGACCAGACCGGGTTCAGAAACTTCACCGTCTATCACCGTAATCTGCGTCCTGTCAGCGAGGAAGGACATAAATAGTTGGAGAGTTAGGCCACGTACTCCATAATGTTCCAGCTTGGCTCCAATAAGAGAGTGATCAATAAGGTCAAACGCTCGTGACAGGTCGCAGAACACAGCAGCCACGTGGTGTTTTCGCTCCAGCAGTTCGAGCACCTCTCGATGCAGTACGCGTGCGCAGCCCACCGTGGACCGGCCGGCCTTATAAGCATATTGGTGTTCCAAAAGAACTGAATTTTTATTCAAAAAGCCCATCTCAAATATCTTCGAGAAGGTTGGAACGAGAGAAATAAGTCTGTAACTTTTTATTTCCGTCTTGTTGCCTTTGCCTTTCCATATGGGAACCACTTTTATTCGCTTCAGAGATGAAGCGAATAAAATAAGTGCCCTGGGAGGCGCATTTATTGAATAAATCGCATAATATAGTGAGTGTACTTATAGGTAGTTTGCATAAGATGTCACATGGGAAGTCGTAGATGTCTTTAGTAGACTTCTTTTTGATTTTTTTAATGATGCAATTTAGTTCAGGTACTGTAAACGGGACCAAGAACATAGATGTAGATATGGTAGGTATGTTCATACTCAGTAGTCTTATGGCCTCATCAACATTAGGTCTTAGTGGTGTATCGCGTACTATAGATAGGTAGTATTGCTTAACCTTAGTTGCCAGTTCTCGTGCCAAACCTGACGGACCAACAATACTTCTCTGCAAGACAGCCAGTGGGTTGCTACCTGGGCCTTTGCCATTCTCCATCTTAATTACATTCCAGATACTCTTGGACTGGTTAGAACTACTATCTATTAAATTGTTAATGTACTCAGATCTAGCCTTCCGAAGCATAATATTGTGCTTACATTTAAAATCAAGAAACAAAGTCTTAATATCATTGTTGAGTGGGTAGGTATCTTTATATAATTGTAGCAAGGATAGAATTTCATTTTGTTTATGCAAGTTATCATTCTTCGATCTAACATCTAACCGACATTTACACACTAATTGCAAGACCGTATTCATAAATGTGTCAAAACTTTCAATTTTATTATAATTCAATAGGTTCATGTCAATATTAATATCATTTAAAAATGTCGTCAAATTATTTTGCGATGTTATTCGCTTCTGTACATGTCTTACCTCATTTAATTTGGAGTTGTATATAATTTGGATATAAATACCTTTATGATCAGACAGATGCGTATCTGCCTGTAACGTTATCACGTTGTTGCGATCCAAATCTGTATAGACCTGGTCCAAGCAGGCCGAGGAGGCACCTTGCACTCGTGTAGGGAAGTTCACCCTCGAGGATAGGTTATACTGGACACATAGATTCAATAACTGACGTTTAGGGCTCGATGTTATTAGCAGATTTACGTTGAAATCACCTACTAGGAGAATATTGCATTTCTCATGAATGATAAAATCCATCAATGACCTTAGTTGCTTTAAAAATATCTCGAAGCTAGCTTCCTCAGTGTTAGAACGATATACACATATTACCAGTAAATTTAAGTAAACACATTGTATAGCCGTAAATTCACAGTGGATTTCAACCGAGAAATCACGAATATCTGATAATCTGAATATCGGGCCTATCAATAACATCGATTGATTTGTTTACATAAATGCCACGCGTGGGCCGGCAATAACCGGATAACAATTCATAATTAATTATATTCACATGTTTTGCTTCGTCAACTTTTAACCAGTGCTCCGACTTGAGAAGAATGTCGCAGGGATATTCAGATTGCGTATGATGTTAAACATTTGGAGTTTTTGAAGCTACCAGTAACATTAAAGAGATTAGCAACGGACGAGAGAGTTTCGTTCCCTGAAGCGGCCGGAATCCTGGAAAACTCTTTTTATATGGACGACTTACTACATGGCGCACATAACATTGAACAAGGAAAACAGATGGTCCTGGACCTCACTCTACTCTCAAGATCCGGGGGATCCAATTTACGAAAATGGTCCTCTAATAACACGAAAATATTGGCGAACATTCCCGAACAGGAAAACTCGGAACACATATTTAATTTAAAAACAGATAACTCGTCAAAAATTTTGGGCCTGAGCTGAAATCTAGTGGACGACAAGTTTCAGTTCAAGGTACAACAAAACGAATCCTGTTATCGGAAATATCCAAAATTTTTGACCCACTGGGCTGGTTGGCGCCAGTAATAGTCAAATTAAAATTATTATTCCAAAAAGTATGAAATCGAACAGTCGATGGGACGATGACGTAGCACCGGAGGTTTACAAGGAGTGGTCCAAGTTACAAACGGACTTAACATACCCAAATACCTACGAAATACCCAGATGGATTGGGAGTGGAGACTGGGACGTCACCGAATTGCACGGTTTTTGTGATGCGTCACTGGAGGCGTTCGCATGTGTCGTGTATATCCGAGTCAAACACACACAACAAATAATCCTGATAGCTTCAAAAACGAAACTTGTACCCCTCAAGAAAGAGATCAAGTTGCCGCGATTGGAGTTAAGCGGCGCTTATTTGCTAGCTAAATTGATGAAGAAAATAAAACAAGCGTTAGATAAACATGAGAGCGAAACCTATGGGTGGACAGACTCGAAAGTGGTGCTAGGTTGGTGAAACGGGGAACCAGATAGGTGTAAATCATTCGTAGCTAATAGAGTTCGTAATATAACAGAGATTATGCCGCCCAAATAGTGGCGATACGTGAAAACGGATGAAAACCCGGCCGACGATGCTAGTTTCGGTTTATTCCCTTCCCAACTCCTGAAAAACCAACTCATGTGGAAGCACGGTCCCAAAAAGTTAACCGACTTTGAACAAACAGAGATAGAGTCCTTTAACACGGATTAAGAACAAAAACAAGTTAAACAAATTAACATTGCCTAACATACAAACGACGAATTAATTATTGATAAATTATTAACAAAATATAGCTCATACACAAAGCTCATCAGAATATTGGCATGGATACGGCGAGCCCTGATTCAGACAGTGAAACGACTGCTAGAAAACTACCAAACATTGTGAGAATTACGCGAAGCCAAGATAGTGATTGTGAAACATGTTCAGAAAACAGAATTTAGAGCGGAAATTGAACAGTTACAAAAACATGGTCGGTTAGAATTAAACAGCAAATTGATTCAATTGAATCCTTACCTGGACGACATGAACATTTTACGAGTGGGACGGCGCATATCTCAAGCTAACATCAACATGGAGATGAAACATACCAAAATTATACCCAGTGGTTCCCGACTCTCAAAGTTGCTTATCAACCAAGCCCATAAACTAACCTACCATGGGGGCCCACGCCAAGGAGGATTACCGGTGGGCAAAATATCGTGAAAAAGAGATTCAGAAGTGTATTACATGTCGAAAGCATGACAAAACAACACAAAAACAGCTCATGGGAGATTTACCAGCGGCACGGGTCAACCCGGCTCGACCCTTTTAATATACTGGAGTAGACTATACAGGCTTTGTAGAAGTGAAAAAGAACAAAGGTCGTTGTGCCACGTCCTTCAAAGGGTACATAGCTATTTTCATTTGTATGGTGACCAAAGCTGTTCATTTGGTAATAGTGTCTGAGCTGACCAGTTCTGCATTCCTAGCAGCACTGAGGAGAATGGCAGCCAAGAGAGGAGCCCCCCACCACTTGTATAGCGATAATGGGTCAAATTTTCGGGGAGCTAACAACTTTTTACAAAAGGAGTGGGAGCAATTGAAACAAATATTTAATGACAGCTTTTTAGCCGAAATTACAAAGATGAACATTGAGTGGCATTTTAACACCCCAGTATGGCCGAGTGCCGGAGTCCTTTGGGAGCGAGCTGTTAGAAGTTTGAAACATCATTTGAAAAGGGTGGTAGGAGAACAGAAACTCACCTTCGAGGAATATTCCACCCTGTTAGCGCAAATCGAAGCGTGTTTAAACTCCCGACCACTGTGTGCGCTAACAAAAAATATAGAAGACCTAGAAGTATTAACCCCCACACCCTTTTGGCTGGCGATTCAGGCGTGACTGTGATCGAGATGAGTGAAGATGCCAGAACACGCTGGAGCATGACGCGGAAACTTTTCAACAATATCTGGAAGAAGTGGAAAATGGAATATTTGAGTCAACTAACATCAAGGAACAAGTGGCATGTCCCTCAACAAAACATTAAAACCGGAGACTTAGTCGTGATACATGAAGATAATCTTCCGTCGGGAAAATGGGCCCTGGGAAGGGTAGTAGATATCCACCCTGGTACCGATAATTACGTAAGAGTGGTCTCCTTAAAAACAAAAAACGGCTTAATGAAAAGGCTAATTAACAAATTATCAATTCTACCCTTAGAACATTCCACAAAACAAGCAGAGAAACTGAAACCGGAAACCCAGAAAGGTACCCGTACAAAGAACAGATCAATTTTCATAACATTGGCAATGACCTTTCTTTATTTTATGTCTGTTACGACAACAGCGGATAGTTTCAAGTCACAGAGCCTCAACAATGAACAAAGTTTTTATTTCGATCCGATATCTAAAATGTAAATCGTAAAAGATAACTGCAAAATTATTGTGTATTATGATTTGAAGCCCTATTGGGAAGGAAACATCGCCTGCGTAAAATTTTATAAACATCAACAAACAGTATGCGACTTGATAAAACAACAAACACATTGCGGGATTATCCTATTACAAATACACCATACCTACGCAGAGTTAGAACATAGCAACAAAACTATTATTGCAACCGGAAAACATTGGCACGCGCCGGCGGCGGCGCGGGCTTATCAATGGTGTCGGATATCTAGCGAACACCTTGTTCGGCGTACTCGACGACAAATTCTCAGAACAGTATGCCAAGGATATCACACTGGTACGGGAGAACGAGAAACACCTGTTATCACTATGGAAAAATCAGACATCAGTTATAGAAGCGGAATATAACTTGATGAAGAGAACAGAGGCAACAATACAATCCCAACATAAAATTATTGACAAGCATTTAATGTCTTTAGAAAAAGCGACCAAAACATTAACAATTAAGCTAAATGAAGCGAAAACAATGACATAATTCACCTTATCAGCAATGGCAGCAAATAATTTACTGACGCGTCTACGAAACATCCAAGAAAATCTACTAGATACAGTGACCAGTATTTATAATGGAAATCTCAACATACATCTTATTGATCCTCAGCAACTGCTGAAAGAGCTGAATCTGATATCGGGACAATTATCTAAGGAACTCACTTTGCCGATTGATAATCTACAGACCAACATGCATAATATTTATCATCTGTTACAAGTAAAAACAAAATTAACAAAAGAGTACCTCATTTTAGAAATAAATGTACCACTGACGAGCAGAGATAATTACGACCTCTTTAACCTAATTTCCGTTATACAACCCAGAGAAAATAAGATGATAAGATCGATATGTTACAATCAACTTACAAAAGGACTTTTTTTTGCCACTTACCGTGAAAGATTTGCAGCGTTGCCTGATAAGAGATGCTACGACACGCCTATGTCAACTAAACACTCCAATACATCGGTTGACTGCGGATGCCGATCTATGATTAAAGGGTAACCAGAACACACAATAATGTAAAACAGTTATTTCAGCATGCCAAATCAAATTCATCCCTCTCACAAAAGTTAACCAATATCTTCACTTTTGTTGTAAAGATTGTCTATCAGAATATTATGCCAAGAAAAGGTAACCTCCCAAATCTTAAAACGTTCCACTATTGTCCACTTAAACAAAGATTGTATGATAAAAAACTGAAAACATTACGATACTTGCCCAAAAGCAACCTCAAACTCACATGAAAAAAACAGAGAGTATAGAAAACGTAGAGATATCTCCGATAAATAACATTATAAATATAACAATAGAGAAATTTGAAGAAGAAAACGGCACTACTGCGTATCACCAACAGTTATGAAAAGAGATTAAAGACAAGATTAAAGACATGAAGAATGAGGCAGTAGTGCCGGAACAGATATCAACACATGATGTGCATCACTATGCCATCATATATGCATCCTGGGGAGTGGCGATCGTCGCAGTGGGAGTGTACTTGTGCAGTAGGTCCCGCGCCCGCTGGCAAGCGAAGACTGCACCGCGGGCAGTCGCGCCCGAGCCCACGGCTCGAACTCTCGCCGTCATCAGCAACAGTGCAGAGCAAATGAACATTGGACCTCTGCCCAATGAGTGTAGTGAGAGTGCAACAGTGAAAAGTGTGAGCGATAGGGGTACTTCCCCTGTGTATCGAAGCGCTAGCTTTGACGAACACTTCTGAACAATTTTACTGTTTTTATGAAAATGAGGATGGATAATTTAATATAATTTTTTAACGTATTAACATATTATTAGTATTATATAACTTTCAGAAAATTACCAATTCTAAAGGATTATGACTAATTTATATCAGTTTTCATGTTAGATTATCACTTAATTGGACTTAGCATCTTTCTCTCAACTTTTGCCCTCGGCTATTATCTCTTCTGTGCCCTCGGCAAGATGTTCGGTTTTATGTTTAGGTACCGAACACTTGATATGCATGCGGCCCGCGGCGATTTACCTACTTCTAACAAATCAGTTCATCAATCGGAAACGTCACGACCGGGTGCAGTCACTTAATATTTAATTAACAGTTTATATTATATTATAACTTTGTGTAATCACCCTCAATAAATGTTCTCGTTTCATAACAAAATAGACTTTATTTAATATTTACAAAACCACACTGAATCGTTCCATTTACAGCTATAGATGCGCTCGGATTCGAAGAGGTTAAGGAGTATGTTTGTTTTAAATATAAATTGCTCGAATAGCTCTTTTCTGTGAAATAAAAATTGTTTGAATATCCGCTGCTTTCAAGTTGCAATAGGACATGACAATAGAATGTAACTAAAATATACTAGCCTAAATGTAGCCACACCCGTGTTTTGTCTGATGTAATTAACAGCATTAGCCGCAAAACTTAACACCTAATTTATTTATGTGGGGTCCCCACTGCAATTTGCTATCAAAGGTTATCAAATAAACTTGGTATCACTTACTTATTCTAACGTCTGTCTAACACTAAACTGGTCTCAACTTGCCTGACATTTGGAAGTGACAATTTTGTACACTTGGTTTTACTAAAGTTTAACAATAAATTATTAACTGTGAACCAATTCAAGGTGATAGACACGTCAAAAACAGCTGTGCTGACACGTCAAAAACAGCTGTGCTGTATTTTAACTAAATAAATTTGTTTTAATTCGTCTATTTATGAATATAGTGTTAATTTAAGTGTTTGTTTAGACAACTAAAGTGTGCCAGTGCTAAATGTGGTCAGAATTGTAATTGTGATAAAATAATCGATCACGCACCGAAAGACAAAGGAAATTTCAAACTGCCAACGGAAACACCCCGGGGGAGTATTGTTTTCATATTTGCTTATTCATATTTTACAAGTATATGACTTGAACTTAACTATATACTTTTACACTACATACTGCTCAACTCTCACTATTGTGAGAAACGTCCATCCTCACACCGCAGTGTCTTTGTTTTGTCTCTTAGCACTTGACAATCTGTGGAAGTACTTTTGACGATAAAACTAGCTGTTCACTCATAATTATTACACGATATACACAAGTGCACTGGTAGGTTACACCTTGGCAATTAGTGCGAATATAATGTAAGCTTGTAGGTGATTCTAGAGACATATTAGGTACTCACTTCACAGCTGATCATCACAACACTTGCAAAACGACTAAAATTGTTAGATAATAAGTATAACTTTCATTAGTTCAGGACATTTATACTGTAAACCTATATTGACTTGTAATAGTTTAATTGAAACTTGTTGACTTTGACCTAGAATAGCTATATAGGGAATTAGGAACTATCATATCAGTACTACAGCTACTAACTGCAAGTCTTTATTCCTTCTGTTTTATTTTAATTTTGTTCGGAGCACCCATTCTTTTTTATTTTATTTCCAGGCATGGCATCCAAAATTACTACGCGGAGAATGCACACACTACAGCAACAACTAACTGACGCAGAGGAGTTAAACCAAAGGCTATTGGAAGAGCGCAATGAAAATGACTTTGAGATAAAAAGCTTGAGAGCCAAGAACTCACAGCTTAGAGATAGTGTGTCTACTTTGCGAGAAACACACGAAAAGTCGCAAAATGAGATTCAAAGATTGGAAAAACTTGTGGAATCTTTTGACACCCTGCGCACTGACCTTGCTTCTGCTTGTGATCGCAGTAAATTCCTCCAATACCAACTCAATGAGGCAAACTTGAAATTGACTGATATGTGCATAGAAAAAGACTACAATGAATCTCGCCACATTACCTCTATCCAACAAGAACTAGAAGTAGCCAACCTAAGTACTATTGTTCAAGCCATACAGACAAGCAGCAGAAAAATTAAAAAATATTTTAAATTAAATAAATTCATGAAGAAAACTAGAGGTAGTATAAAAGTACTGAAATAAGCCTTGAAACGGCAATCAAACAGAATATTAAGAATCTCCCTAATGCAAGAGCTCCGGGGAAAAAATGTAGGTTTACAGTCGGACCTTCAACATGCCCGAGTAGAAATCCAGCATCTACTTGACCTGCTAGCAAATACACTACAATGTTATGCCAAAGAGCAAAGTTAGTTAGCAGAACTCAGAGCCGCGACGTCTGAGTTAGTACAGCTACAACGCCAGAGTGCGGAATTGGTGGGCGTTCTAATTGAGAATGAGGAGAATGAGACCAGCAAGGAGGACGAGCCCACATCACTAACTTTGGTCTCGAACCCCCTCAACGAGAGTGTTGCAGCGTCCACCGCTGCCCCAACCAAAAAACAGCGTCGCCGTCGTCGACGAGGAGACACCTCGCAGCTCAACAGCGCGAGCACCGCGCCGCTCGCTGTCCCTGCTGAGGCGTGTGTCATGCCGCAAGCTGCCCCGAGGGCCGTGCCGTTGGCCGTTGCGCACGTTGCGACGCTCGCTGCCGCGAATGCCGCGCCAACCGCCGCCACGTGCATCAAACCGCACTCCAACACGTGTGTCCCGCCACTCACTTCCACTCGTGTACCGCCAGCTACCAAAATATGTGCTCAGAGAAAAAATCTGTTGTTCTCCGACAAAGTAGGTGCAGGATTTTCTATTACATAACCGGCTTAACCAAAAAGTAACGAACATTTGCTGTCCAAATAGTTCATTTGTTTTTCTAGTGAAGATTATTAGTCGCGGTATCTATGATGAGTACAGCACTATTGTAATTATGGTAGGAAATCATTCAAACATTAGTCGGAATGATTTGAATAAAAGTGTTGAAACACTTCTAGACTTACATAGTAGGATTTAATGCAAATTTATACTATGCAATTTTCCATATGCCTGTAATTTGACAGAACTACAGAACAAATCTGTGCATAGAATGAATATTCATTTATATAATTTAACATGTCATCACAGCGATGCTATTTTATATTTCGACATGAATAATTATATTCATAACTTTACTCTGACACGGGATACATTGTACCTGTCTAATAAATATAGAAAATTAGTAGCAACATTGTTAGCTTATAATATATGCGAAGCAGCTATAGTTGGTTTATTTAAGTTCAACTTGACATCAGCTTATTTTAAGAGTAATATGACATGCACCCCTATTGGGAATTCACCTGTTAATTATACTTTGCATGCAACATTGGAATCTGTTCCAAGTAATTTAAATTAGTTCATAAGACAATAGTGGAAATCTCTAGCATACAAGAGCCACTAAATATGTCAAAATGTAAGCCCCAGTAAAATATTGCCCATCAAAACATCCAGGGGCTACCTGGCAAAGAACTCGTATTAGAATTATTTCTAAAAAATTCTGACATTGAATTTATTTGTGTTACTGAACACAGGTTGAAGGAAAATATGATGTCTTTTAACATAAATAATTACAAAATTGTCAGTTGTTACAACAGAAAGACTGCTGATAGAGGTGGTTCTTTAATCTTAGTGAAAAATAATATTAAGGTGAAACAACGGAAAGATATTCTTGCACTTACTGTTGAAAGACAAATAGAGGTATCCTGTGTTGAGTTAGATAGCCATATTATTGTTTGTGTCTACAGGCCACCGAGGGATGAAAAAGGCCATGGCAATTTCGAAATATTTGAGAAAATTATGGAGGAAGCCCTCATTAAACTTTGTAATAACAGAAAAAAGTTAATTATTTGTGGCGATCTTAATGTGGATCTGCTTGTAGATACAACACTGAAGCGACGATTAATAACTCTGTTCAAATCATTAATTTATGTCATGTATTTCTAGAGCCGACTAGAATTACACTTACCAGCCAAACTTGCTTAGATAACGTTTTTTGTGACTGTGCATTCACAAGTAAAAATTAAATTAACTGTTTACCATCCGATAACAGTGGTCAAACAGTTTCATTCCAAATTACTAGTGAAGATAAGACTGATCCATCATTTTATAGGCCTATTACATCCCATAGACTAGAGATGTATATGAAAAACTTAGATATGGGTTTGCCAGTACCGGATTTTGATGAACAGAACCCGAAAAAAATTTATTCTGACTTCTTCAACATTATTCAAACAGAATTCAATACAGTTTTTAAATTAAAGAAAGTCAGTGCCAACAATGGTAAATCCAAATTTAATGACTGGGCAACATTTGGGATTCGTAAAAGTAGAGTTATCTTGTATGACCTTTATAAACAAAAAACCTATAACTTTGATATAAAATTTCATGACTATGTTAAAAAATATTCCAAAACTTTCAAGTTGGTTTGTAGAACTGCAAAAACTTGACCCATTAACAAAAAAATACAAATTCAAATAATACAATGAAAACAGTTTGGCAAATAATAAACCGCGAAACTGGCAAAG
The DNA here is from genome assembly GCA_949825045.1 of Argyresthia goedartella. Taxonomy (NCBI): domain Eukaryota; kingdom Metazoa; phylum Arthropoda; class Insecta; order Lepidoptera; family Argyresthiidae; genus Argyresthia; species Argyresthia goedartella. The sequence goes on from OX463830.1 coordinate 28,546,527, forward strand.
TTATACCAAGGGATACTGATTTCTGCCTAAAGATAGGTGATGATGTTGTTAAATCCAACGCTGATGTTGCTCGAGCTTTTGAAACATTCTTCACCAATGTACCCGTACTCACAACGGACCGGCTAAATTCATCTCCATTTGAAGCAGAGACTTTATTAAAAAATAACACTAGCGTCAGTAATGTATGTTTAAGATTTCATCATGTATATATATACCCAGGACATTGTCAAAACGTTTAAATTACTTAACTTAAAAAATACGGAAGACCTGTGGGGTATATCAGTCAAAGTCATTGGTTCAGTAATTCTAGTTATACTTAGCTTATATATTCAATAAATGTGTTGACGATGAGGCTTTTCCAGACCTCATGAAACACAGTAAACTTATACCGCTGTTCAAATCGGGAGATAAGGGCGATCCTTCAAATTTCAGACCAATATCTGTTCTTCCAACACTAAGTAAAATATTTGAAAAGATTATACTCAATCAAATGCTCTCACACTTCAACCGTACAAAACAACTCCACGCTAAACAATATGGTTTCACTAGGGGTAAATCGACTACGGATGCAGGTATTACCCTTGTATCTCATATTTATTCTGCATGGGAGGCCGCACAGGATGCTATCGGAGTTTTTTGCGACATGTCGAAGGCGTTTGATTGTGTTGATCATAATACGCTATTAATTAAATTAAATCATTACGGAGTTAGAAATAAAGCGCTGCATCAACTAAGATCATACCTAAGCAATAGAATTCAAAAGGCAGAAGTTAACGGCATAAAATCTGATGGATCGGGTGTTAAAATTTGAGTTCCAAAAGGTTCCATATTAGGCCCTTTCTTATTCCTGGTATATGCTAATGATCTGCCTTTCATGGTGCAGAAATTAACTGACATAGTGTTGTTTGCTGATGATACTTCAATGGTCTTAAAAATTGAAAGACAAAAAGGAGATTTTGATGATGTTAATGGTGTATTGTCTTTAACCTTGAATTGGTTCACAGTTAATAATTTATTGTTAAACGCTGGTAAAACCAAGTGTATCAAATTCTCACTTCCAAATGTCAGGCAAGTTGAGACCAGTTTGGTGTTAGACAACAGCACGTTAGAATTGGTAAATGATACGAAGTTTCTTGGAATAACCATTGATACCAAATTGCAGTGGGGACCCCACATAGATAAATTGGCTGGTAAATTAAGTTCTGCGGCTTACGCTGTTAGGAACATCAGACAAAGCACGGATGTGGCTACATCTAGGCTAGTATATTTTAGTTACTTTCATAGTGTGATGTCCTATGGTATCTTGTTGTGGGGGAAAGCAGCGGATATTCAAACTATTTTTATTTTACAGAAAAGAGCTATTCGAGCAATTTATAATTTAAAACGAACAGACTCCTTAAGAGAGCTTTTTAAAGAAATTGACATACTAACAGTAGCTAGTCAATTTATTTTCGAAAATATAATGTATGTACGTAAGAACCTTACAACATTTTCCAAACTTAGCGAGAGCTGTAATGTTAACCTAAGAAATAATCACAGACTATGTGCGCCCCGTTTTAGACTCAAGAAGGTTAGCAATTCTTTCAAGGGTCAGTGCATTCTCTACTACAATAAGATACCTCTGGAGATTTTTAAATTGCCATTTGAGCAATTTAAAAAGCATGTTAAAGCGACTCTGTCGAAAAAGGGATATGACAATGTTCAAGATTACTTAAATGACAGGACTGTATGGGGTTAATCTGTCTCAACACAGACCTTGCTGTTAATAATTTTGTAATTATTTATTCCTGCTTATTAATCATAACAATTATTTTTTTCATATTTGTATTAGTTAAGCACACCTTATTTTTAAAAGAGATCTAAAAATAAATCTGTGGGAGTTTCTACGCCCTTCTTCTCCCACAGTGGTCCAATGTAGAGAAGAGGCAAAAAATGACGTTTGCTAAGTATATGTAAATATCTACAGTAATAAAGTACTTTGACTATTGACTATTGACTATTGACTAACAATTACAAAATATACAAAACATTTATATTCGAATATGTAATATTCAAATATAAATGTTTTGTAAAAATTCGTTTGAAAAATACTTTCTTAATTTAATAAATAAAGCTTTTTGGTAAATAATTATTTTACATTTCTAAGGTATTCATTTTATGTTAATAAAAAAATACATTTAAGTAGCAAATAGCCATAGACAAATTAATACTATAAATTATGAACTAAAACTTACTACCACCTAAGTCAAATTAAAAACTAAGTATCGAATAACCCGCCCCGCGCCACTCCAGGTGCAAATGTGCCCATAACACTAGCCGCATTGCCGCGCTGAATAGCTATGGCTAACCTTTGCAGCAGAAATGACCCGGAGCGAGGATCAAGACCTCTCTCTTGTAAGCGGCGCCCCACTTCCCTAATAATGGTAGCTAAACTAAGCTTTATTAGGTAAAGCGATTAAAAGTGTAGAGAAGAAGGTTGATGTTAAGCTGTGTAATGAATGAAGTAGTATAAAGACAAAAATAAAACCCAAATAAGTGTTGAAACTGTACATTTCGAAGCGAATTTTCACAGCGACACGATATCGAAAATATACAACATACCCATTAATGCAAGTTTTGCTGTTCTGAAATTGGGTAAATCTTCAATGTATGCTTGTCACTATGGTGATGAGAATGTAAACCTTTGTTTATAACATCAAAACAAATATTTTACATGAAGACATTAAGTCAGATTTGGAAAACATATGCGTGAATTTATCAGTCTACGGTCTTAGAAGTATGCCTACACTGTACAATGTGATAATAATCATATGTAAAGCATTTATATCACAGAAAATATAGGGAATAATGTGGCTGTTGGTAAAATACTTAATTTTGGTAGGTATTTTCAATGTTTAGATTTAAGTAAGACCTTAATGATTTATATGTATAACCTTATTAGCGATAACCAAAATGTACCTATTCATACTCAGATAAACAGGAAAAAAGTCCTTTGTGGCAAGGACGAAAAGACATACATCTTAAAAACAGTATTACCAACACCTAAGAATGGGGTCAATGTAAATTAGTATATATTTTATTATGAAATAAAACGAGGTTTTTCACAAAGATAAAGATTTAACGTTATATCTCCTAAGATAATTTCCTAATTGCGGAGCTCAAAATACCAGCTCTCATCTTCACTCCACATAACGGGAGAAAGAGGTCTTTAGCTATTTATTATTACAATTCAATCTAACAAGTCACACACGCACACATAAACAACTCATGACCATTTGGTCTTGCATTTCACCAGAAACTTGACAGAGAGGAAATGGTGCTATTACTAAAAGAGCCTCTCCTTATAGAAAAGAGACCGTGTTGGTCGAAGTAAGATATATAAATAAACAATTACCAAGTTAAAACTGTAAAAACGCGGTTGCGGTTGCTAAAACTGTTCATTGACTCCCATACTAACTACATACATTATTTAATCACTATTGTAATTCACAACTCCAAATAGGACTGGCAGAACCCCCATATATATCCTATTAATCAAATCACTCACGGGATGCATGCCACGGATTAAGCAATATCGCCTTATCACATGATAGAGCTGTGGAGTTATAGACACGACATGAAACACCTATTATGACTAATTCATGCATTTACTTGGTTACGATCAGTTTAGATACAGCCAAATATGTTGAATTCCAAATTCCAAATTACAAATGTCTTTTTTACTGTAGATATTTACATATACTTAGCAATCATCAATTTATGCCACTTATCTACATTGGACCACTGTGGGACAAGAAGGGCGTAGAAGCTCCCATAGATTGATTTTTAGATCTCTTTTTGAAAATTGCTTAAGCTTAACTAATACAAAATATAATAATCAGTCATTATCATAATTATAAGCAGGAATAAATAATTACAAAATTATTAACAGCAAGGTCTGTATTTAGCCAGATTAACCCCATACAGTCCCATCATTTAAGTAATCTTGAACATAGTAATATCCCTTTTTCGACAAAGTCGCTTTAACAAGGTTTTTAAATTGCTCAAATGGCAATTTCAAGATCTCCAGAGGTATATTGTTGTAATAGAGAATGCATTTACCCTTGAAAGAATAGCTAACCTTCGCGAGTCTAAACCGGGACGCAAGTAGTCTGTGATTATTTATGGGTTAACATTACAGCTATCGCTAAGTTTGGGAAATTTTGTAAGGTTCTCGCGTACATACATTATATTTTCGAAAATAAATTGACTAGCTACAGTTAGTATGTCAATTTCTTTAAAAAGCTCTCTTAAGGACTCTGCTCGTTTTAAATTATAAATTGCTCGAATAGCTCTTTTCTGTAAAATATAAATAGTTTGAATATCCGCTGCTTTCCCCCACAACAAGATACCATAGGACATGACACTATGATAGTAACTAAAATATACTAGCCTAGTTGTAGCCACATCCGTGTTTTTTCTGATGTTCCTAACAGCGTAAGCCGCAGAACTTAATTTACCAGCCAATTTTTCTATGTGGGGTCCCCACTGCAATTCGTTATCAATGGTTATTCCAAGAAACTTCGTGTCATTTACTAATTCTAACATATTGCTGTCCAACACTAAACTGGTCCCAACATGCCTGACATTTGGAAGTGAGAATTTGATACATTTGGTTTTACCAGCATTTAACAATAAATTGTTAACTGTGAACCAATTCAAGATTTAAGATAACAATCTATTCACTTCATCAAAATCTTCCTTTTGTCTTTCAATTTTGAAGACCAGTGAAGTATCATTAGCAAATAACACTATGTTAGTCAATTTCTCCACCATAAAAGGCAGATCGTTAATATATACCAGGAATAAGAAAGGGCCTAATATGGAACCTTGTGGAACGCTAAATTTTACCCCCAATCCTTTAGATTTAACGCCGTGGACTTCTGCCTTTTGAATTATATTGCTAAGGTATGATCTTAGTAGACCCAACGCTTTATTTATAACTCCGTAATGATTTAATTTCATTAGTATCGTGTCATGATTAACACAATCAAATGCCTTCGACAGATCGCAAAAAACACCGATAGCATCCTGTGCGGCTTCCCATGCAGAATAAATATGAGATATAAGGGTAATACGAACCTGCATCCGTAGTCGATTTACCCCTAGTGAAAACGTATTGCTTGGCGTGGAGTGGTTTTGTACGGTTGAAGTGTGAGAGCATTTGATTGAGTATCATCTCTTCAAAAATTTACTTAGTGTTGGAAGAACAGATATTGGTGTGAAATTTGAAGGATCGCCCTTATCTCCCGATTTGAACAGCGGTATAAGTTTACTGTGTTTCATGAGGTCTGGAAAAGCCCCATCGTCAACACATTTATTGAATATATAAGCTAAGTGTGGGGCTATAACTAGAATTACTGAACCAATGACTTTGACTGATACACCCCACAGGTCTTCCGTATTTTTTAAGTTAAGTAATTTAAACGTTTTGACAATGTCCTGGGTATATACATGATGAAATTTTAAACATACATTACTGACGCTAGTGTTATTTTATAATAAAGTCTCTGCTTCAAATGGAGATGAATTTAGCCGGTCCGTTGTGAGTACGGGTACATTGGTGAAGAATGTTTCAAAAGCTCTAGCAACATCAGCGTTGGATTTAACAACATCATCACCTATCTTTAGGCAGAAATCAGTATCCCTTGGTATAACTTTGCCAGTTTCGCGGTTTATTATTTGCCAAACTGTTTTCATTGTATTATTTGAATTTGTATTTTTTTGTTAATGGGTCAAGTTTTTGCAGTTCTACAAACCAACTTGAAAGTTTTGGAATATTTTTTAACATAGTCATGAAATTTTATATCAAAGTTATAGGTTTTTTGTTTATAAAGGTCATACAAGATAACTCTACTTTTACGAATCCCAAATGTTGCCCAGTCATTAAATTTAGATTTAACATTGTTGGCACTGACTTTCTTTAATTTAAAAACTGTATTGAATTCTGTTTGAATAATGTTGAAGAAGTCAGAATAAATTTTGTTCGGGTTCTGTTCATCAAAATCCGGTACTGGCAAACCCATATCTAAGTTTTTCATATACATCTCTAGTCTATGGGATGTAATAGGCCTATAAAATGATGGATCAGTCTTATCTTCACTAGTAATTTGGAATGAAACTGTTTGACCACTGTTATCGGATGGTAAACAGTTAATTTAATTTTTACTTGTGAATGCACAGTCACAAAAAACGTTATCTAAGCAAGTTTGGCTGGTAAGTGTAATTCTAGTCGGCTCTATAAATACATCACATAAATTAAATGATTTGAACAGAGTTATTAATCGTCGCTTCAGCGTTGTATCTACAAGCAGATCTACATTAAGATCGCCACAAATAATTAACTTTTTTGTGTTATTACAAAGTTTAATGAGGGCTTCCTCCATAATTTTCTCGATTATTTCAAAATTGCCATGTCCTTTTTTACCTCTTGGAGGTCTGTAGACACAAACAATAATATAGCTATCCAACTCAACACAAGATAACTCTATTTGTCTTTCCACAGTAAGTGTAAGATTATCTTTCCGTTGTTTCACCTTAATATTGTTTTTTACTAAGATTAAAGAACCACCTCTATCAGCAGTCTTTCTATTGTAACAACTGACAATTTTGTAATTATTTATGTTAAAAGACATCATATTTTCCTTTCACCAATGTTCTGTAATACAAATAACATCAGTGTCCGAATTATTAAGAAATAATTCTAATACAAGTTCTTTGCCAGGTAGCCCCTGCATGTTTTGATGGGTAATATTTAAGAGGGGCTTACCCTTTGTCTGAATATTATTTAACTTATTTAATTCGGGCAAGATATTTCACATTTTTGATCTCCTATGCTTGCTTGATATATTTTTTGGCTTATGTATGCTAGAGATTTCCTCTATTGTCTTAAAAACTAATTTAAATTACTTGGAATGTCTTCCAATATCCCTTGTCTGTGCTCAATAGAAGCAGTCAGGTTAGCCAAATTCTTGGCTGTAATACTAAAAAAAATAAATAGCGACACAGCTACCTGTCGTTTGTAAAAATCTGAAAGGTAGTAACTACCTTTGGTCAAACAACATTATTTCTAACATAATTGTTAGATTCAATCAAATGAATCAAACTATTTTTATATGAAATTGTAGGTAATGTCATATTTAGCTTATATCTAAGATCATTTTCAGTTTGTGGCAATTTTCTACTGTATGGGAATGTAAACATAACAATTTTAATAACATTTAGTCAGCAAAGTGTTTAAAAATATTTAATTAGGTCCCATTTGTTTACCTCACCCCTATTTCCAAACATGAATATTAAGTTTGATTCAGGGGTCAGATCAAGTGTCTTTGTTATTTTTTGCATAACATCATGAAAACTGGAGTTAGTTAAACAGTTATTTTTGACTAAGTGTCCCAACTTATTCAATAATATGCCTAAGTTTCTTCCAATTTCATCACAAAATATAACAGTTTTGCTTGTGATGCTTTTGTGCGACCCTGAAATCTTGGGTCGGATACTTATTTCAAGGCTTGTGGTTGAAGCTGGTCTCTCCGGCTGTTGCAAGGAACGTTGGCAGTCACACAAATGATTGGCCACTAAAGAGTCATAGCGTTCCTGATTACTATGAGACAGTTTAAGCAGCTCATCCATGGCCAGGGAGCACTCATTGATGGCCTCTTGAGATTTTTCATAGCGGGCACTAATAGATATCTAGCAGCCATGGACAGTAGCCATTTCAGACTCAAGATTTTGCAGGTCTTACTTTTATTTTGTTTTATTAATTTCTAACTCTGCCATACACATTTTAAACTTTTCCAAAATTTCTATTTTACTGTTATTATATAAACTTTTATTGAGATTTTTGTGAGATTTTAATTTTTTTGATGTTTGAGTAATGTGTTTTTTAATTTTAACATATCTTTTTGATGCGTTTTTGCTGCTTGTTGAACCAGTGCCCACCACTGAGTTTTCATGAGTCAAATCAATCACTGCACTGAACATATCTCTACATGCAACAGTAACTACATAGAAAAATTGGCTGGTAAATTAAGTTCTGCGGCTTACGCTGTTAGGAACATCAGACAAATTACGGAAGTGGCCATATCTAGGCTAGTATATTTTAGTTACTTTCATAGTGTCATGTCCTATGGTATCTTGTTGTGGGGGAAAGCAGCGGATATTCAAACTATTTTTATTTTACAGAAAAGAGCTATTCGAGTAATTTATAATTTAAAACGACTCCTTAAGACAGCTTTTTAAAGAAATTGACATACTAACTGTAGCTAGTCAATTTATTTTTGAAAATATAATGTATATACGCAAGAACCTTACAAAATTTCCCAAACTTAGCTATAGCTGTGATGTTAACCTAAGAAATAATCATAGACTACTTGCGCCCCGGTTTAGACTCGCGAAGGTTAGCAATGCTTTCAAGGGTCAATGCATTCTCTACTACAACAAGATACCTCTAGAGATCTTGAAATTGCCATTTGAGCAAGATTAAAATCTTTATTTTTATGTCACAACATGAACTATCTGTTTACGGAGCCTACTAGAATTACTGCAACATCTGCTACCTGCATTGACAATATATTTACTTACATTACGCCCATTTTCAAATCGGTCATCAATAAATTAACCTCTGATCACTCTGGTCAGATAGGTATATTCAATATTAAAATAAAAAAGGACCAAAAAGAGGATATTACATGTGTGCCCGTTAGTGACACTCGGCTTGAACACTACTGGAATAATATTTTAGATAAACTATGGGAAATACCATACAGTGACGATCCAAATTTGTTGTACAACTCAGTATTTAACCTTGTAAAAAATGAATATGATACGGTATTTAAATCAAAAACTATAAAAGTTAATAACAAAGCTTTGTTTAGTGACTGGGCGACAGTTGGAATTCATAGGAGCAGACGAAGATTATGTGAACTCTATGAAGAGAAATCATATAACAAAAATACGGCCTTTCTAGATTATGTTCGTAGTTATTCAAAAATGTTTAAGCGCGTTTGTGCCGTAGCTAAATCTAATTTCATTAAAAACAAAATTGAATCTAGTAGCAATGTAATGAAAACGACTTGGCAAATTATAAACAGAGAGACTGGAAAGGCCAAAGCTACACATAATAACTTCAAGCTTAAGATAGATAATCAATTGCTAAGTACAGACCTAGAAGTAGCAAAAGCTTTCGAAAATTTCTTTACGGAAAGTCCAGTTTCAACAACCAAGTCTTTAAATTCATCTACCGCTGCTGCTGAATCTATACTTAAACAAAACTTTGAGGATTGTAAAACAGATTTTAAATTTAGGCACGTAAATAATGAAGACATTGTAAAAGCGTTTAAATCCCTGGAAATGAAAAAGACAGCTGACGCCCATGGTCTATCAGTAAAAATTATTAGTTCCATTGTAGATTGTATTGCACCTCACCTTTGTTGTATATTTAATCAATGTATAGATAATGGTGTGTTTCCTGACTTGATGAAAGTAAGTAAAGTTATACCTTTATTCAAAGCTGGTAGTACATCAGACCCCACCAATTTTAGACACATATCCATACCACCAACGCTTAGCAAAATATTTGAAAAACTCATACTTAATCAATTGCAAAGTCATTTTTATCTCAATAATTTAATTCATATTGCTCAGTTTGGTTTCACAAAGGGTCGTTCAACAGCCGATGCTGGTGTTGAACTAATCGACAATATTTTTGATGCCTGGGAAGACGCAATGGATGCAATAGGTGTCTTCTGCGATCTATCCAAGGCTTTTGATTGCGTCCATCATGACACTCTTGTCAGGAAGTTACGCCATTATGGTGTAAAAGATCAGGCACTTGGCCTTCTGGAGTCATATCTAACAGATAGGGTTCAGATGGTCGATGTTAATGGGAAAAGATCACCTGGGTCTTCAATAAGTATGGGCATACCGCAAGGTTCAATTCTTGGTCCTTTCTTGTTTTTAGTATATATTGATGATTTACCTTACCTTGTTAAAGCAAAACATGGGTTAGTATTGTTTGCCGATGATACTTCTTTGATATTTAAAGTTAAAAGACAGCAATCAAATTATGACGAGGTAAACAATGCTATCTCTAGTATAGTGAACTGGTTTACTGTTAACAATTTATTACTTAACCGCTCAGTTGATATCGCCTCCGGAAATTATCATGCGTCGATTGCCAGCGGCGCGGCAAAAAAAAAACCGTCGATTGCCATAAAAAACACGTCATCGAGGGCCCGCCCGCTGCGCGGCGGCTCGCTCTACAAAAACATTATTTATGACTATGGGTTCTTGAGAATACCGCTTGAAGTGTTGTTATTGTTAGTGCTCGTAAACTAAACATTCTAATGGCATACGTGTTGATTGAATTTGATACTCTTGTACAGTCATACATAGCTGTAAACATAGACTTCAAGCGTAAAATCGACTAGGGTCAATGTAAAAATATATATCTAAAAAAGTAAAGCGATAACCTACTTATTTTATTTATTTAAAATTTTCCTGTATTAATATTACACATGGAAAAAAAATAAACTCGCAATATGTAGATAAAAAATATTTATTTATATGTTTTTAAACTTTCGCTAGCGGTTGCTAGCGCCCCGTGGTTAATCACCCGGATTAAAAATGTGTATGTTTTCAACTGTAGTTGAGGGTTTTTATACAATGTTTTTACAGAAAACGAGTGTTGAACAATAGTTTTTCAACAAATAAGCTTCTTGTGGGCTTAAAACACGAAACATTCACCATAAATAGAGGAAACATTTCGACATTTCGGTTGAACAAACCTGTGTTGACAAAACTTGTGAAACATTGCACGAAATCTGGTTTTGAGCAAATGTTTTTTGTTTGGGCAGTAGCGGAAGGAACTAATCTATATGAAAATGAACAATTATCAGCTAAATACTCACATAATTATTTAATATCACACCACAAATTCCACAACACAACAACACTTGACACTGGAGTGAACGGAATGAATTGCATCATTCTTTTTCCATCGCTGGGATTGTTTAAAACGTTGTCGTATCTCAAAATAAAGGTTATTTAACCGAGAACGAGATGGAATACGATCTTTACTGAATTAATCATTAGTGTGACAGAGACAATAGGTTTTGTCACATAGTCCGTCACAAAATGCCTATGGGTAGTAGTACTACCCATTTGCAATCTACGGTAAAAAAATGCTTGGGTAGTAGTACTACCCATTTGCAATCTACGGTAAAAAAATCCATGGGTAGTAGTACTACCCATTTGCAATCAAGCGGTTAATGAAAGGAAAACTAAATGTATTAAATTCGTGTTACCCAATGTGAACCCGGTAACTACAGACATATTTATAAAAGGACAGAGATTGGACCTTGTGCAGTCGACTGTCTTTTTGGGCATTACTTTAGACGCCAAACTACAATGGGATCCTCATATAAATAAATTGTCGAACAGACTGAGTTCGGCAGCGTTCGCAGTTAAAAAAATTAGAGCTCTTACCGACGTAGACACCGCTAGACTAGTCTACTTTAGTTACTTTCATAGTCTAATGACCTATGGTATTTTATTGTGGGGTCACGCTGCGAATGCTAATAGTATATTTATTCTGCAGAAACGGGCTGTTCGTGCAATTTATAGATTAGGGCCTAGAGTGTCACTGAGGGAAAAGTTTAAAGAAATCAATATTCTGACATTTGTGTCTCAATATATCTATGACAATCTTGTGTATGTAAAAAGAAATATAACTAATTTTCAGAAGTACAGTGATATACACAATTTTAATACTAGAAATAAAGACAAGTTGGTTGCTTATGTAAGCCGACTACATAAAATTGGTAATTCTTTTAAAGGCAATTGTATACGCTATTACAATAAGGTCCCTACTGATATTAAAAACTTACCTTTAGACAAGTTTAAAATAATAATAAAACAGAAATTGTATAAAAAAAGTTACTACAGGATATCTGATTACTTAGAGGACAGATGTCCATGGGAATAGATTGTTTGAGTAACAGGCTGTTTCGATATATAATTAGCATTCATTTTGTAATTTGACAATATTTTATTTAAAAAAGGAAACGCAAAAGATGCGACGACTGTGGAGTTTCTTCGGTGAGCTCTTCTCCACAGATTCCGCCATTGTGTTAGTGAACTCACCCAAAAAAATGTAATGACGGATCTAAGTGATGTAACAACATCCTATGGAAATAAATGATTTTTGATTTGATTTGATTTGATTTAGCAATTTAAAATCCATGTTAAAGCGACTTTGTCGAAAAAGAGATATTACAATGTTCAAGATTACTAAAATGATGGGTCTGTATGAGGTTAATCTGGCTCAACACAGACATTGCTGTTAATAATTTTGTAATTATTTATTCCTGCTTATTAATTATGATAATGACTAAATATTATATTTTGTATTAGTTAAGCATAAGCAATTTTTAAAAAGAGATCTAAAAATCAATCTGTGGGAGTTTCTACGCCCTTCTTCTCCCACAGTGGTCCAATGTAGATAGTGGCAAAAATGACGATTGCTATGTATATGTAAATATCTACAGTAATAAAGACTTTTCTAATTTGGAATTTGGAAACTTGGCCGGTCGACTTATCCGCTAATATCAATTCCTCAAATAAATTTTGGGATTTTTGTGCTGCTGAACCATGAGACTCCTCTTCTGATTGTGTGATTTGGTTGTGGGCATCAGACTGGTCCTTTTCCAGGGTAGAAATTCTCTTCAAAGCAAACTCATATTCAGCAGCGCACTCATCAAAACCATAAATTATCATTTTTGACCTATTTTGTTCTTCAAGTACATTTTCATATTGTGAGTGTAAAGTAGACAGCTCGGTTTTTAGTTTATTATTATTACCTAATGCTTCTAGCAATATCTTTTCATTGTCCTCCCGTTCACAAGTCAACTGGCTACACAATTCCCTAGATAGTTTTAATTCTTTTAAAGCCAGGTTTAGTTGGGATTCTACTTGGGGCGCTTTACTGGTCTGCATGCGACTGTCCATTATAGATATGAAAGGAAAATAATATGTATCAGTGTCAACAAACTACCAGAATAATTGTCAACCAATTGAGGTTATGTCAGCTGAGCCGAGTTCGAAATGATTGCCACTTACGTGATTTATTTGGTTGGAATTAGATTCCAGATGTTATGATTTCGCATAGAATACACAGACAGTAGAACGAAATCACTCTGAACCGAGAATAACAATGACAAAGACAAATTTATGTAACCGAAAATAATAGGCCAGTTTGCATCAAATACACGTCAGTCCCATAAAATATTTATAGTCACACGTATATTTATGATAATCCTATTAAATGCAACTAGAATTGTAGTTTAATTACACAAGAAAAAAATTTATATTTAATTTGTACAAAGGATAAATCTCAGTCGGTTGTTGACCTCAGTGTTGCCACAAGCTGTTGTCCAATCAAATCACCAAGATAAAAACTTAACTTAACCTTGCCAGCAACTCAGCGTTTGCGTTTTTCGTAACTTCAACCTCTTGCCACCAACGCACGTTGTTGGCAAGAGGTTGAAGTTACGAAAAACATTCGTCATAATCGCAGCCTATATAATTAGTATATAAATTTTTTGGCTATTTTAAGTGGCAACTATATTCTTCGGTACAGAAACCCCACCGATACTTCCTTTCTGTGGCAAAGTTTCTGGAAACGAAAACAGTTCACTCTCATTTTTGAAAATATTGTTTTGAGTGTGATTTCTAAAAATAAGTTCTAAGGCAAAGGTGACGTAAAGTAATCTGGACTGAAGTATTCTACGCAAAAAACCTTGAATCACTGAATTCTGAAATATGAAATTATATATTAAATAAAATAATAGTAATAAATTAACGTAAATAAACTACAAGGTTAACTAACTAAACTAAATGAAAAAAAAATCGCCCAGAACGCTGGCACCGTTACCTCACTGTATCATAATGCTGTTGCGTTGACTAAGGTATGTGCCAGCTTTCTGGATCCCTGACGCTCCGACTAGCCACTTAGATATATCTTTAAGGGCTCGACGAGCGTCAGGGCCCCACGGTCCGAGAGTCTCAAAGCCGAATGGCACTAAAACATGAACTACGCCAAGTGCAGAGTACTTGCGACGTTTAAGACCCTTTGCCGCCGCCGCCACAGCGCCGGCCGTGGCAGAGGTCACCGGTACATGACACGGAGCCAGCTTGTCAACGCAGGTCGCGTCCCAAACCAGCGACCTTCCGTTCTGCCAGGGAATGAGTGTCATTCCATCTGGAGTATTGCCATTCAACTTGACTTTTGAACCATAATAACTTCTATGATCTGAAATAATTACTCAACATCAAATCGATAGTGACGTCGTGGGAACATCGCAGACTTGATCACTCAATCAACACCACACCAACCGGTCAACCATCAGATCCATGGTTGAATAAGAATCTTCAATGAACGTTTAACAGTTTGTGCATAAATGTCAGGTCTAGAATTTTTCTTCTAATTTTCATCATCACTAAAACAATCCACGATATCGTTGATGAACAATACAAACAATAGAGGTCCAAGATGTGACCCCTGCGGGACGCTTGATGTTGCGCTGAACGATTTGGAATGAATCCCGTTGACCACTACATAGGATTTTCGTTCTATTAACATAGGGTCTAGGTAGCCGTATTGCTTCAGTTTCCCGATAAGTGTTTCAGGGTCGACCTTGTCAAATGCCTTGCTGAAATCAGTTTATACTGCATCTATCTAATCACGCCTATCCACGAAGCTGGTGAGACGATCGGTAAAAGCGACAAGGTTAGAATTGGTGGACCTGCTCTGCAAGAAACTGAGCTGTCTTTCTGAAAGCTGGTGAAATACGTGACTCCTTAGGCATGGGTATACGAGAGTCTCAAAAACCTTTGCAAAAATTGGGAGAATCGTGATAGGCCTGTACTTCTTAATATCTGTGCTAACGCTCTCTTAAGGTATAGTTACGATCTTCCCCAGCTTCCACTGGAAGGGAAAAACCACTGACTGCAGTTTTCGTAGCTGGCCACGAACTTTAATCTCATCGATTGTTATCGCTGATAGCGGAGAACAAGATATGGGATGGCATGACCGCTTTGTTGCGGTAGGTCTTGATGTCTTAAGCTATCTATATATATATATATTGAAGCGAAGTTTTTAGCAAAGAGTTCGCTTATTTCCTTGCTGTTTTGACCAATTTCGGAATCTAATTGCATAGATGGGGGAGTGGACACTTGTTTTCAGGTTTCTGTTTTATACAGTCTGTTATCGGCATGTTAGCATTTATTAAAACTGATAATAACATGCTCCGTTAACAATCGTTTGCACGTATTAGTAAATCATAATTATGTTAATTAACTCCCAAATTAAACTTTCTAAACTTGCAGCTTAAATGTAGTAGACGTATTGCCTAATAGTCGTAACTCATGTCGTTGAATTACTTGGTAGAAGGCATGTCGTGGTACGGGGGGTAAAAAACCGCGACAACTAGTGCAATCAAAGTATA
The DNA here is from genome assembly GCA_949825045.1 of Argyresthia goedartella. Lineage (NCBI taxonomy): Eukaryota > Metazoa > Arthropoda > Insecta > Lepidoptera > Argyresthiidae > Argyresthia > Argyresthia goedartella. The sequence continues at coordinate 28,562,072 of OX463830.1, forward strand.
TCTGTCAACTGTCGTGTTGATAGTAACTTGCGTGCTTTATATTGCGGGCAATTAAAATTTTGTTAGAAAGTTAACAAACTCTGAAATTTAATGTATTAATTAAATTAATGTTATGGTTACGTTACAGAAACACGTTATTTTAACGTCCTTAATAACGTCGCTTTAGCTTTCAGTCTTGCTAATATCTGTAGCTCTCGGTTTGACGGTGATAGGTGCTCCTAAACAAACATATCTTTTTTTGTCTCCAGCTATGCCAAGCTTATCCTTCGGGTTGGCCTTATTGAACGTTTTCACGGCTGCTAGCAGAGTATCACGCAGAAAAGGAGTGGCTAGCTTTGCTACAATAGAACGAAGGGGTGTGCTGTTATGTTTCAATTTCGCAATCCTGGTGCAGAGATGTATGTCGCTTGTGTTTATGTCGAAGGTCACCACCTTGGCCAATTAATCAATTAGCGCAACCGGATTCTCGGACTTAAATTCCGAGACGCATGTACCTCGATGTTCGCAGCTCGAGCATGCTGCTCCATTTCCGTAACGTGCGAGTGCAGGTCTTTTGTGACAGATCGGAGGGTCTCATTTTCTTTCTGCAACTCGTTAATCTGCATAGTCTTCTTTTTCAAATCCTGGCTAAGTTCTTCAAATTGTGTGTTAAAGAAATCCATTGCTTTCTTCATAAATATTATTTCCGTCCTCATTTACTTTAAATCCTTCTTCAGATTATTGTATCCTTGCACATGGTGAGTTTCGACTAGGTCTTTCCCTAGAAAGGTCTGTAACTCGGACTGCACAATGTCTCTCAAATCTTGGTGCGACTCAGAGTCCTGTGAAAAATCAACAAAAGTGCTGTCACATCTTGATCTACCCTTAGGACCCTTTTAGACCCCGGTCGATTCCGTGGCGTAATGGGGCGCTTGATGACGTGCGGGAGTCTGACCATTATTTTTTTTCATGATTCCTTTACTGCAATCCGGACACAGCCATGTTTTATTCTTGCTTGACTGTTTTATGAAGTTTGATTTACTCGTAGACAGACATTGGCGATGATAGGTTCCAATGCAAATGGAGCAGTTAATACCACCATTGTCGTTTCCCCCAAGAGGCTGGTTGCATGCAAGGCACACGGTCTTGGTTCGGCACTGGTTTGAGTTTGCGTGGGATGGAACGCAATGCTGAAGTACTACACTGCGAGGCAGGCTCACAAGATTAAGCACACTGCACACTTGCAAATTACGAAATGCAGTTTAGAGTCAAAATTGCTTTTCTGCACGAGTAAACTTAATTTAAGTAGTAATTAGTGATTAAATAATGTGTAGATAAGAAACAGCTGTGCAAACATACAAGCTTTGGAAAAAACAAGACCGATTGTACCGGCCGATTGAACTGTCAAAATCAGTTCAAATAGCAACGACGTAAACGGGGGAAGTATCGTTTTATTTCTGTATTTATATCAATAATCTCACCTTTCACACCCGTAAAAAACTAAACAAACCTTCATATAAGTGAAACACTTGCCGTACACTCACTCAGGTCCCGTTTTGTCTCTCTTTACTTGGCAAAAGCGGAAGCAAAGTTGAAGACGCAACATTCTGCCACATTCAACAAAAACACACACTTAACACCTTCATTGTGCAATAAACTCCCTAGTGTTCGCTAGTATTCCAACCGGTCATACACTGACACCTATTCGCGGTTTTTTTTAAGGCGAAAAAGGGTGCAATGCTGACCCGAAGCAAGATGAGCACACGCGATGTGGAGTTGAAGCTGAAAGCGACCTTGCTGGAGCTCAAGAAGAGCCAAGAGCTTTGTGAAATACTTCTACGAGAGCGAGATGAGTGTGAAGAGGAGATAGAAAAGCAAATTAAGAGAAATTCGGCGCTAAAAGAAGAGCTCAGTGAGTTGGACATCCAATGCCAGGATCTCAGTGCCCAGAGAGATGAACTACAACACCAAGTCGACTCATTTTACAAGTGTCATGATGTCCACCACGTAGCATTGCAACACATAAAATCACTTGAACAAAAGCTTGCAGAGGCACACCACGAGCTTCAAGTTTTCAGCGAGCGGGAGGAACAGCGAGACAGTGCTACAACCAGGGCCTTCTATAATGAGGTCATGAGCCAAACTGGCATACCAACTATTGACCTAACATCTTGTGATCTCACGTGTGTTAGTCCTAATAGATCGCAATCAGTAACCACTATGAGCTGTAGTAAAAATAAATTAAAGAAATATGTTAAATTGAATAATTATACAAAAAAAACACAAAAACTAGCTAATAGAAATAAAATATTTTGTAAAAATGTAAATTGTAGCAAGGAACGTGTCGAATTAATTAAGGAAATCGATGATTGTAGATTATGTTTGGAAAAAACTACAGAAAAGTACGAATGTGACACACGGCGACTCCAGTCAGATATGCATATTTTAAACTCATCATTACAAAGTATTACACGTAAATATGAGTCAGCACAATACGAAATTAAGGAACATGTGTCGGCTATGAATAGTTTGTTGGAGACGTGTAAGTATAATTATGACACTTTCATATCTTTGACCGACAATCACATCTGTGATTGTAAACAAGCTCCAGCGGACTGTTCCGTGCCGACCGTGTGTCCCGCCGAGCAGCCGGCCGAACAGCTGATACTGACCCAGGCGCCGCCGTCAGTCGACTTGAGTACTAATAGTGTTATCAATAACGCCTCCTTCTCTCGGACAAAGGATAGGTATATAATGTACAGCGATGAACTTGGAAAAAATATGGGTTTACAACTTAGTCAGCGCGTGGGCCAGGCAATATTAAATAACTGTATGCCTGGCGCCACATATTCACAAATATTAAACAAAGTGTTGTCATCGCAGTTTTTAGAACCAACCACCCTAATTATTTTAATTGGTAGAAGGGAAAATGTATCTAAAAAGCTAATTACTAAATACTTTTCCAAATTAAATTCTTTACAAAATGTAGATAGAATAATCTTGTTTGCGTTTCCCTTCAGCCAATCTTCGTCACAACATGAAAATCATATAAGACATGATTATAATACATTTATACACACATTGACATGTCGTCATACTGAAAAATTTCATTTCATAGACACCAATATTTGTATTGGAAAATATTTTTATTTGACTAAGGATAGGTATTACCTATCTAGGTTTTATACAAAACAGATAGCACAGTCACTATCTTATTTTATTTTGAACTCAGTCAAGTTTTTGACTAATGAAACGCCTGCTTCTATTGAGCAGTGTAATAATAATGACATGTACTCCTTGGAATCTGTTCCAAGCTCTTTAAATTAACCCATAGGACAACAGAGAGTAACTCTGGCAGTAATATTAATATTTGTATAAATATACCTTCATCTTGCCCATTAAATCAAGTTACTAGTAATGAAAAATGTAAAAGTAAGAATATTTTAAACGTGGTTCATCAAAATATACAGGGCATGTTAAGTAAAGAACTGGAAATTGAGTTATTCATGAACTGTAATAATATTGATATTTTATGTATAACAGAGCACTTTTTAAAGAGTTATCAGTTCATGTTCAACTTTAATAACCACCACGTTGCTAGTTCGTTCAACAGAAAAACAGCTGATCGCGGTGGCTCCTTAATACTTGTAAATAATAGTTTTAAATATAAGGAACGAGTTGACATAGTGAGCCTGTCTGTTGAGCGTACCATGGAAATAGCCTATATTGAACTTGAACAACTTATTGTAATGAGCGTATACAGACCACCAGATTCATCCTTTGATTTATTCGAAAAGAAAATGGATGAAGTGTTGATTAAAATCAGCGATAAAAACAAATTTTTTATAATTTGTGGTGATTTTAATGTTAATCTGTTAGAGGATAATAATATTTGTACTAGATTAAAATCTTTATTTTTATGTCACAACATGAACTATCTGTTTTTGGAGCCTACTAGAATTACTGCAACATCTGCTACCTGCATTGACAATATATTTACTAACATTACGCCCATTTTCAAATCGGTCATCAATAAATTAACCTCTGATCACTCTGGTCAGATAGGTATATTCAATATTAAAATAAAAAAGGACCAAAAAGAGGATATTACATGTGTGCCCGTTAGTGACACTCGGCTTGAACACTACTGGAATAATATTTTAGATAAACTATGGGAAATACCATACAGTGACGATCCAAATTTGTTGTACAACTCAGTATTTAACCTTGTAAAAAATGAATATGATACGGTATTTAAATCAAAAACTATAAAAGTTAATAACAAAGCTTTGTTTAGTGATTGGGCGACAGTTGGAATTCATAGGAGCAGACGAAGATTATATGAACTCTATGAAGAGAAATCATATAACAAAAATACGGCCTTTCTAGATTATGTTCGTAGTTATTCAAAAATGTTTAAACGCGTTTGTGCCGTAGCTAAATCTAATTTCATTAAAAACAAAATTGAATCTAGTAGCAATGTAATGAAAACGACTTGGCAAATTATAAACAGGGAGACTGGAAAGGCCAAAGCTACACATAATAACTTCAAGCTTAAGATAGATAATCAATTGCTAAGTACAGACCTAGAAGTAGCAAAAGCTTTCGAAAATTTCTTTACGGACATTCCAGTTTCAACAACCAAGTCTTTAAATTCATATCCCGCTGCTGCTGAATCTATACTTAAACAAAACTTTGAGGAATGTAAAACAGATTTTAAATTTAGGCACGTAAATAATGAAGACATTGTAAAAGCGTTTAAATCCCTGGAAATGAAAAAGACAGCTGACGCCCATGGTCTATCAGTAAAAATTATTAGTTCCATTGTAGATTGTATTGCACCTCACCTTTGTTGTATATTTAATCAATGTATAGATAATGGTGTGTTTCCTGACTTGATGAAACTAAGTAAAGTTATACCTTTATTGAAAGCTGGTAGTACATCAGACCCCACCAATTTTAGACCCATATCGATACTACCAACGCTTAGCAAAATATTTGAAAAACTCATACTTAATCAATTGCAAAGTCATTTTTATCTCAATAATTTAATTCATATTGCTCAGTTTGGTTTCACAAAGGGTCGTTCAACAGCCGATGCTGGTGTTGAACTAATCGACAATATTTTTGATGCCTGGGAAGACGCAATGGATGCAATAGGTGTCTTCTGCGATCTATCCAAGGCTTTTGATTGCGTCCATCATGACACTCTTGTCAGGAAGTTACGCCATTATGGTGTAAAAGATCAGGCACTTGGCCTTCTGGAGTCATATCTAACAGATAGGGTTCAGATGGTCGATGTTAATGGGAAAAGATCACCTGGGTCTTCAATAAGTATGGGCGTACCGCAAGGTTCAATTCTTGGTCCTTTCTTGTTTTTAGTATATATTAATGATTTACCTTACGTTGTTAAAGCAAAACATGGGTTAGTATTGTTTGCCGATGATACTTCTTTGATATTTAAAGTTAAAAGACAGCAATCAAATTATGACGAGGTAAACAATGCTATCTCTAGTATAGTGAACTGGTTTACTGTTAACAATTTATTACTTAATGGAAAGAAAACTAAATGTATTAAATTCGTGTTACCCAATGTGAACCCGGTAACTACAGACATATTTATAAAAGGACAGAGATTGGACCTTGTGCAGTCGACTGTCTTTTTGGGCATTACTTTAGACGCCAAACTACAATGGGATCCTCATATAAATAAATTGTCGAACAGACTGAGTTCGGCAGCGTTCGCAGTTAAAAAAATTAGAGCTCTTACCGACGTAGACACCGCTAGACTAGTCTACTTTAGTTACTTTCATAGTCTAATGACCTATGGTATTTTATTGTGGGGTCACGCTGCGAATGCTAATAGTATATTTATTCTGCAGAAACGGGCTGTTCGTGCAATTTATAGATTAGGGCCTAGAGTGTCACTGAGGGAAAAGTTTAAAGAAATCAATATTCTGACATTTGTGTCTCAATATATCTATGACAATCTTGTGTATGTAAAAAGAAATATAACTAATTTTCAGAAGTACAGTGATATACACAATTTTAATACTAGAAATAAAGACAAGTTGGTTGCTTATGTAAGCCGACTACATAAAATTGGTAATTCTTTTAAAGGCAATTGTATACGCTATTACAATAAGGTCCCTACTGATATTAAAAACTTACCTTTAGACAAGTTTAAAATAATAATAAAACAGAAATTGTATAAAAAAGGTTACTACAGGATATCTGATTACTTAGAGGACAGATGTCCATGGGAATAGATTGTTTGAGTAACAGGCTGTTTCGATATATAATTAGCATTCATTTTGTAATTTGACAATATTTTATTTAAAAAAGGAAACGCAAAAGATGCGACGACTGTGGAGTTTCTTCGGTGAGCTCTTCTCCACAGATTCCGCCATTGGGTTAGTGAACTCACCCAAAAAAATGTAATGACGGATCTAAGTGATGTAACAACATCCTATGGAAATAAATGATTTTTGATTTTGATTTTTGATTTTGATTATCACCTGTATAAATACTTTATCTAGATGTAAACTATGTATAATCAGTAATAAATACTTTATCTAGATGTATACTAATAACACTTTCGATGAGTAATTATTATCAACTATGTTTAAAAGAAAATTTGATGCTCGACTACATTCTTTGACCAATTTTCATGATAAAATAATTATGTGATAAAATGTAAAAAATCCTTTCTGTGAGCGGTCCACGTTCCGATCACTTCAACCGTACAAAACAACTCCACGCTAAACAATACTACGGACGCAGGTTTTACCCTTATATCTCATATTTATTCTGCATGAGAAGCCGCACAGGATGCTGCCGATGTTTTTTATGATCTGTCGAAGGCATTTGATTGTGTTGATCATGATACACTGCTTATTAAATTAAATCATTACGGAGTTAGAAATAAAGCGTTGTATCTACTAAGGTTATACCTAAGCAATATAATTCAACAGGCAGAACGGCGTTAAATCTGATGGATCGGTTGGCGTTTTACAAGGTTCCATACTAATATGGAACCTTGTAAAACGCCAATTTTGACTAAAGGGCCTAAGCCCTTTCTTATTCCTGGTATATATTAACGATCTGCCTTTCATGGTGGATAAATTGACTGATATAGTGTTGTTTGCTGATGATACTTCACTGGTCTTCAAAATTTAAAGACAAAAAGAACATTTTGATGATGTTAATGGAGTACTGTCTTTAACCTTGAATTGGTTCACAGTTAATCATTTATTGTTAAATGCTGGTAAAACCAAATGAAATAAAAAAAAATACCAAATTAATTCCAATTCTCACTTCCAAACGTCAGGTAAGCTGAGACCAGTTTAGTGTTAGACAGCTACACGTTAGAACCAGTAAATGACACGACGATTCTTGGAATAACCATTGATTTTTGTTAATCGGGACCGAGTATTATATTTTGATACGAATAAGTTTATTCGAAATTTTATACTGACTAGGGATACAATATATGTACTTGCGTCATCTAAGCGACAGATTGGCAAATTATTGGCATTCAATATTTATGACACTGTTATTGTCGAGAACATAGTTAGGGTGCCCGTAGAAAATGACGAATGTAGAAATAATTCTACTAAACCTTTGTATGCTGCGGTTTAATAAACAGCCAAGACGAATGTAAGTAAATTAGCTACTCATTTAAACTGTCAAGGCAGACAACAGAAAAGTCCCCTATAAAGCAATTGGTTTTAGTAAATCAGAACTTACAAGGTGGTTTTTCTGGCAAATTACTAGAGCTAGAACTATTCTTTGAGCAATACAGAGTAGACATACTATGCTTAGTAGAACACTGGCTACTTAAATCTCAAATTAATATCACAGTACACAACTATCAAATAGCCAGCTGCTTCAATAGAAAGTCTGCAATACACGGAGGATCCTTAGTACTGGTTTAAAATAGCCTTAAATTTAAAGAGCGCAAGGATATTTGCAGACTTTCTATTGAGAAAGTAATAGTACTATCGTGTTTTGAACTAGGTAGATACATTGTAGTAAGCATATACAGACCAGTGATTATGGTATATTTGAATCATTATTGGAAGATGTCTTGAGAGTAGCTTCTAGTAGTAACAAAAAAGTAGTAATATGCGGTGACTTCAATATAGACTTGCTGGTGGACTCCCCGTTGCGTATTAAATTAATAGTAATATTTAAATCATTCAATTTAGTCAACATCTTCACAAAGCCCTCAAGAATAACCGAAACTACTGCAACCTGACTTGATAACGTCTTCTGCGGTTGCAAAAATTTTGAACAAGTGTACAGTAAATCGTTTAAAGTCTTAGAAGTAGATTCAATATCACAGGAAGTAGTCTTGTGTAGGCCAATCACAACAAAAAAATAATAATAATTTAAATCAAAATAATACTCAATAAGCGAATGATCACTATTACTACAATCTTGTACTTATTAGTAGTAAATATAAACTTTGACTATCACTATTTTGATGTTTTACGTCCTACGTTTACCTACGTGAACCTAGAGCAACAATAAAAGAAAAATATCCCCATTTTCAGTAATTTTTAGCTTTGTTTCAATGCTTTAAACTAGGGTGAGGTCCTTTTACAGTCTATGGAATATTACTATATCTATTTAATCCCTGAATTTTTTTGGCCGCACTGCTAAGGAGTAAATAATCATCCAGGAAAATGCGAATTTTTTTTATGAATAAAATAGCAAATAATTTACTGTGATTTAGAAACTAAAGGAATAAAGCAAAAAAATATTGTTCTATGTAGAATGGACGTAATTGGTCTTTATGGTATATTTTAAGCTAATAAGAAAGGGAAACCATTAAATATTTCACTTATCAATTACCAAAAATATTTTTAAGAAAGTTATATTGAAATATGGTATGTGGGTGGATAGGGTGATTAAAAAAAATCAAAAACCACTTCTTTATCCCCTCCAAATAGTAGAATTTGTCAAACTCTTCTAAATAAGCTTCTGTTTCGGCTATAACATCATCGTTTGACCTGCATTTCTTTCCCCGAGCCATGTTTTCGTATTGGGGAACAGAAAAAAGTTACAGGGAGCCAGATCCGGTAAAGAAAGGCGGGTGTGGCATCAATTCGTAAAGTAGTTGGGTTAGTTTGGCAGTGATAATTTTGGTAAATATGCTGGTGCGTTGTCATGATGGATCAATACTTTCTTCTTTGCCAAATGGGACCATGTCTAGTTTTTTTTTACCAAATAGGTCCAATAACTCACTATAGTACGGCCCTGTGAGAGTTTTCTCTTTTTGTAAGAAATCTATAAGGATGATTCCCTTACTATCCCAATAAATCGTGGCCATGACTTTTCCGGCTGATGGGACAGTTTTCGCCTTCTTTGGGGCAGATTCGTTAGAAAAAAAAAATTGTTTAGACTGCCGCTTGGTCTCCGGTGTATGATAATGGATCCAGGTTTCATCAAAAGTAACGACACGATGGAAAAACTCTTGCGGATTTTGCTCAAACAAGCCCAAAACCTCCTTCGACATTGACAACCGCTTATTTGCATCCGTGAGCAATCGCGGCACTTGGTGGTGGACACTTTTTTCATATTTTATTTACCGTGTATTACATTAATTGCTCTTCCGTGCGACACCCCTACAGCCTCTGCAAATTTACGCACTTTGAAACTTCGCTCGGTGGATTTGATTTATTTTTTATTTTTTCCATGTATATGAGACCTAATTAAGTGTTTGACTTGTGAAAGTGCATTATTTTGCCAACTTGCAATAAATGATTTGATTTGATATGATTTGATTTGGTGACCTTTTGCACGAATTGCGTCTTTTGATCTTTCGCCGGCAGTATAGGCATATAGAGAGTGACATATTTTCGAAGACAAATGGAAGAAGGTTTTTGGAGACGTTTCATGGAGTTTCACTATGCAATGAAAATACCAGTTTCTGAAAATTTTGACATGTCTAGCGATTGTTATGACTTTGGTACTCATACCGGATACGTCGCTATCCATATGTAGCTACTGAACGAAAAACCAAATGATAAAATCTTAGGAAAATTTTGAGCAAATACTATATATACATAAGATTTCTTTCAGTTCATTACAATTGTAAACGCTAGGACAATATAAAATACTGTGTTTAATTATTCAGCTTAAAATGCTTGTGTTTAAAATGCGTTTTATCTGCTTGGTTGCTTTGGCTGCTCTGATAGGTAAGATTCGTATTTTCTACTAGGGTAAATCAAATCAATTATTCTCCGTACCGACGCATTTGGACTTATATGCGAATGGATAACTATACGCATCTGGACCAATATGCAAATGGATCCAGCCAGCGTCTGATTCTGTCTCGTCATATACCAACACAAATACAAAATCTGTATTTACCAGATTGGGTTGAAATATACAAGTTGCTTGTGGACCCCACGCAAGGTTTAACTTGTAACGAGGAGTCCTGGCCAAATCACAAATTAACATATACTTAATTAGTTGCTAACTACGTACGTTAGTTTATTCAAAAGGACAAAAATGATTTGATTTAAGTTTTAGTGAAAGAAAGGAAAAAGATTCGAAGGCAGTGACCCTGCCTGCGTAGCCAAGGGTCCCGGGTTCGAGTCCCGGTGGGGGCAAATATTTGTTTGATGAGAACGGATGTTTATACCCTAGTCATGGTTGTTTATCTATCTAAGTATAATATTTATCTATATAAGTATGTGTATCGTTGTCTAGTACCCAAGATACAGGGAATCCTAGTTTGGGGCTAGATCAATGTGTGTAAATAGTGTCCAAGTGTCCAAGTTATTATAGATATAAAACTAAAAATTTAAGCTGAGTAAGACCTGAGTAACCTGAGTAAGAGAGTGGTATTGTGTATGAATGCAGAGAATGTTAAGTATAAATACAGATAATTTATAATCAGTTTAATTTTATGAGGGAAATAATGTGGATATAGATAACGAATAATAAATATAATGTGTATGTGTGTTTAGATTTGTGATTATCTAGGAATATAAATAAATACGTGTGTATCTGTGTGTTTGTGTAATTATTACTTATGTACATACGGATAGGAGGGCTTCAATTTTGTCATACTCTAGAGTCGACAGCCATTTCTTTATTGTAACCTTAGCTTCTGGGATGCTGGAGTTTTTAATGTCTGTGTTCCAACAGACTACGTTGTATGTAAAGGGGAAGGAGATGGAACTGAATCTCAGAGCAAATGCCGTACGCACAGTGGGCGTTGTCACTCTGTATACTCTCCTAGCCGTCATTGAGCTGTATTCGTCCGAGTTTATAATTAACTTATGTTTGTACAAGGCTGTTCTTAGAATATACAGTTGTCTAACGGACAGTACTTGGCATTCTCGTAAAACCTCTGCAGTGGAATAAATGAAAGGCTTTGTCATCATCATCATCACCTTAAGTATAGACCGCGAAGCACTTTCCAGTGTGATCATGGCAGTTTTTGCTGCGCTGCCCCAGGCTGCGATGCAGTATAGCAGGAGAGATTGGCCCAGGGATATGTATACTAGTCTTAGCACCTCCTTAGCAGCACACAGCCTGAGAAGCTTCATAACAGATGAAATTAACCTTATGTCGGTCATAAATAATTTTTGTGTGTTTGTGGTTTTTATAAGTTTGAAACTTAACTAGCAAAATATAACTACTAAATATATATATATATATATATATACTAACTTCACTGTGAAAAATTACTTTCGATAAGCATTTCTGAGCTTCGTCGACAAGCAGAAATTGATGAAATAACATAGTTCTGTACACTCTACAGCCAGTAGTATGGAAATATACTTACCCACATAGCATCACGCTTTTCCCATACGAGTTGGCAGAGGTACAGTATGTCGGTGATCGGTTCAACAAGCGACATAAGGGCGATCTGGAGGCTGTAGAACTGTCGCATACTCACGATACGCAAAGAATGTTGCCATAAGGGTATATAATAAGCTAATTATGTATATATAATGTGTGTGACATCGCTGTATCCGCTTCCACAGGGTTTCCTAGTGTGAAGCAAGCAATATATATGTCTGAATGTAAATGTTTATTTTTATGTTTATTTGGATGAATTTTTATATTTATAAGTTCTAATATTGTATGGCATTTTGAATTGATAATTAGGTGCTAATTAATTAAAAATTAATAATTAATTCACTAGATTGTATTGTTATTATTCTGATTTACTACGTGTTTTTATCCATCTATCATATTTCAGTAATTGTTATACCCCAAGGGTAAAATGACATTGATTCTTTACTTTTACACCCAATAACATACTCAACATAAATAATGATATCATGTCAAAAATATTTAGATGATTTGTATAACTTATCACGTTCGTAAAATCTTGAGCGTTTTGGTGGCGGGACAGGCGGGGCAGGCGGGTGGGTGGCGTGGTAGCGTGGAAGTTGCCAATTATGCCAATGTATGGTCAAATGACCGCAAAAGTGACACAACTGCGTGGTCCCGTTTTCAAATTTTTTGTAACATGTTTCATAGAGTTTTCTCTATTTGACAACCGCCTCACTTGGTATAAGCCTTTTTTATAACTTGTGTAGTTCTGTGTGTAATTTTATTGTACTACTTTTGTTGAATAAATTTCAATTTCAATTTCACAGGGCCAATCTCAGGACAGGACATCACACAGGACTACGTAGGGAACATCGACGGGGACGTCAACGGGAACATCTTAGCATACATCATCGGGAACATCAATGGAAACGTCAACGGAAATATCAAAGGGAATATCACAGGGAACATCACAGGGAACGTCAGAGGGGAGATCTCAGGATATATCATAGGGAACATCTTGGGAGACGTCGTAGGGAACATCTCAGGCAACATCACAGGCGACATCATGGGGAACGTCAAAGGGAGAATCACAGGGCACATCATAGGGAAAATCCATGGGACCGTCACACCCTAAGCTTCCACATCCAACGAAGTACCATCAGGGTAAGTAAATAAATAATATGACACACTAGCGCTGTCATGTCCGGAGCGAAAGACTAACAGCTTAAAATGATGCACAACCTCAGTTATTGTTCTTGCACAACCAGCAACTTAAATTTGATTAATTCTCAAAGCCATGCTGTCACTGTCTCTCGCTCGGGAAATGACAGTGTGACATGACATGAACCCTCGTAGTTTGTGTGAGCGCTGCACTTTATTTTAACAGCAGTACTATATGCTTTCGGCCACAGGGTATGCCTACAAGTCACTCTTTCTCACGATTTTTTTTTTTTGTTACAGCGAAACAGGATCTCAATAATCAGGCCTTCAAGGTCTTTCAAAGGGTCCTGGCGTCGCCTATGTTATCAGGAGATAGATAACCAACACCAAAGCTGCTTGAATCTAGTGTATGCCTATTACTACATAAGCAAGCTATAAGTAGGTTTCTCTCACTACTCTCAATTAAAAATCTAGTTATTGGAGCAGTTGTTCGTTTCATTTAGCAAAAGAGTTTATGAAAATACCCGGGTGTGTTAACAATGAATGGTCAAGTGCGAGTCGGATTCGTTCACGAAGGGTTCCATATCACCACATAATAGAATTCAAGTTTCTTGCATGGGAATTGGGTATCTTAAATTTTCCTGAGTGTTTAGATAACAAATTTTTGTTTACAAAGATTTTGGTGCGGCTTTCTACATACTGCAATAGTGGCTCGAGTTCCGTGATACATATAAATCACTGATTCAGACCAACGCAAATATCACAAGTATACAAAATTATCATTACTTAAGGGCGTCATTACAAGGTAGTGCTGCTGTAGTAATACGATGGATTGAGTTTTCAGGATCAATATAACGTTGCCTGGGAGGCATTGTGTGACAAGTAAAACAACACAAAAGTTAATCCAACATCAAACACAATCCCTCTTCGCATTAGAGTCAATAAAGAATGAGTCATCCCAATATATTCAACAAATTACTCATTTAACAAAAATCTTCGTGCACTTGAATTATTAGGTGAACCCAACAAGTCATGAGATACATTGGTCATACTCATCATGACAGAGAAGCTTGCTAAGACAACCCTGCGTGAATGGGTAGAACACAGAGCAACATGAAAGAAAATCACATTAGACGAGTTCGACTTATTTCTAAAAATAGGGCCGATTTATTAGAGACACAAGCAAACACATAAAAGAATACAAGACAGAAACACGATACAGATAAAAAAACACGTAAAAGGGTTTGCAGCTATGGCAGACAACAATAATAGCAACTCAGTGAGCTGCCCTCTTTGTCAAGATGGCCATCATGTTTACAACTGTGAGAAATTTATTTGCCAACCTACGAACGAGAGAGCCAAAACAGCTAGAACCAAATACATACGGTAATACAAATACATAAGCTGCTACAAATAAACAACGATACACAATTACATTATTATGGTGATAAAAATATACAAGGATACACAAATGCATATGGAAATATGATCACACAAGGTTACATAAATGAACAAGGTTATACAAATACATGTTATAATAGACATTCGCAAGAATACGTAAATACAAATACACGAGGAAATATGCAATCAAACAGGAATATCAATACATCCAATCAAACGCAAAATCATACATCGCTCTCAGTCCAAAACATGACAGAGCAAGAGTTATTTTCCACTGCACTCATTCTTTCTCTTCTCCTCTTCTCTTCTTAGTATTCATTAACTCCATCTCTGACGTTCTTACTTCTTCTTATCATATCTATGCAGATGACCTCGAAATATATCGGCACTACACTCTTTGTGATGTAAATCTGACTGTAGAGGCGTTGAATGCTGACTTCGATAACATTAGTAAAGGAGCATTTCATATGGGCTGCTTTTCAACCCGGAAAAATCTCAAGCCATTGTTATGGGTACACTGCGCTCACTTAACTCAATACAAAATATGCCCGTCGATCCTGTAATGTATAACGGTACCATAATCACTTACAGCGAGAAAGCTGAGAATCTTGGGGTTATATTTGATAACTTGCTGTCCTGGTCGCCCCATGTTTGTGAGGTCAGCAGACGAGTCTTGGCGTCATTTTACTCCCTCGCGAGATTGCAGTACTTCCTGGCGTGGCAGACTTAAATCACCCTTGCTCAATCTACTACCTTTAATAGACTACGCGGATGCTTGTTGGGTCAGTGCTTACGAAGGACAACTGAATACACCCGAGCGACTTCAAAACCTTGGGATTCGATTTGTCTACGGGCTTCGGAAGTATGACCATGATTCTCAGTATTGCAAGGAGCTGGGGTGATATGCACATTCTATCATATCTATTCAATATTTTGCGAAATCCCCGCTACCCCACATATCTTCGAGAGGGTTATGAGTTTCTTTTCCCCAGGGTTAGTAATCGGAGATCCCACACGGTGTCTCTCCTGTCAACTCCTCGGCATAACACTGCCGCTTACAAACACTCATTTAGGTTAAGGGCAATCCGACTGTGGAACGTACTTCCCTGCACTATTAGGGATAGTCCCTCGATTTTCACTTTTTAGGAAAAGATTGAAAGCGTATTTCCGTTCTCTTCTGTAATAGGTATCACATTTATGTAGATATATGTATGATATTTTATTGTTTATATATGTGCATGCTATCTATTATATTTTATATAGGTGAGATACATATTTCATTTATTAGGTATATTTAATATATATTTTAAAAGTAGTTTTCGTACGTATGTATACGGTTTTATGGCGCACTAGAACTGTCCTGTTTCATAAATACAAATGTTTTGCGTAGGTTTGCTGGAAGAAATCTATCTTTAGAGATAAGCTTTCGCCAATGTCGCCGAATCGTGGATACTCCCAACTGTCTAGACGTGTTTTTGATCAAGTCTACAGAATTAATTCAGAAATTCGTATTAAACTTGACTTTTCGTGCAACATTGATATCCCGGATTATATAAAACAGGATAATCTGGACATTCTAAGTGTTTGCTGTGTGTGATTGAGTCTATTTAGCCTAAAATCTAAAAGTGAATTAGGTACCTACCAACTTGCGCCATCTGACGGGTGACTCATCCCGCTGCACTGTTTACTGTTTTATTATTTTTTGGTTTTGATTCGTTTCGGAGGCTACTATACACACAACAATGGAATGCGACAAATGCTCCACAACTTTTAAGATTGATGACTCCCTAAAATGTAACACCTGCCAAAAGCACTTTCATATTGTATGTGCCGGCGTAAGTGATTCTGACTTTAAAAAGATGCTGCCTATAAACAAACCCAAATGGAAGCACAAACCTGCAAAACATCGAAGAAGACAGTGGCCAGCCCAATGCCTGCACCAGACAACGCCGCCCCTCAAGTCAGTACCACCGCCCCGATGACTTCAATTGTAAAAATTTACTCGGACAAACTGTTTGCTTATATGGATGAGAAATTTAAATCTTTTGAGATGTCCATACTTACTAAAATCGCAGACCTTGAAGCATCAGTCAAGTTAAAGAGCGACAAATATGACACTGTCAAGAAAAACATGGATAGCCAGGCGAAGGAGTTGAAGATGCTGCAGGGCGAGAATGTCACGCTCAAGGACACTGTAAAGCTACTGGTGACAAAGGTGGACAGCCTGGAGGAAGACTGCTCCAAGCGAGACCAATGGTCGAGGATGCGGAACGTCGAGCTGGTTGGTGTTCCTGAATCCGACTAGTAGTCCCTGCCTGACATCGTGATGAAGGTCGCCGCATATGACAGAGTGTCGCTGCAGCCCAGTAACATGGAGTTCGGTCATCGCGTCTAGGCCTGACGTCCTGTCAAAGGGACCCCGAGAGCTATCGTGGTGCAGTTCCGCGACCGAGCAACTAAGGACGCCCTTATCTATGCCTCCCTACAGTGTTCCGGTCGGATGACAACTGTTCAGGCTTCTCAGCACCTAATGACCTCGTAGGGGCCCATCAGCTACGAGGAAGCGTAGCGATCAGTTGCCAAGAAGTGTGAACGTCGGCGATTCACCGAGCTAATACTTATGGAGTCGATCTAACCTGGTCTGTGCTTCGGTCCCGTCAACCTCCTGTCTCTCTGCAAGGCCCGGGTGCACCCTAGGCTCTTCTTGGTAGACAGGTTCTTCAGCCAACCAGGTATGACTGGCAGGCCAGCTTCGATGAGCACAGTGTTCCAACACAGGTTATGTTACGTGGGTAAAACCAATCGGCCACGTAAATGCGAACTTTATCTGGTTCGGGGAACCACAACACACTCAGCTATATAGACAATCCTGAGGGAAACCCGAATACATTCCAGATGGCTTGCGATTTAATTTCAATACCCTATCCAAAGCGCGTTTACATTGCGAGGGCTTTCGTCTGTCAGTTGTCAAAAAACAAGGTTGGCAGCAACGTCAAATTCAAAATGGCCGTCCCGAAACCATCGATCGAATATCGATTTGGAATCGAACAATCACCCGCCCGGACAGGCACCCACCTGTCCCCTAATCTACGGGCAGCCGAGACAACGTTATTACCGCTCGTTTTAGAACCGAGCCTCCTACTAGAACCTCCGCAGACCGGGGGGTCCCGTCCTTGCCAGGGAACAAGTTAACAATGCGCCCCCTGCGCCAACGTAGTGGCGGTAGGTTAGCATCCTTAACCAGAACGAGGTCAACAACACTAGGGGGGCTGGTTTTGTCAGTCCACTTAAGGCGCTGTTGTAAGATATGCAGATACTCGAGCGACCAACGCTTCCAGAAATTCTGAGTAAACTGCTGCAACATCTGATACCTTGACAACCGATACAATTTCACTCCCTCGAAGGGGTGCTCGGGCAACGCGTTAAGTGGCTGTCCTATCAAGAAATGGCCTGGGGTCAGAGACTCCAGGTCATTTGGATCCGAGCTGAGCGGACACAACGGTCGCGAATTGAGAACGGCCTCGATCTTACAAAACAATGTCGCGAGCTCCTCAAAAGTCAGCGCGGTCTGACCTACTATACGCCCCAAGTGCGTCTTAGCTGACTTAACTACGGCCTCAAAAATTCCACCCCAGTGGGGGCAACTCGGTGGGCTGAAGGTCCACTGTATACCCCGACGGGAGAGGGCCGTTCCAATATCCACCTTATTTACATTCAAAAAGTTGACTATCTCTCGTAAGTATCGTTCCGCACCGACGTAGTTAGTGCCGTTATCAGAGCGGATCAAAGTTGGAAGTCCCCTTCGAGAAACAAACCTATCCAAACAAGCAATGAAAGCCTCTGTCGAGAGATCAGCAACGAGCTCGAGATGTACCGCCTTGGTGGATAAACAAACAAACACACATAGGTACGCCTTGTATTGCTTAGCGGTACGCAATCGTTATTCATTTTAATAACTAAATCTTCATAAAATTGTTAGAAATCAGTATTTTTCGGTAAACTATAAACCGATTAAGACGTGGAAGTGTTATCCAGTGCTAAAAATAAGTAGAAACAATAATATAACAAGTGCCAATAAATGAATGTACAAAGTGACAATAAAAGCAAAAAACCCTCTATGTTAAACTAGAATAACATAGCAGATTCTCCGCATAACATAAAAGTGACAAAAGTGACCAGTGTCATTTATAAGTACAGGATAAATAAACAATTCATCACAATTACATATCATCAAGATAACGGGATCTTAACGGCCAAACATCTCAAGTGACATCTATCCACAAAAGAAGTAAACTCTGACTAAAGTAATTTACAACAAGTCCCGCAAATTATATCATCACTAAACTACAGACTACGTGGTACTACCAAATTCCAACAGATGGCGCCAGTGCAGCGAAAGGATACATACCCAACTTTCGCAGCATTTTATATGGCTTCGATGGCGTAAGGTGAAACACCCGTGCTTGAGACCAAAACGACTCGGGTTCGATTCCTGTCTCCGTGAATCGTAAATACCACTTTTTGTTTCGAATTGTATGACTTATAACGCAGTTGAACATGGACAATGTAACGATCAGAAAATTTAACAGACGCAAAGGAACAAGTTGCGAGGATTTAAATTCTTCTACTATGCTCGACGAAACAGTATGGAATTCAACTATGCTTGACTCAACAACCCAAAGTCTTCCACCAACTATACTGGACACTTCTCAAGTAAGTGAATTACAGGAACAAATTCAAATACTTAAAATAAACCTAGATAGTGCAAATACTGAAATTGATAAGTTAATAACAGAAAACTACAACCTTAAATCTAAATTGGAAGAAAGGAGTAAGGAAATAGAATTAATGAGGAAAATTTATTTTACATCCCCGGGCACACCTACTCCAAATAAACACACTCCGATAAAGAAAACTCGGAAAACTGGACCTCAAAAAGCTATCTTGGAGCAACGCCATCTAGGTAACGACACGTCTGAATCGAGGCAAAACTTAGTTGTTGAAAAACCAAAGCACTGCTCCCCTGTTATGAGTAACATGCCTACGCAGTCCTCTATACCCATACTAGAGGGCACTACAGGTACAAATAGATCAGTATTAGAAAACCTACAGCTGGCACCGCCACTGGCTTTACCGGCCCCTCCAGTCTCAAAACCAGCGAAAATATCCAGGGCAGTAAAATGTACCTACCTACCTACTAAAAGTATAAAGGATAAAAAACCCAATATATTTATAAATGGAGATGAAAATGTACGAGGATTAGCAAGCTCAATGCTCCACTGCCGAAAAAACACCTGGAATGATATATACACTGTATCATCTACTACCAAGCCGCACGCAAACAGTTTTCAAATTTTAAACCCCGTATATAATAGTTTGGCAAGTATAACTGATGATGACATTTTTGTATTTTCTGTAGGCAATCATGACAGCTGTAATGAAATGTTGTCAAGTGAACTGGGTAAAACACTTAAAAGTCTCAAAAATAATTATGTATTCATATTAAGTATAACCGATGGTCAGAATAAGTTTGCACTTAATGAAATACTGAACAATTTAGAACAGCAATATCCAAAATGTAAAATAATTAACACAAAATCTATTAGAATGAGACAGGAAAACCCATTGTTTGTAGACCAAATTAGCTTTAAACTGAATGTAGAAATAGATTACATACGATACAGGAAGGATTACATTGTAAATTGGCCAAAATGTGTAAAGAATTTAAATAAAAATGATAAAAAGCTTGTGAAGGGCACAACACCTTACTATTTTAATAAACAAAATATGAATATAGTAAAAAAACAGATTTGTAATAAAAAAGGTACAATTCCATATTACTTTCAGAAGTTGAAAACCAAAAATATGCAAACGAAACAAAAGCAAACTGTAGAGGCAAGGGAAAATATAGTGTCAAGGGACAATGTAGAGTCAGGGGTTAATGTAGAGTCAGGGGTTAATGTAGAGTCAGGGGTTGATGTAGAGTCAGGGGTTAATGTAGAGTCAGGGGTTAATGTAGAGTCAGGGGTTAATGTAGAGTCAGGGGTTAATGTAGAGTCAGGGGTTAATGTAGAGGTAGGGGTTAATGTAGAGTCAGAAATTAATGTAGAGTCAGGGGTTAATGTAGAGTCAAAGGTTAATAAAACAGAGTTTTTTCGTTCATCTTAATATACTTCACCAAAATATCAATGGTTTAATAAACAAATCTGACATTTTAACATTGCATGTGAATGAATTAATTAATGACAAAATGGACCTCGATGTAATATGTATAACTGAGCATAACATGGTGGAAACCGATATACCTGTTTTACATGTACAAAATTACAAATTGGCCACTTATTCAGCTAGAAACAATAGGCATGGAGGGACATGCATTCTTGTAAACAGTAGGCACAGATACAAGGAAATTAATCTAAATAGTTTTAACACTCCCGTTATCTTTGAATGCTGCGGAATACAATTAATAGAGCAAAACATAAATATTATCTGTATTTATAGGTCACCTAAGACAGCAACTTGGGCATTTAACGCATTTTTAGAAAAATTGGATAGTTTATTAGAAAAAATCTGTGATAAAAATAAAAAAACTATACTATGTGGCGATTTTAATATTGATCGACTGACTCGAAACGCTAGGTCTAATGAGTTTGAGACTTTATTACTGACATACAATCTGAAACTAATTATTAATGAACCAACAAGATTAAGTAGCGGAACCTGCCTAGACAATTTTTGTCACAACATACGTGGATGCAAGGGTAAGGTAATAGAATTGGCCTTATCCGACCATACAGCACAAATTTTAAAATGTCCGGTCAAAGAATACTGCAGTTTTAGCCATTGGTTTATTGAGCGTAGAGACATTAATGAGGATAATTTAAAAAAATTTGCAGAACATATTTCTCAACTAAGTTTTAGCGAAGTATATTTAAGCCAAGATGCAAATGAAGCATTTGATAATTTTCACAATTTATTTAAGTTATTTTACGATCTTTGCTTCCCAATCATCAAAGTTAAAGTAACAGCGTCAAAGAAGCCTAAATGGATTTCGAATGGAATTAAATGTTGCTCTAAGCGGAAAAGAGAATTACTGTGGAAGTATAGGTTATCCCCCAGCCAAGAAAACAAGAACATCTTTCAGAACTATTCCAAACGCTTCAGGAAAATAGTCAAACTGACCCAAAGATCCCAAAATGACTATTATATAAAAAATTCTAATAACAAATGTAAAGCGACCTGGAACATTATCAATAAAAACAAGTATAAACAATCTATTGAGGACATAAAACAAATCAAATTTGACAATAAGATTATTGATGATCCTCAAGAAATTGCAAAGGCTTTCAATGATTTTTACATTGAACAAATTAAGCCAATTACTGAGCCTAACAATCCGGCTACATTAAAAACTTGCTCCAGTGTTCACTCAATTTTTATGAGCCCTACTACGACTTTTGACATAAATAAAATCATAAAAAATCTTAAAAACAAAAGTAGTACCGGTTTTGATGACATTTGCACTAAAGTTATTCAGTATGTTTCTGAAATTATATCACCTGTTTTGAGCTACATCATGAACTTATGTATAGAGCAAGGCACCTTCCCAAAAAAATTAAAAACATCTATTATCAAACCAATGTATAAAAGTACAGATAAAGAGAACATGGCCTACTACAGACCAATTGCTCTTATTCCTATATTTGCTAAGATCCTTGAAAAAGTTATTTATAATTGTCTATACTATTATTTCGAGAAAAACAATATCTTTGCGTCGGAACAAAAGGGATTTAGGAAAAACAAAAACATAAATTTAGCTCTATATGATTTTTTATCGGACGTAGTCACATCTTTGGATAAAAGAATATTAACAGTAGCTTTATATATGGACATGACAAAGGCTTTCGATTATGTGAACCATTCGATTTTATTAGGGAAGTTACAAGCTTATGGAGTTAGAGGTAACGTGATGAACCTCATTAAATCATATTTGAGTGACAGGAAGCAGAGGACCGTAGTAACAAGGCTAAGCCAAGATAATAGGACTCTCCAAAATTACGTTTCTGATGATAGATTTATCAAATATGGTGTACCCCAAGGTAGTGTTCTTGGGCCTTTGCTATTTTTAGTCTACATAAATGACCTGCCTAGAGAAACTAAGAATACAATGGTATTATTTGCTGACGACAGCACAGTTCTATTTAAAAATAATAATGTAATTGCTTTGGAATCTGACATTACAAGTACACTATCACATGTGATTGAGTGGCTGACATCTAATAATCTTTTAATTAATATTGACAAATCGAACATAATGACATTTAAAAATAATTACAACCATAATCCAGAATTAGATAATCTTGAAATTAAATACAATAATAAGAATATTAATAAAGTTGATTCCACAAAATTTTTAGGTTTGTATATAGATTCTCATTTGACATGGAAAAACCACATAGAAAAGGTTTGTTCTAAATTGAAGTCATTTTCTTATGCCTTACACATGCTTTCCAAAGTTGTCAGTCAAAAAGCAGTCTTAACTGCATATCATGCATATGTTGTCTCTGCTCTGAGGTATGGTCTCATTTTCTGGGGTAACTCCACGGACAAAACTGATGCCTTCAAGGCTCAGAAAAGATGCATCAGGTCAATTTGTAAACTGAAATCTACAGATACCTGCAAACCCCATTTTATAAAACTAAAATTATTCACATTGCCGTCATTATATATTTTAGAGATAGTACTATTTGTAAAAACTAATTATGATTTATTTGGCAAATTTAACAGTGCAAGATATAAAAATAAGATCAGTGCTGCGAGTCACTCAACAGCTTTATTTAATAAAAGTATATTTGGAATGGCGCCCATAATATATAACCATCTGCCTAATAGTATTAGAGAAATTCAAGTTGTCCATTTATTTAAAAAAAGACTATCACAACTTCTTCTTGAAAAAGCCTATTATAGCCTTGGTGAATTTCTCCAAGACAAATTTTAGTTTCCTTCCTTGTGACTGTGCCTAGGGTTCCTAATAAATTAATGTTAAATATGTACCCAGTGTGTAATGTATGATAGTGTTGACATTTTATATTTAAGCCTAATTTAATCTTGAATACTGTCTTGACATTTTTTATGCTTTAATTAATTAAATTATATTGTTAACACTCAAAATTTTGCAAACCCTTTCGGGTAGAGTATAGCTAAGCGACCGTTATTATAATTTTATCACCTATGTAACCTATATTCAGCAAATAAATGCCTTTGACTTTGACTTTGACTTTGAACTCTTCACCATAAACGGTCCGGCAAAATCCTTACCAACACCTGAAAACGGTCTGACCTCATTCACACGATCAGGGGGCAAGTCCCCCATGAGAGGTTGCATCGTGGCAGCCTTAAGTCGATAACAAGGCATGCACCGAAACACGATGTTCCGTATGACACGGCGGGCAGATAAGATCCAAAACTCCCGCTGGAGCGTGGCCAACAACGCGTTACAGCCGGCATGCGCGTTTTTAATATGACGATCAGTCACCAGCAATTCAACTAACTGTCCCCCCTTGGGGAGCAGAAGTGGGTGACGAGCCGAATACGACAGATTCGCATTGCGCAATCTTCCTCCTACCCGAAGTAACCCGGTCGAATCAACAAAGGGGTTGAGACGCGCAACGGCTCCCTTCAATTTCGAACGTCCACTTCGTATAATCTCCAATTCTGCCCCAAACTTCGAGGACTGTACCAACCGGACCAAATTCAGTAGCGACTCGTTTCGCTCTGCCGGAGTCAGAATAGGGTTCAACGTTCGCTGATCGCGAGGAGTACGACAATTTCGAGCGAATCTCCTAATCCAAGTGGACACGTTTATCAACTTGTCAAGTGAGCTATACCGGTCCAGCAGAAACCCGGCGTCAGGGTCCTCAGCCTTCTGGGTAACATGCACGGCCGCTCTGGGGCCATGATCCGAAGATACTACTACATGGCTGTGGGGCCAGTCCGATTCTCTCCTGGCAAGCCAGGGTGGTCCCCACCACAAATGGTGTCTAACGAGTTCAGGAGCCCGACATCCCCTGGATGCACAATCAGACGGGTTCAATTCTCCTGGTACATGTCTCCAGGTCAGTGGGACCTCAGACGACACAATCTGGGAGACACGGTTCGCAACAAAAACCTCTAAGTTATGGACCGAAGCCTTCAGCCAGCACAAAACAATCTGGCTGTCCGTCCACGCGTACACCGTATCCTCCAAAACCACTGACCCACGCAACACTGTTAGAGTGTGATTCAAAAGTTTGGTCAAAAGAGCAGCCCCGGACAGTTCCAGTTTTGGAATCGTCATCCTTGTCCGAATAGGCGCTACCTTGCTTTTTGCCAAAACCAAACGCACGTCGACCTCCCCGGTGGAGGTGACGGTTCGCAAATAAACCGCTGCCGCAAACCCTCGTTCAGAAGCATCACAAAACCCGTGAAGGGTTGCCCTGTAATCCCCAGCAGGGACCAATTTCCTCGGCAGCGATACATTATTTATATCCGATAGCGAGGTGAACATTCGCGTCCAATCAGTCAACAAATCACCTGAGAGGTGGGTGTCCCAGGTCAACTGAGCCGCCCATAGCCTTTGCATAAAACATTTGAGAGCAAAGGTGACTGGAGAAATCCATCCATTCGGGTCGAACGTTCTCGCAATCGTTGACAGTACTGACCGCTTCGTCCAGGCCTTCGGTGTTTCTAAAACCACCCGATAGGTAAACTCATCATGGACGGGCCGGTACTGAATTCCAAGCACTGACAACATGTTAGGGTTGTCAGGATTCTCAAAAACGTGCGGGTCTTGTTAAAACTCATCTGGGAGACCAGCCATCAACTCAGGGGAGTTGGACATCCACTTGCGTAGTTCATAGCCGCCTCGTTCCAGCAATTGAATGAGCTCGTCACGTCGGTCCAGAGCTTCCTCTACACTGGCTGCCCCTGTGCAGACGTCATCGACGTACAAATCTTGCTCCAGGATAGCGGCGGCTCTAGGATAGCTCACACGGTCACGCGACGCCAACTCCCGCAGGGTACGCATCGCCAAATATGGGCTAGACCGTAACCCATACGTGTTCGTGTTCAACTCATAGACCTTGACTGGCTCGGCCGTGGACTCACGCCAAAGTATCAACTGATACCTTTTGTCAGCCGGATGAATTACCGTTTGCCTAAACATCATCCGAATGTCTGCGACAAATACAATCTGGTGCCTCCGAAAGCTCGTGAGAATATCCGAAATATCACGACTCAACTTGGGTCCCGAATGTAGACACTGATTCAGGGACATCCCGTTCGAGGTAGGTGCTGACCCATCAAAAACAACTCGAATCTTGCCGGTAGGGGTTCGTAGGACGGCATGGTGTGGAAGGAAACAATGATCCTCAGATCTCCAGTCCACACCCGATACCGACATGTGTCCTAACGACTCATACTCCCTCATGAAATCAACATATTTTTGTTTAAATACGGCGTCCCTTGTCATCCTACGCTCCATCGACATCAATCTCGTCTCAGCCATCTTCCTAGATTCTCCTAGTGGCGGTCGATCGGCCCTGAAAGGCAGTCGGGTTACAAAACGACCAGAACGAAGGCGACCAGTACTATTCTGGTAAAACAACTCGCACTCTTCTTCGTCTGCGTCGACTCGACGAACGGTGGGAGGTTCCTCTATCTCCCAAAAACGTTGGATAGCGTCTGACAACGCTGAGCCAATAAGTATGCCATCTGACTCGGCAGGCCTAATCATTGGCAATGCCGGACCCATGATCACGTGACCAAACTTAGTATCCACAGCAATCAACCCGTCCGGCTAAAGAACTCGCCGATCCGACAACAGAAACCTACCCAGAACGTCTGCTCCCAGTAGCAGGTCGACCGGGGCTGGAGTGTCAAAATCGGGATCCGCCAACTTGAGTCCTGACGTCAGGAATCGAACGGCCGGATTCAACTTCACCAAGGGGTGTCTGCCCATGACATGCGTCATTACTAAAGCTTGCACGGATGTTTTTGTCAAAATGTCATAACGTGGAGAGAACGTGATCACCGCAATCGGTGATCACGTTCTCTCCACGTTATGACCAATACCAACTACATTCGTAACCGTAACATTCCCCACGCCCCGTATTGATTTATTATACCTATTTACCTTGAGGCCCAACCATTTTGCTAAATCGTTCGATACAATGCAGCCCTGAGCTCCAGAATCTAATAGGGCGCGAACGTATGTTGGGTTGCCCGCCAAATCCCAAACAAGCACAGAGGCGATCGGTAACACCACCGTCTCCGGTTGGGGGGCAACCAATGGTTGGGCCGCAAATTCCTAGCGAGGACCCCCGGGGCCCCACTGTGCCTGTAACCGATCAGGTAGGCAGCTATACGCCAGAGGGTCCCATTGTACAAATGGCCCACGCGCCGGTTCCATTGCCACCCTACGACGCCCCCCGAAGGGGGGTGGGCGTGAATTCAACCGTGGCCGCTCCATGAGCGGGGGGAACATCACATGTGACCGACGAGGACGAGGCGACGAGCGGGGCGACAACTGAGGCGGCGTCCGAACCGCATCCGCATAGCTCGAAGGTGTCCCATGCCACCCGCCCGTTACGGCCCGCTGAACACACCCAATGTCCCGCTGAGTCGGATGCTGAGTCGCAACCGAAAACTCAGGGCCCCCCATGTGATGACCCTGAGTGCGGCCCTGCACCCCTGGGTGGCTGCGTGCTTATGGCCCCATTGCCCGCTGAGTCAGATGCTGAGTCGCAACCGAAAACTCAGGGCCCCCCATGTGATGACCCTGAGTGCGGCCCTGCACCCTAGTACCGCCCTGTGCACGTGGGGACATTGGCCCCTGAGCTGCGCTCCGAGTCGCAAACGAATTATCAGGGCCCCATGCCGTGTCACCCTGGGTACGGCCCTGTGGTGGCTGTTGGCCGGACCGGTTCATGCACAACAGATTGTTGTGGGCCCCACCACAATATCCGCACATTTTTGTGCGCGTGCAGTACCTAGCCATGTGTGGCCCGAGGCACAGGAAACACCAGCTCCGCTGCTTGGCCATGCGGCGCCGTCCCTGAACCCTAAGTTTCCCGAACTTATTGCAATTGGCCACAGCATGGCCAATCTGCCTACAACATGGGCAGGTCTCACTATGTGGGGTCAATGCACTCACAGTCCCATATGACTGCCGGTTGGTGCGGTCCTTCCTCGTCAGAGGGCCCCTACCCACAGCGCTCCCGGCAGCTCTCTGTGGCTCCGAAGGATGGGTGACCGTCAACCCCAAATTCTCTGCCCGTCGAGCCTCCTCTTCCAAGAATCCGACCAAGTCGGAGAAGGCGGGCAGGTCCTCGGCCGACCTCCCGTGAGACTGTTCGAAACGAGTCTGCACGTCAGCGGGTAGGCGGGATAGTACAATGTACAACAGTAGGTACGACCATTCACCAACCGGAAGTCCAAGATTCTCTAGAGCCTTGGTGACGGACAACAATGGGTTCAAAACCTCCGTCTGTATGGCCCCGACCTTGTTCACAACCGGGATACTAAACAAACGGTTCAGTTGGGCATCGGCCAACCTCCGTTTGTTATGGTAACGTCTGACCAACAATTGCCTGGCCGTTTCATAGTTACCCTCCGTAACTGTCAAATGAGCGACCAGCTCCCTAGGCTCACCCCTCTATGCTGCCACCAGCTGAGCCATCTTGACAGACTTGGTAATGTCCGATCGCATGTGCACCAAACTGTCGAACAGATTGATGAAGCTCATCCATTCACCGGACACTCCGTCAAAAGTAGGCATAGTTATGGCAGGTAACCTGGACCCC
Source organism: Argyresthia goedartella (assembly GCA_949825045.1). NCBI lineage: Eukaryota > Metazoa > Arthropoda > Insecta > Lepidoptera > Argyresthiidae > Argyresthia > Argyresthia goedartella. The sequence goes on from OX463830.1 coordinate 28,590,256, forward strand.
GAACCCTGAAGCGGCAGAGGTGCCTCAATGTCACCACCATGGCTGGACTCGCGCTGTCTACGTATGTCCGCAGCCTTCTGCGTGATAGCAGCTGCCATCTCCATACATTGGTCGACATGCCCTAGCAACCGTGACAGCCTGTCAGGTGCGCAACCATCAACTGATTCCGCCTGCGCGGACAATTCGAGCACCCTATTGTAACGTTTCTTAACGTCCATAGACCGCTCCAATACCACATCATGCCTATCTAAACGGTCTATCAGACCTTGTGCGGAGGAAAACCATCTGAGTTCCTTAGAAACACCCTTCTGGATTTCAGATAACGACATGATCGGAACGATACTTACTCACAATTTGCAGTAACTCAATTTTATTGGACCCTCCAGTCTATAACCCAAACGAGGGAACCCTAAACCACAACTTAAACAATGCTGTTTTCCTTAAACAATAGGAACCGAGTTTTATATCTATATAAATTCTGTAAATACAATTTAGTTTCCCTTTATCATTATAACACATACAGATAGTCAATATTAGTTCAAGTTATAAATTGCTATAAACTGAAAACAATGCAATAGCCTGCTATCAATAGATGTAACTGCCTATGTTAACCAAAACATTCTTCAATAGCATTACTAGACCACTAATAGATTGACTAACTGGTAATTCAATTCAATATCTGTCTATCTACTACCAGCAATAGACCTATAGCAAACAAATACTACCAATCTATGTGGATATAGGAACACAACCAAGTTACCTAGTAACCGCCTATACCTACAGATTGATAGTCCCAAATCGTGCGTTCCTGGAGCCCTTGACGGCTGCAAATCTCAGGAAACCACGCTCTAGCTACCAAAACTGTTCAGGCTTCTCAGCACCTAATGACCTCGTAGGGGCCCATCAGCTACGAGGTAGCGTAGCGATCAGTTGCCAAGAAGTGTGAACGTCGGCGATTCACCGAGCTAATACTTATGGAGTCGATCTAAACTGGTCTGTGCTTCGGTCCCGTCAACCTCCTGTCTCTCTGCAAGGCCCGGGTGCACCCTAGGCTCTTCTTGGTAGACAGGTTCTTCAGCCAACCAGGTATGACTGGCAGGCCAGCTTCGATGAGCACAGTGTTCCAATTATGTTACGTCCGTCCGTTGTTATGTTACGTGGGAAAACCCAATCGGCCACGTAAATGCGAACTTTATCTGGTTCGGGGAACCACAACACACTCAGCTATAAAGACAATCCTGAGGGAAACCCGAATACATTCCAGATGGCTTGCGATTTAATTTCAATACCCTATCCAAAGCGCATTTACATTGCGAGGGCTTTCGTCTGTCAGTTGTCAAAAAACAAGGTTGGCAGCAACGTCAAATTCAAAATGGCCGTTCCGAAACCATCGATCGAATATCGATTTGGAATCGAACAACAACAAATGACTTGGGAATGGGCGGTGAACCTTGTAAGGTGCATTTCAACGAGCATCTTACGGTAAAAAATAAACTACTGTTTACTAAAATTAAAAAGACTGCTCATGACAGTGGCTACAAGTATGTCTGGACAAAAAAGAGTCGTGTTTACGTCAGGAAAGCCGAGGGTTCACCGTACATTCTTATTTCAAAGGAGTCGGATCTAGCGAAGATAGTATAATTATCATAGTCACTGTCACTGTAGCCCTCCTAATTATAGTTTCAGTGTTTCGCTCGAAGATATATTGATTTAACATGTAGTTTATTCGATTCACTCGGCAACTAAACGCATATTCAGAGACTAAAAAAATAAATAAAAAAAAATGTTTTTAGTCTATGGATTACACCCGTATATGTCTGCTCTATGCCTATCTGTCATTATTTTTTTTTTTGCGCGATGGCTTTACGCAACAAATTTTTCATTTGCACGGAAAAATGCCTAAAAGAAAGAAAACCGATGAAGAAAAGATAGAAAAACTGGAAAAACGATTGAGGCGTTTAATCCGCAAAAGACGGAAAAGTGATGATTTCGAGGGTGACGGCGTCGAGGCGGCGCAGGCGCCGACACCTAACCTTACTAACATATTGAACCACGAGGTCCTCGAGGAAAATGAGTTATATGAGGAAGGATTGGTGGAAGGTAAGTGTTATTTACAATAGCAATGGTGTGGCGTGGTGTCCATAGCAAGAAAACACATGATTTTCCTGTTTTCAAGCGGGTTGTGCACGTGATGTACAATCGGCAAAGAAGTTCGGTTTGCAGGGCACACAAATGCCACTCTTTGTGTGCGTAACGTTGCGACACGAATCGCTGACTTGAATGTGTGTGCGTTACATTGGTCGTCACAGCACAGTCACAGATATTATAATACTGTCTGAGCATACAATCACTATGTGTCTTCGTTGAATATAAGACTAGTTTTTACCGCTTCCTACAGAGTGGACGATAGCCCAACGGGTTAGATGCCAGACTAATGACTTTGAGGTATTGAGTTCGATCCTCTATCAAGGAGGGAAAAAGCATGGTGATGTTTTTTTTTAGATACTTTTTTTTAATTATTATTGATCAGACCAAATATTTATTCTAGATTAAGGGCCGGTTTCACCACTGCTGATGAAGCCTATCTGCCAGTTAAACTTAGATTTTTGTATGGCGTTATTTGACAGATAGGCTTTATCAGCATGTGGTGAAACCAGCCTTATTTTTTTCATAATAAAACAAAATTATATTTCGTCCTAATAATAATTTATTACTAGTTTGTTATAATAAACTACACTTAATTTACTTATTTTAGTTTTAGTCAGACAAGGACAGATGTCGCAGTTGATGATATATAAGCTATGAATCAACATGCTAAGCAATTAGAAATTATGTGATAACTTCTAACCTGAAGTAGCAATAACATCATAGACATATAAATCACCTTATCTTATGATAACACAAAGCTTTCACATATTAATGGTTATGTTTTATTTAATATCTTAGTGGAGCTCCTTCTCTTACTATTATTTGTTGTAGTCTACTTCTCATGCCAGTGACCATATTCCAACACATGTCAGTGCCTCGCATTATCTCCCAGGTTGAAGTAACAACTTCATCTAAATTAGACCTAGATCTCACATTCGATGGATCCCAATTGAGCACCATATGTCCCCATAGATTTTCGATGGGGTTTAAATCAGGGCTTTTAGAAGGCCAGTCAATAACTGTCAAGGATTCTTGCTTGTTAAACCATTCTTGCACAATATGGGCGCGATGCACAGCGCAATTGTCATGGACAAAGTATATATGCTCATCCGGATATACAGTTCGTACGGTTGGTAACATGACGTTCTGTAAAATATCCAAGTATCCTTGAGCAGTGTTGCGAGCACTCACTTGCACTAATTCACCGGGGCCCATCGACGACATCCATCCCCAATATCCCAAAGTAATACGGCCACTACACCTGCACGGTAGAATGTTTGCTAAACTATATCGTTCATTATTTCTTCTCCACAGTATTTTACGCCCATCCTTGTCTGATCTAAAAGTCTTTTCATCACTAAAAACAACAACATTATTACACCAATCAAAGTCCAAATATTCACGGGCAAACCGCACTCTGTCTTCACGATGCTCATTAGACATCATAATCTTCTTCGCTGGTCTCCGACATCTTAAACCATCAGCTCGTAAGTGATTGCGAACTGTTTGTAGTGTTACATTATGAAGTGTCGCCGTAGACCGGGTGCTGGCAAACGGATTGCTGTTATGCGCTGCAATGATGTCGCGATGGCGATCAGATGCAGCTGTGTAGGCTACAGGCTGTGGGCCTGGTCGACGACTTTCAACATGTCCAGAATCTGCATACCTATGAACCCACAGTTGCACTGTTCTTCTCTGTAAAATAAGAAAAAAATACAATGAAGTAGTAACACAAGGTATAATTATAATCATAATTTATAAAAAACCTTCAAATTTATTTTTTATATGCATAACTCACCGATATCATTAAACGTCGTGCTATCTCGCTAATTGAAATGTTTTGTTCATACAAAACAATGATTTCCGCCTTTTTAAAAGTGGATAGATGACTTTCCATGATAGATAACAAATCTCAATCACAATTTACAAGGAACGAAATGCAATACAACTAATGCTGAGAGCGCGCAGACGCAAAACAATTTTAAAGAGGGTAGCTGTTACATTTTAAATAAAGAAGGTAGACTATGGCCTTTTTACCGGGCAAGTTTACAACTCTTCGAACTCTAGTTTGGTTAAACAATTGTAATCAATTTATATTCGATGCTATGTGAATTTAATAATACTCGTAGCTTCTAAAAAATAATTTCCTTTGAGGGATCGAACCTTTATCTACATATCGTAATTCTAGCACCTAATCCACTAGGCTATCGACTACTTTGCATAAAGCTGTGAAAACTTGCGTCATAATCAATGAATGTATGGGATCAGAAAAACGCACACAGACGCGACATTAACACGAATACTGTGTTAGTGTGCATTGCTAATCGTAGCTATTGGCAACGTTACGCACACAAAGACTGGTGTTTGTGTGCCCTGCAAACCGATCTTCTTTGTCGTGTGTACAAACGCAAAAACGTTCTTCACATTCGGGGTGTTTACGTGATAAACACACGAAGTAAAATAGCCTGGGGAATGTCCGTGAGGCATTACGAAGGTAGTCAAAGCTAGTTTTCTGTACACGACTAGTTAAAATGGCGCATTTTCTCCAATTTTCAGATTGCGAGCAAGATGTACTAGACCCAGATATTCTGGAGGCTTTGGGTAAAACACAAGTACCAAGAGCAAATTACGGCCCACCAATCAACAGCGACCTCGCCACACGTTGGTCAGCTATTTTAGTGGCCGGATGTGAGAAAGATGTAAAACTAGGCCTCATAACTGCACATAAAATACTTGAAAACTGCCCTTTGATGGAGGCACCAAAGCTCAATTTGGAGATAGTGGCAGCCATTCCGGACTCTGCAAAGAACAGAGACAGTAAGATAGCTTCCGAACAGAACCAACTCGGTATGGGTGTAACTGCCCTCAATAGAGGACTGACCGAACTAATAAAACCAAATCCCCAAAAACTGGAATGCATCAAATTCTTCAGTGAAGCAACCAGAATCCTCTGTGACCTACAATTTAACCAGACGATGACAAGACGAAGACTTATTTCAGGTTCCCTTGATAAAAAGTTTGTCGACCACATCAGAGACAGTAAGAGAACCGATTATCTCTTTGGAACAGATGTAGGCGACAAAATTAGAGCTGTGAAGGAGTTGGAAAAATCCGGAAAATCTTTACTGAAGACCCAGAATACTGGAAAACTTGCTGGACCAGGAGCAAATAACGACCGAGCTCGTCCGGGAAACTACCAGGGTCCGCCCCGATACCAACCAAGGACACTGAACCGAGGCGGACTCCGAAGAACTCAACCATTCTCCTATAACCGCAGACCGCCACCATCATCAGCAGTTCAAACCCAACACCCACCTTAATATCCGGCCAACCCACGGTTCAACCGACAACGGGCTACAATGCCACCGCCACCACCTCTGCCACCCCGTGTTCCACGATAGAGGTAGGACATGCTGGCCGATTAGCTTATTTTTACAAATGCTGGGAAAATATAACTGATGATGTAACAATGCTCAACCATCTTAAAGGTTATTCAATACGTTTTCATAGTAAACCCTATCAAAACAACATTCCGGGATTATTGAGTCCAAATTCCTCTAAGGAAAAGCTAGATATGAATGTTGTTTTGAAAAAACTTGCTAACATGGGAGCTATATCTCTATGCAAGCCATGTCCAAACCAATTTTTAATCGAAGATATTTCTTGTACCAAAACCAAACGGGACTAGCAGATTCATTTTAAACTTAAAACAGCTTAATAAGTTCATTACTGCACCCCATTTTAAGATGGAGGACTATAGAACTGCAACCAGCCTGATTAAAAAAGGTGATTTTCTAGCTAAGATTGATTTGCGTGACGCATACCTAGTTTTACCTGTAGCTAAAAAAGATAGAAAATACCTTCGTTTCCAACTTAAAGGCAGGATAGATGCCAAGATCCCAGATAATTATAATTCAACTTCATTATATGAATTTAATGCACTACCTTTTGGATTAAGTTCAGCCCCTCACATCTTTACTAAAGTAATGAAAATTGTAGTTGCCTATTTAAGAGAAAGAGGATACAAATCAGTTGTATACTTAGATGACTTGTTGTGTATAGGATCTAACTACAATTCTTGTTTAAAAAAGGTCAAGAACACAAGGAAATTACTAGAATGCTTAGGTTTTATAATTAATGATGAGAAATCCATATTGACACCGTCTCAATCATGTCATTTCTTAGGCTATGCCTTTAACTCCGCTGATATGACCATGAAACTCCCAACTGAAAAAATAAATTACATCGAAAAATCTGTGAATCGCTTATTAAAGGTACATAAATGTACGATTCGTGAACTAGCACATTTGATAGGTGTTCTCATTGCAGCTTGTCCAGCAGCTGAGTACGGTTGGGTGTACACTAAACTATTAGAACGTCAAAAATACTTGGCTTTGTCTAAAAATAATGATAATTACGACGCAAAGATATCTTTACATTCTGATGATAAGTTAGACCTCAGTTGGTGGGCTAGTAACATACAAAAAACATCAAAATCTATCAGGCCGGTGAATTTCGACTTAGAAATCTTCACAGATGCCTCTAGGACAGGATGGGGGGGGGGGGGGTATGTAATGGGAATCGGGTCAATGGAGCTTGGAAGGCAGAGGAAACAAAGTTTCATGTTAACTATTTAGAGTTATTAGCAATATTTTTAGCACTAAAATCATTTGTGTAAAATCAAAGCGGTCTCAACATTTTACTTAGAGTTAACAACAAAACTGCTATCTCTTACATAAACCGTATGGGCAGCATCCAATTTCCCCATTTGAATATCCTAGCTAGGGAAATATGGCAATGGTGCGAAAACAGCAGCATTTGGTTATTTGCTTCATATACCAAGTCTTTTGACAACAAAGAAGCAGACAAAGAATCTAGAACATTTAATCCAGACACAGAATGGGAATTAAATCAACAAATTTTCCACACCATCACCTTAAAACTGGGCTCCCCGGACATAGATCTGTTTGCCTCACGAGTCAATGCAAAGTGTGAATCTTACGTGTCTTGGCAGCGTGACCCTGAAGCCAAAAATGTAGATGCTTTCACGTTACCATGGACAAAACATTTCTTCTATGCGTTTCCCCCTTACAGACTAATTTTGAAATGCCTCCAAAAAATAAGAAACGATAATGCTAGGGGTATAATGGTTTTACCGTACTGGCCATCACAACCATGGTTCCCTCTGATGAAGGAAATGTTAGCCTCAGAACTTTTGTTTTTCGGACCAGATGACGATCTTTTACATTCTCCTTTCAGGAGTCACCATCCACTCCGACAACAACTTACCCTGGTTGCCGGGATATTATCAGGAGAGCAATGCAAAAGAAGTTTGTTCCGGACTCAGCACTAGAGATCACTTTATCATCACTATCCGGTAACACTTTAAAACAATATAATGTCACGTATAAAAAGTGGTGGACTCACTGTATGACAAATAATCAAAATCCGTTTTCGGCACCAGTTCCAACAATCATGTCTTTTCTAATGGAATTATATAACGATAATGCATCACATGCGACCCTCAACAGCCATAGGCACTAGCTTTATTAGTCAATTCAGATATAAGTACAGATAGTCGTTTAAAGAGGCTATTTAAAGGTTTTTATAGAGCCAAACCACCCACACCGAAATATGTTACAACATGGGATCCAAGTGTTGTCTTGTCCTTCTTAGAAAAATGGTATCCTCACCACACATTAAGCTTAGAACAACTCTCAAAGAAATGTGTAACTCTACTTGCTCTGTATACAGCACAGAGAGTTCAAACACTCTCTCTGATAAAAATCAGTAATTTAGATATATTCTCGAGCGGGGTTGATATTAGGATTACCGATTTGATCAAAACTTCAGCTCCCGGGCGAGATCAACCACATATAAAACTAAATTACTATAGTAATCCTAATATTTGCCCGGCCTTGGCAATTCGTGATTATGTTAACATTAGTAAAAGTATTAGAAATAATGTAGATAGCCTCATTATTACATTTAAGAAGCCGCATAAACAGGCATCAACGTCAACAATAAGTAGATGGATTAAAAACATTCTGACAGATAGTGGGGTAGACAGCCACGTATTTAGTGGGCACAGCACACGACACGCATCCACCTCGACGGCGGCTGTGCGTGGTGTGCCAATGGACGACATTCGTCGTGCCGCCGGCTGGACAAGGCACTCACAGACTTTTGCAAAGTTTTATAATAGACCGATTAATAATGGGGCTAACTTATTTTCTAATGCAGTATTGTCCAGTTTTTAACTGATGATTTATTTTAATCTTACCAAGAACAAATGTTCCTTTAATATATAAGACTGATTATTTATAGTATTTTGGGATAATTGCAACAATAAATAAATAACTAATTATTATTTACGAATAATATTTTTTATTATTATTTTATGTTCACAACTTTATATGGAACTCTAAACAACTACTTGTTAAATCAATATATTGAAGAGCGAAACACTGAAAATATAATAGATGATCAAACAAGCTTACCTTTAAGTGATGTTCGATCACTATAATATGAAGTGTTTCGCTCGAAGATATATTCCCACCCATCCCAATATAAATACATATTTAACCCCTATGGACATAAAGTTGTGCTTGTTCTGAAATAATGACAGATAGGCATAGAGCAGACATAGACGGGTATAATCCATAGACTAAAGACAATTTTTTTTTTTTTGTCTCTGAATATGCGTTTATTTGCCGAGTGTATCGAATAAACTACTTATTCATATTCATATTCATATTCTTTATTGCACATAAAACATAGATAAACAGACAGTTACAAAAAAAATTTATAGGCAAAGACGAGCTTATCTCTAAAAAGAGATTTCTTCCAGCAAATCTAGGCAAGACAGGAGTGTTTATGAAAAAGGACAGTCCTAGTGCGCAATAAAACAGTATACATACGTACGAAAATTACTTTTAAAATATAAATAAAGTATACCTAATAAAAAATATATATATCTCAACTATATAATACACTAGATAGCATGCACATAATATAAACTACAAAATATCATACATAAACTTACATAAATATGATACTAATTACGAAAGAGAAAGGAAATACGCTTACAATCTTTTCTTAAAAGTGAAAATTGAGGGACTATCCCTAATAGTGCAGGGAAGTGCATTCCACAGTCGGATTGCCCTTTACCTAAAAGAGTGTTTGTAGGCGGCAGTTTTATGCCGAGGAGTTGACAGGAGAGACACCGTGTGGGATCTCCGATTACCATCCCTGGGGAAAAGAAACTCAAAACGTTCTCGAAGATATGTGGGGTAGCGGGGATTTCGCAAAATATTGAATAGATAAGAGAGAATGTGCATATCACGGCGAAGACGGATTGGAAGCCATCCCAGCTCCTTGCGATACTGGGAGACATGGTCGTACTTGCGCAGCCCGTAGACAAACCGAATCCCAAGGTTTTGGAGTCGCTCGAGTTTATTCAGTTGTTCTTCGTTCGCACTGACCCAACAAGCATCCGCGTAGTCTATTAAAGGTAGTAGAAGGGACTGAACAAGGGAGATTTTAGTCTGCCGCGGCAGGAAGTACTGCAATCTCCGTAGGGAGTAAAATGACGTAAAGACTCGTCTGCTGACCTCACAAACATGGGGCGACCAGGACAGCAAGTTATCAAATATAACCCCAAGATTCTTAGATTTCTCGCTGTAGGTGATTATCGTACCCTCATACATCACAGGATCGACGGGGATATTTTGTATTGTGTTAATTGAGTGCCGTGTACCCATAATCATGGCTTGAGATTTTACCGGGTTGACAAGCAGCCCATATGAAATTGCCCATTTACTGATGTTATCGAGGTCAGCATTCAACGCCTCTACGGTTAGATTTACATCACTAAGAGAGAAGTGCCGATTTATTTGGAGGTCATCTGCGTAGAGATGATAAGAAGAAGTAAGAACGTCGGAGATGGAGTTAATGAATACTGAGAAGAGAAGAGGAGAAAGGATACCACCCTGCGGAACACCCGCGGAAAGATTACACCAGTTCGTTGAGATCTCCTCAGACTCAATACGCTGCTGGCGGTCTCTCAGGTAGGAGTCAAACCAGAGAGCCGAGTGCGAGGAGACTCTGAGCGATTTTAGAATTTCAACCAGGATATCGAAATCGACGCAGTTGAAGGCGCTACTGAAATCAAGCAGTGTGAGAACCGTAAGCTGCTTCTGATCCATGGCTAATTGAATGTCATCGGTGACTTTAAGCAATGCCGTGGTAGTACTGTGACCCGGCCTGAAACCTGATTGATATGGATTTAATAAGATTCTAGAGGAAAGGTATGAGGAGAGCTGACAGTGAACAATTGATTCTAGGACTTTGGAAAGGATAGGCAGAATAGATATGGGACGAAAATCATTAAAGGAGACGGGATTGGACGATTTAGGTAGGGGAATCACAAGTGCCTTTCTCCACTGAGAGGGGAAGCAACATTGTTCAAGCGATACATTAATTATGTGGGTAATGATCGGTAACAGCTCCTCAATGATACAGGTTATCATCTGAGAACAGATCTTGTCCTCACCAATGGCTTTCGACGAGATCGCTAAGATTGCCCTCCTTACTGCGCCGATTCCGACACGGTTGAAGTTGAAGGGTGAGTTGTGGGCTGCGGTCTTGGACCGTAGGTTACGAAGGGTAGCTTCCTTGACGAGGGGGTCCATCACGACTGGGGGATTAGCAAAATAATTGTTGAGACCGTTGAGGTTCACATTTCCAGCAGCCAAGTCCTGGGACTTACCTACACCAAGAGTCTTCAGGAATTTCCAAACCTGTGCTGGAGTATAGCTCTCAATACACTCGTAGATATGACGACGTTTGGCATCACGACACAGACGAGTGCAACGATTGCGGAGGCGTTTGAAAAATAAAAGATTCTTGTCGGTTGGATCCACCTTATATCTACTCTTGGCACGGTTTCTCTTGGCCATCAGGCTCTTGATGGTGTCAGTAAGCCACGGCGCAGGAAGGTGCTTAACCTTAACCCTCTTGACCGGAGCGTGCTTATCAAACAAGCTCAGGACAACAGAGTTAAAGTTTTGGACTTTGTCTTCAACGGTCTCGCCACCAACAACAGAGGACCAGTCGACGGAGGCGGCATCTGATTTAAGGGAGTTAAGATCCATGCCCTTGAAGCTACGTATGTCGAGGAATTTTGCTGCACGCTTGAGAGGCCTTAACTTGAATGAGAGGTAAATCAAATCGTGATAGGAGAAGGGTGCGTTAAGTTGGCCATGCACAGCAACCTTGGATAAGTTAGAAGTAATCATCAGATCTAGAAGAGAGGGGGTGCAGTGTGGTTGAAAGTGGGTGGCACCCAGGGGAAGGATGTGTAAGTTTAATGAACTTACAAGAGATTTGAGCTTTGCCGAGCGAACGTTATTTTTGAGAAGGCAAGTGTTAAAGTCGCCGAGAATCAGGGTGTCGCTATAAAGAGGAGTCAGATCATTGAGAAGGGTTTCAAATGAGTTAAAATAGTCAATGCGAAGAGAGGGGCTATAATAGACACCCAGGAGGACTTTATTGTGACGCAAGCACATCTCCAAGAACAAGTGTTCAGCGGTACCAGAGTACAGGCTTGGCGACTGGCTGATGACTTTGCATAGAATATCGGCACGTAGGTATATAGCTACACCGCCATCAGCCTTGCCCGTCCTATCATTCCGGTAGAGACTAAACCCTGGCAGAGCATACATAGCAGAAGGAAGTGACGGTTTGAGAAAAGATTCCGAAACAAGAATACCATGTATGTTCTGATCGCTACTACTTGTTAAATCAATATATCTTCGAGCGAAACACTTCATATAATAGTGATCGCACATCACTTAAAGGTAAGCTTGTTTGATCATCTATTATCTCACTTTCTGTATCCAATAAATATTACATAATTTTACTTAACCACAACAATTACACACTTTACAAACACTCACTCACAAAAACAATTTACATCAACCTAACATCGATTGGGATCTTACTTAATACTGTAATACATACGTTTATTTTATTTTCTCATCGGCATGCGCATGGATTAGGTACCTATCTATATTACTCGCTAAATGTGTAGTCTAAACATTGAGATATATCTTGTTATCAGAGCTAACTGCAAATAACCTCCGCGTCTATTATCAAAATGTTCGTGGTCTCAATACTAAGACTTCAGTTTTTTACAACAGTGTACTAAGTTGTGATCACGATATTATACTTATAAGTGAAACTTGGTTAAAGGAGGGCGTACTTGACTCTGAACTAACTACTAGCAAGTACAATATATTTCGTCGCGACCGAGGTTCAGGGGCGGGAGGTATTTTAATGTTTTAATAGCCGCGCGCCTCAATGCTGCGGCTCAAGGCGGCAAGATGATGATGTCGAGTGTCTGTGGGTGTCTATAGACGGCCGATCATTTGGTTCGCAATGAGATCTCCACATCGGGTTAGCTTACATACCACCCGATAAATACAAACATGCAACGTGGATAATAAGATTTACTAATATGATGTCAGACTTTATAACAGCTCATCCAGATGATTTTCACATTGAGGCCGGAGATTTTAACCTCAGTATGGTTCAATGGCATACTGGTAGGCCCACTCTCACTAGACGCGGACCAGTTGAACTTCAAAACTCAGCACTCGAACTAAATCATCATGCAGATTGTTGGGTCTAAATCAGTTTAATGAATTCACTAACGTTTCCGGCAACACTTTAGACTTAATTTTTTCCACATTTTCTTTACTCGTAACCAAATGCGATGACTTCCTGGTTAAAGTAGATTTAGCTCACACAACACTTAGCATGAAAGCCAAAGAGATCACGGTCCCACTGCTTTGTTATGTACCACGGCGTAAATACATCTTCCGGAAAGGTGACTACAATAAAATCAACGAGGCTCTTGCATCTTATGACTGGACAACCACTCTTAAAGCAAGCACGGTAGATGACGCAACCTCGATACTTTATAATAAATTGAAAGTTGTGATTAAAGAGCACGTTCCACAAGTCATTACTCGCATAGGTTAGCGTTATCCGATCTGGTACAGTCGGGCTCTTATCTGCATTATCAGAGAGATGGATAAGGCACATGGACACTGAAGCGGTTTAATAATCCAAATGACAACAGTGCCTTTTCCCTTCTAAGAAAGAGGCATTACAGGATGAGTGCTATAAATTATACTCAGGCAGGGCTCAGAAAACTATGAAGAGTGATCCAAAATTTTTATGGACATACATTAAGTCTAAAAGGAAAACTAAGTCTGGGTTCCCTAGTTCCATGGTCTCAGGAGGTAAAAGGCTTATTGGAGAGAGAGAAATTTGTGAAGGCTTCAGTCAGTACTTCGAAAAGATGTTTATGAAACCGGCAGATAAATATTCAGACCAGGAAGCTTCGAGTAATTTCGAAAACAGCATAAATTCTCTTGCAGTTAGTGAAAAAAGTGTATTTATGCTAATCGAAAGTCTTGATCCTAACAAAAGTGCTGGGAATGACAGCATACCTCCTAGTTTTATCCAAAGATGTGGTGAATTACTGGCTAAACCGCTCTGTATCATATATAACAAGTCTATTCGGGAATCTTTATTTCCTTCTAAATGGAAAGAAGCCCACATTGTACACAAAGGTGCACAAAAAGGGATCTAGGTTGGATGTGGAGCATTACCGTCCCATATCTATCTTAAACACCTTTGGAAAAATGGTTGAAAAGTTTGTATTTGAACGAATTTATCCCGTCGTTATGCAAGGTGTCCCAGAAGAGCAACATGGCTTCATCAGGGGTTGGTCTACCTCGTCCAACCTGGCAGTATTTATAAGTGACGTCCTTCATAGTATGTCTTCTCAGGGGCAGGTTGACGCGGTCTATACCGATTTCGAAAAGGCATTTGATCGAGTAGACCACATCATCCTTCTCGGTAAATTACATTCACTGCGTATACGGGGTGATTTGCTTCGATGGACTGAGTCCTACATAACAAACCGCAGGCACGTCGTAGTTGTTGGTGGTTTCCGGTCGGATTACATTGGCATACCCTCAAGGGTACCTCAAGGCTCCTTGTTGGGACTCCTCCTCTACGCAGCATATTTGCACGACATCACAGGATGTTTTAAACATTCCGAATTCCTCTTATACGCCGATGATACGAAAATTTACATCAATGTCCGTAATAGCGATGATTTGCTTCTTTTACAAGAAGTTCTCGACAGACTTACTGCCTATTATTACAAACAAATACACTAATTATGCCTCTAACAGTACATGTCATAGGATTCCTAGATCTTATAATAAACGTTTCCAGGACCTTGACCCATTTAGCAAATCAGTGCAAAAGGTGCATTTAAACGATTAGTTACACTTGAGTTGCTGGATGAAACTTAATCTGTCTCATTCTTACTTTATCATTATAAATAGCCCCATGTAAGCCCTCCCGCCCTACTTCATTCTGATAACGTAGGTAAATTACAAATCTTCTTTGCGCCAGCCGTATGCGAATGCCTAACTATCAGTACTCCCAATTAATAAACTTTAATGCTTATCTACTGGATCTCCGCCGAAACACACATGCACACACACAAACACTTACACCCACACTTTCACTAACTTGTTGTGTATTACCTTCTGTACCTACTGTATTTCAAAAATTAATGTCTTTTATATCTTAAGTTCTACATAGTAAAATCCTTAATTGGCTCAATTCTAAGTTTATTTATAAGTTTATTGTATTTGAACGGCTGTGGATTTTTTTAAATTAATAAAATAAAATAAAATAAGCTCGCCTATGCCTTTAAAATTTATTGTTACTTTCTGTTTTCTATATTTACAATAAAAATATTAATATGAAATATGAAAAATATATAATAGATAAAGACAATCAGCATCATGAAGCCAGAGCATTACTTGACTCGGGAAGTCAGCCCTCATTCATGACCGAATCACTCATTGAGAAACTCAATTTGTCATCGACTAATGTGCAATCATCCGTAACAGGAATTACCCAATCAACCACGAAAATAACAAAACGTTGTAAAGTTGCCCAGTACTGCGTCATTAGGTAACAGCACTACAAACATTGAATCATTTATCATACCAAACCATTATACCAAAACATTAGCCGACCCCGAATTCAATCATTAGTCAAGAATAGACATTTTTCTTGGCGCAGACATTTTTTGGGACGTTCTGGATCAAGGCCAGGTGCGTTTGGGAATACGTAGTCCTATCCTACAACAAACCAAATTCGGATACGTCGTATCCGGACCCACGGTGGTCTCAGAATATCATGCAATTTGACACAACAAGACAACATACAAGAAACCTTATCCAAATTCTGGACACTTGAGGGAGTACCCGAACAGACAAAGTATATATATTCAAAGGAATATATATACAGTGTGAAGAAAACTTCAAACAGAATTTTACAAGATTGCCCGACGGTAGATTTTCAGTAGCAATACCCCTCAAAATACCAGAATCACAGAGCAAAACAGTGTTTTCTAAGAATAGAACGCCGTTTAGCTCGCCAGCCACGATTAAAGCAAACGTCTACAGATTTTATGAAGGAATACGAATCATTGGGCCACATGACAAAGGTAGACTCACAAACATTTATTGATAACAATAAAGTACTATTAACCGCACCACGGTGTGCAGAGAGAGTAGTAAGAACACAAAGTTACGTGTCGTTTTTAATGCGAGCGCACCAACAAGTAACGTGTGAATCGTGTGAAACCCACATGTGAACACAAGTGTTTCTAAAGGTCATCAGGTAAGAATCCACGTTCGAGATTGAACATAGAGCACAAAAGAGGTACCAATATTTCTTTATGTGTCTTTAATTCTTTAATTCACATCAGTTTGGCTTTCGTTCGGGTAAATCTACAGAAGATGCCGTTTATAAGGTTACTAACTTAGTGACACAAGCTCTTAATAACCAAAAGTGATGCTTGGGAATTTTCCTGGATATAGCCAAGGCATGCGACACGGTCTCGATAAATCTCCTTTTGATCAAATTACAATTATGGGTATCCGGGGTACACAACTTTAACTGTTTCAAAGCTATTTGTGAAAAAGGAGGCAGAGTATCGTCTTAGGTGGCAATTTACGTACTACTCAGCCTGTCGAATGGGAAGTGCCACAAGGCAGCATACTGGGCCCAACACTTTTTCAAATTTTTATAAATTACCTGTGTAATCTCGTTCTTCCTCAAGGGAATTTTGTCACCTATGCCGATGAACCTGACCTACATTCATAGAAAAAGTCGGGAGACTGTTTTTGACAGTGCTCGGCGGTTTTGATGTATTTTCAGATTGGCTTCATAACAATATTTTAACTCTTAACACAGTAAAAACTGAGTTTATTTCGTCAATTTTAAATTCTACCCATCCCCCTGAAAACTTTATCCTTAAAGCACATTTACCTATATGCAGTAACAAAACAAACTGCCACTGTGGATCATTGGAAAACACTTAGTTTATAAAGTACCTTGGCATCATACTTGACCAAAATCTTAATTTCAAAAAACATATTCAGACTGTTAGCACCAAAACAAGTAAATTAATCTACATTTTCGAAGATTTGAGACATGTGCTCAACCTAATCTAAATATGTGAATCTCTGCTGTGATATTGCATCACATGTTGGGGTAGTGCACATAAAACGACGATGCTCATCCTAGAACGGGTCCAAAAAGCTGTGCTGAAGGTGTCCACCTTTAAACCCCTTCTTTTCCCTAGCTATGAACTCTTTAGTTATAGTGAGGTTCTGATAGTCAGACAACTTTTTATATTAAGTTTAATTGTAATGCAACATAACAATCTTGACTTTAAAACTATATCCAAACGCCGTAAAGACATTGTTTGTGATTAGGTAACCATTCACACTTGTTTTATGAATTGATTTACCATATTTTTAGGACCATTCCTATACAACAGAATAAACAAAATTCTTAATATTTAGCCTTACCTGTTTCATTGTAAACATAAGGTATATAAATGGCTGCAAGGCCTATGTTTTCAGTTTCTTCACCTATGAAGAAACTGAAAACATTCTTACAACGCTATCCTAATAAAAGTTATTTTAAAATATTAATTAAATACTAATTTAGTACACTTTCACTCACTACTCACTACATAATACTCACTACGCTAACCGACAAACATGTAGTTTATTTTATTTTCTTTTATTTTCAATCCGTGTGTTAACATATGTTAATAACCGTAAATCCGTAAAATAACTTGTTTAATCTTTAGTCATGTGTCATTAGGGAAGAGCGCCCTACTCATCCCAAAATAAAGGGTTCACCCTTCTTTGGGGTGTAGTGACTCACCATTTTGTTATTTGTAAGAATGTATTATTATAATAGTACTCTTTTTAGAGGTCGTACAATGGGCTGAGCTCCGGGCAGAGTGTGCATCTCCAGCTGTACCTCAAACTCACCAACACCCTGAAAAAGTTCCCAGTTTGCCTTTATAATTTGTTCCTTTGACTTTTTACAACCCAATTGTTTATAATTTTAAGTATGTTTAAGTCTCTTAGGGAATTGAAACCTAAAATGTTTCTGACAATTAATTTTATAATAATGAACTCTGTGTCATACTCTTAAGTCATACTTTATTACTTTTAAGTTGACTTTACCTAGTGGATGAATATGTGTTCCCCCAAATGCCTCTAGAACTATTCTTGTCAGACCATTAACCTTACAATCCCCCAAGCCTCATATGACGCTCGCCTCGAGTACCGTCCGTCCCCCAAGCGTCATATGACGCTCTCGCTCCCGCGCTTTTTTAAACCGGTATATTTTGGCCAATTTTTGTCAAGTTGGTACTGTTAAAGATTTTCCAGACGCTCAATAAGACAAAATCTATAATCCGATACAATTGTCTATGGTCATTCATAGAAAAAAATATTCCAAACGTGCCTCAAAAAAAACACTTTTTCGATTTCCGTATTTTTGGAAAATTTCAAACGCTGAAATATTGAACAGTTTATATAAGAACACACTAATGTTTTTATTGTTTTGAAAGGGTAATGTTATTTAGATTACGTAGGTATCAAATAACATGTATATGTTGTTGATGTTTTTCTCATGTCTGCTAGATTTGTCGAGAAGGACCATTTTCATAGATGTCTGTGATTCTCATGTCGGTACAATAATAAAGGAAGGTCACTGTGACATTAGTTTTGCATTGACTAAGAGAGGGTTTCATTAGCTACTCATATTTAGCACTCTCATAGTTCTAAGAGTTACCATTTCAACATAATCACTTGATACGTCAGTCAAGTGTCGCGCGCCGCGCGGGCTTAAGTGTGCCTGGGGGACGAGCTGTGTCGGCGCCAAGTGGCTGGGGGTGCGAGGGGTTAAGGACTCTCATCATCGACAATTTTACAATAATATTTTAGGGATAAAACATTCACCTGTGTCACACTTTAAGTTGACTCTTTTATTCTCCACTTTTAATTGTGAAATCTATTCATTATTTTTATAGTTTTTATTACCAATTGTATGACACCTAACCAGTCACATATCATGAACCATGTTGTCATCAAATGTTTTCTCATCATTTATGTTTATTTAATTAATAAACTTACACCCCACCTTAAAGTGATTTATTTTCCTACAACTTAAACATACTTTTCCAAACGTGTCACACTTTTTCCATTGATACCTTTTACCATTAATAACAGCAGTTCTATCATTAAAGTACTTATGTTTTGTAAACTGCCGCTGCACGTTTGGCCCTGGCTGTTTTCTCACTGCATCAACGCTGCTCGTCTGCTGCATAACTTTTAACTTGATTAACCTTGGCCTACACCTTGCTTGCCTCCGTCGCCCTGCACATAGAAACTGCCTGGTCTAGTGTAAGGTCGTTTGCAACCAACAGCTTCTGCTGCAAATTCTTGTCAGCTACACCAATCACTATTCTATCCATCAGCATTCTGTCCTCTTGGTCTTTGTAAGTACAGGATTTTACTAGTTTTTTAAGGCTGTATTAATCTTAAATGATACACCGTTATTTGTTTAGTTTATACACTGGTTTTATTTTATAATATTTTCTTTTACTGGCCTTTTATCAGTTGTATGTTCTCGACGCCACGTCAAATATATCTCGCCAGCTTCCCACTAGAGAGAGCTGGCGGCAGTTTTTACTTTGACAGCTGCGTTCCAAATCTACTCTTATACTTTTTTTTATTGGAGGCAATCTTCCGTGTTGACTTATTTTTTTACCCAAAATAATCTAAAACAACCTAATAAATTCGTTGGTAGCCGTATTTGGGTCATTTATTCCGTATAAGTGGTAGGAGATATCAAAAAATTGTCGCATTCCAGATTCCAACTAAACAGAGCAGCCTTATGGTCTATAGCTATCGAGTGCAGTACAATTGTGATAAATTCGTTATTTGATTTTACTAGAACATGATCCAGACACGCACGACTAGAATCTCTGTAATTTAATGCCCAGAAAGAAGCCTATTTATAGCCGCAGTGTTTAAACAACTTTCTGCATCTTTATCATTGTTGTCTGGTATAAATTCTGTTGATGTCCACCACAATATTTTTAAAGAAGATACCTCCCGCAATAGTTTATATAGTGAGACAAACAAGGTATTTAGTTTTTTGTAGCGTGGATAACAATATATATATAGCTAGTATAACAGTGTCTGTACCTTGCTTAATAATCAAACAATTTACCTCCTTCAAAGATGTTTCATGTATAGAGATGCTAAGATTTTCTTTGAAATGGATGACCAATCCAAGGTTTGTGAAATTTTTTATTTTGTTATTTATGTCATTTTATAATTAAGGAAACTGTAAGTCTACCTACAATAAGAAATTGATCAGCATGTCTGTATACTCATATATTTTTGAATGTGACTGTTTGTTTCTTATTCACATCAACAAAAAAATGTAGATTTTTAATTTCATCATGCATATCCCCAGGATATTGTCAAAACGTAATAATAATAATAAGTGGTCCAACCGATTTCGGTCACGGCGAACGCTTCATGAGCTTTGAACTCACTCGTGTGCTCGCATGTGGCTTGTGTATCCAATTTTCCTTGTGAAGATCCGTAAAGAAGAAGTCAAAACGTATAGATTACTTAAAAAAACACTGAAGACCTGTGGGGTGTACAGCACAAACACGAATCGCCTCTCTTAAACTCTCTTTATTAGAACTCTATATTGTTGTACCCTGTCTCTCAGTTCCAGCACGGGGTCCAAGATGACAACGCGCAGAGCTGAGACCACCCTGCAGCTTCACAATGCTTTTCAAGATCTTTTGGCCTCAAGAAAACTTAATGCTAAATACGAACAAGAGAGAGCTGACAGTGAACTGGATATTGAGAAAATTCTTATCTCAAATAAGAATCTTAAAAGCCAGTTGAGCCAGCTGCATAGTGATTGGGTCGATGCCTTTGCAGAAAGAGACCAGTTCACAAAATCTGTTAGACTCACTTGACGAGTGCTACCATAGTCACGAGTCGATCATTCAGAGAATATCAGCGTCTGAACAACAGTTACAAGAGGAAAATCAAAGTATACTGATGGACCAAAAGGCTGAGGAAGACACAGAAAAAATATCTCTCTGTACCATGAGCTGGTCGGGCAAATTCATATGACTCCATCACAGCAGCCAAAACCAATAATAAATGACATAACAAATACTAATAAGAAAACTACACCGCTGTTAAAAACAAGAAAATACTTTAAAAAATCCAGAAAAAAATATTAAACTATTGTCATGACCCGAAACCAGCTCCAGAAACTTAACAGTTGCCAGACACCGGATAATAATAAAAAACAGGATTTTAAAGATTGCTACGGGAAAGAACTGAAGAATATCAGAAAAAAGTCACTGATTTAGAGCTGAAAATATCCCTACTTGAGAAGAAGCAGAACAAATAATGGAACTAGATAAAATAATAGCAGACAGCAACACAAATTTACAGAGATTACTCGAGATTTCGCAACAAATACAACAATGCCTTCACGAGAACTGCCCGATATCTGAGGTCGAGCCTAGCACCACTCCCTTCGAGATTACCACCAGAGAGGTCACCATCATCATATCTGACACCGGTAACACATCACAGGTGGAGTTGGAGGCTGAAAATGTAGGTTTACAGTCAGACCTCCAAGATGCCCGAATAGAAATCCAGCATCTATGTGACCTCCTGGCAAACGCACTCCAATGTTATGCCAAATAATAATAATAATAATAATAATAAAACTTTATTTTCAGACTCATTTACGAAAAATGTTATCCATAGTTGTCAAAAGAACTTAAAAAAATATAGTAAGCAATTATACAGTATTACAAAATGTATGTAGTTATGTGCTCTTGTCATATTTACTACGCTGCTGTTGCAAGCCAATGCTTAAACATGCCAGTAGTTATAAGTCTATCAGACAGCTCTTTGATGATAGTATTTCTACACGTGTCAACTCTGTTCATGAAGGCGGCTAAACCTCACGATGGCACTAAAAGAGTTGACACGCGTCTCGGCGAGCATCCCCGATGCCGCAGCCTCGGCGCAAGCCCATCAGGTGCCTAAAAGTGTTGTTATATGTGACTCGAAGTGCATCGTGAGATTTTCGAGTGTACTTAGCCCAGAGTTGACACGTGTAAAATGATTGACAAAAAGTTTTAAATAATAATATTTTTACGTCTGAAGAGGCCTTAAAGAACCTTCTTGCTATCATATTACCAGTTATTGATAAAGCCCTACGCTGCCTCTCAATATCAGCGTCGTCCTTCATAGAAGACGAAAGAATGTGGCCAAGGTACTTGAAGTTCTCGACTATATTTACAGGTTGACCCTTAAGCATGAGACTTGGAATGTGGTCCGGTCCCTTCCCCGATCTGAACACTATCATCTCAGTCTTCTTAACATTATATATTAGATCGTGTTCTAGTGCGTATTTTTCACATATAGACAATAACTTCCTCAGGCCTTTGATCGTGGGGCTGAGCAGACACATATCGTCCGCGTAACTCAGGTTGTTGACATACCTGTCACCAAGCCTGAGCCCCACGGGCGTGCTGCTCAGCTCCACGATCAAGTCATTCATATAAAGATTGAACAGGTCGGGGGAGGTCAGGCCACCCTGCCGCACGCCGCAGGTCAACCTATAACTATCAGACAGGACGTTACC
Source organism: Argyresthia goedartella (assembly GCA_949825045.1). NCBI lineage: Eukaryota > Metazoa > Arthropoda > Insecta > Lepidoptera > Argyresthiidae > Argyresthia > Argyresthia goedartella. Next base: position 28,612,576 of record OX463830.1, read on the forward strand.
CCACCTGACACTGTTGGTCTGATTAATGTATCAGTAACTTAGAAGATCAACAGTGCCAGATAGCACCCCGCTCCTGTCTAATTTGTTCCACAGCAGATCATGATTAAGAGTATCAAAAGCTCGACTTAAATCTAAAAAACAACCGTATACCGTTGTTTTATTGCTCAAGTAATAATTAACTGTTTGTTTTAAAGAAAATATAGCCACATCCGTGGAAACATCAGCCCTAAAGCCAAATTGAGCCTCATCTATTTTTAAAAACTGTGTAGTATTTAGTTGTATCAGTCTTTCAAGTACCTTGGCCACAATCGTAGCCAGCAAAATAGGCCTGTAGTTTGCCGCCAAAGAACAGAGTGAATTAGTCGAACTCAGAGCCGCAACGTCAGAGCTACTATAACAACAACGCCAGAATGCGGAATTGGTGGGCATTCTAATTGAGGACGAGGAGGATGAGACCAGCAAGGAGGATGACACCAGCAAGGAGGATGAGCCCACATCACAAACTCTGGTCTTGACCCCCCTCAACGTGAGTGTTGCAACGTCCACTGCTGTCCCGACCAAGAAACAGCGTCACCGTCGTCGTCGAGGAGGCACCTCGCAGCTCATCGCCACTCGCGATAACGCGAACTGTAGTTTATTCAGATAAGATAGGTGTAGATTATGGTATCAGAAAGACTGCTGATAGAGGTGGTTCTTTAATCTTAGTAAAAATTATATTAGGGTGAAACAACGGAAAGATATTCTTGCACTTACTGTAGAAAGACAAATAGAGGTATCTTGTGTTGAGTTGGATAGCCATATTATTGTTTGTATCTACAGAACTTCGAGAGATGAAAAAGGCCATGGCAATTTTGAAATGTTCGAGAAAATTATGAAGGAAGCCCTTGTTAAACTTTGTGATAAGAAAAAAAAATGTGGCGATTTTAATGTAGATTTGCTAGTAGGTACAACATTGAAACAACGATTAATAACTCTGTTCAAATCACCATATTTTTAGAGCCGACTAGAATTACACTTACCAGCCAAATTTGCTTAGATAGTAGTGCATTTACAAGTAAAATGTAATTAACTGCTTACCCTCCGATCACAGTGGTCAAACAGTTTTATTCCCAATTGCTAGTAAAAATAAGACTGATCCATCATTTTATAGGCCTATTACATCCCTTAGACTAGAGATGTATATGAAAAACTTAGATAAAAAAAATCCAATTTCGGATTTTGATGACTAGAAACCGAACAGAATCTATTATGACTCCTTCAACATTATTCAAAGAAAAAATCGATGCAGTTTTTAAGTGCCAACATCGGTGAATCTAAATTTAATGACTAAACAACATTTTGAATTAGAAACCCAAAAGTAGAGCAATCTTGTATGACCTTTATGAACAAAAAACTATAACTTTGTTATAAAATTTCATGACTATGTTAAAAAATATTCCAAAACTATCAAGTTGCTTTGTAGAACTGCAAAAACTTTACACATTAATAGAAAAATACAAAATTCAAATAATAGAATGAAAATGGTTTGGCTAATCATAAACCGTGAACCTGAAAACTTATACCTAGGGACAATTATTTCTGCTTAAAGATAGGTGATAATGTTGTTAAATCCAAAGCTGAGGTAGCTTGAGCTTTGAAAACTTTCTGCACCCATATACTCACAACACAGTGTCTAAATTCATCTCCATATGAAGCAGAGACTTTATTAAAAAACAGTACTAGCATCAGTAATTTAGATTTTAATTATCATCATGTATATCCCCAGGATATTATCAAAACGTATAGATTACTTAACTTAAAAAATACTGAAAACCTGTGGGGTATATCAGTCAAAGTCATTGGTTCTATAATACTTTTTATAGCCCCACACCTAGCTTATATATTTAATAAATGTGAAGACGATGGAGCTTTCCACGACCTTATAAAACACAGTGAACTGATACCTCTGTTCAAGTTGGGAGACAAGGGTCATCGTTCAAATTTCAGACCAATATCTGTTCTTCCAGCAATTAGCAAAATTTTAGAAAAGATTATACTCAATCAAATGCTCTCACACTTCAACCGTAAAAATGACTCCACACCAAACAAAACTGTTTCACTAGGGTTAAATCGACTACGGATGCAGGTATTACTCTTATATCTTATATTTATTCTGCATAGGAGGCCGCACCGGATGCTATCGGAGTTTTTTGCGATCTGTCGAAAGCATTTGATGGTGTTGATCATAATACGCTATTAACGAAATTAAATCATTACGGAGTAAGAAATTAAGCGTTGGATCTACTAAGATCATACCTAAGCAATATAATTCGAGACAGTTTTCAATTTCTTTCTTCTAGCAGACCTCGGAGAACTCACGCAGTTTTCATGCTCACAATTCCACAACATAACACCGCTTTCTATGAGAACGGAATTAGACCCCGGGCTATTCGGTTGTGGAAAGCACTCCCCTGCACCATCAGGGACAATCCGACTCTGAATATATTTAAAAGTCGTGTGAAGAAGCATTACCTCTCATTTTAGAGTTATAGAAAGTATGCATGTAAGTATTGATTAGTATAGTATATACAATAGTAGTTGTAGTATATAATAAGTATTTAGTATATTATTATAGTCTACCCCTGCTCAACAAACAACCTTTCCCATATTAACCTGGTTTGCTGGAAGAGATCTCTTAGTAGAGATAAGCTCGCCTTGCACACTTTTTTTATGTAACTCTTGTTTTTTTGTATGATTTGTGTGCAATAAAGAAATTATAAATTATGAATTATGACTTGTGTGAGTGAGGCAGTCCTCGTTTTTACCATTCAACTGTGTACATACAGCATCTAACGGTTCCAAAGATGTGGTATTCTATGATGACTTCAATAAATATTGTCTCGATCCATGTGGGCTTGTTCGTATTTTAGTTGTTTTTCTGATTTCTGACCACGATGAGTTGCATGTGAATATCATGAAAACGTCAGGTTGTCCATATTTTCTTACGGAGGTCATGGCATCTTGAGTGTATTTGTGCATATGTTTCGAACTTGCTATGTAAAATGAGTATAAAATGACTATTGTTCCAATGTCGTCAATATTTTTGTCATTTATGATCGCGTCTCGAACGGTGAGTGTTTAGAATGTGATTGTATCTTTAATCTTTAAGCGGTACGCATAGAATGCTGAGGTGAAGCTTGGAAGTGACTTTTTTGTTTATTTCTACGCCTGTTTCAGATTGGATTTGTTACTCATTAAAATTATATTTGTCCTCTCCGTACAGAAATATTAATGGATATTGGAGGGCATCATATAAACGATGTGTCTCTGCAATGCGTTTAAGATCTTATCCTGTTCGTTGAACAATTATGTCAAGTCTTGTGTTTTCATTATCCACAATTACTATGGTGATTTCGTCTATCTAAGGTGAGAGGTGAAAATGTACGGCTCGAAATATAACTTTATAGTCGTCTTGTGTTTTCATTATCGACAATTACTATGGTGATTTCGTCTATCTAAGGTGAGAGGTGAAAATGTACGGCTCGAAATATAACTTTATAGTCATCAGATATCATTCGACCTAGTGCTTTTTGAATATGTGAATAAGTTGATTGTATTCGTGTATGAACATCTGTACATCTTGGATTATTTCTCGTCTCAAATCACTGATGTTTGTGCATCGTATATCAATTTTTCTTCCTACATTTCCGATGAAATATACTTGGAGAAATTTATAGTCGTCATTGGATAGTGGTAGTAATGATCCCATTTTGTGATGGATTTGGCTTGAACGGAAAAAATATAATTGACTTCATCTCAATACCACTAACAGTTGACCGAAGTGACATCAAAATAAGTAATTTGGAAGCAGGCATTGTACCCATTTATATTTTGAAGAAAGTGTTTTGATTCTAGAGTTTCCTCGGTCATGTAATGTTGAAATTCCTGTTGAAATGCTTCCAGTGATGGCAATCGAAATTTATGCAACAGATTCCTGGAGTTTATCTACTGATTTTTTTCGCCTTGCAAAATTAGCAGATGTTATCCATTTTTCCGATTACGACGTGTTTTTGGTTGTTATATTCATTGAAACATATTTATTGGTTAATGTAAATTACATGTCATTTTAAAATTAAAATTGAATTACAATTGTAAATACACTAGTACAAAAAATGTCATCAGTTGAATTTAAATTGAAAAGTATAGTTATAATAATAAATAATCATTTGATGTGGCAAAATAATCTCTTTAATATAATTAATAATTCAAAATATTTTTGCATGCAATCAGGTAGGTTTAGAAATTTCTAGGAACTCGGCAAATGAGTAAAACGATTGCTCACTAGCCAGTGTTTTTTTTTCTTTTTAAAGCAAAACTATTTAGGCGCAGTACTTATACTTTCTGGCAGGAGTTTGTACACTGTTGGGCCCATGAAGTGAGTGAGATCTTCGACGACTTGGCCAGGGTGTGTGCAACTATCCTGAGATTGTGATCATTGTGGGTCGCCTGCCCGTGGATGTCATGGTGACTGCGGAATGAATAGATATTCTCGTACATGTACACGGCTACCTGAAGTATTTCGATGGACCGCAGTGTCAGGATTTGCAGCGCTCTGAAGTGAAGCTTTACGCAGACGTCGTATTCTTTCGTTGGGTCGTAGTGGAACGCTTCATTTGTAAGGTTTTACTATTTACTTATCCTCATCCGCGCTTCTCGTAGAGTGATATTTCATGACTGATTTGCGTTTGCAGTATTTTAATATAAGATTGTGTCACCATTGTTGATTCTTCGATTCATTCATTTCGTTGTTTTTCGGTTTTTCTGCTTCTCATGGTGCTCATTTTCGATCGTTGGGAACGTAAAAGGCTTTGCGCTCTTCGACTGTTTCGTTTTTTCGTTGTTCTTTTGTTTTTGCCGTTTTGCTTCAGAACTGGCAATATCCTCTTTTACGTTTAGTACAAAATATAAACTAAATCTTTTTATTAAGAAATACACTAAGTACCCTTTTCACCCTGTATTTTCAATTTATGTTCAGTCACTATATCATTTTGATTTCTCACACTTTACTGTTTATTTTATTCATACGCTGCATGTCACTGATAAGAAACTGACGTTTAAACCCGTCGTCATCTAGGTCTTCTTATGCACCCCTACTGGGGCTTGGGGAATCGGGGTCAGGTCAATGGACCTCTTCCCGAAACTTTGCCTCTGGAGAGGTCATTGGGTGGCCCTTACGGGTGGTGGTCATCGTGTGGCGCTGGTCTCATTACAGCGTCTCAGAAATTTGGATTGAAAGAGATTGCCGTCTTGATTTGACGGACACACAGTTTAAACCTTGAGTTAAAAGCTAAAAAAAAAAGTTAAAAGCCTTGAGCTAAAGTTGAGAGTTGAGAATGATCTAATAGTTTAGGATATGGACAGGTTTAAAAATTTGATAACTACCTCATAGTAGCGAGGGCTATCTGCCCCCCTAAAATGCCACTATCGTGGCCGCTGACTATGAGCTGATGAGCAAACTCCTCCCATATATATCATATACACATATATATCGCCCAAAAGGACAAATTTCAATTAGAAAGCCTTCAGATACCGACGCCATGGCTCACAGTAAAGTCTTAGACAGATAACTGTACACACAAAGGGGTTGTTTTTAATCCGTATACCACACGAGCTGATACACCACTATGTGGGGACCAGGACATAACAGGGAGATCTGACTCCTGGGCATGTGTAATTCTATTTTTCCCTCCAAAAAAAAATAACAAAAAGGCCAACTCATTATATATGCAACATTTGTATCGATAACACGTCTAGCGCTAGCTCTGCGATCGTTTACGAAACAATTGAACTGTATTTATTCAAATACAATTCGGTATATCAATTAAAAACTGTGCTTTTCAGCGCAAAATTGTGTCCAAATTTACTAAGTTCTTACCTTTTTAAATCTTTTCTTAATTGATATTTTAATTTCTTCGTTATAAAGTGCATTTCAAAGAAAATTTTTTCTGTGCTCTGGCTTATTTTAAAATTTTATTTAACTAGCTTTATCTATCACTATGACTGTTGAATCATTAAACATTGATGGGACTATGGTACCTCACACCGTAGTTGTCATAATTGGAGACGGAGCGGTGTCGATCCTATCTATTGTATGACATACAGGTGATGGCCAGGTAAGTGCGTGAGCAAATCGTTGACCATAAGGTGGCTAACTGGGAAGAGTTTTCCACTATGTCCCACGGTAGTAACGGGGTCAATTACTTCAGAGCTACTGAATACTACAATGACATATCACGCCCTTTTACTAAGGGCGACTAATAAACTACTTATTGTGATCTCGAAGCGGCAGGGTAACTTTTTCCGTGGGTTTTTGAATGGATTTGTGAGCTGTATATAAGTTTTGGTACTGCAGGTAACCCCGTGGGACGAATGCGCTTTTTAGATGATCTGTCATGTGGCCATTTTGATGCATACGTAAGTAGTGAATTGACCGTAGCAATATCTGAGCCCGACTCTCCTTGTTCGCTTCAACCTGGAGCCGCCAAGAAGATTACTAAGATAAGAAGGGAAGTGCCTATTATCCCACCGTCCCTATCAGAACAAGATCGAGACTCATTATCTCTTACCGTTTGACGTAAAAAAACGTCGTGCCAGATGCACCGACGCTACTTGAAAGCAACAACTCAAAAACGCTTATAAAAAGTATGTGCAAACAAAACCAGTAATACACCGTGCTGCTGTTTCCAGATCCAGCAAACTCACCCTGATTTGAATAGAGAAGCTGAAGCTAGGTACCAGTGAGCTCATCCTGAGATGCAAAGGGCGTCACAAACTCGATATGAGCAAAATAATCCTCGAGTAGAAAAGAAAGGACGTGCCTGGAAAACCAAGGCTCATTCAGGCTTAGCATATGATATCGATACAGAGTATGAAATTGACAGCACCGTGGCCTTAGGTTCCATAGGCAACAAGTGCAGGTAGTGCCATGCTCTCAAATGGAAGAAGGAGGTGCGCGGTATGCACTGTGAACCTTACAACATTTTCCAAACTTAGCGATAGCTGTAATGTTTACCTAAGTAATAATCAAAGACTATGTGCGCCCCGTTTTAGACTCGCGAAGGTTAGCAATTCTTTCAAGGGTCAGTGCATTCTCTACTACAAAAAGATACCTCTGGAGATTTTGAAATTGCCATTTGAGCAATTTAAAAAGCATGTTAAAGTGACTTTGTCGAAAAAGGGATATTACAATGTTCAAGATTACATAAATGACAGGACTGTATGGGGTTAATCTGGCTCAACACAGACCTTGCTGTTAATAATTTTGTAATTATTTATTCCAGCTTATTAAATAAAAATAAATCATAATTGTATTAGTTAAGCACAGCCTATTTTTAAAAGAGATCTAAAAATCAATCTGTGGGAGTTTCTACGCCCTTCTTCTCCCACAGTGGTCCAATGTAGAGCAGAGGCAAAAAATGACGTTTGCTAAGTATATGTAAATATCTACAGTAATAAAGTAGTAGAAACACACCGTTTATATGATGCCCTCCAATATTCATTAATATTTCTGTACGGAGAGGACAAATATAATTTTAATGAGTAACAAATCCAATCTGAAACAGGCGTAGAAATAAACAAAAAAGTCACTTCCAAGCTTCACCTCAGCATTCTATGCGTACCGCTTAAAGATCAAAGATACAATCACATCATAAACAGTCACCGTTCGAGACGCGATCATAAATGACAAAAATATTGACGACATTGGAACAATAGTCATTTTATACTCATTTTACATAGGAAGTTCGAAATATATGCACAAATACACTCAAAATGCCATGACCTACGTAAGAAAATATGGACAACCTGACGTTTTCATGATATTCACATGCAACTCATCGTGGTCAGAAATCAGAAGAACAACCAAAATACGAACAAGCCCACATGGATCGAGACAATATTTATTGAAGTCATCATAAAATACCACATCTTTGGAACCGTTAGATGCTGTATGTACACAGTTGAATGGTAAAAACGAGGACTGCCTCACTCACACAACTCATAATTCATAATTTATAATTTCTTTATTGCACACAAATCATACAAAAAAACAAGAGTTACATAAAAAAGTGTGCAAAGGCGAGCTTATCTCTACTAAGAGATCTCTTCCAGCAAACCAGGTTAACATGGTAAAGGTTGTTTGTTGAGCAGGGGTAGACCTATGTGTACTATATATAAAATAATTAATTAAATAAATTATATAATAACTATAATAATATACTAAATACTTATTATATACTACAACTACTATTGTATATACTATACTAATCAATACTTAAATGCATACTTTCTATAACTCTAAAGAGAGAGGTAATGCTTCTTCACACGACTTTTAAATATATTCAGAGTCGGATTGTACCTGATGGTGCAGGGGAGTGCTTTCCACAACCGAATAGCCCGGGGTCTAAACCCGTTCGCATAGAAAGCGCTGTTATGTTGTGGAATTGTGAGCATGAAAACTGCACGAGTTCTCCGAGGTCTGCTAGAAGAAAGAAATTGAAAACTGTCTCGAATTATATTGCTTAGGTATGATCTTAGTAGATCCAACGCTTAATTTCTTACTCCGTAATGATTTAATTTCGTGAATAGCGTATTATGATCAACACCATCAAATGCTTTTGACAGATCGCAAAAAAATCCGATAGCATCTGGTGCGGCCTCCTATGCAGAATAAATATAAGATATAAGAGTAATACCTGCATCCGTAGTCGATTTAACCCTAGTGAAACAGTTTTGTTTGGTGTGGAGCCATTTTACGGTTGAAGTGTGAGAGCATTTGATTGAGTATAATGTTTTCTAAAATTTTGCTTGGTGCTGGAAGAACAGATATTGGTATGAAATTTGAACGATGACCCTTGTCTCCCAACTTGAACAGAGGACTTTCGTCCAGACATTCGGGGAGTCCAACTCGACCCAGTACGAAAACATGTCTGACACCGGCTGGTACTGGACTCCTAATACCTACAACATATTTGGATTTTCCAAGTTTTCAAAAATGTGGGGATCCTGCTGGTAGTCATCCGGAAGACCAGACAGTAACTCTGGAGAGTTCGATATCCATTTCCGGAGCTTGTAACCTCCACCCCATAGGAGCTCAACTAGCTCGTCCCGACGAGCGACGCCTCCTCTACGGAATCTGCACCGGTACAGATATCGTCCACGTAGAGATCCTGCTCCAGGATTGCTGCTCCTCTAGGGAAATTTAACCGTTCTCGATCCGCTAACTCCCGCAGAGTGCGAATCGCCAAATAAGGACTAGACCGTAGCCCGTACGTGTTGGTGTTCAGCTCGTACACCTTGATGGGCTGATCTGGGCTCTCTCGCCACAGTATCAGCTGATACCGTCTATCGTCAGGGTGAATGACCGTCTGTCTAAACATCATCCGGATGTCAGCTACAAACACAACATTGTGTCGACGGAACCATGTGATAACATCCGCGATGTCATGGTTCAACTTCGGCCCTGAATGCAAACACTGGTTCAGGTTCATGCCGTTAGATGTTGATGCCGATCCATCGAACACTACCCGTATTTTGCCCTCCGGGGTCCTCAAGACCGCGTGATGGGGCAGGAAGCAGTGGTCTTCACGCTTTTAGTCGATACCCGAAACCGACATGTGGCCGAGCGACTCGTATTCCCGCATTAAGTCGACATACTTCTGCCGGAAAATCCCTTCACGCTTCATGAGTCATTTCATCGACAGAAGCCACGTCTCGGCTGCATGGTGTGAACTGCCCAGCGGTGGGCGATCATTCCGGAATGGAAGACGTGTGAGAAATCGACCTGACCGAAGGCGACCAGTATCGTTCCGATAAAAATGTTCACACTTTTCTTCAACCGGGTCCAACCGGCGGACCGTAGGTGGTTCCTCCACCTCCCAAAACTTCTGTATCACCTCCGAGAGTACAGAACCGAATAAGGGACTACGAGTCGCTAGGCGTGGGGTAGCCGGCATGACCGGACCCATTACCGCATGGCCCAGTCTGGTGTTGACCGAAACCAGACCAGTCGCCTGCAACACGTGGACACCTGGCACTAACAGGTATCCCAAGGCATCGACACCCAATAAAATGTCTACTGGGCCCGGAATATTGAACTCCGGGTCAGCCAGTGACAACTTAGCGACCAACTGTCGCACCGAGGGCGACAACCGTACGTGAGGGTGTGAGCCCATCACATTAGGCATGACTAATGCCGTGACCGTCAGATTCACCGATGAATCTTAACGGAACCGACTTCCGTGTTCCTAATTCCCCGAATGGAATGTGGATACTCCCTTACCGAAATGCCCAACCGTCTTACAAGGTTGCACGAGACTAAGCACCCCTGGGCCCCCGAGTCCAATAGTGCTCGTGCCACACAAGATTTGCCGTCCGAACTCCACGCTATCACAGAGGCGGTGGGGAGCATGACCGTCTGTGGAGTGGCGGCACCCTGTAAGTGGGCGGCGTTTCCCTAGCGGGAACGTCCGCGGGATCCGAACCCGCTGAGACCTCCGTCGGCCGTGGAGTAACTCGGCTGCTGATATGCCGGTGGCATATCAGACCGTATGTACATCAAGGGGTCCCAACCCGCATAATGGGCCCCTCGCTGTCCCGGTATCCGACCATACCGGACGGTGTACGGTGTGCCCGGTGGCCACCGTGGATGGATGGGGGAGAGCGGATCCCACCTGGGGCGCTCTAGGGATGGGGGCGACATCCGACTGTTCGCCTCCCTGTTCGCCTCCCAGAGCGACGGGCAGGGTGGCGCAGAAGGTGGTGGGCTCCTAGCCTTCGCGCCACTCATAGGTGCCATCTGACACCCGCCCGTAACACGCGGTGAGCCAGCGGCCCGAAGTCCTCGCTGACCGTGGACAGCGGCGACCGAACCCCGGTTATCCCGCATGTTACCCCCCGCGCTGCCCCCTTCCCCTCGGGGGGGGTCCCGTCCGCGGGTACCCCAATTACCCCGTTGGTGACTCCCATTGCCCGGAGGGGGACTGGGTCCGGCCCTGGTTGGGCCCTGTGGCCGAACAACCTGAATCCGGCCCTGGTGACCGTCCGAAGGGCCTGACCGATTCAGGCACAACAGGATGTGGTGCTTGCCACCACAGCACTCACAGGGGAACGCGCGCGAGCACTCGCTCAGCGTGTGCGGCCCCAAACAACCGAAACACAATCGGTGGCGGAAGACTATCTTCCTGCGGGCAGCTACCCCGAGCGCCTTAAAGTTGGCGCAACTGGTCACTTCATGACCGGCACTGTCGCAGTGCACACAGCCGTCACCCGACGGCGCGGCATTCAAAACGCTAAATTGTTTCGACCGCCCACTCCCCCGTGGGGGCGGGGGGCGCGGCCCCTCCCGCATCCGCGTGGGTTGGCGCTGCACACTGGCCTCCGTGTCCAGTGTGTCACATCGCCTGCATTCACCCTCCAAAAAATCCGTCCATTGGACGAGCGTGGGCAGTTCCGTGCTACTGCCCCCATGCAGCTGTTCAAACCGACTTTGAACAGCTGCAGGCAACCGTGACAAAACCATATACAAAACAATGTATGACCATTGGTCTACCGGAAGACCAAGGTTCTGAAGGGCCTTCGTGGCCACCAGCACAGGGTTGAGCACCTGTACTCGGATGTCAACATCCCGGGTTACTTTAGCCGCCGTTTGTGTTGATAGCGGTCAAACAATATGGACCTGGCTATCTCATAATTGCCCGCCGTGACCGTTAGGTGACCGACCAACTCCTTCGGTTCACCCCGCAGAGCCATCAATAGTTGGGCCAACTTGTAGGCGTTGTCCAGGTCGTCCCGACCGTGGACCAAGCTATCAAATAAATCGATGAAGGCCGGCCACTCATCAATTGCCCCACTGAAGGCCGGAATCTCCAGGTGTGGCAGCCGTCCAACAACACCCTTCGGGGGTGGGTCGCCGTTTCCCTCCCCACGGTCATTCCTTCGTGACCGCTTAATTTTCTCCGCGCGACGCTCGATGTCACCCAAGCATTCCATCGCTTGGTCAGCATCCGCGCAGAGCTGTTTCACTGCAGCCACCGAGGCTTCATCAGTAAGCCCGAGAGCTTCAGCCTCCGCAGCCAGCCGACACACCTTCCCGACGCGTGTCATTGCGTCCTCCACACGCTTGAGCAGGACATCATCCATATCTGGTCACTCCACATACTTATGAGTATGGGCGAGCCATCTCATTTCCTCACGGACACCATGCCGCAGTACCGTCAAGGGCGAAGGTGCCATGTTTACCGATTTAATAGATTCTGGTCTTATACTTCACTACCGAACTAAGTATAGCCAGAGACCAGCACTTGCCCGTCAGCGCTGGCCACAGAAATTAAAACTAAGTTGTCAAAACTAAGGCAACCACTAAAAAAATTAAATCCTAAAAAATATTTAATATGGTAGCCCTGTGGACATACACCTTATAACTATACACTCTAAATCAATTAGAGAATGCCACCATAAAGCATAATACAAATAACACACAAAAGGTATTATAAAAAATCTATTTTTCTAGAAGTGGCCCCTCCGATATGACCCACACTTCTTTTGAGGTCAGCAAAATCAGCTTAATACCCCTTAAATAGCCTGACCCTGCTCTGTAATCCGAAATAACACTGCAATACTATGGAACCCGACTTCAATACTATAGTCCGACCGAATGACTGTTCCTTATGCACACCGAGTAGTTTCCGACTACAATTTATAATAATTGTTAACTAATTCGTCAATTATACTTTCACTAACCGAAAATGAACTTTAATTGTGGTATACCGACCACAAGACTCACTCACAAACTGATTGCCGACCAATCTGGGATATCCTTTTCTCCCAACCACAATGTGGCAAAAAAACAACCCTACAACCGTCCGTGAATCTATGTCCTACTAGGAAACCGCGCCTTCTACCAAAATAATTAAATTCCACGCCTCAACCGACAGGGCGCGGAATCCTTGTAGGGTTGGTTTTCACCAGGAGTACTGACCTTTGACGCCGTGGACCGGAATTCGAAAGCTCAATTTGAGGCAGGAACACGGGATGAGGAGCACAAGGGTGGGGGGAGAGGAGTCGAATCTTACTCTCGTCGTAGCCCGATGCTGTCGCCGTCATGTTGCTTGCCGACACAAAGGGTCGCTGTCCGAATGCGACGAATTGATCCCCGAATCACTTCGTTCTTTCACAACACGAAGCATTCACACCGATGACGTGAATCTACTTATTTCCCGACGATTGGACGATTGTTCCGTGATGATAATTACAAATTAACACTCCGACCAGGCCCGACACCTGTGTTAGACAATTATTACCAATAAAAAAACAGCCAAGGCCCGAATGCCATGTGCAAAAAAGTAACCTCTACCTCGTCATCACGTTTCTATACAAGTGACAGCTGCTAGTTCCGTTCCGATCACTCGCGGTCCGAGTCGCGAAACGAAAAAAGGTGCGTTCCGAAGCATAAATATTAAACACAGAATATTTTGGGTTAAAAAAGTAAGTCAAAACGGAAGATTGCCTCCAATAAAAAAAAGTATTAGAGTAGATTTGGAACGCAGCTGTCAAAGTAAAAACTGCCGCCAGCTCTCTCTAGTGGGAAGCTGGCGAGATATATTTGACGTGGCGTCGAGAACATACAACCGATAAAAGGCCAGTAAAAGAAAATATTATAAAATAAAACCAGTGTATAAACTAAACAAATAACGGTGTATCATTTAAGATTAATACAGCCTTAAAAAAACTTCAGCACAGCTCTTCGGACCCGTTCTAGGATGAGCATCGTCGTTTTATGTGCACTTCACCAACATGTGATGCAATATCACAGCAGAGATTCACATATTTAGATTAGGTTGAGCACATGTCTCAAATCTTCGAAAATGTAGATTAATTTACTTGTTTTGGTGCTAACAGTCTGAATATGTTTTTTGAAATTAAGATTTTGGTCAAGTATGATGCCAAGGTACTTTATAAACTAAGTGTTTTCCAATGATCCACAGTGGCAGTTTGTTTTGTTACTGCATATAGGTAAATGTGCTTTAAGGATAAAGTTTTCAGGGGGATGGGTAGAATTTAAAATTGACGAAATAAACTCAGTTTTTACTGTGTTAAGAGTTAAAATATTGTTATGAAGCCAATCTGAAAATACATCAAAACCGCCGAGCACTGTCAAAAACAGTCTCCCAACTTTTTTCTATGAATGTAGGTCAGGTTCATCGGCATAGGTGACAAAATTCCCTTGAGGAAGAACGAGGTTACACAGGTCATTTATAAAAATTTTAAAAAGTGTTGGGCCCAGTATGCTGCCTTGTGGCACTTCCCATTCTACAGGCTGAGTAGTACGTAAATTGCCACCTAAGACGATACTCTGCCTCCTTTTTCACAAATAGCTTTGAAACAGTTTTAGTTGTGTACCCCGGATACCCATAATTTGTAATTTGATCAAAAGGAGATTTATCGAGACCGTGTCGAATGCCTTGGCTATATCCAGGAAAATTCCCAAGCATCTCTTTTGGTTATCAAGAGCTTGTGTCACTAAGTTAGTTACCTTATAAACGGCATCTTCTGTAGATTTACCCGAACGAAAGCCAAACTGATGTGAATTAAAGAATTAAAGACACATAAAGAAATATTGGTATCTCTTTTGTGCCCTATGTTCAATCTCGAATGTGGATTCTTTCCTGATGGCCTTTAGAAACATTTGTGTTCACATGTGGGTTTCACACGATTCACACGTTACTTGTTGGTGCGCTCGCATTAAAAACGACACGTAACTTTGTGTTCGTACTACTCTCTCTGCACACCGTGGTGCGGTTAATAGTACTTTATTGTTATCAGTAAATGTTTGTGAGTCTACCTTTGTCATGTGGCCCAATGATTCGTATTCCTTCATAAAATCTGTAGACGTTTGCTTTAATCGTGGCTGGCGAGCTGACCGGCGTTCTATTCTTAGAAAACACTGTTTTGCTCTGTGATTCTGGTATTTTGAGGGGTATTGCTACTGAAAATCTACCGTCGGGCAATCTTGTAAAATTCTGTTTGAAGTTTTCTTCACACTGTATATATATTTCTTTGAATATATATACTTTGTCTGTTCGGGTACTCCCTCAAGTGTCCAGAATTTGGATAAGGTTTCTTGTATGTTGTCTTGTTGTGTCAAATTGCATGATATTCTGAGACCACCGTGGGTCCGGATACGACGTATCCGAATTTGGTTTATTGTAGGATAGGACTACGTATTCCCAAACGCACCTGGCCTTGATCCAGAACGTCCCAAAAATGTCTGCGCCAATAAAAATGTCTATTCTTGACTAATGATTGAATTCGGGGTCGGCTAATGTTTTGGTATAATGGTTTGGTATGATTAATGATTCAATGTTTGTAGTGCTGTTACCTAATGACGCAATACTGGGCAACTTTACAAAGTTTTGTTATTTTCGTGGTTGATTGGGTAATTCCTGTTACGGATGATTGCACATTAGTCGAAGACAAATTGAGTTTCTCAATGAGTGATTCGGTCATGAATGAGGCCTGACTTCCCGAGTCACGTAATGCTCTGGCTTCATGATGCTGATTGTCTTTATCTATTATATATTTTTCATATTTCATATTAATATTTTTTATTGTAAATATAGAAAACAGACAGGTACAATAAATTTTATAGGCATAGGCAAGCTTATTTTATTTTATTTTATTAATTAAAAAAAATCCACAGCCGTTCAGATACAATAAACTTATAAGTAAACTTAGAATTGAGCCAATTAAGGATTTTACTATGTAGAACTTAAGATATAAAAGACATTAATTTTTTAAATACAGTAGGTACAGTAGGTAATACACAACAAGTTAGTGAAAGTGTGGGTGTAAGTGTATGTGTGTGTGAATGTGTGTTTCGGCGGGGATCCAGTAGAGAAACATAATCATGAAAGTTTATTGATTGGGAGTACTGATAGTTAGGCATTCGCATACGGCTGGCGCAAAGAAGATTTGTAATTTACCTACGTTATCAGATTGAAGTAGGGGGGAGGGCTTACATGGGGCTGTTTCTAATGATAAAGTAAGAATGAGACAGATTAAGTTTCATCCAGCAACTCAAGTGTAACTAATCGTTTAAATGCACCTTTTGAGTTGCTAAATGGGTCAAGGTCCTAGAAACGTTTGTTATAAGATCTAGGAATCCTATGACATGTACTGTTAGAGGCATAATTAGTGCGATCGGAGGGTACAAAAAATATTATCGTGTGTCGTGTACGTTTCGTCGGGACAGCAAGGATCAGTATGTCTGTTACCAATCTAGGGCAGTCTAGTGCGCCGGAGCACACATCATGTAGAAGTGACATGTCAGCCAGTATATGCCTATCTCTTAGTGGTAAGATGTTAAACTGGTCACATAATGCAGGGTAATCGGCGCGAGAATTCCGAGAGCGGTAGTTCCAAAATTTAAAAAACTTTTATTGCATGTTTTCAATGGCAATATCATGTGTTGTGTAAAGTGGGTTCCAAATTGGACTGTAGTATTCGAGAACTCTTCGCACGCAAGCGAAATAGACAATTTTAATACAAGTAGTGTCCGTAAATTCATTACACGTGCGAAAGAGGAAACCCGGATTTTGATAAGCTTTTTTGATTATATGGTCAAAATGATCTGAAAAGGTTAATTTTGAGTCGAGAATAACGCCCAGGTCTCGGACAATATTGCATTTATATATTGCAGTGTTATTTAGATTGCTTTTTCTTGGGAATGTTATGTGTACACATTTATTTGTTTTGACGGCAATACGGTTCTTGTAATAATAGGCAGTAAGTCTGTCGAGAACTTCTTGTAAAAGAAGCAAATCATCGCTATTACGGACATTGATGTAAATTTTCGTATCATCGGCGTATAAGAGGAACTCGGAATGTTTAAAACATCCTGTTATGTCGTACAAATATGCTGCGTAGAGGAGGAGTCCCAACAAGGAGCCTTGAGGTACCCTTGAGGGTATGCCAATGTAATCCGTCCGGAAACCACCAACAACTACGACCTGCCTGCGGTTTGTTATGTAGGACTCAGTCCATCGAAGCAAATCACCCCGTATACGCAGTGAATGTAATTAACCGAAAAGGATGATGTGGTCTACTCGATCAAATGCCTTTTCGAAATCGGTATAGACCGCGTCAACCTGCCCCTGAGAAGACATACTATGAAGGACGTCACTTACAAATACGGCCAGATTGGACGTGGTAGACCAATCCCTGATGAAGCCATGTTGCTCTTCTGGGACACCCTGCATAACGACGGGATATATATGTTCGAATACAAACTTTTTGAGCATTTTGCCAAAGGTGTTTAAGATAGATATGGGACGGTAATGCTCCACATCCAACCTAGATCCCTTTTTGTGCACCTTTGTGTACAATGTGCGCTTCTTTCCATTTAGAAGGAAATAAAGATTCCCGAATAGACTTGTTAAATATGATACAGAGCGGTTTAGCCAGTAATTCACCACATCTTTGGATAAAACTAGGAGGTATGCTGTCATTCCCAGCACTTTTGTTAGGATCAAGACTTTCGATTAGCATAAATACATTTTTTTCACTAACTGCAAGAGAATTTATGCTGTTCGAAATTGCTCGAAGCTTCTTGGTCTGAATATTTATCTGCCGGTTTCATAAACATCTTTTCGAAGTACTAACTGAAGTCTTCACAAATCTCTTTCTCTCCAATAAGCCTTTTACCTCCTGAGACCATGGAACTAGGGAACCCAGAGTTAGTTTTCCTTTTAGACTTAATGTATGTCCATAAAAATTTTGGATCACTCTTTATAGATTTCTGAGCCCTGCCTGAGTATAATTTATAGCACTCATCCTGTAATGCCTCTTTCTTAGAAGGGAAAAGGCACTGTAATCATTTGGATTATTAAACCGCTTCCAGTGTCCATGTGCCTTATCCTTCTCTCTGATAATGCAGATAAGAGCCCGACTGTACCAGATCGGGTAACGCTTAGCTATGGGAGTAATGACTTGTGGAACGTGCTCTTTAATCACAGTTTTCAATTTATTATAAAGTATTGAGTTTGCGTCGTCTACCGTGCTTACGTTAAGAGTAGTTGTCCAGTCATAAGATGCAAGAGCCTCGTTGATTTTATTGTAGTCACCTTTCCGGAATATATATTTACGCCGTGGTACATGGCCAAGCAGTGGGACCGTGATCTCTTTGGCGTTCATGCTGAGTGTTGTGTGAGCTAGATCTACTTTAACCAGGAAGTCATTGCATTTGGTTACGAGTAAAGAAAATGTGGAAAAAATTAAGTCTAAAGTGTTGCCGGAAACGTTAGTGAATTCATTAAACTGACGTAGACCCAACAGATCTGCATGATGATTTAGTTCGAGTACTGAGTTTTGAAGTTCAACTGGTCCTCGTCTAGTGAGAGTGGGCCTACCAGTATGCCATTGAAACATACTGAGGTTAAAATCTCCGGCCACAATATGAAAATCATCTGGATGAGCTGTTATAAAGTCTGACATCATATTAGTAAATCTTATTATCCACGTTGCATGTTTGTATATATCGGGTGGTATGTAAGCTAACCCGATGTGGAGATCTCATTGCGAACCAAATGATCGGCCGTCTATAGACACCCACAGACACACGACATCATCATCTCGCCGCCAGTCAGTGCGCAGGCGAGCATTGAGGCGCGCGGCTATTAACATTAAAATACCTCCCGCCCTTGAACCTCGGTCGCGACGAAATATATTGTACTTGCTAGTAGTTAGTTCAGAGTCAAGTACGCCCTCCTTCAACCAAGTTTCGCTTATGAGTATAATATCGTGATTACAACTTGGTACACTGTTGTAAAAAACTGAAGTTTTATTGAGACCACGAACATTTTGATAATAGACGCGGAGGTTATTTGCAATAAGCTCTGATAACAAGATATATCTTAATGTTTAGACAACACATTTAGCGAGTAATATAGATAGGTACCTAATCCATGCGCATGCCGATGAGAATATAAAATAAACGTATGTATTACAGTTTTAAGTAAGATCCCAATCGATGTTAGGTTGATGTAAATTGTTTTTGTGAGTGAGTGTTTGTAAAGTGTGTAATTGTTGAGCGTGAAGTTATGTTGTTGTTGAGTATGGTTTTGGTTAAGTAAAATTATGTTATATTTATTGGATACAGAAAGTGAGATAATTAGGAGGGCTACAGTGACAGTGACTATAATAATTATACTATTTTTGCTAGATCCGACTCCTTTGAAATAAGAATGTACGGTGTACCCTCGGCTTTCCTGACGTAATCACGACAGTTTTTTGTCCAGACATACTTGTAGCCACTGTAATGAACAGTCTTTTTAGTTTTAGTAAACAGTAGTTTATTTTTTACCGTAAGATGCTCGTTAACATGCACCTTACAAGGTTCACCGCCAATTTCCAAGTCATTTGTTGTCATCCGACCGGGACACTGTCAGGAGGCATAGATAAGGGCGTCCTTAGTTGTTCGGTCGTGGAACTGCACCACGATAGCTCTCGGGGTCTCTTTGACAGGACGTCTGGCCTAGACGCGGTGACCGAACTCCATGTTACTGGGCTGCAACGACACTCTGGCATATGCGGCGACCTTCATCACGATGTCAGGCAGGGACTCCTTGTCGGATTCGGGAACACCAACCAGCTCGACGTTCCGCATCCTCGACCATTGGTCTTGCTTGGAGCAGTCTTCCTCCAGGCTGTCCACCTTTGTCACCAGCAGCTTCACAGTGTCCTTGAGCGTGACATTCTTGCCCTGCAGCATCTTCAACTCCTTCGCCTGGCTATCCATGTTTTTCTTGACAGTGTCATATTTGTCGCTCATTAACTTGACTGATGCTTCAAGGTCTGTGATTTTCTTAAGTATGGACATCTCAAAAGATTTAAATTTCTCATCCATATAAGCAAACAGTTTGTCTGAATAAATTTTTACAATTGAAGTCATCGGGGCGGTGGTACTGACTTGAGTGGCGGCGTTCTCTGGTGCAGGCATTGGGCTGGCCACTGTCTTCTTCGATGTTTTGCAGGTTTGTACTTCCATTTGGGTTTGTTCATAGGCAGCATCTTTGTAAAGTCAAAATCACTTACGCCGGCACATACAATATGAAAGTGTTTTTGGCAGGTGTTACATTTTAGGGAGTCATCAATCTTTAAAGTTGTGGAGCATTTGTCGCATTCCATTATTGTGTGTACCTGTGTGTGAGCCTCCGAAACGAATCAAAACCAAAAAATAATAAAACAGTAAACAGTGCAGCGGGATGAGTCACCCGTCAGATGGCGCAAGTTGGTAGGTACCAAATTCACTTTTAGATTTTAGGCTAAATAGACACAATCACACACAGCAAACACTTAGAATATCCAGATTATCCTGTTTTATATGATCCGGGATATCAATGTTGCACGAAAAGTCACGTTTAATACGAATTTCTGAATTAATTCTGTAGACTTGATCAAAAACACGTCTTGACAGTTGTGAGTACCCACGATTCGGTGACATTGGCGAAAGCTTATCTCTAAAGAGAGATTTCTTCCAGCAAACCTACGCAAAACATCTGTATTTATGAAACAGGACAGTTCTAGTGCGCCATAAAACCGTATACATACGAACGAAAACTACTTTTAAAATATATATAAAATATACCTAATAAATGAAATATGTATCTCACCTATATAAAATATAATAGATAGCATGCACATATATAAACAATAAAATATCATACATATATCTACATAAATGTGATACCTATTACAGAAGAGGACGGAAATACGCTTTCAATCTTTTCCTAAAAAGTGAAAATCGAGGGACTATCCCTAATAGTGCAGGGAAGTACGTTCCACAGTCGGATTGCGCTTAACCTAAATGAGTGTTTGTAAGCGGCAGTGTTATGCCGAGGAGTTGACAGGAGAGACACCGTGTGGGATCTCCGATTACTAATCCTGGGGAGAAGAAACTCAAAACCCTCTCGAAGATATGTGGGGTGGCGGGGATTTCGCAAAATATTGAATAGATAAGATAGAATGTGCATATCACCCCAGCTCCTTGCGATACTGAGAATCATAATCATACTTCCGAAGCCCGTAGACAAACCGAATCCCAAGGTTTTGTAGTCGCTCGGGTGTTTTCAGTTGTCCTTCGTAAGCACTGACCCAACAAGCATCCGCTAAGTCTATTAGAGGTAGTAGATTGAGCAAGGGTGATTTAAGTCTGCCACGCCAGGGAGTACTTCGTCTCTGGAACTCGCTTCCCTGCACTATCAGTGAGAGTCCATCTCTGTCCGTCTTTAAGAATCGTTTGAAGGAGCATTATCTTTCTCTATCCTAGATTTGAGCTTTGTATATATTAGTTTATTTAGGTGTATTTATATTTTTATATGATATTTATGTACTTGTGTATGTAGTGTATCTAGCAGTTAGTTCAATAGTTCAGTAATATATGTATGTATCTTATCAGAGCACATAGGTCTATCCTGTATATTACATTATCCTTATCAACCTTGGGGTTTGCTGGAAGAGATCTCTATTTAGAGATAAGCATGCCGTTGTAGATGTCCTTTCTGTTTATTATATCTTATGTTGTTTTATGTGCAATAATTATATACGAAATATACAAAGTACTGCAATCTCGCGAGGGAGTAAAATGACGCCAATACTCGTCTGCTGACCTCACAAACATGGGGCGACCAGGACAGCAAGTTATCAAATATAACCCCAAGATTCTCAGCTTTCTGGCTGTAAGTGATTATGGTACCGTCATACATTACAGGATTGACGGGCATATTTTGTATTGAGTTAAGTGAGCGCCGTGTACCCATAACCATGGCTTGAGATTTTTCCGGGTTGAAAAGCAGCCCATATGAAATGCCCCTTTACTAATGTTATCGAAGTCAGCATTCAACGCCTCTACAGTCAGATTTACATCACTAAGAGAGAAGTTCCGATATATTTCAACGTCTTCTGCATAGATATGATAAGAAGAAGTAAGAACGTCAGAGATGGAGTTAATGAATACTAAGAAGAGAAGAGGAGAAGAGAAAGAATGAGTGCAGTGGAAAATAACTCTTGCTCTGTCATGTTTTGGACTGAGAGCGATGTATGATTTTGCGTTTGATTGGATGTATTGATATTCCTGTTTGATTGCATATTTCCTCGTGTATTTGTATTTACGTATTCTTGCGAATGTCTATTATAACATGTATTTGTATAACCTTGTTAATTTATGTAACCTTGTGTGATCATATTTCCATATGCATTTGTGTATCCTTGTATATTATTATCACAATAATAATGTAATTGTGTATCGTTGTGTATTTGTAGCAGCTTATGTATTTGTATTACCTTATGTATTTGGTTCTAGCTGTTTCGGCTCTCTCGTTGGTAGGTTGGCAAATAAATGTCTCACAGTTGTATACATGATGGCCATCTTGACAAAGAGGGCAGCTCACTGAGTTGCTATTATTGTTGTCTGCCATAGCTGCAAACCCTTTTACGTGTTTTTTTTATCTGTATCGTGTTTCTGTCTTGTATTCTTTTATGTGTTTGCTTGTGTCTCTAATAAATCGGCCCTATTTTAAGAAATAAGTGGAACTCGTCTAATGTGATTTTCTTTCATGTTGCTCTGTGTTCTACCCATTCACGCAGGGTTGTCTTAGCAAGCTTCTCTGTCATGATGTGTATGATCAATGTATCTAATGACTTGTTGGGTTCACCTAATAATTCAAGTGCACGAAGATTTTTGTTAAATGAGTAATTTGTTGAATAGATTGGGATGACTCATTCTTTATTGGCTCTAATGCGAAGAGGGATTGTGTTTGATATTGGATTAACTTTTGTGTTGTTGTACTTGTCACACAATGCCTCAAAGGCAACGTTATATTGATCTGCTGAAAATTCAATCCATCGTATTACTACAGCAGCACTACTGTTACTGTTACTGTTTCTGTCTTGTATTCTTTTATGTGTTTGCTTGTGTCTCTAATAAATCGGCCCTATTTTAAGAAATAAGTGGAACTCGTCTAATGTGATTTTCTTTCATGTTGCTCTGTGTTCTACCCATTCACGCAGGGTTGTCTTAGCAAGCTTCTCTGTCATGATGTGTATGATCAATGTATCTCATGACTTGTTGGGTTCACCTAATAATTCAAGTGCACGAAGATTTTTGTTAAATGAGTAATTTGTTGAATAGATTGGGATGACTCATTCTTTATTGGCTCTAATGCGAAGAGGGATTGTGTTTGATATTGGATTAACTTTTGTGTTGTTGTACTTGTCACACAATGCCTCAAAGGCAACGTTATATTGATCTGCTGAAAATTCAATCCATCGTATTACTACAGCAGCACTACCTTGTAATGACGCCCTTAAGTAATGATAATTTTGTATACTTGTGATATTTGCGTTGGTCTGAATCAGTGATTTATATGTATCACGGAACTCGACCACTACCGCAGTATGTAGGTCCGCACCAAAATTTTTGTAAACAAAAATTTGTTATCTAAACACTCAGGAAAATTTAAGATACCCAATTCCCATGCAAGAAACTTCAACTCTATTATGTGGTGATATGGAACCCTTCGTTAACGAATCCGACTCGCACTTGACCATTCATTGTTAACACGCCCGGGTATTTTCATAAACTCTTTTGCTAAATGAAACGAACAACTGCTTCAATAACTAGTTATTTAATTGAGAGGAGGCGCAATGTACACTTTAGTGAGAGAAACCTACTTATAGCTTGCTTATGTAGTAATAGGCATACACTTGATTCAGGCAGCTTTGGTGTTGGTTATCTATCTCCTGATAACATAGGCGACGCCAGGACCCTTTGAAAGACCTTGAAGGCCTGACTATTGAGATCCTGTTTCGCTGTAACAAATAAAAATAATCGTGAGAAAGAGTGACTTGTAGGCATACCCTGTGGCCGAAAGCATATACTGCTGTTAAAATAAAGTGCAGCGCTAAACCAGACTACGAGGGTTCATGTTATGTCACACTGTCATTTCCCGAGCGAGAGACAGTGACAGCATGACTTTGAGAATTTATCAAATTTAAGTTGCCGGTTGTGCATGAACAATAACTGAGGTTGTGCATCATTTAAAGCTGTTAGTCTTTCGCTCCGGACATGACAGCGCTAGTGTGTCATATTATTTATTTACTTACCCTAATGGGACATCGTTGGATATGGAAGCTTAGGGTGTGACGGTCCCATGGATTTTCCCTATGATGTTCCCTGTGATTCTCCCTTGGACGTTCCCCATGATGTCCCCTGTGATGTCGCCTGAGATGTTCCCTACGACGTTTCCCAAGATGTTCCCTATGATATATCCTGAGATCTCCCCTCTGACGTTCCCTGTGATGTTCCCTGTGATATTCCCTTTGATATTTCCGTTGACGTTTCCATTGATGTTCCCGATGATGTATGCTAAGATGTTCCCGTTGACGTCCCCATCGATGTTCCCTACATAGTCCTGTGTGATGTCCTGTCCTGAGATTGGCCCTGTAAAATTGAAATTGAAATTTATTTAACAAAAGTAGTACAATAAAATTACACACAGAATTACACAAGTTATAAAAAGACTTATACCAAGTGAGGCGGTTGTTAAATAGGGAAAACTCTATGAAACATGTTACAACAAATTCGAAAACGGGACCGCGCAGTTGTGTCACTTTTGCGGCCATTTGACCATACATTGGCATAATTGGCAACTTCCACGCTACCACGCCACCCACCCCTGTCCCGCCTGCCCCGTTTGTCCCGCCACCAAAACGCCCAAGATTTTACGAACGTGATAAGTGATACAAATCATCTAAATATTTTTGACATGACATGATAAATAATGATTTATGTTGAATGTAAAAGTAAAGAATTAATGTCATTTTACCCTTGGGGTTTAACAATTACTGGTATATGATAGATGGATAAAAACACGTAGTAAATCAGAATAATAACAATACAATCTATTGAAAGTAATTTTCCACAGTGAAGTTTGTATATATACATATATGTATATATTTAGTAGTTATATTTTGCTAGTTAAGTTTCAAACTTTTAAAAACTACAAACACATATAAATTATTTATGAACGATATAAGGTTAATTTCATATGTTATGAAGCTTCTCAGGCTGTGTGCTGCTAAGGAGGTGCTAAGACTTGTATACATATCCCTGGGCCAATCTCTCCTCATTACTGCATCACAACCTGGGGCAGCGAAGCAAAAACTGCCATGTTCACACTGGAAAGTGCTTCGCGGTCTATACTTAAGGTGATGATGATGATGACAAAGCCTTTCATTTATCCCACTGCAGAGGTTTTACGAGAATTCCAAGTACTGTCCGTTAGACAACTGTATATTCTAAGAACAGCCTTGTACAAACATAAGTTAATTATAAACTCGGACGAATACAGCTCAATGACGGCTAGGAGAGTAAACAGAGTGACAACGCCCACTGTGCGCACGGCATCTGCTCTGAGATTCAGTTCCATCTCCTTCCCCTTTACAAACAACGTAGTCTGTTGGAACATAGACATTAAAAACTCCAGCATCCCAGAAGCTAAGGTTACAATAACAAAATGGCTATCGACTCTAGAGTATGACAAAATTGAAGCCCTCCTATCCGTTTGTACCTAAGTAATAATTACACACACAGATACACACGTATTTATTTATATTCCTAGATAATCACAAATCTAAACACACATACACATTATATTTATTATTCATTATCTATATCCTCATTATTCCCCTCATAAAATTAAACTGATTAATAAATTATCTGTATTTCTACTTAACATTCTCTGCATAGACAATACCACTCTCTTACTCAGGTTACTCAGGTCTTACTCAGTTTAAATTTTTAGTTTTATATCTATAATAACTTGGACACTTGGACACTATTTACACACATTGATCTAGCCCCAAACTAGGATTCCCTGTATCTTGGGTACTAGACAATGATACACATACTTATATAGATAAATATTATACTTAGATAAATAAACAACCATGACTAGGGTATAAACATCCGTTCTCATCAAACAAATATTTGCCCCCACCGGGACTCGAACCCGGGACCCTTGGCTTCGTAGGCAGGGTCACTGCCTTCGAATCTTTTTCCTTTCTTTCACTAAAACTTAAATAAAATCATTTTCGTCTTTTCGAATAAACTAATGTACGTAGTTAGCAACTACTTAAGTATATGTCAACTTGTAATTTGGCCCAGACTCCTCATGACAAGTTAAAGCGTGGGGTCCACAAGCAACATGTATATTTCAACCCAATCTGGTAAATACAGATTTTGTATTTATATTTGTATCTGACGAGACAGAATCAGACGCTGGCTGGATCCATTCGCATATTGGTCCAGATGCTTATGGATATCCATTCGCATATTAGTCCAAATTCGTCGGTACGGAGAATAATGGATTTATAGTTATTATTTGATTTACCCTAGTAGAAAATAAATCTTACCTATCAAAGCAGCCAAAGCAACCAAGCAGATAAAACGCATTTTAAACACAAGCATTTTAAGCTCAAAAATTACACACAGTATTTTATATTTTCCTAGCGGTTATAAATATAATGAACTGAAAGAAATCTTATATATATAGTATTTGCTTAAAATTTTCCTTAGACTTTATCATTTGGTTTTTCGTTCAGTAGCTACATATGGATAGCCACGTATCCGGTGTGAGTACCAAAGTCATAACAATCGCTAGACATGTCAAAATTTTCAGAAACTGGTATTTTCATTGCATAGTGAAACTCCATAAAACGTCTCCAAAAACCTTCTTCCATTTGTCTTCGAAAATAAGTCACTCTCTATATACATAAACTGCCGTCGAAAGAGCAAAAGACGCAATTCGTGCAAAAGTTCACCAAATCAAATCAAATCAATCAAATCAAAGCAAAATAATGCACTTTTACAAGTCAAACACTTAATTAGGTCTCATATACATGGAAAAAATAAAGTTAAATCAAATACACCGATCGAAGTTTCAAAGTACGTGAATTAGCAGAGGCTGTAGGGGGGGGGGCAAGGAACATTTAGCAAAGAAGAAAGTGTTGTTCCATCGTGACAACGCACCAGCATATTTACCAAAATTGTCACTGCCAAACTAACCCAACTACGTTATGAATTGCTGTCACATCCGCCTTTCTTCACAGGATCTGGCTCCCTGTGACTTTTTTATGTTCTCCAATATAAAAACGTGGCTCGGGGAGAGAAATTCATGTCAAACTAGGAGTTTATAGCCGAATCAAAAGCTTATTTAGAAGAGTTTGACAAATCCTACTATTTGGAAGGGATAAAGAAGCGGTTTTTGTTTTATTTGATTAATTTTTGGTTCCCGATGATGTATGCTAAAATGTTCCCGTTGACGTCCCCGTTGATATTCCCTACGTAGTCCTGTGTGATGTCCTGTCCTGAGATTGGCCCTGTGAAATTGAAATTGAAATTTATTCAACAAAAGTAGTACAATAAAATACACACAGAACTACAAAAGTTATAAAAAAGGCTTAAAAATGACTCACCCATTAAGTCAGGCTTGTCCAGTTTACATCCCTTCATAGAGATAGTGATGGATTGGTTCGCGTTTGGGGTCGTCTTCAAAACGCTGCAGACATTCCATATGACAGAAAGCATCCTATAATTTTGCCTAAGGGCTCTCATATCACAAATATTCTGATACACAAAGAACACTTGCGTTTATTACATGCTGGTGTAAAATTTATATCGGGCTCGCTCTCTCAGAGGTCCTGGATAATTAGTGCCACACGTGAGGTTAAGAAGGTGGTTAACCGCTGCGTTAAATGTGCACGCTTGAAGGCTATGGCTGCTGTGCAGCTGATGGGTTCTTTACCTAAGGAGAGACTTAGCGCTGTAAGACCATTTCACATAGTAGGTGTTGACTTTTGTGGACCATTCCACGTAAAGGTATCAAGAATTAGAAAACCACCCATAACAAAAGGTTATATTGCCTTTTTTGTGTCCTTTGCGACAAAGGCCATACATGGGAGTTAGTGAGCGACCTCACCACAGAGGCATTTTTGGCATGCCTCAAACGATTTATCGCCCGGCGTGGAATGCCTGTCAATATATTCTGTGACAATGCCAAGACCTTTAAAGGTACTGAAAATTAGCTAAATAAACTATATGATTTATTTAAGTCTAGGAAACATGCAGATGAAATTCAAAACTTTTGTGTACCTAAACTATATAAAATTTAAATTCATTCCTAGCTACTCTCCTGAGTTTGGTGGACTATGGGAGGCAGGTGTAAAGGTTCCAATTCACAAAAAAGGACTAACCACTAAAATTGAAAATTACAGACCAATTTCAATCCTGAATACATTCAATAAGATCTTTGAAAAGATAGTCTATGATGAGATTTATCCAGTATTGTCCAAAGGAATCCCCGATGAACAACATGGGTTTTTAAAGGTAGGTCCACTACCTCTAATCTTACGATCTTCTCTAGTTTTGTACTTAACGCGATGGAAAAAGGCAGCCAGGTTGACGTGGTCTACACAGATTTTGAGAAGGCGTTTGATCGGGTAGACCACGTCATCCTTCTGCAGAAACTCCATCGCCTTGGTATCCACGGAGATTTGCTTCGCTGAGTAGAATCCTATCTCTCAAATAGGTCTCAAGCAGTTGTTATGGGTGGATTTAAATCCGATTACGTTACAATTTCATCTGGCGTCCCCCAGGGATCCCATCTCGGGCCTCTGTTCTACAACGCATATCTGTACGATGTTTATACATGTCTTAAAAATGCAAAATTTCTCATGTATGCCGATAACACTAAGATCTTCCTTGATATAAATAATTCACATGACTGCTCCAGATTACAAAACGACCTGTATAATCTTGAGGAATACTACATTAGAAACCGTATAACAGTTAATGCCCAGAAATGTCAAGTGATAACTTTTACCCGTAAAAGTAAACCAATCATAAATAATTACACAATTACCAATACAATTATTGATAGAGTCTCTTTAATTCGCGACCTGGGCATTTACTTCGACAATAAGTTTCTTTTAGATCAACATATTGAAATTATTTGCAATCAAGCCTATAAAAATCTTGGTTTTGTTATACGGACATGCTCCGTCTTCAATGACCCTTTATGTATCAAAGTAGTTTTCTTTTCCTATGTGCGTAGTATTTTGGAGTACGGATGCAGTATCTGGTCTCCTCAATATGACGTGTATAAGCATCGTATCGAGAATATTCAAAAACGATTTTTGAGATTTGTTAACTACAAAACACGACGTCCTCATACTTCTTATGAAGGCAGATGCAAAAAACATCACGTCTTATCATTAGAACAGAGGCGGACAGTATTGGATATGATGCTCCTCTATGACATTCTTCGTGGTAGGCTTGATTCTACAGAACTACTGTCCGCTATTGCTTTTGTAACTCCTAGGCGTCGCACTCGCCACACTCCACTTCTACATGCACCAAGGAATCGCACTAATTATGCGAATAACGAACCTTTAACTCGTATAGCTAACACATACAACAAAGACTTTAACTCTGTAGATCTATTCCAGCACTCCAAAACAACTTTCAGACGCAATATTGTTGATAATTTGTTGCATCCAGACAGCGATGACAATTTGACTGATTAATTCTAATAGGTCCAAAGGCTCTTACTTTTATATTTTTATATAGGTATTTATTTCTTATGTAGTACATATATTTGTATTGTATGTATATATTGAATACATATTTATTTTATGTAGATCTGTTTTGATCTGTATTGAATACATATTTATTTTATGAATATTTCATATCCGTAGTTTATATAAGTAGTAAGTATTTAAATATTCATAATAATATATAATATTCATATATCTAATAATCATAATTTAGGTAATGGTTTGTTTTTCCGCCGCAACTTCAATTTCACATGTTAAATTAGGAGATATATGTTATTGGCAATACTTATGTTTAATTTTGATGTTAAGTACTACTTTGTAATTTGCTGTTGATGTCCTAAATAAAGAAAGAAAGAAAAAAAGATGTTTTATTTGTTTTTAAAGTTCTACATTCACATTAATTCCAATAAAAATAATTGTGTCTTTCCTTACAACCAATTACCTACTTGTTAATTTGGGTAAATATAACTATAGGTATTCTTGTTATAGACACAAACACACAAACACACAAACACACAAACACACAAACACACAAACACACAAACACACAAACACACAAACACACAAACACACAAACACACAAACACACAAACACACAAACACACAAACACACAAACACACACACACACACACACACACACACACACACACACACACACACACACACACACACACACACATCTTCTATCCTTAATTCTACGAACTAAAATATTAAACTGCATGTTATATTTTAATACTAGGTTGTTTATTCGAATTAATAAATGTATATTTGTGGAAGAGCGGGCCCTCCTAACACAGGTATTTCTATACTTACTAGGAGGGTCCAGCCCCTGTATATTATTTGTAAATTTATTATGAATAAACAATTATTATTATTATTATATTATTATAGTTATATATATTTCTTCTTTTTAAAGGCGAAAACTTGTAATTGGCATGTTTATATCATAAAATTAAGTCTACGCAATTTTTTGTATATTTATATATGCTGTTAGTTTTACTATGAAAATAAAATAAAATAAAAATATGAAGTTTTGTGTCTCCTTCAATGGTGAGCAATCCGAATTCTTCTCCGTCGCCTGTGGAGTGAAACAAGGTTACGTACTGGCGTCGACTTTATTCGCGCTTTACTTTGCTGCAGTTGTAAGAGAATTGACTGACAAATCAACATCTGGTATTCATATCCGCTTTTGAACAGATGGAAAGGTGGTCAGTTCTTGAGTTTCAAAGACATGCCGAAGCGACATATGAAGAGATGTGGTATCGACCATTCTGCATGGGAGGAACTCGCGGAAGGCAGGACCAAATGGCGACACACGATGCACACAAAGATCTTTTGAATTCATTCAGAGCGCAGAAGAACAGATCTATCTCATCCGCTATCATGTTCAGCGAAGAGAGTGCGCGTGTGAGCGGCGTGTGAGTGGCGCTTTGCCCAGCAAGTTAGTACGGGCGCTTGGCGTATCCATTCGGTATGCACAGACTTACTCTCTGTAGAATATCCGCGTTGCATACTTTGCCCTGTAATATTTAAAGACATACGTCACTAGGGCTAAATCCCTTCTTACTCTAAGTTCATTGTACCCAACCATACCTAGAATAAATAAAGTTGGGTACATCAGTAGGTAGAACGGGTAGACCCCATACTGCCTCTTATATAAATATTGCAGGAACTTGTTTTGTAGTTTCTCCAACATGTCTTTATATTTTTTTTCATGCGGAGCCCAAATAATCGCATTGCCTTCAAAATGCCTTCTCACCAAAGAGTTGTATAGTGCGATGATGGCTTTGATGTTTTTGAAGTTCTGCACCCTTCTCAATATAAAGCCTAAGTTCCAAAATGCTTTTTGGCAGCTTTTAAGTATGTGTTCTAAATGTCATATCAGCCCTTAGCGTGACTCCCAGATCTTTAACTTCACTGACTCTCGTTATCGGCGCCCGATTCAATAGATAGTTGTGCAGCATAGGAGTGTGCGATCGAGTGAAACTAATTGTGACGCACTTAGAGGTGTTGAACTGCAACTGGTTTTCTGCACTCTAGGCCACTACTCTATCGATGTCCATTTGTAGCTTTTTACAGTCCTCAATATCATCTTTTGTATTTAGATAAAGGTCTTAACATAGTTTTTGGTATGTGGTATGGTTAAAATAATATAGTTCTCTATTCTAGGGTTGCTGGAAGAAATATCTTGTTAACGCGTTTGTACATGTTATTTCCTTTATATTTATTTTGTTTTCATTGTTTTACGCAATAAAGTAATACAATATTGCAAAAGCTATGAAATACCTTAAAGTTAAAGATATTAGTACCAATTAGTCAGTACCTACTTTGTAACGAATTACTTTAAAACCAGCATCGTCCACGATCTTAATAAACATATAATTCCATTTCATATATAATAAAAATATTACTAAAAATGACATTTACTAACGGCTGCAGCACAAACTCCTCAAGCCCCTCTGCTAAAAAAACACTTCGAGATTTATCACTGCAAAAATACAAAATATTAAATTCACATGCAAAGAATCTATAATTAGATTTTATACATCTATAATGTTTGTATTCCTGTTATATAATGGAACTTCCATTAAAATAATTAATTAATTATAGGAACATAAAAACTTAGCAATACAGAACTGGAGCATATTCATAAAAGTATCCTCACAATGATCAATACAAACGATAGACAAGTATCGCCCAAAAGTATCGCCGGTACCCATGTTGTAAACGAACCATTAATTCCGCTGAATTTTACGTCTAAAGTGTCGCGGTTCCACGCGAGGTATTTTCGTCTATTCATGACTGATGTCTACTTAGTTATATTGTAAATGTCTGTTAATACAACGATAATCAAACAATCCACACATTTTGATAACCAATTCATACAAATGAATAAAAAGAAATTCGATACAATACACCAATTACCTAAACTCAATCATAAAAAAGGGCTTTGTCTCATAGTGGACATTGGTTTAACATAAACCAATTGTAATCCAGAAAAGCATATTGGAATCATAGAGGAAATAATATCTTTACGATAAGTTTGATATATAATAATTCTGGAATTATAGTAATAAAAGCATGATACTTACCACGAAAAACTCCAAGGCTTCACAACACAAATGGCGGTTTGGTTAGTCTATCAATTTTCAATATTTTTATCGGTATTATTTTGTTTGGGTGATATATGCTTTTCCCACACACTTACAAAGACAATTGCAATCCAAACCATCTAGTGCCAAGTAGCAGAACGAATTCTTCACAGTGGGCATATAGTCAATAGTCAATAGTCAAAAGTCAAAGTACTTTATTACTGTAGATATTTACATATACTTAGCAAACGTCATTGTTTGTCTCTTCTCTACATTGGACCACTGTGGGAGAAGAAGGGCGTAGAAACTCCCACAGATTTATTTTGAGATCTCTTTTAAAAATAGGTTGTGCTTAACTAATACAAATATGAAAAATTTAATTGTTATGATTAATAAGCAGGAATAAATAATTACAAAATTATTAACAGCAATGTCTGTGTTGAGCCAGATTAACCCCATACAGTCCTGTCATTTAATTAATCTTGAACATTGTAATATCCCTTTTTCGACAAAGTCGCTTTAACATGCTTTTTAAATTACTCAAATGGCAATTTCAAAATCTCCAGAGGTATTTTATTGTAGTAGAGAATGCACTGACCCTTGAAAGAATTGCTAACCTTCGCGAGTCTAAAACGGGGCGCACATAGTCTGTGATTATTTCTTAGGTTAACATTACAGCTGTCGCTAAGTTTGGAAAATGTTGTAAGGTTCTTGCGTACATACATTATATTTTCGAAAATAAATTGACTAGCTACTGTTAGTATGTCAATTTCTTTAAAAAGCTCTCTTAAGGAGTCTGTTCGTTTTAAATTATAAATTGCTCGAATAGCTCTTTTCTGTAAAATAAAAATAGTTTGAATATCCGCTGCTTTCCCCCACAACAAGATACCATAGGACATCACACTATGAAAGTAACTAAAATATACTAGCCTAGATGTACCCACATCCGTGCTTTGTCTGATGTTCCTAACAACGTAAGCCGCAGAACTTAATTTACCAGCCAATTTATCTATGTGGGGTCCCCACTGCAATTTTTTATCAATGGTTATTCCAAGAAACTTCGTATCATTTACCAATTCTAACGTGCTGTTGTCTAACACCAAACTGGTCTCAACTTGCCTGACATTTGGAAGTGAGAATTTGATACACTTGGTTTTACCAGCGTTTAACAATAAATTATTAACTGTGAACCAATTCAAGGTTAAAGACAATACACCATTAACATCATCAAAATCTCCTTTTTGTCTTTCAATTTTGAAGACCATTGAAGTATCATCAGCAAACAACACTATGTCAGTTAATTTCTCCAACATGAAAGGCAGATCATTAATATATACCAGGAATAAGAAAGGGCCTAATATGCAACCTTGTGGAACGCCAATTTTAACACCCGATCCATCAGATTTCACGCCGTTAACTTCTGCATTTTGAATTCTATTGCTTAGGTATGATCTTAGTAGATCCAACGCTTTATTTCTAACTCCGTAATGATTTAATTTAATTAATAGCGTATTATGATCAACACAGTCAAACGCCTTCGACAGGTCGCAAAAAACTCCGATAGCATCCTGTGCGGCCTCCCATGCAGAATAAATATGAGATACAAGGGTAATACCTGCATCCGTAGTCGATTTACCCCTAGTGAAACCATATTGTTTATCGTGGAGTTGTTTTGTACGGTTGAAGTGTGAGAGCATTTGATTGAGTATAATCTTTTCAAATATTTTACTTAGTGTTTTTGCAGTTCTATAAACCAACTTGAAAGTTTTGGAATATTTTTTAACATAGTCATGAAATTTTCGATCAAAGTTATATGTTTTTTGATCATAAAGGTCATACAAGATAACTCTACTTTTACGAATTCCAAACGTTGCCCAGTCATTAAATTTAGATTTTCCGTTGTAGTCACTGACTTTTTTTAATTTGAAAACTTTATTGAATTCTGTCTGAATAATGTTGAAGAAGTCTGAGTAGATTTTTTTTGGGTTCTGTTCATTAAAATCCGGTACTGGCAAATTCATATCTAAGTTTTTCGTATATGTCTCTAGTCTATGGGATGTAATAGGCCTATAAAATGTTGGACCAGTCTTATCCTTAACAGTAATTGGGAATGAAACTGTTTGACCACTGTGATCGGAGGGTAAGCAGTTAATTACACTTTTACTTGTGAATGCACAGTCACAAAAAACGTTATCTAAGCAAGTTTGGCTTGTAAGTGTAATTCTAGTCGGCTCTAGAAATACATGACATAAATTAAATGATTTGAACAGAGTTATTAATCGTCGCTTCAGTGTTGTATCTACAAGCAGATCTACATTAAGATCGCCACAAATAATTAACTTTTTTCTGTTATTACAAAGTTTAATGAGGGCTTCCTCCATAATTTTCTCAAATATTTCGAAATTGCCATGGCCTTTTTCATCCCTCGGTGGCCTGTAGGCACAAACAATAATATGGCTATCTAACTCAACACAGCATACCTCTATTTGTCTTTCAACAGATCGACAACATCCCGACCGAACTACTTAAATATGGCACTGCCGAGCTTCATAGCATACTCTGGAAGCTATTTATACAGATGTGAAACGAAAAAAGCATCCCAGAAGACTTCATCGCTTCGAGTATATGCGCTCTATACAAGAACAAGGGCGACCGCTCAAACTGTAATTTTTACCGAGGAATCTCTTTGCTATCTTCTGCTGGGAAGACATTTGCTTGTGTCCTGCTTAACCGCCTTATCCCTGTTTCTAACTTGCCAGAGACCTAGTTTGGCTTACGCCCAGAGAGAGGCACGTGCGAAGCTATCTTCTCTGTACGCCGACTTCAAAAGTCGAGAACAAGGACAACCTCTGTTTCTCTGCTTTGTTAATCCAGAGAACGCTTTTGAGTGTGTACCACTTGAAGCTCTCTGAATGTTGCTGACAAAGTTAGGATGTCCTGAAAAGTTCTTACAGATTAAACTACTGCTGCACGATGATGTGAAGTGTTGTGTCTCCTTCAATGATGAGCAATCCGAATTCTTCTCCGTCGCCTGTGGAGTGAAACAAGGTTGCGTACTGGTGTCGACTTTATTCGCACTCTACTTTGCTGCAGTTGTAAGAGAATTGATTGACAAATCAACATCTGTTATTCATATCCGCTTTCGAACAGATGAAAAGGCGGTCAGTTCTTGAGTTTCAATGACGTGCCGAAGTGACATATGAAGAGATGTGGTATCGACCATTTTGCATGGGAGGAACACGCGGAAGGCAGGACCAAATGGCGACACACGATGCACACAAATATCTTCGATTTCGAGGCCGAACGAAGAGCTACTCTTGATGCCAATAGAAATGAAATTCGATGCTGAACACCCGCCGCAATACAGTACCACTACCAAAATGGCTTGCTGACTTGTTGCCAGTGCAACCGCACATTTAACAATAAATAAGTCTACGTGAGCCACTGAGCCACATGAAGGCACACGAACGACGCCTTTACCAGCCGTACCAGTCCGGATATTAACGGGGGTACTTGTGACAGTTACTGTAGTAAATAATAGCGCTTTAGTGGCTAGACCTATTTCAAATTTGCATCATAAAATGGGATCAAATTGGAGGTCTAATAATACCAATTCCGTCGGCGGCTTTGGTATTGAAAGACATTCAATTATTTCAAGAAGGTAATTTTACCTTTTTGATATGTCTATAGTTAAAGTAAAATAACATAGCATCATGCCTATTCGCATTCGGGGTGCCAAAGGCACAGTTTTTCCCACATAAGGAAAACCGAGTAAAAATACAAATAACCAAAAATATTTAACTGGATAAATTGTCAGTTTATCTATTCAAGGCAAATTTATTGGCTATGGTGGCATAGTGACATATTTTCAAAGACAGTTTATTGGAAGAAGGTTTTTGGAGACCTTTCATGGAGTTTCACTATGCAATGAAAATAATGTTCGGACAATGTTGATACGTCTAGCGATTGTTAGTACTATGGTACTGTTATCGGATATTTCTATGTCCATACGCAGCTAATCCTATACATATAACAATCCAAATGATAAAATCATAGGAAAAGTTTTGGCCGATACTATATATAAATAAGATTATTTTAGTGCAGTTTGTCACGCTCGATCTGTGCCTCGATCAATAATATTTGAGAAAAAAAAGTTCAGATGAAATGTAACAAGTCGTTAATAAATAATTCGTGTATGTTTGTAGATTTGAAGACCCCGTGCATCATATGGTGCCTATTCCCCGTTATAGGTTTTGAATTTTATAACCATGGCATATGGTTCAAAATCGCGATGCCTCCAAACACCTTAGGGTTGCTAGCGGTTAAAAGTCATCAGCTGAACTGGCTACTCGGAACAACAACAAAAGTAAAAACTAAATAAATATATAGTAAAAGTTATCATTCCGTTACTGTGTGATTCCATTCCACTTCTACATTCCCAAGCGGATATTAAGGCCAACTCAATAATAATAGCTTTTGCATTGCATTTACTTACTATTTTTTACCAGTTATCAGTGAAATAGGATCATTAAGATTTTAAGTATAAGTGCACTTACCCTTATCTACCAAACTGTAAAGAACTACACAAGTAGATAAAGAACTAATACTAAAAACTCAGCTTGACTTGACTTCACTCTTTAAATATGTAGGTTTATACCTATTCCTTATATTAGTATAGTTAGTATAGGTAACCTAGTTCACTTGGAGAAAAAACTATCGAAACCATTTCCGAGTTGCGTTGACAAGAAGAAACTGGTGAAATAACATTGTTCTTTGTTTGGTTTGCTTTTATCCTTCCATAATCTAAAACTAGCAATATGGAAGGATATATACCTACCTAACGCTATTTCCCATAGATGGAGGCGGAGGCCCAGTTTTGCCTACGTTTAGCAATTTATTGTGTTTGTTGTTTTATAAATCTCGTTTGAAGCAAAACTTAATAGAACGTTAGAAAGAGGTTAACATTTATATAATTATTTGGTTTCTATATTGTCATTTGCCGACCGTATTAATTTTAATAAATATATTTTTAATAGATATACGCTGCATCACAAAACAGATAATGTTAGGAAAAAATAAAAACTCGTTAAAATAATAATGTGAGCGAAGCGAGCCTACCACTATGCCACAATCCAGCACACCATGTTATAGTTTATGCCTGGCCTATAGGTTTATATATGTCACCGGAAGATAGTCAAACCGTAAGTTGAGAAACTAACGCGGTAGTTGATCAAATATCGACAGGTAGTAAACCAGAACGACAGGGTTTAGAATTTACGTTTCTTTTGTTCTTACATGGTAACCTAACACGAAGACTATTCGGGGGCTTCGCTGCGCTCGCCCCTTCTAGTCTTCCCCTAAGCTACCGCAGTATTTGCCCCGGTATTTCGTTTACAATTCAAGTTTAAACCAACTGGTTTACACTTGAATTGTAAACGAAACTACTATTTAACGGTTTTAACCGTTTCTTGATCAATTTACGCGTTATATAGTAAGCAATGAGTTACAGATTACTGTCTTTCGATAGTTGACCAACTTACGAGAAAAAAACGTTAGTTGATCAACTTACGATTCTGACTATCTTACGGTGACATATATATAGGTTTGAGTTATGACATAATAATTTATATTACCGCGTATGTCATTGAAATTTTATATTCTAAATGATACTCAT
The DNA here is from genome assembly GCA_949825045.1 of Argyresthia goedartella. Taxonomy (NCBI): domain Eukaryota; kingdom Metazoa; phylum Arthropoda; class Insecta; order Lepidoptera; family Argyresthiidae; genus Argyresthia; species Argyresthia goedartella. Next base: position 28,651,049 of record OX463830.1, read on the forward strand.
AAAATAAAACATTAAATTAATTGTATAGACTGTGTATAGTGTGTTAATAAATGTGTTAAAGTACAATAATTGCAGTTCTGTCAAGAGTCAGTAAAAAATCATAAAATATCTGTTGATTGACACCTCAAGAATTAAACAAACATTAAAAATCCTTGGCGACTGAGCGGTCTCGTTGCGATGGGTAAAATAAAAATGAAAAGTTAAATAAATAGACTCCGTGCTCCGGTGTCTAATGGGTTTCAAGCTTGCTTCTCACACAGGAGATGCAGGTTCCAACATGTAATTACGATATAACCAATTTATCTTAAGTACATTATCGGATCTTCAGTGTTTCACATATCACGACAAGCTGTAGGTCCGTGCCCCTCAGTGGGAACGTTGATTGGTTACATTTATATTTATTATAAAATGAAATAAAAACGAACAGCCGAAAAAGCAACAGCTTTATATTGTTTTATTGGGAAAAGACGATATTCGTGAATTTTGGAAGAAAGAGTATTTGGTGAGATGTGACCAAGCTTGATCGTTATAATAATAGCAAACTCATATATATTTATCTATCATTCTTTATATGACGATACAAAACAATTAAACGTTCGTTTTATTAAAACTAAGCCTTATTTTTGTTCCTATGCATTTGTGAAAACCGCATGAAAATCGGTTATGTGGTTTTGACGTTGTCCTCAAACAAACAGACAGACAGACAGAAAAATATATATAATTCGCTGATTATGTTCTATGGCAGTTTTTTAGTGACTCACTTTTATTATTTATTTCTTATCTTTAATGTACGGTACATCGATTCTATGGTTTTATTATATGTATTGATTGATGTAATTCTGTGTATAATGTTTATAGTACTGGTTTTGTTGAAGAAACGATTTTTGATTTTAATTTCAATTTCACAGGCCCCATCTCAGGAAATTAATGATGTCCATCTCTAATAACATCACAGGGGACATCAATATGGATATCATAGGAAACATCTCAGGACCTATCACAGGGAATATCAACAGGAATATCGTATGGAACATCTCAGGAAGCATCGTAGGAAACGTCAACGGAGACATCAACGGGAACATCTCAGGGAGCATCGTAGGGAACGACTTTGGGAACGTCAATGGAAGCATCTCGGGGAAAATCACAGGGATTTTCACAGGAACCTTCACATCATAGCTTCCACTTCTAACGACGTACCACCAGGTTAAGTGAAAAGTATCGAAATTAGAAACAAGTTATCATACTGGCGCTGTCATTTCCCGAGCGAGAGATTGACAGCATGAATAATGCACACACTTAGTTATTGTTCCAACACACAAATGGCAACTCCTGGTCTCTCAAAGTCATGCTGTCCTGTCATTGTCTATCGCTCGGGAAATGATAGCACCAGTATGATATGAACGCTCATAGTCTGTGTGAACGCTGCACTCTATTTGAGCAGTACTCTGTGCTTTCGTCCGCAAGCAAAGGGCCACAAGTCATTCATGCTCACGACTATTTTCATTTCATTTTTTTGATTTGTTACAGCAAAACGGGCCTTCAAGGTCTACCGGAGGGTACTGATATCTTCGCGGGGTCTGAAAATGGAGCACCACCACCAAAGCAACCTGAATTAAGTGAATTCTCAATAGTATATAAGCTTGCTAGCTTTTACTTACTACAGTGAACGTTGCGCCTTCACTCCATTAATAAACTAGTCATTTATACAGTTGGTCGTTTCTCTCGCCACCTATCGTTTGAGTTTGTGAAAATAAGAATGATAACCGCGCGTGACAATAAAAACGACAAAATGTTGTCTTTAAGGGAATATTTCTAATTTCGATCGTAAGTCCGGTGAATTGTTGTTGTTGATGACTTGATTTCTCAATTAATAAAACTAAACAAAATAGACGACGATAATAAAGGTGCGGCATTTATTGTGCACCTATCTGAGGAGATTTACTGCTTGTTACGTAATCTCGTGTACCCGAAGACAGCCGACGCGGAATACTTTACAAAGAGCTGGTCCGTAGGTTATTTTTACGAAGCAGAAATTTTACGATCCAGGCGAAACCTTAGGGGACTGGACGGCATGATTAAGAGACTCGACTTACTATTGCGATTTCGGTGCCGCCTTGTAAATAGTTTTTCGGTATAGTTTTGTCCTTGGCCTGGGTGCAAGGCCCTTAGAAGATACATTTTAGAGAACCTAATTGATTCAACTTTCGCAAAAGCCCTGGAGATTGCGGATTGATACGATTGATAGCAGTCACAAATTGAGCAGGATATTTCGTCAGATTAATGAAAAGTTAAGTGGCTGTGTCTTGGTTTAAGAAAATCTTGTAAGTCCAAAATTCCAAAATTCCAAAATTCCAAATGTCTTTATTACTGTAGATATTTACATATACATAGGGCGCACTGTAAGTTTCCGGAACTGGCCACTTACATAAACAATATTTAAAAATTTATTGCAAAATTTGAAAATAGAACTCTTTGGCTGTAGAATGCAGTTTGTTTCTTCTGACTGCCTTTTGTTTTTACCTTGTGGCGCCATTTAAAAAATTGTGTGTCTGCATCAACATGGATTTAACTCGGGAAAATTTTCGTAGTATGATTTTCTACGATTTTAAGTGTAATTTGACAGCTCAACAGAGCATCGCTCGGCTTGAAACAGCTTTTGGCAATGAAGCACCATGCAAGACAACTGTTTATAGCTGGTTTGCAGAATTCAAGCGTGGTCGTATCAATCTCAGTGACGAATCTCGCGATGGTCGGCCGTCCACCGCTGTGACCAACAAAAACATCGATGCTGTGCGCCGTATGATTGAAACAGACAGGCATGTGACCTACCATGAAATTCGCGCATCCTTAGAAATAGGCATGAGTCAAATACAATTAATCCTACACAAACATTTGGGTGTGAGAAAGCTGTGCTCGCGGTGGATCCCACACAACTTGACCAAGGCTCAAAAAACGGACCGCGTCACTTGGTGCAGTGCCATGCTTACCAGATTCAACGAAGGTGCGTCAAATTTGGTGTGGGACATAGTAACAGGTGACGAAACATGGATTTATTGCTACGATCCCAAAACAAAGCAGCAATCGAGCGTATGGGTCTTTCAAGATGAGCCGAAACCAACCAAAGTGGCGCGCGTGAAAAGTGCATCTAAGCGGATGATTGCTTCTTTTTTAATAAAACTGGACACGTGGCTACTGTTGCTTTAGAGAATCGTCGTACAGTGAATAGTGACTGGTACACGACCATTTGTTTGCCGGAAGTTATTGACGAACTCCGTAAAAATAACCGTAAACGCCGTATCATCCTGCACCACGACAATGCTAGTTCTCACACGGCCAGACAGACAAACGACTTTTTGAAGGCGAAAAATGTAGAACTCATGAGTCATCCTGCATACAGTCCCGACCTGGCACCTTGTGACGTTTTTCTGTTCCCAAAAATTAAGAACCAATTACGCGGTCAACGATTTTCATCACCAGAAGAGGCTGTCGAGGAGTATCAAAAATACGTTTCAGAGGTCACCACAGAGGAGTGGCACAAAAGTTTTCAAAACTGGTTTCATCGAATGAAAAAGTGCATAGACGCCAAGGGAGATTATTTTGAAAAACAATAAATTAATTTTGTACCTTTAATAGTATTTTTTCATATTCATTCCGGAAACTTACCTTAGGAATCGTCATTTTTTGCCACTTCTCTACATTGGACCACTGTGGGAGAAGAAGGGCGTAGAAACTCCCACAGATAGATTTTTAGATCTCTTTTTAAAAATTGCTTATGCTTAACTAATACAAAGTATAATATTTAGTCATTATCATAATTAATAAGCAGGAATAAATAATTACAAAATTATTAACAGCAAGGTCTGTGTTGAGCCAGATTAACCCCATACAGACCCATCATTTAAGTAATCTTGAACATTGTAATATCCCTTTTTCGACAAAGTCGCTTTAACATGGATTATAAATTGCTCAAATGGCAATTTCAAGATCTCCAGAGGTATTTTGTTGTAGTAGAGAATGCATTGACCCTTGAAAGAATTGCTAACCTTCGCGAGTCTAAACTAGGGCGCAAGTAGCCTGTGATTATTTCTTAGGTTAACATTACAGCTTTCGCTAAGTTTGGGAAATTTTGTAAGGTTCTTGCGTACGTACATTATATTTTCGAAAATAAATTGACTAGCTACAGTTAGTATGTCAATTTCTTTAAAAAGCTGTCTTAAGGAGTGCGTTTTAAATTATAAATTGCTCGAATAACTCTTTTCTCTAAAATAAAAATAGTTTGAATATCCGCTGCTTTCCCCCACCACAAGATACCATAGAACATGACACTATGAAAGTTACTAAAATATACTAGCCTAGATGTAGCCACATCCGTGTTTTGTCCGATGTTCCTAACAGCGTAAGCCACAGAACTTAATTTACCAGCCAATTTTTCTATGTGGGGTCCCCATTGCAATTTGTTATCAATGGTTATTCCAAGAAACTTCGTGTGATTTACTAATTCTAACGTATTGCTGTTAGTATGAATCAACTTTGATTCATACTAACGGGGAAAAACAGCCTGTACTACCCTCGGCAAGTTTGTTCAAATTTGGCTTATTCAGAATTTTTAAAAGTTATAATACTTGTCTTTTTCTTATCAAAAACTTAAAAAAAAAAGTTTTTAAAACAAGTTGGATACCAAAAAAAACCGTAGTCACGTTGTACGTGATAGAGGTGATAGTGGATGGATTTCAGAAATCTGTGAACTATACACACTTTGGTATTCCAGTATTTCTTTCAATAATACGCACTGAAGTAAGTACTAGGACCATTCTGAATTTCCTCTAAAATTAAAATTACTTCTGAATAAGCTACTTTAATAATAATAATATAATAATAATAATACCTTGGACACTATTTACACATATTGATCTAGCCCCAAACTAGGATTCCCTGTATCTTGGGTACTAGACAACGATACACATACTTTTATAGATAAAATATTATACCTAGATAGATAAACAACCATGACTATGGGGTACAAACATCCGTTCTCATCAAACAAATATTTGCCCCCACCGGGACTCGAACCCGGGACCCTTAGCTTCGTAGGCAGGATCACTGCCAACTCGGCCATTCGGGTCGTTAATAAACGAGAACAATGTTCATATATGTTCTCAGAACATATATGAACCCACGATGATCTGGATAACGCTCGGCGTTTGGGTACTCTCACGATACAGTCTTGTCGCGGCAGAAGCATTGCAGTGGCATTCACCATAGACAATAAGCATGTTGGCATTTTCTTCAGACGTGTGCATATCTGGCATGTGGCAATGCTATGTAGTACGCTGGGCAAAATAAACTCCGGAGAGATAAAAATATAAGTATTTTTTCAAGATAAGAAGATTAGGAATGTATAGTTAGAGTATAGTATTATAATATCTGTGGTATGGCCAACGCCCGCTTTTCCTATCACGGTTTGATTTACCTATAATTCAAGTTAAGGTATCCCAAGCGTACAGCTAAATTGCTTGATATTCTCAGCTTCAAGGGCATGAATCCGAACTCTCTTAATCACTCAAAAAACCGATTCGCGATTTTGAACCGATTGTAATAAAATTTAAAACCTATTACGGAAAATTGGCGTTAGCTCGAGAGGTTAAATCAAATGCCGCCTGTATTGACTGGTCCCCTGTCTTTCGAGGCCAGGCTGTGATAACAAAGTCCGGAAATTTACTTCTATTGTCTTGAGCTTTTTTGATTAACACGCTCCGGTCCATAGGGTTATGTTTCAGCATCTGGCGCCATAGCTTACCGACACCATCAAATTTTTGATGGCTTAGAGAAACCGTGCCAAGAGTAGATATAAGATGGATCCGACCGACGAGAATCTTTAAATTTTCAAACGCCTCTGTAATCGTTTCACTCGTCTGTGTTTTGATGTCAAATATCGTCATATCTTCAAGTAAATTGAGAGCTATACTTTAGCACAGGTTTAGAAATTCCTGAAGACTCTTGGGAAATGTAAGTATCTTAGACTTGGCTGCTGCAAATGTTGACTTCGACGGCCTCAACAATTTCTTTGCCACCCCCCTTATTGTGATGGACCTCTTCGTCAAGGAAACTACCCTTTGTAACCTATGGTCCAAGACCGCAGCCCACAGCTTACCCTCATACTTTAACCATGTCGGAATCAGCGCAGTAAGTTCAGTTCAGTTCTTGAATACCACCTATGATTGCCTAATCTGTAGGGCTAGGGAGTTTGATTAGGAAGACGTTAGTAACACCAAACTTGTGTTTATTGATCAAATATGGTTACAATTTATATAAAAGGGATCAAACTGGCTAGATAGCCATTAAGCTAATCCTAACTATCTAATTTGCATCGGTCGCTGACCGATGCCTAAGGTGAAGTGTGTCACCTCGACTTTTCACATCAAAGCCTCTTTCTTTTAAAATAACAAATTACCTAACAGTATCATAGCGAACACGCACTCTTAAGAGGCCCGTATACAATATAATCGCATAGACAAATATCGAAGCTAACTATATACCTTAAAATCATTCCTACATAAACCCTCATTTACGATAAACCGTTTATCTTCTACCCCAAACGCAAATTCGCACGAATCCGATAACCCCGAGAAATAATCGTAATCGCCCTTTCTTAACTCCTGAAAGTCGATAAAATCTATCACGTCACGATCCTCAATAACCGTGGTTTCCCCGAAGTTCAAATTAAATTAAAATAATAATAATAAATTATCTTGAATTATATAAAAAAAAATAAAAAAAAAATACTTAATTAACACAAATGTTGTCTAGAGAGAGTCTACCTAGTTGGGTAGGTCTAGGAATTCCGAAAAAGAATAGAAGGTTTGCTCGACAAGCCAGCGCTTCAGGCGCAGTTTGAAAGTGCTTGTATTGGGAGCATCGGTTACGTTGGCGGGAAGACGATTATATACCGCCGGACCCATGACGTAAGTCATCTTCTTGCAAAGCGACCACAACTGGTAGTTGTAAATGGCCATGAGTCGCAGGTCTACTATGCCGAGTCTGACGTACCCCAGGGATCGCTTCACATGCTTGTGCATCGCTTGTGCATGTGTGACGTGATGTCATCAATGACATCACGTCACACATGCACAATTGCAAGTGCTCTCTCTTCGCCGACGATCTACAGCAAGCAAGCTATACAGAGTTGTGAATAACAGGAATGACACCGCCATGATGCAAAGTGACCTCGCCCGACTGGTGCAATGGTGTATTAACAATAGAATGAGTATCAATGTCGAAAAATGCTTCCACATAAAATACACCCGGAAACACAAACCTGTCAAGTCAGCCTACTCGATTGATGGTAATCGTCTGCAAGAGGTAAAGGAAATACTTGACCTGGGAGATTTTAAAAGTCAGCACCAAGATTATATTTACAACTCCATAGTACGAAGCCATTTAGAATTTGCAAGTGCAGCCTGGAATGCCACGTACTGTGTCCACTCACAACGCATTGAAAGTTGGCAGCGTAAATTCACCAGGGCCCTCGCTTACAATGCACGGGGAATCTCCCACATATGCCCTGTTCAGGCATTGTACTTTTTAATATGTGGGTAAGTCACATAACTGCGGCGGACCGTTGCGTAAAGAAATTTGAGGGTAGCTCGACATACTTGACACCTCAAACCTGTACGTCCTACACCGGCTCCCAGATCGGATGCGTATCTCGGTTCCGGCGGAAGAAGAATTTCCAACTCCCCTGAGTTGATGGCTGGTCTCCCAGATGAGTTTCAACAAGACCCGCACGTTTTTGAGAATCCTGACAACCCTAACATGTTGTCAGTGCTTGGAATTCAGTACCGGCCCATCCATGATGAGTTTACCTATCGGGTGGTTTTAGAAACACCGAAGGCCTGGACGAAGCGGTCAGTACTGTCAACGATTGCAAGAACGTTAGACCCGAATGGATGGATTTCTCCAGTCACCTTTGCTCTCAAATGTTTTATGCAAAGGCTATGGGCGGCTCAGTTGACCTAGGACACCCACCTCTCAGGTGATTTGTTGACTGATTGAACGCGAATGTTCACCTCGCTATCGGACATAAATAATGTATCGCTGCCGAGGAAATTGGTCCCTGCTGGGGATTACAGGGCAACCCTTCACGGGTTTTGTGATGCCTCTGAACGAGGGTTTTCGGCAGCGGTTTATTTGCGAACCGTCACCTCCACCGGGGAGGTCGACGTGCGTTTGGTTTTGGCAAAAAGCAAGGTAGCGCCTATTCGGACAAGGATGACGATTCCAAAACTGGAACTGTCCGGGGCTGCTCTTTTGACCAAACTTTTGAATCACACTCTAACAGTGTTGCGTGGGTCAGTGGTTTTGGAGGATACGGTGTACGCTTGGACGGACAGCCAGATTGTTTTGTGCTGGCTGAAGGCTTCGGTCCATAACTTAGAGGTTTTTGTTGCGAACCGTTTCTCCCAGATTGTGTCGTCTGAGGTCCCACTGACCTGGAGACATGTACCAGGAGAATTGAACCCGTCTGATTGTGCATCCAGGGGATGTCAGGCTTCTGAACTCATTAGACACCACTTGTGGTGGGGACCACCCTGGCTTACCAAGAGAGAATCGGACTGGCCCCACAGCCATGTAGTAGATCATGGCCCCAGAGCGGCCGTGCATGTTACCCAGAAGGCTGAGGACCCTGACGCCGGGTTTCTGCTGGACCGGTATAGCTCACTTGACAAATTGATAAACGTGTCCACTTGGATTAGGAGATTCGCTCGAAATTGTCGTACTTCTCGCGATCAGCGAACGTTGAACCCTATTCTGACTCCGGCAGAGCGAAACGAGTCGCTGTTGAATTTGGTCCGGTTGGTACAGTCCTCGAAGTTTGGGGCAGAATTGGAGATTATACGAAGTGGACGTTCGAAATTGAAGGGAGCCGTCGCGCGTCTCAACCCCTTTGTTGATTCGACCGGGTTACTTCGGGTAGGAGGAATATTGCGCAATGCGAATCTGTCGTATTCGGCTCGTCACCCACTTCTGCTCCCCAAGGGGGGACAGTTAGTTGAATTGCTGGTGACTGATCGTCATATTAAAAACGCGCATGCCGGCTGTAACGCGTTGTTGGCCACGCTCTAGCGGGAGTTTTGGATCTTATCTGCCCGCCGTGCCATACGGAACATCGTGTTTCGGTGCATGCCTTGTTATCGACTTAAGGCTGCCACGATGCAACCTCTCATGGGGGACTTGCCCCCTGATCGTGTGAATGAGGTCAGACCGTTTTCAGGTGTTGGTACGGATTTTGCAGGACCGTTTATGGTGAATAGTTCACGATTGCGTACCGCTAAGCAATACAAGGCATACCCATGTGTGTTTGTTTGTTTATCTACCAAGGCGGTACATCTCGAGCTCGTTGCTGATCTCTCGACAGAGGCTTTCATTGCTTGTTTGGATAGGTTTGTTTCTCGAAGGGGACTTCCAACTTTGATCTGCTCTGATAACGGCACTAACTACGTCGGTGCGGAACGATACTTACGAGAGATAGTCAACTTTTTGAATGTAAATAAAGTGGATATTGGAACGGCCCTCTCCCGTCGGGGTATACAGTGGACCTTCAGCCCACCGATTTGCCCCCACTGGGGTGGGATTTTTGAGGCCGTAGTTAAGTCAGCTAAGACGCACTAAGGGCGTATAGAAGGTCAGACTGCGCTGACTTTTGAGGAGCTCGCAACATTGTTTTGTAAGATCGAGGCCGTTCTCAATTCGCGACCGTTGTGTCCGCTCAGCTCGGATCCAAATGACCTGGAGGCTCTGACCCCAGGCCATTTCTTGATAGGACAGCCACTTAACGCGTTGCCCGAGCACCCCTTCGAGGGAGTGAAATTATATCGGTTGTCAAGGTATCAGATGTTGCAGCAGTTTACTCAGAATTTCTGGAAGCGTTGGTCGCTCGAGTATCTGCATATCTTACAACAGCGCCTTAAGTGGACTGACAAAACTAGCCCCCCTAGTGTTGGTGACCTCGTTCTGGTTAAGGATGCTAACCTATCGCCACTACGTTGGCGCAGGGGGCGCATTGTTAACTTGTTCCCTGGCAAGGACGGGACCCCCCGGTCTGCAGAGATTCTAGTAGGAGGCTCGGTTCTAAAACGAGCGGTAGCAACGTTGTCTCGGCTGCCCGTAGATTAGGGGACAGGTGGGTGCCTGTCCGGGCGGGTGATTGTTCGATTCCAAATCGATATTCGATCGATGGTTTCTGAACGGTCATTTTAATTTGACGTTAGCTGTCAATCTGGCAGTTTTGACAACTGACAGACGAAAGCCCTCGCAATGTAAACGCGTTTTGATTAGGGTGTTGAAAACAAATCGCAGGGCATCTGGAATGTATTCGGGATTCCCTCAGGATTGTTAATATAGCTGAGTGTGCCGTTGTCTCTCAAACCAGATAAAGTTCGGATTTTCGTGCCCGATTTGTATTTACCAGTAGAAACATAACCTGTGTTGGACACTGTGCTCACCACGCTGGCCCGCCAGTCATACCTGGTTGGCTGAAGAACCTGTCTACCAAGAAGAGCCTAGGGTGCGCCCGGGCCATGCAGAGAGACAGGAGGTTGACGGGATCGAAGCACAGACCAGGTTAGATTTACCCCACATAACTTCAGCTCGGTGAATCGCCGACGTTCATCACTTCTTGGCACCTGATCGTCACGCTACCTCGTAGCTCATGGGCCCCTACGAGGTCATTAGGCGCTGAGAAGCCTGAACAAGTACTTTTAGGTTTAAACGGAGACATACGAAGACATACTGAGCCTCGATTCGGTAGACGATAAGGTTATCGCTAGTTATGATGAAAAATACAAAGAGGCCACGGAGTGGTACAATCGTTTGGAAGCGGTGGCGGCGGCCTACCTGAACCTAGACGGCACGCACGTGCCGATCCAAAGTGCAGGGGCGGCAAAGTTGCCGCGACTTAACTTGACTTCGTTTGACGGTGACATATTTTCGTAGAGTAGCTTCATCAGCCTATTTACATCGTTGGTGTTGTCACAGAAGGACATTTCAAAAACGGAAAAGCTTTATTACTTACTCTCTAACTTAGAAAATGAACCCAAGTCGCTTATAAATCACCTGCCAATGGTTGACGGTTCATTAGATAATGCAATGGATATTTTGAAGGGTAGATATGAAAACAAACGGCTGCAAGCGGATTCGCACATTTCTCGGATATTACATTTACCGGCGATTATTAAGGGGGTAGGCCTCAGGGCAAAATTATTAAATCCGTTGTTAGAATCTACACGGGCATTAAACAATTTAGGACTGCCTATAGATGAGTGGAGCTATATTTTGTCGCATATTAGCCTCACAAAAATGCCGTTAGATATTAAATGCAGATTTGAGCAGCGATACGGCGGTAACGTCTTAATTTTACCTACCTTTGACCAGTTAACTGAGTTTTTACAAAATGAATGCCGACTCATCGATACGGCGGCCATGCCAGCGGAGCATGCATCTTACGCGGACTGCACACAAAAACCGGCACGTAACGTGCATGTTGCGGAACGCAATAATAATAATAATCAAGTTAGATCGGAATGGAACACTCGTAATTACGGTTCCGGAAAAAATAACAATTGTTATTATTGTAATTTATCGGGGCATAACTTAGCCATTTGTTTTAAATTTGCAAATATGTCGCCTTATGAGCGTAAGGACTGAGTAAACATTAACGGCCTTTGCTTTAGATGTTTTGAAAGGCATCCTGCCGCGACATGCGACCGGCAGGTGCCCTGTAATCGGTGTGGAAACGTTGGCCATAATAAATTGATTTGTACGATGTCCACTGCGCGCTCTTCACCGCCTCCGGAAGATAGGCAGCGTTCACGACAAGCAGCCGTCGCCTCACGCGATAGCCCGGCCATCGAAAAAGGGTCGCCTGGCGGCGGCGGCGGGGTGGGCATGCGTAATTATGAACGTGAATATGAATTCCGGAATAATAATAATTATGAAAGCGGTCGGAATCGGAATCATCTAAGGAATAGGCTGTCGCGAAGTCCTAGCGGGGATCGGACGCCGTGTTCTCAAGAATAGCAATTACAATCTAGTAATGTCGCCTCAGTAGCACCACGGTTAATGAATAATATTATTTTGCCTACGGTTATTATTGAAGTAAAATCGGTTAACGGAAATTTCTTGCGGTCTCGGGCCTTATTGGATTTGGGAAGCCAAGTTTCAATAATTAAAAGTGACTTGGTAGCCACTTTAGGATTGAAGCGACATTACAATAAAACAGCTTTATTAGGTATTGGCGGGTTACACAACCATGACGGCAATTATTTAGTTGAGTTTCATTTTAGGTCTGAAAAACTGAGCAACCTTTTATTGTCAGTTACGGCGGTGGTGTTAAAACGACCTACTTGTTATTTCGCGCGAAAATTAGGATTACTTACCGTTTTAAAATATTAAATTGTCGGACGACGGGTCATTTAATCAAAGTCACTTTGACATAATTTTCGGATGCGACATTTTAGGGGATATTTTAAACGGGGATAAGATTGATTTGGGCACGGGAGGACCGTTTGCGTTAGGTACAATTTTCAATTACGCAATTTTCGGCCCTACGGTTTCAACGGACAATCAAATTAATTCGCAATCGAGTAATCATAACGGCATGACTCTCATCGAAGCGGTTGAAAATTTTTGGCGATCTGAGGAACCCCCGAGCTCGGGTTGTTTAAGGGATCCAGCAGATGCAGAATGTGAAAATTTATTTGCGAGTTCTACGTCGCGGGGTGCTGACGGTAAATATGTGGTGAGGTTACCACTGGTACTAGATCACCGCCGGTTGGGCGATTCTAGGGAAATAGCATTACGGAGATTTTTGGCCTTAGAACGGCGGATAGCACGCCAACCGGAATTTCGAAAAAAATATGTAAATTTTATGTCAGAATACTTAGAACTCGGCCACATGACGGTTTCTAATTTTGATGTCGGGTCCGGGCAAGAGCACCATTTTTTATGTCATCATGGAGTCTTTAAAAAATCAGGTGACGGTGACAAGATTCGGGTCATCTTTGATGGAAGTTTACAGACGACTACAGGCGTATCATTGAATGATTGTTTACATTCCGGGCCGCGATTACAGAGTGATATTACTCAAATCATCATTAGTTTTCGGTTACCGCGATTTGTATTTACTACTGACGTAAAGATGATGTTTAGACAGACATGGGTGCATCCGGAAGATCGGAAATATCAACTTATATTATGGTGATCGTCAACGGACGAACCCTTACTTGTTTAAGAGTTAACAACAAATACCTACGGTTTAAAGTCGAGCCCGTTCACTGCAATTCGGTGTTTGCATCAGTTGGCTAGTGACGAAGAAGGTAGGTACCCACGCGCGGCTCAGTTATTACGTCATCAAGGCTACGTGGACGATTTAACCGGAGGGTCGGACACGCTGGACGGTGCGAGGGACTTGCGGGATGAGCTGGTGGCGCTCATGGGCACGGCCGGCTATGAATTGCGGAAATGGTCGTCGAACGTGCCGGAACTTTTGGACGGCTTTCCGTCAGACCACCGGGAGACTCTTCGGTCATTTGACGCGGATAAGGACGGTTCCGATTTTATAAAAGTTTTAGGTATCCAGTGGGATCCAAACTGCGATAGCTTCTCTTACCGACTGTAATTGCCAGTAGAAGGTACGATAACTCGGCGGATTATTTTATCTTTGTCAGCTCGACTGTACGACCCCCTCGGCTGGGTTTGTGCAGTCGTGTTTAAAATAAAATTGTTGTTGCAATCCCTTCTGGGCACTTCTAGCAATTCGCGGAAAATAGACTGGGACGCTCCCGCACCGGAAGAGATATCTATACCTAGATGTTTAAAACCGAACGGTAAAACTACTTATTCAATTCACGGTTTTTGTGACGGATATTCGGTCGGCTTTGCATCAGCAGTTTATTTACGGTCGGCAAATGCAGACGGTACGGTTCGAGTGCAGCTACTCATGACCAAGTCCCGTGTAGCCCCTCTTAAGACAAAACACACTATTCCAAAAATGGAGTTAAATGGGGCAACCTTGTTAACCACTCTTTTAAACCATGTCGTCACTTCACTAGAAGGTGACATCGAAATATACAAAATAGTAGGTTGGTGTGATAGTACCATTGTGTTGGCGTGGTTAAAACCTTCTCCGCACAAATTGCAAGTGTACGAAGGCAATCGGGTTTCCCAAATAATTTCCTCTAAGGTGGACATGACTTGGCGTCACGTTCCCAGTGAACTGAACTGTGCGAACGTCGCGTCGCGCGGATCTACAGCGAGCGAGCTGCTGCGGCACCCGCTGTGGTGGGAACCACGCTGGCTATGGGAGTCGCCGGCCAAGTGGCCCGGGGAGTGTTCAGATTTTCCGGCGGATATGTTACCCGGTTTACGGCCTCATGTCAATGTTGGTATTTTGGCTTCGGATTTTAACTTATTTGATCGGTATAGTTCATTTGACAAATTGGTAAATGTAACGGCTTATTTATTATGGTTTATTCGGAATTGTAAAACAACGAGTAAAAACGGCGGCAATATAATTTCGGTCTCGGAACGTAGAAGTGCGATATATTGTTTGATACGGATTGTTCAAAAAGAACATTACGAAGAAGAAATATTGGCGGTGCGGGATGGAAAACCAATTAAAAATTCATTAAGACGGTTAAATTTGTTTATGGATATTAAAAACCATTTATTTCGAGTCGGCGGTCGAATCGGTGCGTCGGATGTACCTTACAACGCGCGACACCCAATTCTGATACCAGGCAAGGGTCGGTTTACGGAAATGTTAGTTACACACTATCATAAGGAACACTGCCATGTCGGCGCTAATGCTTTAGAGTCTATTTTGTCGTGGACGTATTGGATAGTTGCAGCTCGGCGGGTGACACGTCACGTCACCTTCAAATGTATACTGTGTTTCCGGGCGCGGCCGCGGCTGGCTCAGCCCTTTATGGCGGACTTACCCTCGGATCGGGTTAGGGGCACCCGGCCATTTCTCGGTACCGCGACTGATTTCGCAGGCCCGTTTCACAATAAGTCAAGCGTTCTTCGAAACGCAAGGATTCAGAAAGTTATTTATGTATTTTTGTTTGTTTAAGCACTAAGAGTGTGCACTTGGAAATTGTCAGTCAACTAACTGTTGAAGCATTTGTAGCAGCGTTTACCCGGTTTATATCACGGCGAGGTCTTCCCTCATTGGTTCGGTCAGATTGCGGTACTAACTATATAAGCGCTGATAAATATTTAAAGGAATTGCATGTTTTCTTACGCGATAATCCAACGGAAGTCGATCGGGAATTGGTCAAAAATGACATTAAATGGCTTTTCAACGCTCCGTCTAGTCCAAACCACGGCGGATGTTTAATATTTATGCTTCGGAACGCACCTCGGTTTTTGTTGCGCGGATCGACCGCGAGTGATCGGGACATCACTAGCTAGCTGTCACTTGCATAGAAAAAAAACATAACTAGCTAGCTGTCACACTTTGCACATGGTAAAGTTGTCTACCACAGGTATCGGGGCCTGGTCGGAATGTTATTTGTAATAATATCAGAATAATCGTCAGGAAATAAGTAGATTTCACATTATCGTAGTGAGTGCTTAGTGCTGTGAAATGTTGAAGTGGATCGGTCAACAATTCGTCGCGTTCGGATAGCGACCCCTTTGTAGTCGGCAGCATCACGACCGCACCAGTATCAGCTACGAGACGAGTTAGATTCGACTCACATCACACCCCACCCTCGTGTTCCTCATCCAGTACTCCCGCCTCAAATTGAGCTTTCGAATGCCGGTCCACGTCGTCAAGGTCAGTACTGCTTGTGACATTCCACTAAAAAACAACCCTACCAAGATTCCACCCCCTTTCGGCTAAGGCGTGGAATTTATCATTTTGGTAGCAGAGGCGCGGTTTCCTAGTAGGAAATCGATTCACGGACGGTTGTAGGGTTGTTTTTTTTTGTAGTGGGATAGGGTACCTCAGATTGGTTGGCAATCATTTTGTGAGTGAGTCTTGTGGTCGGTATACCACAATTTAGGTTCATTTTCGGTTAGTGAACGTATAATTGACGATTTAGTTAATGATTATTATAAATTTACAGTCGGAAACTACTGTTTGTGCGCATAAAGGATTGAACGGTCACTCCGCGAAGTAACTATATTGTATCACTTGTGGTAGAACGTCGGGTTCTATAGTACTGCAGTGTTATTTCGGTTTACAGAGCAGGCTCAGGCTATTTAAGGGGTATTAAGCTGATTTTGCTGACCTCAGTAGAAGTGTGGTTCATATCGGAGGGACCACTTCTAGAAGGTTCACGGCTACCTACATTATATTAAAAATAGCTTTTTTATAATACATTTTGGGTGTTATTTTTTATTGTGCTTTATGGTGGCATTCTCTTATTGATTTAGAGTGTATAGTTATAAGGTGTATATCCACAGGACGACCATATTAAATATTTTTAGGATTTAATTGTTCTAGTAGTTGCCTCAGTTTTGACAACATAGTTTTAATTTCTGTGTCCAGCGCTTACGGGCAAGTACTGGTCCCTAGCTATACTTAGTTCGGTAGTGAAGTATAGGACCAGAATCTATTAAATCGGTCAATATGGCACATTCACCCTTGACGGTACTGCGGCATGGTGTCCGGGAGGAAATGAGATGGCTCGCCCATACTCATAAGTATGTGGAGCGACCGGACATGGATGATGTCCTGCTCAAGCGTGTGAAGGACGCAATGACACGCGTCGGGAAGGTGTTTCGGCTGGCTGCGGAGGCTGAAGCTCTCGGGCTTACTGATGAAGCCTCGGTAGCTGCAGTGAAACAGCTCTGCGCGGATGCTGACCAAGCGATGGAATGCTTGGGTGACATGGAGCGTCGCGCGGAGAAAATTAAGCGGTCGCAAAGGAATGACCGTGGGGTGGGTAACGGAGATCCACCCCCGAAGGGTGTTGTTGGACGGCTGCCACACCTGGAGATTCCGGCCTTCAGTGGGGCAATTGATGAGTGGCCAGCCTTCATTAATTTGTTTGATAGTTTGGTCCACGGTCGGTACGACCTGGACAACGCCTACAAGTTGGCCCAACTATTGATGGCTCTGCGGGGTGAACCGAGGGAGTTGGTCGGTCACCTAACGGTCACGGCGGGAAATTATGAGATAGCAAGGTCCATATTGTTGGACCGCTACCAACACAAACGGCGGTTGGTTGATGCGCAGCTGGGGAAGCTGTTTAGCATCCCTAGAGTAACACGGGATGTTGACATCCGAGTACAGGTGGCCACTAAGGCCCTTCAGAACCTTGGTCTTCCGGTAGACCAATGGTCATACATTGTCTTAATATGGTTTTGTCACGATTCAATGTTGTTGAACGCAGCTGTTCAAAGTCGGTTTGAATAGCTGCATGGGGGCAGTAGCACGGAACTGCCCACGCTCGTCCAATTGACAAATTTTTTGGAGGGAGAATGTAGGCGATGTGACACACTGGACACGGAGGCCAGTGTGCAGCGCCAACCCGCGCGGATGCGGGAGGGGCCACGCAGCCCGCCTCCGCGGGGGGGTGGGAGGTCGAAACAATTTGGCGTTTTGAATGCCGCGCCGTCGGGTGACGGCTGTGTGCACTGCGACAGTGCCGGCCATGACGTGACCAGTTGCGCCGAATTTAGGGCGCTCGGGGTAGCTGCCCGCAGGAAGATAGTCTTTCGTCACCGATTGTGTTTCGGTTGTTTGGGGCCGCACACGCTGAGCTAATGCTCGCGCGCGTTCCCGTGTGAGTGCTGTGGTGGCAAGCACCACATAGTGTTGTGCCTGAATCGGTCAGGCCCTTCGGATGGTCACCAGGGCCACACTCAGGTTGGTCGGCCACAGGGCCCAACCAGGGCCGGGAAAGATCCTATCGGGAAGACGCTTAGTGCGTAGCGTCGTATTTCGATGCCTGCCTTGTTATCGGGTCAAAGCGGTTACGATGCAGCCCCAGATGGGCAATTTGCCCTCGGATAGGGTTAACGATATCCGGCCCTTTGCGGGTGTCGGAACGGATTTCGCGGGACCATTCATGATCAAGTCTTCACAGCTACGGAACGCCAGATTAGTGAAGGCATACCTGTGCGTCTTCGTGTGCTTGGCCATGAAGGCAGTCCACTTGGAAGTGGTCAGTGACGTCACTACGACGAGGGATTGAATGGGTTTTCAGTCCGCCGGGATGTCCTCATTGGGGAGGAATTTTTGAGGCTGCGGTTAAATAGGCTAAGTCGCACCTGACGAGGATCATCGGCGAGACCTCTCTACGCTTTGAAGAGCTTGCGACGCTGTTCTGTAAAATTGAAATGAAACTGAACTCGCGTCCGTTGTGCCCGCTCAGTTTGGATCCAAATGATTTGGAAGCGTTGATGCCGGGTCAGTTCCTGATAGGTCAGCCCCTTAACGCTCTGCCAGAAGACCCATTCGGTGATGTTAAGTTAAGTCGGTTAACTAGGTGGCAGATGTTGCAGCAGATGGCTCAAGATTTTTGGAAACGGTGGTCCCTTGAGTACTTGCACATCTTGCAGCAGCGCCTTAAGTGGACTGACCGGACGAGCCCCCCTCAAGTCGGTGATTTGGTGCTGATTAAGGATGCGAACCTGCCATCATTGAGATAGAGACGAGGATTGATCGTCAACTTGTACACGGTACGGGATGGCACGCCTCGATCAGCAGAAGTCAAGGTGGAGGGACTCGGTCCTCAAGAGAGCGGTCGCAACACTTTCTCGCCTTCCTATTGATTAGGGACAGGTTCGGCCCTGTCCGGGCGGGTGACTGTTTAATATTTATGCTTCGGAACG